>JAIUSX010000221.1:0-670744 GCA_026573805.1 Hesperophylax magnus | reverse complement strand
TTTTAGCGCTTTTGTCTTGAATACCTACCAGAAATGCTGCGCTGTTAACTTTTGCATAAACCCATTACTTTGTTTGTTTCCATTTTTACAATTATTTTACTGTAACTTTTGTAAAGCATAAGGTTTTTTTTACATTAACCTCACACAGGAAATTATTTACATCAGGGCCTATGTCATCTTTAGAGATGCTGGGTGGGAGGTCTTTTTTACAGAAAGGAAGGAAAGGTAGTTTTGGAAAGGAAAAAGTTATGAAGGGCGAATAGGAATCTAGGGATCAGTAATTCAGTACCTGCCGCTGTGACGCAAGGCGATGGGTCAGTGACCAGTTGGAGAGGTCAAAGGGTCTCCCAAACTAGCGTCTCCGATCAGGCACGCCACGCAGCTGGCGGGCAGGCGCATCCTGATCACACCTCACCCGATGAACTCACTCCAGCTCACCCGCCTCCCAAATTGAAAATGATGATTTTAATCGATTGATTTAATTGCTGTAGTCGTCTCGTAACATTTGAAATGGGAAATATGGAATGGTTTTTAACTCTTAGAAATTTCATAATTTTATGAATACGATTTTGTGAACGAACCTTAAGAGTTTTAAATAGAAAACATTAATAAACTTCGTGGATAAAAAACATCTTAGTAAAGTGGTTAGACACTTAGTTTTAAATATCAGTATACACCTACTTTACTTTGTTTAGTTCTTCTTGAAAATTGTAGTTGGGTGGTGTTGGCACAATCCATCACTTACCTGAAAAGAAAAGTATCAGATTAGTATTGAAACTATTTAAGTCAAGCAAATAAGTTCATGAAATATTTAAATGGTAATCCATGCTTTGCCAAAATTAAATGAATTGCTTATTGCATTACAAGAAAATACCAAGATGTCCACTGTAGATTATACGACCAGTTTTCATTTGCACAAAGGTGTAATCACAGAAACAATCACCAACAGCTGTAACAATGATCTCATTGATTTGTAACTCCACGCTTTTTTGTAGGCCTTGTCTCCAGATTATCTGGCATCTTTAATTTGTGTTACAGTTTTGAAATGATGATTGTCTATCGTAAACAATTGGATGCCTCCGGCCATCCGTGGCACAATCGCACCCAAAATTAAATAGATTAGATAGGTACCTACTTTTGGTATATATGTGCCCACCATTGTCTTTCGTTGATCCGGATTTATAGACATGTACCTATTTTATTAAAAAAATAACTCTATGCATTTTAATGAAGTAGTTTTAAAGTAATTCTTTTTTAAATATCCCCCTTTTTATAATTTAATAGGATTTTTCTTATATTCTTGGTTTTTCATTGACAGTAAATGGTTAATGTAAGTGACTATTCCCCCAATTTCAAGCAAATTTCAGTAAATGAAAACACCTATCATTGACAATACAGTAGACAGAATGGTTAAGGAAATTTTTTATAACTTGTGAAAATAATGTAACATTCTTTGGCGAGGACAGACAGCTCGTTACTTTTGATTACCTATGCACATAGAGACTAGCAATTGAATTTTGCAAATATATAATAGTTTTGTATCGACAGCTCAGACAGATTTCACGTCTCGCGCCATTGTAAAGGAATAATAAAAGTTAGCGGAATCCAACTGAATATCTGCTGGCGCCGCAGTAAAGATTGATAATCGCAGACGTTTCGTGTGGTCCATTCAATTCCACGGAAAGTACAGCGTGGTGAGAGCATTGTCAGACTATTTCATTTCATTGCCTGCATTTCGCAAACTGTTATGCAAACTTACAAGAATCCAATTATTTAAAAATATCTGCTGGAGAGATGTATTTATTACTTCCTTTTATTTATTTGCGACAAATTAATACCTTTAACATCAAATTTCAGCACACTTTTTATTTTGTTATTTAAGAGAATACCGCACAAGAGTCCCCACTGCTCGCTGCTAGCTGGAGCCAGTGAGACTATGGCATACCCAATTAGGCTTGTGTTGTGAGACTAAAGGGTATGTAGGTACCTGTCAATTCAGAGATGGTCATCAAACAACAGTTATTCTGAATGGTGATCTTTTACCAGAGCGATACTGAAAGTATCTACAACTCAGATCTCCTTTGCAGAGTAGGTTAACCAGTAGGTTAACCAAGTATTTTGTAGCTCCACAAAGAGGTGGCTCCCTAATTCAACTGTTGGACGTACTTAAGATTTGTACATGGTTAGGAGCTGGTCAATATTGAAGAACCTGCTGGTCTGAAGCCAGATGTACTCGGACTGCTGTGGAACCGCGATACTAGAGTTCGAGCCTATTATTTGCTGCGTATAGACCCGAGTAAAAACGTCCGAGCCGAACCATTTGCGCTTACTTCGTTCATTCATTTCTATGTTCCCGATGGTTATCTACGTCACCGACAACATAGACTAACTTGCCAATGGTCATGCCTGTAATCCAGCAATCTTGCTGTTGAACAGAATCAATTCGGATATCGACATTTTTAGCATCAATGAAGCTTCCTTTAAAAGGCAAGCTCTATTATTACTGGTATAGTTGATATACACACTGTTAATATTAATCTAAGAATTCTTATTACATAAATATTTTAAAAACGCATTGAAATTAAAAATTTTGTAATGTTTTTGAAATGAATAAATAAAATTGAATTGAATTTCCCATAAGTTATGCCACAGATACATACGCGAGCCGAACTGCCAAGCTGAACCTCAACTTATGGGAAAGGAACGTAGTAACCGAAATGGCGTGAAACGCCGCTTGAAGTTGATTCGTTCCTTTCCCGTAATTCGTGGTACGGTTCGCGTTTCGGTTCGCAAATGTATTCGTACCCTTATACGCATCTTTAGAAATACTTCAAGCATTTAAGAAGTTGTTTTGACACAACCTCTTTGCATTTCGTCTGTCCGTAAATTAGTTTATGTGTTCCGCTGTCAAGTCGAAGTAATGATCACTACGCGATGTCTATTGTTTACAGAACTACTAGTTTAATAATTTTGATGGACCAAATGAAGAGCTCAGTACTTAATAATTACTGTAACATTAAATAGGTGTAAAATTGTCTATTTGTTATTTAATTTCACCCTCTTTCCCATAGTTTATTCTCGGTGGGAGGGCTGACGCGGGATAGAGTCGGTAGAGAGGAAGATAGGTATTTCTATAATAATGTCGTTACTCGTTACCTTTCGTAGATGGTACATACACCTACCTAGCCGAGCTACATTACACCGCCCGGTGCCTATCCGAGTGCCAGTGGCGTCGGGTGGCCCACCCACTGTAAATGGGCAAATAATCAACCAATTGGCACGCGAACCGTGCAATGGACTCTTTATGTTTGGAAAACACACATTCATTGATGCATTCGGTAAATGATCATTCTTAATTGCAACAACAACATCAGGACTGAGCCATTTAGATACTCGTTTGAACCTAGATTGCATGCAGTTGGCAATACTTTCTCAGAAAAGTAGATGTTTTGTTTAGTTATAAGAAGGCTATAATAACATACCTCTTAAATAAATATTAACGTTAGCTTTTATTATTCTCTTGCATGTGTTCTATTTTATAATTTATATAACAAATTTTACTTCTTTAATAATGTTCCACTAAATTATTATATATGTATATGACAAGTTTGTAAAAGCCGGTGTGGGCGTATAATATAAATAAATATATACTGTAAAATATTAAACATATTCATTTCTGTTGGTGCGTGGGTAAGTTGATAAGTAATGTGAAATATTTCTGCGTAATGCGTATCGATCAAAATATTTAGTACCTACAAGAGATATGCAGGTACCAACCTAATTTTATCACTTAATAAAGCTTTATACGAAAAGCGCATTATTAATTTATTTTTTAACAGCCTTACTAACAAAAAAAGCACTTCATAACCGTTAAACTCGGTATCGTAATTTTCCTTACGATATCTATCTAACGGGTAGTATTACGTTTGAAGGGAAAATGACTTCTATTGTATTTATATTTAGTTTAGGGTTCTTTTTTTTAATGTTAAACTCCATGTTACATTTTAGCCAATGCTCTTGTTACTAGTTGTTGTCAACCTCTGTTTTCGATAGCGACCATGGAAGACCAAGGCAAGTACATTTATTGAATATTAGTTGCTCATTACAGTGGCGCCTTTGTTGTAGATGATGAGAGAAGACATAACCTACCTATTACCTTACCTCAGTGGCAACACCAAACAACCGCGCGAACTCTGAACGGAGTACATAGAACTTTGAGAGTGTTTTTAGAAAGTTTTTTGGGACCTCTGCTCACCGCAACATTGTAATGACTATTATATTGCGTAGCGAAGTCTTGTTTCTTGTCGAGAACTTTGCATTTCGTCTGACCGCCAGAGTTCGCATGATTGTTACGAGCTGTCAAATCGAAATAATCAAAACATTACGCGTGGTCTACTGTCCAAAGAACTACTAGCTTACATCACATTGCTAAGATATAGGTGCAAATAATATTATTGTATTTTCCTGGAACGGAATACTGAGGCGATGTGGGGGGGGGGGTCCGAACCCCCTAACCCCCTAACCCCCTCCTTATTTCCCCCCCGAATTGTGGTACCTATTTCCTGAAGAAGAAACTTTTCTATTATGAAACCGGTCGAAAAATGCCGAAATTCGCTACATTCTGTTTACAAATCTTAGCATTTTTCAAAAATATCTCATGAAACGCTATTAAAGGAAAACATCAAAAGTTCTTAAAAAAATTGTTTATGGAGTTTTCTAAAAAGACGGTTAGGTTAACATTGTTTTTAGTCAAACATATTCCAGAAAGTAATTAATCTCTATTCACGAGCACATTTCATCGCTGTGGGTCCTCGCGTCCAGCGCAGACTCGCTGGGAAAAGCTCATTTAAATCACGTTTCAATGCGATTCTGACGGACGTGTTACGTAACAACAAGCAGGATGGAAATGTGTAATTAAAAGCGGTTTTTGCAGTGCCTAGCTACGGCAGCTTTTTTAAGTTGAGATCTCGGTGCTTGGTGCTCGGTGCTCGCTCGCCGAGAGTGTAGTTAATGGCGGTATAAATCAACGCGGGACTTGGCGGCTTGTAAATAATAATTATTATTCTTGACCATTTGATCGGCCGTACATTTGCCGGCGGGACTAGAATAGGGATGCGACTCTCGTGATCGACATCGTTGTTTGCGTCGATTGGTAATCAAATGAATTTCGAATAACCTCTTAATTTCACCTTTGGTAGTGAAGATGTGTCAACATCGGGAGATCGAATCTTTAAACTGTATTATCACTACTAAATGTCAATCAATAATTCTAGAATGTTAATACATCATTTAGATTTGAAATCCACAATATAAATCAAACAGTAAGTACATTTCAATAAACAGCTCGCAGTCATCATTTATTTTTTATCTTTGGTTTTAGTCCCTTTCGGACATTCTTCCCACTATAAATTATTTTGAACTTGAATTTAAAATCCTAACGCGGTGGATAAAAGTTTTACTGGAGAAATACATAATATTTATGATCGAGAATCGAACAGAATATAATAAATTTAAATACCTTCGCAATTTTGTATTTTTTTAACAAAATGCAGTGCCTAGGTATGCTTGAAATGAGGAACTATGTTTGTAAAAAGATCCATCAAATCATGGTCAAGAAAAGAAGAAACTACTAAATTTGAGATTGATGGCAACCTCCGGAAAAGAGAAAATGTTGTGGCCCATTGGCCACAACATTTTCATTAAACTGCCTTCTATTTTGACATCGAAAACAAAGAATGGAGAACAAAGCATGAACTTTCGATTTAGCGATGTTTTGGCGGTAGCCCTAGGAACACACACACACGCGGAACAGGTAAAAAGTATCCGACGATTAAAAATGTCGATCTTTCTGATAAATTATTGCACCGCGCGCTCTGTCTCGGCTGGGGAATTCTTTTAGTATTATCGCCCTGTCTCTGTCGGCCAGGCATCTCAAAACGAGAAAGTAAGAGATAAAACGTCAAGACAGTCGACGATTATTTTTATTATGCCATTGAACGGGAAAATCTGCAGCGAAGGGTCGGAGTAAAAAACATTATTAGAACCGCAACTTCAGCCTTAAGTAGGTAGGTCAGAACCCAATGAAAAACAATAATTGTGAAATATTATTGCGTGTTTTATAGAAAGGTAATTTTAGCAAGATTAAAAAATATATCACATACTGTAGTTAATTTATAAATTCTAATTGGGCATGATTGCCGGGATCTGTGGTCATGTTGAAAGAATCCTAGATGACAGGATACCAAGTGGATTAGGCAGTCGAAGCGAACCTGAAGCAGACTGAAGAAGAGGTGCCTTGGAAGAGGATTGGAACTGGAGGACTGAAGGTGAATAGCGAGTGACAAACAATCTTTCTATCGTTCTGGTAAAGACCACCATTCAAAGTGGAAACGGTGACGTAAGTGAGGTGAGTCCTGGTTTTAGGATGCGCGATGGGCCTGTTCACCAGCAAGGCGAGCCGAATCAGGAAAAGGCGGTTGAGGGAGACCCACAGTCTTGCATCGCAGTGATAGGGACGGATATTAACGCCACTACCGGACACACTAGTACTGTAATAGTACCCATCGTCAAAGATTACATATACCCTGATGGAATAATCACTAATCATACTATTATTACCACTTGATCGTTATCAATGGTTTTCTTTAGGCAAGATTTTGACCATTGCTAGTGTAAGTAAAGTTGATAAAAAAGAAAGTTTAAATAGCCTTCAAGTGGTCGCATCCGCGTGCATTCAATACATCAGAGGTTCAAAGGCAGCTGCAGAATAATAAATAAGTAGATTTTTTTGCTTTGCCGTAGAGCGGGCGCGGGATTAGAGAGGTTCGGCCAATTAACTCGAAAAAACACACTGCCAGTCGATTACAAGGGACGAATAATGCTTCATCACAGATTAATGTATTCGCTGGCACGAACTGAACACTGTACTGAACCCTCGGGGCATTATAATCTATTATTATTATTGGTCGTGAACCGCAATGATTGTTTTTCTCACTAGCTTCCCTTGTAGCTTGTATGTATTTAAACATCATGTAACTTTTTAATATATTTTGTACGTAATTATTTTTATATATTTTTTTGATTTCCTTAAATTTGAATTTGGCACAAGCGTCCCATCTGGAGCCAGTGAGAATATGACATCCATAATTGGGATATTTTGTGAATCCGTTACAGAAAATAGAAATCATTTTAAACATCACAAAAATAAAAAATATGTAAGTAGTGCATTTAAATACAGTAAAATACATGAAAATTAAAAAAAAAACATTGTAATAAAAGTCTTCTAAAACTAATAAAAAACAACCCTCTGTTCAGTCAAATGAGCATTACTTTTCATGGGGGGTATTATTATCACTATTGACTAATTACAAACATCAATGGGGTACACCTTTAAATAAAAATATGAATACATAACTGTGAAATATTACATATTATGAATTATTACTTTGTTATAAATTATGATCATATTATGCATATATGTATACATATTACCCTGTTATCAATTATGTTTATATTTTGCATAGATAAATTATTACTCATCTGTCAAAATAATAAAAAGCAAAATGCTTTCAGAACTTATTAATAATAAAATTTGATTAAGGTATCCAATAAAATTTAAAAAAAAATAGAATAAAAAACACGGTCCGTTACGGAAAGATGAATAAGATGTACAAAAAACATATTTTACAGAAACCAAAATACCAGATAACTTGATAATGTTTTGTGTACAAACTGACTGAAGGTATATTTGCACTAGGAAACACTCGCATAGTAGTTGATTAGGCGCCACCGCGGTTCTCGTTCCTGTTGAATGCCCCCTCTCCCCCTGTGGCCAGACAACTTCCGGTGCGTGAAGGCTCGCCCGGTGGCGCGCGGGGTGGAGTGGGTACATCCGTTTCCGTGCCCTCCATCTGCCTAACCTACCCGCCAATCCAGGGTACCTACTTAGGCAGTTAGTTGGGAACTAGCCGATATTTTAAATGTTTCAACGTCAATTGAATGAAAGTGATTCTCAATGTTTTCTATATATTTTTTTGGATTTTTCGTCACAATTTGAAAGAAAACGTACGAAACTAATGTGTAGACTCCCAGGCCTTGCTGGAGGTTGCTGGCTTGCAAAAGGTCGAGTTATTTTGAATTTTTGATATATCATTTGGGTTGCCACCAAAGATATTAGAAGAACGAGATGTGCAGTTCGTACTGAGTGGAATTGTTTTGCCGAGTGTCGCCTGTTTTGTTCACCAATACTACTGCACACTTTCGCTTACGCTAAGGCATCGCTAAGGTATCCGCACTAATACATAGAACAGATTTCTGTGCGTACACGTCCCGATACCGTTCAAAGTACCCTAATTAGGTAGTACTCCGGCTACGGTCCGGCGGCCAACATAGCATATCTCGTTCTTCTAATATCTTTGGTTGCCACAGAGATGTAAAAATCAAGTTTTCGACAAAAACACACGTGCCTTTTTAAAGTAGAATAAATTAGCTACAATGTGAGTACAATATGCATTATATAGGTATGATGATTCGCGAGATATAATTCTTTAGAAAACTATGATTTTGCAAAAAAATATCGAAGCTTTCAAACAGGTGTACATAACAAATATTAAAATCACACAACTACAATAAATTTGCAAAACTTTGAGAATAATGTGACCTTTATTTGTCAAAACGGGCAGGGGAAGGTTGGTAAGTAACATTCATGACAATGTTTCTATAGTTCCGTTTAGTTATCGAAATGAGTATCTCAAACGGATTCCTGAGGGTACAAGATACACCTACAAATAATAATAATATACAAGGTGCACTAACTTCGGGAGGCGATTCTATATGACAATACAAGTAATTCAACTTTGGTAGTTTTCAGGTAAAAAGGTTGAATGTTTTGTATGGAAATAAATCTTTCATGGAAAAAATATATTTGCAACGAAAATTCTAAAAAGTTATTTACCTTTTTTACTTCTATCATCGTCTTCATAGAATCACCTCCCGAGGTCAGTACATTTTACCCCCTGAAATTTAGTATAGCTAATTAAAAATCGTAAACAAAATAAATATGTCAGAGTTTGAGAACAAGTGCATTCACA
Source organism: Hesperophylax magnus (assembly GCA_026573805.1). Lineage (NCBI taxonomy): Eukaryota > Metazoa > Arthropoda > Insecta > Trichoptera > Limnephilidae > Hesperophylax > Hesperophylax magnus. The sequence goes on along the minus strand of JAIUSX010000221.1, from coordinate 661,655 downwards.
TAAAACTCAAAGAAAGGAAATGTATTTTCGTACCCAGTGGCGTAACGAAGGTAAATTAGCCGGGGCGCCTAGGACAAGGTGCGTGACCAGTGACCAGTGACCACGTGGCTGACATGGTAGACAAGGCAGACCCAAACATCGGACACAATGTACCGACTCGCGCCACTGCACTGGTTCGATTGTTATTATCACTGTGCCTAATGTAATGTTGAACGTTCTCTGTGGATGCTAGTGAATATGAGTGCTACTAATTGCGATGGTCGTTAGCAATACAGAAAATACGTTGTTTGTTTTTTAATTGCTTTTGTTAATAAATTTAAGTTCGTTTGGGTTCAGAAGTCAGGAGAGTTCAGTAAAATGTTAAAACAGTACCTACGTTAAATAATTTTTTTTTTTACTTTGACGGGATAAGATGTTGAGGACGTCTCTGGAAAATACGTGAAGATGTGTACATGTGAATGGGAAAAAAAGAATTTTAATTTATTAAGAATCTCTTCAAATTATTCGTAATCGGGCTAAAAACGGGATTGCAGGCCCTTAACGAATGAATTGATAGGTTTTCTGTTAACTTTTAGTAAAAGATGAATGTATTATCATAAAATGTGTTCAAAAAAATCATAATATTTTCTCATGCATTTGCATGAACACGTGTTCCAATATGAATTAACTAAACGTTTATCAGGTAAAGGCGTGCAACCCCGTTTTTAACCGGATTACAAATAATTTGAAGAGATTTAAAAAAAATTAGCAGTAAGTACTCGTTTTTCTCCGTGTGGATAATGATTTAAATGCGAGAGTGCTGTGGTTAGCGCCTCCGCCAATTGATTCGAATTAAGTTTTAATAAAACCTGAGATATTTAGAATTATCAAACAGTCTTGATTTAATGCTGTAATAATTCGAATGATTTACAATCGCAGATGAATTTGTGGCTCAAAATCAGCGAGGCATTTTCAGCGCGTAGATATTTATCTCCTTCGTGGAGAGAGCGGGAGAGGTGAAGTGCGGAGAACGCGTAGCGGTATCTTCCAATCGACATGGGGACGGGGACATGCTCGTTGATCGGCGCTCATTGCTCATTGCTCATTGCTCGTGCTCGTGGAGAGAGCGGGAGAGGTGAACTGCGGAGAACGCGTAGCGGTATCTTCCAATCGACATGGGGACGGGGACATGCTCGTTGATCGGCGCTCATTGCTCATTGCTCATTGCTCGTGCTCGTGGAGAGAGCGGGAGAGGTGAACTGCGGAGAACGCGTAGCGGTATCTTCCAATCGACATGGGGACGGGGACATGCTCGTTGATCGGCGCTCATTGCTCATTGCTCATTGCTCGTGCTCGTGGAGAGAGCGGGAGAGGTGAACTGCGGAGAACGCGTAGCGGTATCTTCCAATCGACATGGGGACGGGGACATGCTCGTTGATCGGCGCTCATTGCTCATTGCTCGTGCTCGTGGAGAGAGCGGGAGAGGTGAACTGCGGAGAACGCGTAGCGGTATCTTCCAAGCGACATGGGGACGGGGACATGCTCGTTGATCGGCGCTCATTACTCATTGCTCATTGCTCGAGTCAGGGAACAGAGAATGCGATCATGAGTAACATCAACAAAGCTCAGCGGCGACGATGAAACAAAACAGATTTGAACTACTTACTACAATTACTTTAATTACTTACAATCCATACTGCTAATATATTAAACAATTCAACTTCCTTGTACGTTGGTGCAAGACATTTTCAAAAATGATTTCAAAGTGTTAAATTTATTTTTCAAATTTCAAACCACCTGCCACCTACCTGAAAACTGAGAAATTCTGTTTATACAGAATGGAAAATGTTACCTGTTTCGAACATTATTGAATGAAAATATTTGTCTTCACAATGAGTGAATGAATTCTTGAGACAACGCACCTGTATTATTTTACCAGTATTTCTCGACACTATTTGGAGTAGAAAATGTTAGCCCGTCGTCCCACGGGTGTATAAGCAATCGACATAAACGTACTGCTATGAGATCTTGAGCTCAAAACGAAGTTTGTTATAGTAAGGTAACGGTCTGCAGCGCAGCGTTGTTCAGTGTGGAACTTTTTCCCCAATTTCGAATGCCATAATCGCACTGATTTCAGGTAGTTCACATTAAAAAATAACAAAAATAAAATACCAAAGATTTATTTATTTATTTATTGTTTGAAACATTTACAGAGTGTTAACAATCATTACATTTATATTATTTCGGTGGGAATGTGCACAGATATTAACACCCCAATTAAAAATGTTCCCAGCATGCGTAAACAAGGTTTAGTCGATATTAGGCGGAGATGCTCGTAGTGAAAGAAAAAAAAATACAAATATAAAAATAATTAAAAAGAAATATAAAACATGAATATTAAGTATGAAATATAAAATATAGTAAATGTACAGAGAAAGGATAAGGAAGAAAAGTAAAGAAAATAATAAAGCAATTATATCTCTCCATAACATATCATGGTAGAAGATGGTTGATTTGTTTTTTAAAATATGCGAGACTGTTTGCGAATATATCTATAAGATCGCATTCAACTGTATTGTACAGACGACACATTCTAGATAATGGATTGAAATATGCAATATTGTTATTAAATATATCAATATGGAATATATTTTGGCTCCTTAAATTATGTCTATTAGGGACCTTAATATGAATATTGCTCAGACAATTAGTGGTAAGAAGTTTATCATGAATAATTTTATATAAACATATTAAGTCCGCAAATTGTCTTCTTTTTTCTAATGTCGTAAATTTGAAGTTTAGTAGACGTTCTTCATAAGATTTGAGTGAGGCATTTAATCCAAGTTTATATGATAACAGTCTTAGGAATTTTTGTTGCACAGATTCAATACTTTTAGAATATTTTATATAATGTGGGTTCCAGATAACACTCCCATGATTGTAATTTTCACGATATTGTAAAATAAAAACAGCGGTCATGAAGTATTTGAGTGTCTGTTGAGTTTTTCACCCATTTATCTAACTCGTGTGGGAGTTTATTCCGTCTTATTTGTGGAATAATTAATAATTAGCAATAACGACGTAAATGCTCGCATATTCCAAGAAAAAGATTAAGGTAGGATTATAACGAAGTGTTAGCGTAACCCGAGACAAGCACTTTGTTATTGCGACTAAAAATAGTCAAACAGCGACAGTTTGTTAGCAGAAACATCCGCTCGTAGTACTTACCTAGTCTAGTACCAGTACCTGCCTACTGCCAACAGTGCCTACTGTCTATTACTGCGATCACTGATCTGATAATCCCTAGAAGTGGGATTAGAATGTATATAAGACCAATCAACTTCTAGGCTCCAGTGATCATCTCTCAGTACTAATGTCTAGTCGAAACGTGTTCCACTATTAGAACGCGATAATAAAAGTAAACCAGATTCTGTAGTTTCTGGTTGTTCGGCGTTAGAGCCTTTGGGGGCCAAATCGCTTCATATCTCGTCCAAATGAGCTCCAAAGTTCCTGGCGAAATTCTTGTTTTGAGGGTGAAGTGTGCAAAATTTCATCAATCTCGGAATAAAATGTATATAACAAAACAAACGTCGCCACTGACACTAACTTTTTACAGTGAAAAAAGTCGAATTAAAAAAACGCAGTTTATTTATTTATTTTCATTTATTTATAAATAAAGATACAGACAGAAAATAAAAGATAATTTTGTAAAACAATAACTTGAGAATTCGCCTGCATCCTAACTATTTCCCACAGATTGACTGGTAGATAACAATTTAAAATATTTTTTACATCTAAATAGGGAAAAAGTATGTAAGAAAATTATTTTGGATATAGACAATGCTTAATGTCAAATACAAGGATAAATTTTTTTTATACACTTTAGAGATAAATCATAATTAATATTGGACAGGAGTTTGTCTAAAAAAAGTTTAGTGAATGAAGTATGTACCAATATTCTTTTTTTTTATAGGAAAACAGACTTCAATTTCCTACCAAAAGCACCATATGTATCAAAAAATATGACGGAATCCTTCAGGTTTTGGTTTTTATTATACAATTCGCACATTCTTCTGATTGGATCCCTGGCACCAGCATTTGTGCGCGTCCGGCTAATATGGAATAAGTCGTTAAGCCTAGTCGTTCTGGATGGTATTTTAAAGTTTATTAGATTGAGTAAGCCAGGATAGTCAATAAAGTTGTTGCAGATTTTGTACAAGGTCATTAGGTCACTAAGGTATGTTCGCCGGTTAGTAAGAGTGGAGACGTTATATTTCGAGAGCTTATTTGTGTATCCCCGTTTAGGTGGGCTCATTCTGTGATTGAGGTAATGCAGAAATTTCTTCTGGATAGGTACTTTCAATATTTTCTTTATAGATACCGTAAAGTGGAGTCCATATGGAAGTGCTGTATTCAAGTTGAGAACGGACCAGCGTATATTAAAGCAGAAGGTAGGTTTCAGGTTTTCGAAATACGGCTGTTTCTGATAACAAAGCCTAGCATGCAGTAAGCTTTATTCACAATGTTTTGAATGTGCGCATCGAAATGAAGTTGGGAATCAAAAAGTACGCCAAGAACCCTTATACAGTTTTTTTTATTTATTGTTGCTACATTATTTTACAATATTTATATTCTAATTCAGTAATGTTGGCCTCACTGGGTTGTTTACCCGTGCTGAGGCCCCCATTTTATAATAAAAGAATTTATACATTTAAAAATAAAACAACATTAAAATAAAGATAAATTTAAACTAAAAATAAAGATTACAAATTAAAATATAATTATCACACTAAAAGAAAAATATTAAAAGAGAATGGAAATCGGCATTTATAATGATTTATGTGTTTGTGCGTGTTGTGTGTTTTATACAGTATACACAATCTAGTGAATAGTTACCAATAAATAATTGTGTATAATAGCGTTATGATTTTTAGTGAAGCTTATTTGTTTACATTTGTTGTAACTTAGGTAAATTTTGTTTTCATTGCAAAACGCTTCGAACCTTAGAAGTCTCGTTGGATGAGCAGACAATCATTTAAATTCCTAACAATGGCAAATATTTTTTTGTCATCGGCGTATAAGAGAAATAAACAATGCATGAAACATTCAGAAACGGTATTAATAAAAAGTATAAATAACAGCGGTCCTAGGATTGATCCCTGTGGTACGCCAGAAGTAACAGACTGGTTCCCATACGGAAGTATGTCCTCGTAACGATACAGCTTGCTGTCTTTTTGTTAAATATGAGATGAACCAACGTAAAAAGTTTCCCCTAATTCCGTTATATATAATTTTTTTAATAAGAATAAAGTGATCAACCTTGTCAAAAGCTTTTTTGAAATCGCAGTAAATTGCATCTACCTGATGGCCTCGATCCATGCTAGTAAACAAGAAATTAGAGTAGATAAGTAAATTACTCACGGTAGATTTGCCTTTGACAAACCCGTGTTGTTGGTCTGTAATTTTGGCAGCAAGCTGGGAATATATATTAGCATGGACAAGTCTTTCCAACAGTTTAGGGATCGCCGAGAGAATGGATATTGGCCTGTAGTTTTCCAATCGTTGACGCGAATCACCCTTGTGGACCGGTATGATGTAGGCCAGCTTCCACCTGCCAGGGAAAACCCCGTCACTCAGACATTTATTAAATATTATGGGAAGCGGCACACGCAGTGACGACGCAGCAGATCAAGGAAAAACGCTAGAATACCATCGTGACCCGTACCTTTGTTTATGTCTAGCGACTTTAAACTTGATTTCACTTCTTGTTTTGTTAGTTAAATCGTGTGAATATGCGCAAGTCCTGAGTCGTGAACTGGTTCAAGTTGATCAATGTCTATTGTGTCATTGACGGAGGAGGGTTCAAATGTTGACTTGAAGAATTCAGAGAACATATTATAGATTTCCTGGGATTCGCGTCCGTCAAAGGACATGCAGCAGGGTATCTGTCGGACGATTTTAATGAGGATATGTATGACCAAAAACTTTTGATATTGTTTTGCAATGAACTTTCGACGTTGTCGAAAACTATCTTTCGAGATTCACTAGACAACTTCTTGTATGTAGCACGTAAGAAGGAAAATTCACGATAGTCAGAAAGACCTTTATATGTCTTCCATTTGAGCCAGACTTTGTCTTTTTTCCGTGATAACCTAATAAGTTCGGGGGTAAACCATATGGGAAATTTTTTATTTCGTCGTGCCTCAGTTTAAGATACACAATACAAAGGGGATACATATATGAACAATGATACAGAGGAGGAATAAAATAAAATAATACAAAAAAGCAGAAGTATTAATACATACAGGCAGAGAAGACAAAGATATTTCAAAATAACTAAATTTGAAAAGTTGAAAATGATTGATAAATTTCACCAGAAGTTGGGAGAAATTTAGTTTTGTATTGTTGTACACACAACACACCTCTATAGGTTCATATCTTTTAATCTACGTAAACCTTTCGACTCTTGTCCCCAGGCAGACCAAATAAATTGATAATCGTATCATGAACAAAATTATCGATTATTTCACATGAGGTGAGATAAAATTAAGCTTACTTTCAGCACAGAGACATGTCAACAACACACTTCTAGTGGTTTGTGTCTTTGGTGAGAGCGGCAGAAGACGGGACTAGACTCGGAGGAGTATAATAATATGTAGTTAGCATAATATATAATAAAGCTGGAATAGAGGCACATACGTATCGGCCGATGGATTCTAGCACGCGAAGCTGATAGCGCCGAGGAGTGGCGCTAAACTTCTCGGACTTATGTTAGGCAATTTAAGAACAAACGTACTTGCAGATTAACACGAATGTGGTACTGCACGCGATTGTGCATTTAATGAAATAACTATACATACCTTATTTTTGTATTGCGACTTCTGATGAGGTGAGAAATCATTATTATAGGTAAAGTAATATTATTTAAAAACTGGTATGGTGGCAAAACAGAACAACCTAGCTATGATTTAAAAACTGGTATGGTGGCAAAACAGAACAACCTAGCTATGATTTAAAAACTGGTATGGTGGCAAAACAGAACAACCTAGCTATGATTTAAAAACTGGTATGGTGGCAAAACAGAACAACCTAGCTATGATTTAAAAACTGGTATGGTGGCAAAACAGAACAACCTAGCTATGATTTAAAAACTGGTATGGTGGCAAAACAGAACAACCTAGCTATGATTTAAAAACTGGTATGGTGGCAAAACAGAACAACCTAGCTATGATTTAAAAACTGGTATGGTGGCAAAACAGAACAACCTAGCTATGATTTAAAAACTGGTATGGTGGCAAAACAGAACAACCTAGCTATGATTTAAAAACTGGTATGGTGGCAAAACAGAACAACCTAGCTATGATTTAAAAACTGGTATCGTGGCAAAACAGAACAACCTAGCTATGATTTAAAAACTGATATCGTGACAAAACAGAACAACCTAGCTATGATTTTAAAACTGATATCGTGGCAGAACAGAACAACCTAGCTATGATTTAAAAACTGATATCGTGACAAAACAGAACAACCTAGCTATGATTTAAAAACTGATATCGTGACAAAACAGAACAACCTAGCTATGATTTAAAAACTGATATCGTGACAAAACAGAACAACCTAGCTATGATTTAAAAACTGATATCGTGACAAAACAGAACAACCTAGCTATGATTTAAAAACTGGTGTGGCAAAACACAACATCGAAGAAAATCTGTGAAGTGAAGAAAAATTCATAACTAACCTAACCTAACCTAACTATGATATGAGATCAACGGCCAAATTATTAACTTGATTAATTATTGGTTTATTAAAGTCGTGTATCTTATTATTTTGCCACGTTCCATTTAACATCATTGTATGTATTACTAGCGCAGATCCACAAAAAATCACGGGATATTCAAATTTTCGGATTTGTGAAGTTGAAAGTATTTATAAAATATTTGGCTCAGGATCCAAGTCTTTCAAAAACAAATATTTTAATTTTTCTTTATGGTATAATTACAATTTTTTGCATACAAATGAAAGAGATTATCTCAAATTAACCTTTTGAATTAACACTTTTAGCGAATCTAGTTATTTAGTAGGTAAATAACGCTGTCTTAGAAATGGAAAAAAAGTGCAAAGCCTTGGAAAATCAGGAAATCTGACTAACCCTAAAAAATCAAGATTATCCTAAAGAAATTTAATCAAAAGAAATACACATTTCGAAAACATAATTAAAGTTATTTTCTGAAAAAAAATATTACATTACTGGTATACTTCATCGCTTGTACAAATTCATGGCACAATAAGTTCCAATTTTGAAAATAACAACTACTTTCTTAACAAACTTCGAGTTCATTGAACCAGAATAACAATCACAGACAGATCCACAGCCGAAATCTGTATTCTTATTATTTGAATAATACTAGGGTATTTAATCTATTTTATTATCCTGAAACAACATCAATCCTGTTATTTTCGAGAAGCACCGAGTACCGGTACCGTGCTGCCAATCTAGTAGACTTGAATTTCCTCTGGAGCCAGGTTCGTGATATCTCATCAACAGACGAGGAGCCGCCATGCATCACGCGGGGAGATGCCATCTATCTATCCCCGATAGCGGCCGGATGCTGCCCTCCTCCCACCGCGGGTACAAGGCACAACGAATGACCTGGATATAGAGCATACTCTGGATTAACTCCTGTCTACAATAAGGTTTCATGACTAAACAGAACAGAAAAGTAATAAGAATTCATTAAAAGTGAAAAAAAAAACTAGCCTGAAAACTACATCTATTTATCACTTTTCTTGTCTTTATACACATTTTTAAAAGTGTTCTGATTTTTCACCGTTCTATTTAGTTCAGTTACCCTGAATACTGGACTTATGGACAAGATATGTCGATTCATGACAAAATCAATCCAAAACAAGAACACTGAAGAAAAGTAAGAAAAAAACAAACTAACCTATTATTTCATCACGTTTATGTTGTTCGGTTACCGGCATAAAGAGGAATAGTTGGTCTAGACTCCATATATTCAAATAGCTCTGGGGGCTTTTCAATACCCTTGAATCAATAAATGTTTTGAGAAATATCAAAAAGTGATATAAATTCACTAAAAGTTAAAAAAGTACCCTAAAAACCCTAAGTAACAAAGTTTTTCTTAACCTTTCTCTATTTCCGTTGTTTCCAAATCTCGAGTTTCGATTTGTCCGTTGACCTTGAACTTGATACGAGATGCTGGAATATACAGAATAGTTCTGGGGCTGGTACAGCCACCTTAAAATTGTCAACATTGAATCGATAAAAGTTTTCGTCGACCATTATCGGTGATTAGTCGTCCTTTACTAGCACGCCGCATCGGCAATAGCGTTTGACAGCTCTAATTGAGAAAATTATGGCTAGTTTATCGAGCCCTTGAGATAAATATAAAGTAGTTGGCCACATAATGTTGTCTTCGTGTCAATAAGTGAAAATTAGATTAGTAGCTAGAGTTTCAGATTTGGTGAAAGAAAAAAATCTAGCATAATAATTAATCGATTCACCCCAAATTACACCTGTATATTCGTAGCGTAGAGGACATTACACCCTAGGCCGGTGATAGATAATCATGATGAAAACATAAATAATAAATTAAAGGGTACTAGTTTTCTGAAAAATGCATGTTACCTTACAGAATTCAGTAACCTAAGTTTCTAAGTGAGTTCTCTCAATCTTATCTCCAAATAAATATAGGATAATATCTCATCGGTAGAAAGTAAAATATACACATCTGCGAATTGCTGCATGGTTTATACGGGCCCTCATCGTGATATAAGATGTAAGGTAAAGGTATAAAGGCTTGCTGGCTGCAGGGATAATTAAGGGTGGGCCATGTCCCGGATTCGCGGGCCTTGTCCGGCGGACAGGGACGGTAAATTTGTCAAGGCCCTGACGTTAAGTGCCCCGGAGCGAAAACGACGGAGCAGGGCGACCATGCAACACCGAGAATAAAAATATTAAATAAAATTAATTTATTAAACAACGTTAATGCAACTAGTAATTCTGTGGACTGTAGACCTTGTGTCCTAAAAGCAACGTTTCTAATTTTTAAATACGGATTTGAATTTCACTTTTGTTGATAGTGAATGATTGAAAATCTTGAATATGAAAAACAGTGAAAATACCCTATTTTATTATACAAGTGAATGAACTGTAGGTATTTGAAAAATATTTTAAATGAATCGATATTTAAAAAAAAGAGTTTTGTAATAATCGACATAGCTCCGGAAATCTTCTCCAGGTTTTTTCCTGACAAAATTGAGTCAATGCGAGCCCTAACAACCTACGCTCCACCGCCGTATTTTACTAAATGCAATAGAGAAAACCTTTCTGCTTTCAAACCTACATCCCTCGAAGAAGTAAGGAAATTAATTCTTACTTCACCGAACAAGCAGTGTTCGCTCGACCCTATTCCAACGTGGCTACTGAAAAAGTGTTGCAATGAAATTGCTCCGTTTTTAGGTCACCTTTTCAATAAGTCACTTAGCACGGGTGACTTTCCAAAATCCCTTAAATATGCTATCGTAACTCCATTATTGAAAAAACCACAACTGGACGCTGAAGATCTTTCAAATTACCGACCCGTTTCAAATCTGCCTTTTATATCAAAAATATTAGAAAAAATCGCTGCCTCACAAGTCATATGTCACTTAAATTCAAATGAATTATTAACTAAATACCAATCTGCATATAGACGGTTCCACTCCACAGAAACCGGGTTACTACGTGTTTTGTCGGACATAACTACTGCCATAGAGTCGGGTAAACTGGCACTTCTTTCAGTCTTGGACATGAGTGCTGCATTTGACACGATTGACCATGACTTTCTTATTAAACGATTAGATGATTCATTTGGTTTAAACTGTGATGTTAAGACCTGGCTGACATTGTACCTGGCCAACCGTTTACATGCCGTAAAAGTGGGAAAAAAACAATCAAATTATGCAACCCTTTCATCTGGAGTACCCCAAGGGTCCGTTCTGGGCCCACTACTCTTCATCCTCTTCACAAATGATGTCGCTAAAATAATCAAATCATTTGGCCTTCTATCTTACTGCTACGCTGATGACCAGCAAGTTTATTTTTACTGCTTACCAGAAGAAATAAACAGTCTAAAAATTCGTATAACTGAGTGTATAGAAGCAATTACTCACTGGATGACCTCAAATAGATTGAAACTGAATCCTACAAAGACTGAGTTTCTGTGGACTGCTACAAGCAGACGTCAGCGTAACACTGAAAACTCCCCAATAACCATTTCAGGAAGTGAGGGGTTCTTTCAATTAAGGCAAATTAAAGCAGTGCGGAGAAACCTACCAACAGAGGCGACTAAATTGCTAGTCAATTCCTATGTTGTTTCACGTCTAGATTATTGCAACGGAATATATGCAAGTCTCCCCAAATGTCAAATCAACAAATTACAATCCGTTTTCAACACCGCGGCAAGGCTTATCACCGGAGTATCTAAATACTCCCACATTTCAGAGCATCTCAAAAATCTGCACTGTCTCAAATGTCCTGAAAGAATCCAGTTCAAGGTATGCTGGATGGTATTTAAGTCACTTAACGGAATGGCTAGGGCTTACTTATCAGAATTGTGTATTCCAGAAGATTCCAATTCCCGACAGTCAACCCTTAGGTCAGCAACGTCATCAGCTATCGGAAAGTTGAAGGAACCAAAGCGCACACCAGATACTAAGTTCGGTGAGCGTGCTTTTGCCGTGTCAGGACCTAAAGCCTGGAATGGACTGCCACATGATTTGAGAATGATCGCAGACTCGACAGAATTTAGGTCTAAACTTAAAACGCACCTTTTCAGACAGTCGTATCCATAATTTCAGAAACCTCCACTTTCACAGTCGACGGCAATTTAAATTAACAAAATGTAAAAAATACTAAAAATAAAATAAAATAAATAGAAATAATAATTAAAAATAAATAAATAAAAATGATAACAACTAACAATTTGTAGGCTTTTTAAGACAGTTAAACTAAAATAAAAACTATAGCAGACTTAAGGTCATGCGATGACCAGTGTTTTTTGATATAGTGTCCTCTGCGTGCAGTTTTATCTTTTATAAGCATAAACTTTTTAATATAAGTGTGTTTGTCGGAAGTGACTTGCCAGGTAAGTATGTTTTGGTATCTTTTCTAAATAACAAATGTAGATCCTAGGAAATAAATTGTACAGCGCCCTTGAGGTGATTTTTCACAAAAACGGCGCTCTACAATTTATCCAATTATTATTATTATTATTATTAAAGGTCACCCTGCTCCAAATTGCCCACCTGTGGTACGCTATCAAATATGCACACAAATACTTGGGTGATGCGGCCCTGCTTACATGCATACTCGCCTCACACACACACCCGCTACACTACAGGCAGGGAGATTATTCCCGGGAACTGAAACCGACGGAGGCTGTGCGAATTTAACCGAGGTGGAAAAAGTCAGCAAACAAATATTAATTATTAAACAATATTATTTCGGCTGTACATTCGTTACATTATATAACATGAATAAAAATTCAAAAATTTATTTATTTTATTTTTAATACATACCGGCGAAAAATCGGGATATTATTATTCCAATATTGAATTAATAAAAAAAACAATTAAAATAATTTTCTGTTAAAATATTGTATCATAGGAAGGCCTTCTTCTTCTGGCGCTAGTAAAATTATATTGTTAATGTTAATGTTAGTTGTAAGTTTCTACATACTCGTATGTAAATAAATATGTCATTAAGATAGTAGTTATAGGCCTAGTCGTAAGACAGTAGTTATAGGCCTTAGTCGTAAGTCACTAGACTCGTAAGTCTTAGATATTAGTCACTAGTCTTAAGTCAATTGTTCTAGTATAAATTATTTAAGAAATATATTTGTTTTGGCGCTACATAAATTAGCCAATTATTAATTATTACCTACTTTATCGCTTGTCTAAATTCTTCTCACAATGAGTTAAAATTTTGAAAATGATGAGTTACAATATAGAAACTGTAGTCTTTATTCAACGTGGAACTAAAACACAATCTAATGGTTGGGAAGAATTTTTTGATAGTAAGGCTGATGTATTTAAAAAAATGTGTTCTATAATTTTGGTTTTTCGATTCATTTTAAAATTAGCAGTATTTAAGAGCGAGCTTTTGTTATTTATTTTAAAGGTTTAAATGAAGATATCGTTGAATTTGAATTCCCGAAGGCTAGCGCTGTCCCAGCGCATCCTTTCCGCCGCCGGGAGTGAATCTCTCGTTTATTTTATATTTGCGCAGGAGATAAAAGATACGGTCGATGCATGCCCATTTAATTCCTGCCGTTACATTCCGCCCGGGCAGGCAGAGAGCTGTAGGCACCTACCTGGTATCTATCTGGCCGGTATCCAACCCAGTATTATACCTACCCGAGGGGAGGAGTGCCTGCCTAGCGACTGTGTAGACGGCCTCCTCCGACACATCCATTTGCCATTGTGTATGGACTTAATGAATAAACAAATACCGTCATTAGTGGTAAACGAGTACCGGCGAAAATTAATTGTAACCATAGAAAAAGTGCAATTTACGAATATGCCCGAGAAGGTACTCATTGCGAGATACGACCCACAATCCCAAATAATTGATAGTGTCCTAGAATCCAGATCTGGTACCGAAGGTTTTAATCGATTTAAATCATATTCGACACAATACTATAAAAAATCGATAAATTAAAATTGTGACACATAACTTTAAGTATTTCGACAAGGCCAAATAAATCTCGCAAAATTTAATAAAATCTATTTCATTTGATTTTTACTTATTTTAATTTTTGGAGGTCCTGAAGAAATAATTTCCCTCGGGGTCTATGTCAACTTTGGGGATGCTGTGTGGTGGGTATTTTTGAGGAGGGAATGAGTGAACATGGGCCTTGAAGAGAGGCCTTCAATAAAATAGGTATTTTATTGTAGTACCTACACATCATATCAGAATAATAAAAACTAAGCAGAAAAAAACATTAATCAATCAAATTTGTTTCATGAAACTACCAACGTTTTAAATTTGATTTGATTTTTTTGTAAATCATCTATTCCACGAGAAAAAAATGACAAGCAATAAGTAATACTGTGGATTACAAAAGAGTCGGCAAATTCTAAAATACGCATTAGTTATATTGAAATAAATCAATGCAAATACTTAATAAATAAGGCAATATGAAGTTTTCCGCGCGTGTCCTACCTAAACAAAGTGCAAACGTTTACAAATGCACAGGGATTGGACGCTGCCAGAATGCTTGATTGACTTATTGTCTCTTACCCATCGCCTCAAGATCAATTATAATTCAACAGACTCGCCACCGCCAGACAGAAAAATAAACGGCAACCACTGTACAGATGCCAACGTGACAAATCTATAATTCCCAATTTGAAAATCAGGCACACCCTGGCCATTTGCATCTCATAAATGGAACAGAGATTGCGTCTATATAAGCGCCTACTGCTAAAAGTCTTTCTCTAGGTAACAATGTGACTAACAACTACACCGGCTTTCCACAGGGAACAGATAATAGACCTGTATTGTTAAATTAAATTATCTGACAGACCAGTTCAGAAATAAGAGCCTGTAAAAAGAAGGATTATTTCATAATTCACAGAAGTTGCTGTTAGCTACTAGTTAACACTTGCTTACTTAGGTAAACTAGGTTTACCCGAGATTTCAAGACACTGAATGATTTAAATGATAGGGCTAGTGGCTATGTCGTAGAAGTTAGAAACAAGGACACGCATAAGCGACAACTAAATCGTTTAGTTAATTTTAAGTCACTGTCCGTGTGTCGCGTGTGGACAATACATTAAGCTGTAAATAGTAAGTTAACTTGCCTCGATTATATACTTTTTGTTTCAGTGTAGCTCCCTTCACGCTGCGCGCATCCTTGTAGTTAGATGGGGCTATTATTATCGCACTGTTTGGACACGCCAAGTTTAACTACAAATGCGAGGCAAATGGTCAGCTTTGACGTCGTGTCACTTTTCACAAATGTGCCTCTAGAAGACTCTATGATAATGCTCAGGGAGATATATGAGGAAGACATTTGCAAACTTTTTGAACACTGCCTCAAAACGGGATACTTTGCGTTTCAGGGTGAACTATTTGAGCAATTGGAGGGAGTTGCGATGGGCAGTCCGTTATCGCCAGTACTAGCCAACTTTTTTATGGAGAAGTTTGAAGAAGTGGCACTCGACACAGCTTCGGCTGTCCCTAAAGTATGGTGGCGCTACGTTGACGATGTCTTCGCCATTTGGCCTCATGGAACGGAGAAACTAAACGAATTCCTGGATCATCTTAATTCTCTCCACAGCAAAATTAAATTCACAATGGAACTGGAAAACGAAGATAAACTGGAAAACGGGGGGGGGGGGGTTTGGGTGGACATGACCGTTGCATTTTACAAGAAGCCACTTCGTGTATTGAGTTTCGCTCGAGTCACGTTTTTTATGTATTGAAAGGTCCTCTTCTGAAGGATTCTTTTAACGTCCATGTAAACGTTTTTCTTTTCTTCAAAAGCCATATAAGATACCCTCTGGTCAGAGGCATCTATGGTACTAACCGATTGAGATTCAGTCTGCTCCATCGAATAGATTGTCCCGCCGGACAGTCAGAAATAAAGAAGAATTTACGTGAAAATTTGCGGAAGCCAGTTATTATCATATAAAAACCTTTCTACGTGATTAGTGAACTAGATCGAAGAAGTCAATTATTAAAGTAGTCATTCCCTAACCATAATCACCAATCACTAGCTACAAAGTATTTAGTAAAAACCTTATGTTGGCACTATATTATGCAGTCTAAAAGTCGATGTGACCGAAAAGTACAGTCAAACAGCAACCAGATATTCCCATGCTGTGCCTTATAGGATCAGCACTAAATACTTCATAGACAAAAAAAAACAACAATATAATCCCCTTGACGGTGAAATCTTATAACGTATGCCAAAACAAGACGATCGTTGCGCGCCGCGATAGATAATAATTGGTGTCAGGCGCTAGCAGCTTCACTACACAGTTGCAAGTTAAAGGTTATATTTCTTTAGGAGTTTATAGTATTTTTTGTATCTTTTTATTTTTCTGTTCCTACGTTTCTCCAACCGTTTGCTTTCAATGTCATCCGTAAATCTACTAGTAAAAAGATTTCGTCTGAATAATAATAATAATTTTGTTTATCTAGTGATGCAATATTGTGTAATGTTATTTATATCTATTATGGTTCAATCGCGAAATATAGTGTTGTTTACATAATAAATACTGCGATTTGCTGTGAGGAGGAGGATTTGAAATTAAAAACGAGAGAAAACGTAATATTTAAAGAAATAAGTATACAAATATAGTAACCCTTGATATTCTGAACCCCCGGTGAAAAGGACCACTGCTTTCTATACCATGTTCTATCCTACAAACTACATATTCTATCAAATACCATTTCGTTTACAGTTTTTACAGTCCATTTTCAAGTTCATATGGAGATGTATAATTTGCATTTAATTTTCCCTGACACAATTAAAGCGATCAGTCGGCGGGAATTGCAATAATATGTAATGTGGCAGGCAATCTCGGCAAATTGGTCTTTATACGAAATGCTGCGGTGAGTGTATGCAGTTTATCGGAGATTATAATAATATCATGTTTTTAAGATGTCGGCTCTGTTTAATGGCGTCCTATTCGTTTAAAGCCGGTTCATTGGATCTGTACACTGTACATGTGTACTTTTCTTGCGGTATATACACTATACAGTATGCAGGGTTCGAAAATATTACTTCTTACTACCTGTGTATTTTTATCATTGCCTCTGTACAAGTTTCGTGTTGTTGTGAGCCTTCCAGGCCTCCATAGCACAGTGAGCATTGTATTGATTACAACTTTTGGTGGTAATTCCTGCTACAGTTCGACAACCAGGATTATAATTGAATGTTGTAATTCTTATAATTAATTTTGACGGATAACAATGTTTAAGGCGTCGTTTGTGAAATTGCTAAAAATATATTTTTTTAATCGCATCTCGTGTACCTACAACTGAAAATAAGATTACTGTAAATTAGTAAAAAAAGTTGTGTTTTACGTTGGTAGATCTTGCATTTTTACATGACCGTTTGACAGTAGTGGTGGATTTTGTGGAAATTAAATGTTGTTTAGGTTATTATAGAAAATCAACTATATGTGTAAATCACTTTAATAATGTGTATAAAACTAACTAACTAACTAACCATCACGCCGTTTTCCCGCAAGGGTAGGCAGAGAGGACGGACCGCCAAACAACTAGGTCACACCACACCCTCCTTGCCTCATTCACATTCATACATCGTCTGCTAAGAAATAACCCAAAATTGAAGATATATTATTATTTAATTTATATTTATATTTAGTTTATTTAAGGACAAGTTCGGCTGTGTAATTATTAATACGCATGAGAGCTGTTTCACGGTATCAAACTGGGGTGAGGGCAGTTACAAAATTAGACAGTAATTTTATTTAATACATAAGAGGTATTACAACTTTAAATTAAAATGTAGTATTACAAATTAAGGGTAACCTTCGGTTTATGGGGGAAATTCCTAAAAATTAAAACTAGTTATTTTTATACTAACTTTGGGCCGGGGAATCCGAATCTGGAAGAATTAGGTGGCGGCAAGCAATATTAACTGAATTACACGACTTTAAAATTTCGACGCACAAACAATTTAACTGGCCATTTTGAACGCTTTCTGACAATAAAACTAGTTATCTTTATACATCTTTATACTAACTTTGGGCCGGGGAATCCGAATCCGAAAGAATTAGGTTGGGGCAAGCAATATAAACTGAAATACACGACTTAAAAATTTTAGATGCAAACAATATACAATGCCATTGTCGATGTGTTTTTTTGACGATAAATCCATAGAAAAATAACCAAAGATATATAAAATTAAGTGTTGCTAGTAAGCAATAATATCAATAACGTAAAATAACATGTTTATAATTTCAGTAATATTTCATATTCAAACAGTTAGATTTAGGTTTATTATCACGAAAGGTGAGTTTTTATGTCGGGGGAGACGATAAAATATGCATTTTATATTTTAATTTTGCTAACATTATTTCATTTACGTAAAGTATTCAGATACATTTTATTCACTTTTGTATCACAAATCATGTTACACAAACCTAGCGTAGCCGCTAAACTACTTGAAAACTGGGATGTTTTCTTGCCTTGACGCGAGTAGGCGCTACGAAGGGGGCACTTTCTTTTCTATCACAAACCATGTTACACAAACCTAGCGTAGCCGCTAAACTACTTGAAAACTGGGATGTTTTCCTGCCTTGACGCGAGTAGGCGCTACGAAGGGGGCACTTTCTTTTCTATCACAAACCATGTTACACAAACCTAGCGTAGCCGCTAAACTACTTGAAAACTGGGATGTTTTCTTGCCTTGACGCGAGTAGGCGCTACGACAGGGGCACTTTCTTTTCTATCACAAACCATGTTACACAAACCTAGCGTAGCCGCTAAACTACTTGAAAACTGGGATGTTTTCTTGCCTTGACGCGAGTAGGCGCTACGACAGGGGCACTTTCTTTTCTATCACAAACCAAGTTACACAAACCTAGCGTAGCCGCTAAACTACTTGAAAACTGGGATGTTTTCTTGCCTTGACGCGAGTAGGCGCTACGAAGGGGGCACTTTCGTTTCTTTAGTTTTTAAATTTAGTTTTAGGGATAAATATTTTTGAGAGTAAAATATAAAATGCATATTTTATCGTCTCCCCCGACATAAAAACTCACCTTTCGTGATAATAAACCTAAATCTAACTGTTTGAATATGAAATATTACTGAAATTATAAACAGGTTATTTTACGTTATTGATATTATTGCTTACTAGCAACACTTAATTTTATATATCTTTGGTAATTTTTCTATGGATTTACTGTCAAAAAAACGCATCGGCAATGCCGTTGTATATTGTTTGCATCTAAAATTTTTAAGTCGTATATTTCAGTTTATATTGCTTGCCCCAACCTAATTCTTTCGGATTCGGATTCCCCGTCCCAAAGTTAGTATAAAGATAACTAGTTTTATTGTCAGAAAGCGTTCAAAATGGCCAGTTAAATTGTTTGTGCGTCGAAATTTTAAAGTCGTGTAATTCAGTTAATATTGCTTGCCGCCACCTAATTCTTCCAGATTCGGATTCCCCGGCCCAAAGTTAGTATAAAAATAACTAGTTTTAATTTTTAGGAATTTCCCCCATAAACCGAATATATTCCCAAATTAAATTTGATAACAATAAATAAAAAAATACATTATTGGATTTCCGTTATAACATAATATTATTACATGTAAACGCGACACCCTGTATAATTCACATATCTTTGCAGGTTGTGCAAGAAATCGGCTGCATGATCTTATTTTAATTTATTCTTAAATATTTTGAATTAACCTTTCACGGTTACCAAATATTTAGTTGTTTCGAAACGCTCGCTGCTGTTAATAAACACCGATGACTTTCCCGGCCCAGTGCCCAGTGCCCAGTGCCCAGTGAGTCATTCATGAGGAAATATTGTTTCTAAGTGCATGGCTAACAGAGGCTACCTATCGTACTAATTCATAGCATCTATCATATCTAAGAGACGAACGTCCTCATAATAACGAAACTCTTCTGTAAATAATACACAAGTATTAAATACGTTATATTAATGAAGCAATTCAGTTATGTACAATAACTCATGTATATTTCTTAATATTCATATGTAAAAGCCCCGTGACTGCGGTTCAAGTCGAGAGAGAGTCCGGCTGGAGAGGTCGAAAGGTCTCCCTCAACCAGCCTCTCTCGACCCGACCGAAACCTAGACAAACCTCAACCCATGAACCTGGCAGGGGTGTGGTGTGGGTACTTCTCCTTCCCATCCCCGATCCCCACTCCCCACTCCTGCGACCCTCACTTCATAGTACATATCCGAACTGGAGATGCCATAGTCCCACTGCCTACAGTGCCTACGCATAGTTCGGATTCTCATTCAACTCAAAAATAACAAGGGAAACATCTAAGTAAATCAATATTCGGCAGACATTATTTGAGAAAAGTATTATAGTGCCATGTTGCGCTACCTCCTTATTTAGCCAACGTAGCCAACTGACAGCTTTACAGTGTCCGTAATCAGAGCAGATCCACATCTTCCCTGATAATGGACACTGTAATGCTGTCCGAAACAAACGTTGGCTAAAGAAGAAGGTAGCGTCACGGCAATTTACCCCAAAAATAACAAGGGAAACATCTAAGTAAATCAATATTCGGCAGACATTATTTGAGAAAAGTATTATAGTGCCATGTTGCGCTACCTCCTTATTTAGCCAACGTAGCCAACTGACAGCTTTACAGTGTCCGTAATCAGAGCAGATCCACATCTTCCCTGATAATGGACACTGTAATGCTGTCCGAAACAAACGTTGGCTAAAGAAGAAGGTAGCGTCACGGCAATTTACCCCAAAAATAACAAGGGAAACATCTAAGTAAATCAATATTCGGCAGACATTATTTGAGAAAAGTATTATAGTGCCATGTTGCGCTACCTCCTTATTTAGCCAACGTAGCCAACTGACAGCTTTACAGTGTCCGTAATCAGAGCAGATCCACATCTTCCCTGATAATGGACACTGTAATGCTGTCCGAAACAAACGTTGGCTAAAGAAGAAGGTAGCGTCACGGCAATTTACCCCAAAAATAACAAGGGAAACATCTAAGTAAATCAATATTCGGCAGACATTATTTGAGAAAAGTATTATAGTGCCATGTTGCGCTACCTCCTTATTTAGCCAACGTAGCCAACTGACAGCTTTACAGTGTCCGTAATCAGAGCAGATCCACATCTTCCCTGATAATGGACACTGTAATGCTGTCCGAAACAAACGTTGGCTAAAGAAGAAGGTAGCGTCACGGCAATTTACCCCAAAAATAACAAGGGAAACATCTAAGTAAATCAATATTCGGCAGACATTATTTGAGAAAAGTATTATAGTGCCATGTTGCGCTACCTCCTTATTTAGCCAACGTAGCCAACTGACAGCTTTACAGTGTCCGTAATCAGAGCAGATCCACATCTTCCCTGATAATGGACACTGTAATGCTGTCCGAAACAAACGTTGGCTAAAGAAGAAGGTAGCGTCACGGCAATTTACCCCAAAAATAACAAGGGAAACATCTAAGTAAATCAATATTCGGCAGACATTATTTGAGAAAAGTATTATAGTGCCATGTTGCGCTACCTCCTTATTTAGCCAACGTAGCCAACTGACAGCTTTACAGTGCCCGTAATCAGAGCAGATCCACATCTTCCCTGATAATGGACACTGTAATGCTGTCCGAAACAAACGTTGGCTAAAGAAGAAGGTAGCGTCACGGCAATTTACCCCAAAAATAACAAGGGAAACATCTAAGTAAATCAATATTCGGCAGACATTATTTGAGAAAAGTATTATAGTGCCATGTTGCGCTACCTCCTTATTTAGCCAACGTAGCCAACTGACAGCTTTACAGTGTCCGTAATCAGAGCAGATCCACATCTTCCCTGATAATGGACACTGTAATGCTGTCCGAAACAAACGTTGGCTAAAGAAGAAGGTAGCGTCACGGCAATTTACCCCAAAAATAACAAGGGAAACATCTAAGTAAATCAATATTCGGCAGACATTATTTGAGAAAAGTATTATAGTGCCATGTTGCGCTACCTCCTTATTTAGCCAACGTAGCCAACTGACAGCTTTACAGTGTCCGTAATCAGAGCAGATCCACATCTTCCCTGATAATGGACACTGTAATGCTGTCCGAAACAAACGTTGGCTAAAGAAGAAGGTAGCGTCACGGCAATTTACCCCAAAAATAACAAGGGAAACATCTAAGTAAATCAATATTCGGCAGACATTATTTGAGAAAAGTATTATAGTGCCATGTTGCGCTACCTCCTTATTTAGCCAACGTAGCCAACTGACAGCTTTACAGTGTCCGTAATCAGAGCAGATCCACATCTTCCCTGATAATGGACACTGTAATGCTGTCCGAAACAAACGTTGGCTAAAGAAGAAGGTAGCGTCACGGCAATTTACCCCAAAAATAACAAGGGAAACATCTAAGTAAATCAATATTCGGCAGACATTATTTGAGAAAAGTATTATAGTGCCATGTTGCGCTACCTCCTTATTTAGCCAACGTAGCCAACTGACAGCTTTACAGTGTCCGTAATCAGAGCAGATCCACATCTTCCCTGATAATGGACACTGTAATGCTGTCCGAAACAAACGTTGGCTAAAGAAGAAGGTAGCGTCACGGCAATTTACCCCAAAAATAACAAGGGAAACATCTAAGTAAATCAATATTCGGCAGACATTATTTGAGAAAAGTATTATAGTGCCATGTTGCGCTACCTCCTTATTTAGCCAACGTAGCCAACTGACAGCTTTACAGTGTCCGTAATCAGAGCAGATCCACATCTTCCCTGATAATGGACACTGTAATGCTGTCCGAAACAAACGTTGGCTAAAGAAGAAGGTAGCGTCACGGCAATTTACCCCAAAAATAACAAGGGAAACATCTAAGTAAATCAATATTCGGCAGACATTATTTGAGGAGAGTATTATAGTGCCATGTTGCGCTACCTCCTTATTTAGCCAACGTAGCCAACTGACAGCTTTACAGTGTCCGTAATCAGAGCAGATCCACATCTTCCCTGATAATGGACACTGTAATGCTGTCCGAAACAAACGTTGGCTAAAGAAGAAGGTAGCGTCACGGCAATTTACCCCAAAAATAAATCACATCATAGTCCGAATTCTTGACGTAATCAGTTCCAATTTTGAAAAGCAGACTTTAATACAATACCAATCCGAGTTTTGAACCAGTAATTTTAATAATGTAGCAACATTTTGACAATGTATAGTGACAGACAATCCACTTTCTACTAAATTGCTTTTACTAACAAATTAATATCACAATAAAGGTAGGTACAGTGACTAGGTAGGTATTTGCGTTGAATGGTGCGTTTCATTTAATACTCACAACAAAATGTGCTAATATCAAAAGCTAATGTTTTTATTTCCTTGTGTTCGCAGCGTAATACAATCTTCATAATAAACATCTGCTGGCAGGTACAAGGCTAAAGAACGGGCAGACCGAGTCGGCACGATCCTGTGGTTTGCGGCTCCGCTGGAGAAAGGTAACTTCTGCTACTGCTTTGCGATGGAATTAATCCAGACTAAATGCGTTTACATCGGCCTGTCAGACAGATGCAATGCGCCGATGCACCCGCGATAAAGATGCAAATGTGTATTGGGCTTTGGTGTTTGGCCTAAACATACACGTCAAGTGCACACTGCAGTGCAGATTGACGGTAAATGCTGGTATTTGATATAGCAGTGACCAACTGTAACAGGATAACACGCCAAAATAAAATAAACTTCAATCAATACAGCCTGTGGCCTGATTTCGAAATTGGAAACTTTATGAATAGATATTCACTATCCAGCAAGATAAAAATAAAATGACTATCCACAATATCTACATAGTTTTATTTTTTTATTTGAGTATATTTAGGAAACATACATAATTAATGTTGCATTTAAGATGTTGATTATAAAATAAAAATGTTAAGTTTTCTTAACATTTTTTTTATGGTGACAGGTTAGGAAGAAAGTAGATATTTAAAGTAATAAGTGAACAAAATATATGAAAAGGATAGACGAACAATAAATTGAGTTTTTAAAATTTTACGTAAACTATGAACACTTTAAAAACATTGCCAGGGTTAATTTGAAAAACAAGTAATGTGTTTGTTTTACTGGTATTTCATTGGAAGAAGCTCTGAAGAAGTAGAATTATTTTATTCCGATAGGTGTAATGTTACACAACCGGGAGAAACGTCAATCGTGTGCAGAATGAATATTGCTGGCTTTGTTATACAATGTTTTTTTAAACTTCATTTCATTCTTAGCTATTTCGTGTTTTAACTCGACCATTTGGCATTTAAGTTGTCTGTAAATTTGTTTGTTATGTTCCGGTTCAAGATAGTGGCCTTGTTGGATATTATCCCGCCAGAGTTCGCTACGAGCTGTCAAATCAAAATAATCAATATTATCTACGTAATACATAGGTCCCATAATACCGACCGATTTGAAGAATGTTTCAAATTAGGTAGGTATTTAAGTACCCACTAGTACTACATATCTTGTGATTTTGGATGAAATATTGGTTTCGAAATTAATAAGAACAAATTAGAAACATACTCTTTTGGACGCGAGATCTGCTGTCCAAAGAACTACTAGTCTAAGAGATAAAACAGAATATTATATCTGGTGAACAAATGATAAATCAACAGACAAAAAAATCTTAGATTAGGTCATCTATCTTAGTGAGATTTGTAAAATAGCGTGAGTGGTCAAACACAGAACCAAGTCCCAACCAGTCCTCCGGTTATTTCCTTCATAATTTCTCTCGGCTGTCTAATAAAAATCTTAGACAAGCGATGATTAAAAAACTCAGCCCCCCTGTTGCGCGCATTTGGAAAACCTTATGTTTGTTTTTCAATAACTTGTTGCGGACCAAGTTTTTGCTTTGTGGTTTATGTTCAGGAAAGTATGATTTAATTTTCGGTACTTTTAAAAGTCTCATTTATATATTTTAAAAGCCGCAATACCTTTTTCCTGCCGCTTTTAATACTTTTCTGACCAAAAAGATGCCAAATCTCCTAGGTTAGACGAAAACTGTTTGAAAATAATGCACTTTGCTCGCGTGATTTTTAGGTTTTGAACTAAAGACTTTCAGGGCCACTGTGCCAGCGAAGTTGTCACTTTATGTTTTAAGCACTGACAACATCAATCACTAGAAACGGAATCTGTATTTTATGTGAAACCCGCACAAGAGTGCAAGTTCCAACTTCTCCCAAACATCTGGAGCTGTGAGAAGGGGAAGGAGATGGGTAGAGCAAGGTGGTGGAGTAAATGGATATTCAGATCTGGTCACCAAACAAGGCCAAAGCTATTTCTTACGATTGCTAGTCGAGAGCCTTACCCATTGCAGTTCTGTGAAAGCAAGAACCCCCCCCCGACAAACCAGCCTCACTCATTACACATTCGAGTTCAGTTTCTGAGTAAATTTGTGTTTTATTGGTGTTTTTTGGTTCGCTTAAGGCCATGGTAAAAGGAATTAATTGATTACTTTGATGTATGGTATTTCGGGCGAGACGTACGACCTATCGAATACCCAAACACACAGATAGTACCCATACTGCTACGGCTGATGGCTGGACGCTGTGATGTACACTAGGACCACCTCGAGCCAGGCCGACTATTTCAGCCCACGTAGAAGCAAAATAATGCATTTCCATTAATATTTTACTAGTGTTCACTTAGCGGCCATTTTCTATATTATGATTATAACAAGTGTTTTCGTTATTTTTTCTAACAAAACCCAAATTGAAAACTGTAACAAGACGAAACCGCACTATCTAGAATACTTTTGGCTTTCACCTAAAACGGCATCCTTGTCTACAAACGGAGATCATCGTATATCTCCTACTGGTCATACAGCTCACCAATCAGTGGCTCGCCCTTCTGTCACTTATCGAAGGATGTGCCGCCAGCGGCTTATAAAAACGAGTGCACGGCCTTGAACCAAGCTGAGATCCTGAGCCAGACGTAGGATCGAGACCTGATACTCAGAAAGGATGAAGAAACGCCTAAAGGTATTCATTATGTTTCGAATGCAGTCGAAGATGACTAGCCGTGACGCCTTTTTATTATAGAACCTAATTAAGAATTAATACTAGCACCTTTGAAGAACAATAAAAACTTTATAAAGTAGGTTCTTAGTTTGGGTATAATTAGAAGAAAAAAAAGTAATCGAATAACGTAGTTTAGTTGTTTTTTTTTTAAATAATTTGTACGAAGGTATTGTGATGGGTATTGATGAGGTGCGCGTCTGTACATTTAACTTTTATTGTGGATTTAAATCCATTAACATTTAAAAATACTTTATATGTAGGAGGAACTTATAGATAACAAATTGTTATAAGCGATAATTAGTCGCTTGAAATATCCATACAAATTGAAAATATCTCCCTAGTAAAAATAAATGCCACCGACGGGAATTGAACCCACGACTTCTGATGTCCGGTCAGGTACTCTGAGACCACTGAGCTATGTCGGCTTATTTCCAACACGCCAAATAATTCGTTATGTACTTCAATCAACAATTACTGCTTATTTTTGTTTTCACCTGTAAACAACCAACTTTATTTTGTAGGAAAGGCTTTGTTAGTGCTAAATTTCCCACTAGATGGCGTCGAGACATGTCATATCTACATTAGTTGGTAAAATATTTTGACTTTTTTTTAATGATATAGATAAAATATTAGTAGCTTGAAATATCCATACAAATTGAAAATATCTCCCGAGTAAAAATAAATGTCGAGCGACTAATTATTGCTAATTATTTTGGTTATCCTTTGTGCTATGCATAAAAAAATGTCTTGTAAACATTAGTTTATCAAAAAAAAAAAAATAGGAACTTATAGAAGTTACGATGCCGATTAGATTAAAGTGTCCTGGCCTGGCTTGAAGTGGTTTTGTGCACACTGTACCTATACTGCCTTTAGAATTATAGACCTGTCAACGGGCGCGCTCATAAATTCCATAAAGTAGATTCGAAAAGCATTTGTTGATTCAATACAGTAATATTATTTACTTTATAACATTAGCCGTAGGTATCAGGTATGTATCTAATATAATATTATGTACTATTGGGTAGGTTGTACAGCGTGCGTTTTTTATCTATTTCATTTCATGTTCATAATTTTGATTGTTTATCATTCGAAGAATTTCAAGTACCTGCTTTTAAAGATCTGTACATTAAAAATTCATTAATTCAAATCATAAAAGAAAAAGAACAGTACCAATTTCTAACTGAAAACCGTACTCGACATAAATACATTTTTCCATGTCCAAAAATTAAACACTTCCTTTGCAAAAAATTAGTATACATACCAAGGAAGAACTTTTTTCAATCAACTCCCTGAGGAAATCAGAATCATAAACGAAAAAAGCCAAGCTTTGAAAGCTTTTGAAGCTTTATTTTAAAGATAAATTATCAAAAAAATTAATAATTAATATTCTACTTAAGAAGCAACTTCTTCTCTAAATATAGTATACATATTAATACAAATAATAATAATAATAATGGTCTTTATTCTAGAAACTAATTACATCACGTTTTTATATATATATATATTATTGCTACTAGTAGTACATTTTACTTACAATATATTTTTTCCTACTTGTCTTGATTCTATATGTATATCTACAATAATATAATGTACACTCCTCTTCCAAGCTAATGCTTCTCTGGAAGAGTAGTATTAAATATTGTCACTGTAAATTGTAAACCTTATTACTTATATGTACTTTTTCCTTTTTTTATTTGGTACAATATTTTTTACATTTCAAAGTTTTCCAGTAATGTTGGCCTCACTGGGTGGCTTGCCCGTGCTGAGGCCTTCATTTTAAAATATGAAAATATTATAAAATAAATAATATTATAATTTAACAAATAACTTATTCATCTGAAATCATTTGATATGGATTAAACAAAAACATGTAGAGATTACAAAAAATGACACATTAACCCAGCATTCGAAAAATTAGAGTTGATTCAAAAAATACACATAAGTACTTAAGATTGTGCGTTTTGGGACTTATATATATACATATATACAATTCCGATAGTCATTTCCTTGCCAAACGTCACTGAGAAATAGCCGTAGTCGTATCACTTTTGCAGGGTGTTATTTTTAGTATATTTCCTTAAAAATGAAATCTATTCAATTTCAAGACATTTCATGCTGTAATGCAAGCAATTAAAGTGTGTGAGCAGGTACTGTGTTCGTATCAACTCTGGCTTCAATAGGTATGTATAGATGGATAGGCCTAAACCGTTAGCGGGAATCTTAATGTTTAGTTTTGTGATTGAAGTCGTAAACGGATGTGTAATCATCAGTCATGAGAATTAAATGGTGTCCTATCACACGACCGCGCCTCGGGATACAAAACAAGCAGACATGAGACACAGGAGGCGCACCATATGCAGGTGATTAGCTGATTGCCCACCTGATTGGCATGAGTTTGCAAATAATCACCGCAAATATAACAATAAACGCGTGGATATCCTCGTTATCGGCGCCGGCCGAAGGATTCCTCGATATTTTAAACAATCGGCGCGGTCTATACTAGTCACGCATCCATAAACAAACATGGCCGGCGGGTAATAGAACGTAGCGCCCTGTAATTTGAATGGTTACCGACGCGGCTCGACAGGAAGAGCGAGCTCACGACCGGCCAATTATTATTACCTTCTTTGCCGACTGAGTAAATGGCGGGACGAGGGCTGAAGCCGAAGGTAAAAGGTATCGCCAGTCGCCAGATCGAAGGAGATAAAAGCCGGCATGAATGAGATGTCATAAATCGTGATTAATAATATTGTGAAATCATAGGATTTATTTATCTTCAGCGCGAAGGATTCCATACAATCCGTATGGAGCGGTTGAGAATAGTTGATGAATGAATAATATCCTGGTTACTATGTTACTAGTACTCCTGGGTCGATCCCGAATTACCCGATCATTTTAACCCGATCACGAACCACCAATGAGCGATCGGATTACTTAAAAAAAAAGTTTTGATCGCCAGCACTCTATTGTCTCGACCGGGCATCTGGAATCTCGTTCTCGCCAAAGATGATTCCAGAAATTTAAAAAAGGCCGTCACACTTACTACATATAACACACTTACTACGAAAGTACCCGATCAAAGAATGACGAGTTCTTTCGACTTACGGCTAGAGGCGTATTGATATCTCTTCTGTACTCTGTGGTATTTTTCATTGTCTAAAAGTATCCGATCAAAGAGCGGGTACTCTCGGTCCCATCACTTCGCCAAATGCCGTTCGACCCAGTTTGGAAATCCCTTAATGATCCAGTGGGATCCCCCAATGAAGAATGTTGTGCGGCTGAAGGGGCGGAGACGGGGAGGAGATAGGGAAGGCGAAGGTGGGAAAGTGCCTACCCTTGGTATTTGATATGGTCACCAAACGTGACTAAATGAATTTCAAGCAACGTTTCGATAGCATGACACATTAATAACTACCCCTTTGAATCAAATGGTTCCCTCGGAGGTGCCAAATGAGAGAAGAGCCCGCCGCATGCTGCAACTGCGGAGGACCACATCCGGCAAACTACAGACGCTGCCGGAAGCGGGTAGCATACGTCGCCTCGCTCAGCAGCGACCCAGACAGCCCCAACGCCCAGCACAGCAGGGTCCCAGCAGGCCACCTCCTCAGGCGAGGACGGATGGACGCACCTGTGCCCATGTAGTCGGAGGCTCTGCCCCCGCCCAACAGCAGTCTGAGCCCCGGCCACCCCCACAGCCACAGAGTGTGTGCCAACGTCATCCGAGGACGACGTAGATATAACGGCCCTGCTCCAAGATCTTCTGCGCGTGCGACCCAGCTTCCAAAGACAGAGAAGCTCATCATCCTGATGGAGCTTATCACGACCACTCTCGATGGATAACTCCGAGGTGGTGAGGACTGACGAACTGCTTGCTCTGGACAGTGACACAAACATCGACAAATTTGCATAAAAACAACATAAAACACAAGACTCATAACCAACTTGAAGAGACCACACGACTGAGAACACACACCGACTTTGTACGAATTTTTATCACAGACTCCACTGAACGTTTCTACAAATAAGTTTATTCTTCTTAGTTTCACAGACTTAGACGCGGACAATTAACCAGCGAGCTGTAGGTATTTCCTAATCTCCCGACATCCTTCCCAAATATATTATGTATATCTATTTAAATAATATTTCATAATTTTTATGTATACTCGTAGGTATGTCTATTACATCGCGTTCGCGTTACATCTTCCCATAAGTATATATTTACATTAAAAAAACACACATACTTCAAAATGCAGGACATCATATACCGATGTTACTCCGGCTCTGTTTCACGTTGACAGATGGCCATTTCCTCCTGAATATGGTTTTCTGCGATTTCCCATATTTCCACAGGCAAATGCGGATGAATTCCAAAAAATAAGGCGCAGCTGAATTTCCCTCCCGATCCCAACATAATACAAACAGACACGTATGTAGTATATGGCCGCGGTGGACTGCTGGTGATGCTGAAGCTGAAAACATGCAATTTTAGTAGGGTTTTAGGTTAAAAAAAATCCCTCCCCAGAAAACACAAGGCCTTTAAGTCTACAATAGCCAGGTAACATTTTAAACACCCATATGTGGTAAAAATTGTGAGTAAATTTAAATGATTCACCACTTCATTGCAAATAAGAAATAAAAAAAACCTCAGATGTGCCGATGTACCTACGTGACTACTTAGTTATTATTAGTAATAGTAAGTAATATGTCGGCAGTCACGTATATCGAGTTATTACCGATCGATTGAGAAAAGTGAAAATTTCTTTAAAATTTACTTTCAATATTCTCACACGGAAATGATAAATAAAATTAAACTTCACAAATGATAAATTAAATTCTTAAAATTAAATTCTTAATTCTTAAAATTAAACTTCACAAATGATAAATAAAATTCTATCAACAAATAATAATAACTTGTCCAGTGCGTACGTCTCGGTTCTGTAATAAATGCTGCTCAGTAACCCGCAGTGGTTAAAGCATTTCACATGACAAAACGTGTTGAATTCTGCGACCAGTTTTCATGCGACCAGATGCAAGCAGGAAACCATATTTTACAAGAATATGACAGTGTAAAAATATTGAGCTAAAGAAGTGAAACGAGACGCGGAGACAGCGGACAGCAACGGATTGAGGGGAAAGAATGCAGTCAGAATATATGATATAATGTGATTTGGCTAATGAAGCATTCTAAGGCCCAGTTGTTTTGCAGAAAATAAAATGTAACATTGTCGTCAAATGGCTATTCACCATTTTGTTTTTAGTTGAAATGTTCCCGTTAAATGCCGAATCCAACTACGTTTCAGCTTTTGAACAAACTGTGATCAGCGGAAGAGGACAACTGTCATGTTGTTATGCTTGTCTGCATCTGCAGCTTATTACAATTTGATAGAAAGTTGAAATGTTCCCGTTAAATGCCGAATCCAACTACGTTTCAGCTTTTGAACAAACTGTGATCAGCGGAAGAGGACAACTGTCATGTTGTTATGCTTGTCTGCATCTGCAGCTTATTACAATTTGATAGAAAGTTGAAATGTTCCCGTTAAATGCCGAATCCAACTACGTTTCAGCTTTTGAACAAACTGTGATCAGCGGAAGAGGACAACTGTCATGTTGTTATGCTTGTCTGCAGCTTATTACAATTTGATAGAAAGTTGAAATGTTCCCGTTAAATGCCGAATCCAACTACGTTTCAGCTTTTGAACAAACTGTGATCAGCGGAAGAGGACAACTGTCATGTTGTTATGCTTGTCTGCATCTGCAGCTTATTACAATTTGATAGAAAGTTGAAATGTTCCCGTTAAATGCCGAATCCAACTACGTTTCAGCTTTTGAACAAACTGTGATCAGCGGAAGAGGACAACTGTCATGTTGTTATGCTTGTCTGCATCTGCAGCTTATTACAATTTGATAGAAAGTTGAAATGTTCCCGTTAAATGCCGAATCCAACTACGTTTCAGCTTTTGAACAAACTGTGATCCGCGGAAGAGGACAACTGTCATGTTGTTATGCTTGTCTGCAGCTTATTACAATTTGATAGAAAGTTGAAATGTTCCCGTTAAATGCCGAATCCAACTACGTTTCAGCTTTTGAACAAACTGTGATCAGCGGAAGAGGACAACTGTCATGTTGTTATGCTTGTCTGCATCTGCAGCTTATTACAATTTGATAGAAAGTTGAAATGTTCCCGTTAAATGCCGAATCCAACTACGTTTCAGCTTTTGAACAAACTGTGATCAGCGGAAGAGGACAACTGTCATGTTGTTATGCTTGTCTGCATCTGCAGCTTATTACAATTTGATAGAAAGTTGAAATGTTCCCGTTAAATGCCGAATCCAACTACGTTTCAGCTTTTGAACAAACTGTGATCAGCGGAAGAGGACAACTGTCATGTTGTTATGCTTATCTGCATCTGCAGCTTATTACAATTTGATAGAAAGTTGAAATGTTCCCGTTAAATGCCGAATCCAACTACGTTTCAGCTTTTGAACAAACTGTGATCAGCGGAAGAGGACAACTGTCATGTTGTTATGCTTGTCTGCATCTGCAGCTTATTACAATTTGATAGAAAGTTGAAATGTTCCCGTTAAATGCCGAATCCAACTACGTTTCAGCTTTTGAACAAACTGTGATCAGCGGAAGAGGACAACTGTCATGTTGTTATGCTTGTCTGCAGCTTATTACAATTTGATAGAAAGTTGAAATGTTCCCGTTAAATGCCGAATCCAACTACGTTTCAGCTTTTGAACAAACTGTGATCAGCGGAAGAGGACAACTGTCATGTTGTTATGCTTGTCTGCATCTGCAGCTTATTACAATTTGATAGAAAGTTGAAATGTTCCCGTTAAATGCCGAATCCAACTACGTTTCAGCTTTTGAACAAACTGTGATCAGCGGAAGAGGACAACTGTCATGTTGTTATGCTTGTCTGCATCTGCAGCTTATTACAATTTGATAGAAAGTTGAAATGTTCCCGTTAAATGCCGAATCCAACTACGTTTCAGCTTTTGAACAAACTGTGATCCGCGGAAGAGGACAACTGTCATGTTGTTATGCTTGTCTGCAGCTTATTACAATTTGATAGAAAGTTGAAATGTTCCCGTTAAATGCCGAATCCAACTACGTTTCAGCTTTTGAACAAACTGTGATCAGCGGAAGAGGACAACTGTCATGTTGTTATGCTTGTCTGCATCTGCAGTTTATTACAATTTGATAGAAAGTTGAAATGCACATTGAATCGGCGTTTATCAGGGCACTTCAAATGTCAAAAAAACAAAATGGAACGGTGAACTTAATATTATCAATTACCCTATAGTATTAACAATAAGTTCAACTAGTAAAAGTGATGGGATGCTAGAGGTGGTAGTGTAGTGTGTTGCCAGAATTCATTGGAAATTTAAATGTTATTTTAATGTTAGTATCATTTTCAAAATAGCTTTGAGTTCAGACTATCGCATCATATTTCACATGTCTGCGCTAGTTTCGTAAGTAAAACATATGCTAGTTTACGAGTAGACGCAAGTTCATCGGTTCATAATTTACTTTTTGACGATATCCTGGTAGAAGTCATTCCGTGAGAAAATGTCGAGATCCTTCTCGAGAATGCGTTTTCAAAGAGAAGATATCTTCTTCGATTTGTCTAAAGCTTATCGCCATACCAAAGTCATTCCCGCTCCTCCCACGAGAAGCTGTGGTACAGTCGGACCTGAGACTTTTCTAGTTCTAGCCATCTCCAATCTACAATCCGAAAGCACCTACTTAGCTAAAGTGCTAGCCACAGCCACCCTCTCTCTCAACCTCTCGAGCGATAAAACATAAAACACTCGCGTGTTGCGAGTGCGCAATAATGATAGCAAGAGTAGCTCCAATCAAAACATAATTCATCAGTCAACTCTTTCCGCTGATAATAACTGGAAAATCAAATGAATAATAACTTATAAAATAAGTACCGCTAATCATCCCGTACCAAACTAAGTTTTTTAATATAATTTTAACTATTTTTATTAAGGTATGTATTAAAAAATATATTTAAAATAATTAGTTAGACCGAGAATTGAACCTTCCGTCTCAGGAACTGGAGTCAATTACGCCAACAACTGAGCCAAATCTCGATTTGGTAGGACCGACATTTATTTCGTATATTTACTGCTGTACTGTTGTCCGATATGTGTGTGCATGATTTGTTGGAGTGCATTGTCATCAAGGAGATTTATTTTGTACTGCTGTAAATTTCAGAGAGATACGTGTGTGTGTGTGCGTGAGTGCCACGAAGTCTATCTGGTCAGTTTCAGGTCTATCGGATGTGGGGAAGTCGGGTTAGTTTCCATTTTCGAGATTCCACTTCATATTTTAATTTCAGAGAGATACGTGTGTGTGTGTGCGTGAGTGCCACGAAGTCTATCTGGCCAGTTTCAGGTCTATCGGATGTGGGGAAGTCGGGTTAGTTTCCATTTCCGAGATTCCACTTCATTTTTTAATTTCAGAGAGATACGTGTGTGTGTGTGCGTGAGTGCCACGAAGTCTATCTGGCCAGTTTCAGGTCTATCGGATGTGGGGAAGTCGGGTTACACTCGGGTTAGTTTCCATTTTCGAGATTCCACTTCATATTTTAAAACATCCATATTTTACAATATTAGTGCAACTTTTGCTTGCCCCTGGTAGCCTTTAAAAATACTGTTTTTATAGTAAAAAGTAATTCCTAAGTATTCTGCTTACTGAGGTTTGTATATCAATAGAGTACCTTTAAAAATGCATTAATATTTCTTTTAATTGAAAAAACCCTTCTCTAAAAATCGGAATTTCATAAAACAATCTTTGCTAACATAAACATCAATTTAAAAAATTGATAATTAATTTTGCAAAGTCTGCATATTTAAAAAAAATGTCTGCCTTTTTTCTAAATCCTCGCCCTTTTCCAGTTTTGGTGCATTTAAATGGGCATATTTTTGATTTTGTCCACTTTTTCTCCGGAGAGTTGTACAAATGTATTGGTCACGAGTTTGGTGTCTCGCGACTGAGCACTGGTGCTGAAGGGATCGGAGACGATAGTTTTCGGAGTTCTTTCCAATAAAATATGGGTAGAACAAACACAGCGTTCGAACAGACACGGAGTAGTAGCAGGTATATTTAGATTTAAATATGTGTGTTACAAAAATATCAACAAATAAAATAAGTTTAATAAAGACTTAAAGTAAATCGTTATCAGTTTCTACGGTACCTTTAGTATCTACCCATGCAAAAAAACTTGATAAAGTCGGTGGAATATAACTCGCGTTGTGATTGAAGCTTAAGAGCTTGAGCACACAGAGAGCGGTCAGGAGTTCCGAGTTCCGAGTTCCGCGTTCGGCGTTCATTAGAATGTACTGATACTATAACAACAACGCACACAGCGGGCAGTCAGACCGCGGCGGTCAAAACGGAACGCCGCGTTCTAAGAGTTCTTTTGCCGCCGAGGCAGAGAACGCCAGAACGCCGCGATGTTTGAGGTTACAAACACAGAAAAGTTAATTGAATTGGTTAGGGAAAGGAGTTTGTTATACGATTTAAGTGATGTAAATTATAAAAAACGCGAAAAAAAAGTCGAAGCTTGGTTTGAAATTGCTACTAGTAAATTTAAATTTTAAGTAAATTTTATTATTAGTAAATTCGCCTTGTTCTTCTCGCGTTGTGTTGATTGGGTGCACCCAATACTTTCTTTTCTTTTTAGAAGCTGTTAAGCTCCACAAGAGCAATATATTTTCACGGATGATGAACTTTCTAGTGACATGTTGCATATGCAAAGACCCAAACGAAACTAGAACGCGAGAATTTGAACGCCGCTTGTGTGCGTTGGAACTCTTGAGCGGTCAATGGTCACTAGAACGCAGAACTCTGACCGCTCTCTGTGTGCTCACGCCCTTAAGCAGAACAAAAGCTCAGAGCCATGGAAGTAATGACCGTCCGGTCGGCAAGTCTGGACTTGTACCGTACAACACTAAACCGGCTGATTTGTTTAACATTTCCACTCAACCTAAAATAAATAACCTAATTATTGGTCGGTTGTCGCCAATTGCCACGGCTCATTTTGAAGAATAATGGCCGCCGTCAGCCGTGATTCGCGTATTTGTACGCCTATTGAGAGCTCTCGAACATAATACAAATGAAGTGTGTTTGCACTTTTATACATTATTTTAGGAGAATACAGAAAGAGTGTTTTAATTGTATCAAATCAAAGGATAAATAATAATACTACCTACCCTACCCAATGTTAATGAAAAAAACTTTAGTTGCAGCAGAAAACCAACTTGTAATTACTATTGAATAGTAACAAAAAATCCGAGCAAAAAAATACTCGCTGCCCAACGCAGTCTCTATTCCAAATAAAAAATAATTATGTTAAACGAAAATTTGAAACAGAAACTTTTTTTTTTCAAATTTGAAATCGATTTGTTAAAATTTTACTACCATTTTGTTAATAAAATATTTACGTTATAGAAATTTTATTTTCGGCTCAAGAAAATTGTTAAATAAATGACGTATATCGAAAAAAATATTTTTTTAATGTGCAAATAATTTGCAATGTAGTTAAAAGTAAAATCTGTTTTTTTAAATAATTTTTAATATGGTTCAAAGGAAAATATGTTCTTTTAAATAATTTGCATTGTGGTACAAGTTAGATATGTTCTTTTAAATAATTTGCAATGTGGTTCAACGGTAAATCTGTTCTTTTAAATAATTTGTAATGTGGTTCAACGGTAACTGTAACTGTAGGTACGCCAGATGTTTTCAATGGAATTTTCGGAAACTCTGAAAGCCCTAACAAGTGCCCAGGGTAATTTATTATCCCGTCCGTTGCCTTTTATTGCGGAACAATGCACCACTAACATAATCACCAGGAACAAGTGTACAAGGAGATGGACTTGCCGAACGTCACAGCGGTGCTGCCAAGGTTTGTTATCTATATGAGGATACTGTGACAGCGCTTAAGCGCTGTAATTAATTAATTAGTTAGCTAATTAATTAGCAGCAGAAACATACCTGGACGGATGACGAACCTCGTGCTGGCACTGTTGGTGGGCGCGGTGAACTCTTTCGCTGCAGCAGCTGGTCTAGTTTCCTCACCACCTAGGATTCTTGCTGCAGATTCTCCATCCTCTACCTTCGTAGAATGTCACAGCGGTGCTGCCAAGGTCTGGAATCCATTGTGTCAGCGCTCTATTAGCAGCAGACACATACCTGGACGGATGACGAACCTCTTGCTGGCACTGTTGGTGGGCGCGGTGAACTCTTTCGCTGCAGCAGCTGGTCCAGTTTCCTCACCACCTAGGATTCTTGCTGCAGATTCTCCATCCTCTACCTTCGTTCGATTTTGAGAAAGGATTTTTCGATTTTCGGGGTCCAAAATGACTTTTTTTAAATTAAAACTTGCTAAACATACCAAATTCTGCATAAGCCTCATTTGAAAAAATTACATTGGCCCTTTTAGAAGCAAACCACAGATTTATATTTTCTTACGTAGGCAATCGTACACATTAAGGAAGATCTTCTAATTCCCAATATTTAAAATCTGAAAAGTGTTGTTTCCATGTTTAAAAATATAATCTAATTCTAATGCGATGCATCACCTAACATTTATTTCTGAAAATGGTTCCACCGTTCACGGTGATTCATCACAGGCATCTAAAATATAATCTAATTCTAATGCGATGCATCACCTAACATTTATTTCTGAAAATGGTTCCACCGTTCACGGTGATTCATCACAGGCATCTAAAATCATAAACATTTCCCACAATTTTCTAATAATGAATCATAAATCCTATAATACGGTGTCAAACTCAAAGGCAGTTTTATTATCTACATAAGTCTTTAGGTTTAGACCAATGATTCCCAACGGGGGTGTTGGTGAAATCCTGGGGGCGGTGAAAGGCTCCAAGAAGACGGTGAAGGGCTGAAATGGGGGTCAAAGGAATTAAAAGAAATACACCTACATGATTGTTTCATTAGTGTTTATTATTTTATTTTACTTTTTGATTTGATATATGTTACATTGACGTTTATAGCCATGTAATATAATACAGGTGAGTTACACAGTTAACCATCGCCGCACAAGGCAGGCGGCAGAGCATTGAAACTCCAATCAGGGGGTGGAAACAAGTCTCTTGATATGAGTGTTTATTGTACATATAAAACAGGTTATCAGACAGATCTACAAAAGGTACATAGCTTTTTAAGGCCTGACTGTTACTAGGCAATCTACTGAATCTAAAGGCTCTGATGGACATAGGTACAATATTAGCTCACGTGTAAATTACGGCGGAGGCGGTGAATCGGTCAGCAGGTGCCATAGACGGGGTGCCTAGGCGGTTGTGGACGGAGGGCGGGAATACGACGCCTACAGGGCGGCGCAGAAGCGGCCTGGAGCGGTGATGGGCGGCTTACGGCGAAAGGCGGCACAGAGGCGGCCTGGGGCAGCCTGGGCCATTGTTGGGCGGCTAACGGCGGGGCGGCAGAGCGAAGGGCGGGAGCTTGGGCGGCGGGCGGCAAAAGCCTGCAGATGGAACCCCGTGGGCGGCAGCGGGTGCACGGCCGCGGCCCAGGGATATGACGCAATCATATCCATGATGGTGTAGTCGGCTGAAGATTGCCTGGACGTGATAAACTGAGTCTATAGACGCGGCACGTTATAAAACGTATGCACGCCGGTCCATATTTACGGCGACACCAATTTGGCGGCAAATGTTAACTCGGAACTAATACAGCATGTTGAACTCAACGGGGTCGGCAGTGAACTGCCGCGTGGCTAGCTAGCTGCAAGTACTTGACCTGCGTCGGGCGCAAGTGGAAGGGATATCCTTATTTGGTCGTGTTCTCCTATTCTCCATCTGATTGGTTGATAGCCCTCGCGTGATCCGTGTCCGGCGGAGATATCTCCGATGTACGTGTATGTATTGGTGAGCTAACATGCCCTCAATGCGTGCTCCGTTTTCCGGGGCCACGAGTGGATATACATAACTGTGCAGTTTGTGCAAATCATAACATATACTTTAAAATTCCTTAAAATCTATAAATGTATAAAAAAATAATGTTTCTTTGTTTGTCCCCTATAGACTCAAAAACTACTGGAACAATTTGGCTGAAAAATTCAAAATTTGTTCTTATTAGTACCAGGAGTTTTTAGAGAGTAATTTAAATGGTCGGAGAAGTTGGGGACGCCCGAGGGAGACTTAACGTATTATCTCTGCACTGGAATGAAACAAGGAGTCGAATAAAAGTCGATATAATGTAGTTTGTTAATAGTAATAATGTGGTATACAGTAGTGAATGGTGGAAGTCGGGGACGCCCAAGGGATACTTAACGTATTATCTCTGCACTGGAATGAAACAAGGAGTCGAATGAAAGTCGATATAATGTAGTTTGTTAATAGTAATAATGTGGTATACAGTAGTGAATGGTGGAAGTCGGGGACGCCCGAGGGAGACTTAACGTATTATCTCTGCACTGGAATGAAACAAGGAGTCGAATAAAAGTCGATATAATGTAGTTTTTTAATGGTAATAATGTGTTATACAGTAGTGAATGGTGGAAGTAGGGGACGCTTGAGGAATACATGGCACAGTCAAGTGAAACAAAAACTTATGAAAGGATTTATTAAATTTAGAAATCCTGCATTTCCGGGATACATATCTATTATAATAATTAAAGTATTACTAGTATATTAGGATTAAATTTCAAACTAGGATCAGGAAAATTTTAAAGTCCAATTTATCTGCTAAAAATTTAGTAAAAGCAATAAATACTTGGGCAATGCCTCAATTAACGTACTAATTTGGCACAATTAAATGGTCCAATACAGATTTAGATAACTTAGAAGGATTAATTAGAACTATGCTAACAAAGTTTAATTGCCATTATCCAAATTCAGCTATAGAACGAATTAACTTATCTAGAAATTTATGAGGTAGAGGTATAGTCAAAATAACTTCTTTGAAACATAATCAGGTAGAAATGCTAATAACTTTTTTCCATAGGAAAGCTAATAGCTCAGAAATGCACAATATAATTTGCAAGGCAGATAAAAATATTACACATTTAAATTTATACGACGAGAATGCCAACATTTTTATAAATCCCAACCAGGAATTATTAGATTCCTGGTCAAATAAAATTTTACACGCAAAACACTTCAATTATCTCAACCAAACGTATGTTGACAAATTTTCGTCAAACAAATGGTTGAGTATTGGAGAGTTAAGCGCAGATATATAAGGATTTATGCTTGCCATTCAGGATAGACACTAAAATTATAGGAAGCATATAATCAAATTGATGATTTATGTAGAAAATGTTTGTCTTTTCCGAAAACTATGGAACATATTATATCGGGATGTTCTATATTAGCGCCGTCCGAGTATACATTTAGGCAAAATAAAGTTTTAAAAATAATTCACCAAAGTTTGGTAATTAAATAGGTATAACTTGATTGACTGACGTAATATAGTACCATATTATGAATACGAACCTAATTCGTTTTTGGAAAATGAATTTTGTAAAATATATTATGATAAAACTATACTAACAGACCGAACGATTAGTCATAATAGACCCGATATTGTTTTAAATGACAAAATTAAAAAAAAAAACTTATATCATTGATGTCGCTATTCCGAATTCCTGTAATATGCAAAATTCTGTTTCTGAAAAAATAAGAAAATACACAGATTTAGGAAATGAAATTAAAAGAATTTGGCATTCTCAGACTATAAAAATATTACCATTTGTTATTTCGGCTACTGGAATTATACCTAGCTCTCTCATTCAAAATTTAGGCGTATTAGACCGGTCGGTGGCCGAGTTGACATCGCGTTTGGGTCCCACCCATGCGTAGTGTGTTCAATTCCTCGGCTGGCTAAGTCCTCCATCACAACACAAGCAACATTTTCAGCTTACTGTGGTGGTAGTAGGAGATTTTCAAATATTTTCAGGTTATTCGTAACCCGGGAATGTATGTCTTTCTTTTTAAAAAAATAAATAAATAAAATAAAAAATTAGATCTGTCAAATAATTTATACATAAAAATGCAAAAATCAGTCACTTTAAATACATGTAGGATTACGAAAGATTTTTTAAATATTTATATTGAGGGATCAGTAGGATTTATAGGTCC
The DNA here is from genome assembly GCA_026573805.1 of Hesperophylax magnus. Classification (NCBI taxonomy): domain Eukaryota; kingdom Metazoa; phylum Arthropoda; class Insecta; order Trichoptera; family Limnephilidae; genus Hesperophylax; species Hesperophylax magnus. The sequence goes on along the minus strand of JAIUSX010000221.1, from coordinate 620,748 downwards.
AATTAGAAGTTCTACCGAGCCGAACCCTCTGATATGAAAATATCTGGAGTCGGTGAATTATTTTCCCATTTGATCTCTGGTGATTTGACGTGTTGTTTTTGTATTTATTATGCTTATATAATGCACTTGCATAATGTGGATTGACTAGATGATAATTTGTGGAAAAGTGTGTGGAAGGGTTTAGTTTTTCCTGTGGGGAAGATTTAACCCACATAACATAAAGTCGGAATAAGTACAAAAAAAAAATCACTATGGGAAACCAATACTTAGGTGATGTCGATATATTTAATATTAACTTTGCGATTGTTGTGGATCACGTAAAAAAGTATTTTAACACTATTCCTAAATGGAAGTTGTATTTTTGTAAACCAGTCAAATCACTGTATTTTTTAATTTATGTTCTCATTTTTGTTTCTTGCATATATTATTTGTTAATGTAATTTTATTTTTATTAATTCTTTCTCATGTTTCAAAATTATCTGTCATCAAACTTGTACCACCTACACGTAAAAGCCCCCTGGGCGTTAAATAATTAAATAAATAAAATACTCGTAATCTCTGAATATTGAAAAATCGCTCACATTCATGATTATTGTAAGCGGAAAACGTGTATTGCAGATGTTAAGATCCATAGAGTTATTTGTATTTTGAAAGTATGCAGTGGAGTTTCTTTTTTTATATCATGGAGAAGGTCGAAGGTTTTGGGAGCTAGGTAGGTGATTTGTTTTTGTGCTGGTGTAGTATGAGGTTTGGGTACATTTTAGTGTCGTTTGGTTATATTTCTGGTGGTATGATTGTGTTGTAAGAGTGTTTTTTTATTGTATTTGTATAAGAAATGTGTTAACTTTAATTTTAAATGGATATTAATATTTAATACATTACACTCAATAAAAAATAACCTTAAATTTTTCCAAAAATTAAAAAAAATCGATTCTTGAATCAGTTATTCTATCCTTCATAAAACTGCACACGCAAAAGTTAGAACCCGTAACGAATTGCATTATTCCATTAGTCGAGTTCCGAGAGGACTGCCGATGGAACGTTTAACGACTCGAAGGAGCTTGTCGGTAATGGCATTTAATTAACGGTACTTCAATTCGGGAATAAAAACCTTAATGTCCCATTGTGTGGCGAAAGTAACAGGATATCATGAATGGACGGGCCATTGCAGTTGCATGAAGATACCAACTACCAACTCATTGTCTCATTGGTGCAACACCTCATCCTCACACTCTATAAATGCTGGCGTCCCACAGGGATCGGTTCTGTCTCCGACTTTGTTTTTGTTGCACATCAATGACCTTTTGACATGTGCACCGATTCATTGTTACGCGGATGACAGTACAGTTCATGATAGCTTTTTGTTTGACAAGCCCCCAAAGGGTACACAAACTCCAACGGCTCGGAGGGCTTTGAAGCAGAGAATGGACGGTTATCTCGAGAGTATTTCCTCCTGGGGTAAAAATAATCTCGTCGAATTTAATGTTTCAAAGACCCAATCCTGTCTGATTACGTCTAAAAGGGATCTAAATGATAACCTAGTCTCCTTCAACGGAAGCAATCTTCCGAACAGGCCTTCCATTGATATGCTTGGTGTAACTATAAGTGACCAGCTCAGGTATGGGGGCTCCATCGAAGCCAGAGTAAAGCTGGCCTCTCAGAAGCTGGGCGTACTGTACAGGGCCCGCAGATACTTTAATAGTACACAACTGCTGACCCTGTACAAATCGCAAGTGCGCCCTACTGTCGAATTTGGCAGCCATCTCTGGTCCGGAGCCCCTAAATACCTGAAAAAAACCCTTGACTCTGTGCAAAAACGGGCGGTCCGTTTGATAGATTCCCCAATCTTAACAAACGGACTGCAATCTTTAGAGCACAGGCGTCAGGTAGGTATGCTGTCCTTGTTCTATCGGTATTACAATGGAAGATGCTCTGAGGAACTAGCGTCATTGATCCCTTCGGCACCGGTGCGTAGTCGGGATACACGCCAAACGCGCGCCCAACATTTGTACACGGTTGACATTTGTCACATGAGAACGGGTCGCTTCTACGATTCGTTCTTAAGTTCAACAGCTCGGCTGTGGAACGAACTGCCGGCCTCTGTGTTTCCTCCCTCCTACAACATGGGACTCTTCAAGACCCATGTTCACTCCTTCCTCTCCACAAAAAGACCCTCCACACAGCATCCCCAAAGATGACATAGGCCCTGAGGGAAATTATTTTCTTCAGGGCCTCCTGTGTGGAGTTAATATAAAAAAAAAAAAAAAAAAAAAAAAAAAAACACAATGATATATGTAAACCCGTAACGAATTGCATTATTCCATTAGTCGAGTTCCGAGAGGACTGCCGATGGAACGTTTAACGACTCGAAGGAGCTCGTCGGTAATGGCATTTAATTAACGGTACTTCAATTCGGGAATAAAAACCTTAATGTCCCATTGTGTGGCGAAAGTAACAGGATATCATGAATGGACGGGCCATTGCAGTTGAAGAAAGAATTCTCTACAGACTAGTTCGCTGACCCCAATAATTGATATCGTTATCACTAGGTGCAACCGTTCACCTTCCTTCGCTACCGTGTAATCAACATTAAAAATTGACAGCTTCACAAAGAACTGGCATAATAAATAATGATTTATTATTTCAGCATTCAGACACTATCAATTGCAAAGAATGCGTCTCACCGATCGCTGGCGCCGCACAAACCGCAATGAACAATACGAACAGGCAGCCAAGCCGCCAAGCCGCCAAGCCACCAAACCGCGTTTTCCTGTTGTTAATTTGATAACCAAAATGCATTTTGCCGGGAATGTTCCTTTGTGAAGTGAATACACCCCACTTCTTGTCGACATGGCTGCAGTTTATACGTTGCATTCCGCTGCAAAGTTTTAAAATTGGCGAGCCGCGCACTGTTATCTCTTTTGAGGGTCAAATTCTAACCCGAATAGCTGTAACTTTTAACTAACTATAACATGATTTATTTACAAAGGGGTACACAGAGAAGATGGAACGTCACAACTTACTGTGGGGACACCACTGCTTTATAGGTGGGAATATCATTTAAAAACCTCATATTCAGTTTTTTTAAAAATTAATTGGAAAGTTAAGTTTGGAAAGGCGGTTTTTTGACCGATGAAGTCCGAAGTTCTGTTGTAATTATTTAGTAATTCGAAATAATGCAAATATCATTACGCAAAACGATAAACAAAATCCTCATCTTTGGGGATGCTGTGTGATGAACCCAGGCACCCCTGCCAAGTCACCAAACGTAGCAAATCACTTGGGGTGACCTATGGCAATAGTGTTGGTTATCCAATAAATGGTGGTATCCATACCCGTCTCTCAGCGGGATTTTTTTTATACCGATTTAATAATTTACAAATTATGCTTAGCTTATCAAAATCACATAATAAATGTGGTCTTTTTCTGACTGTCCTTCATTCCTTATTATACAAAGTATTTTTTTCGTTTTAAAAGACGTTAAGAAAGTTAAAAAAAGAATAAAGTTGTTGTTTAATTTTTTCACCAACACTAACTTTAATGTTTTTTTAAATGCGGATTACAAAACTTCGGACAAGTTTATTAAATAATAACGTTACGAAAAAGAATTGTTATTATTTTTCTCAATTTAAAAAGATATTTTCATAATTTTAAACCACCATTTAAAAAAAAAACCACTTGATTATTAGAATAAATGTTGCCATAACAACGCTAATTCTAACAGATGCGGCGCGACATCTAACAATAAGGCCCATTGTCCACACAGTCGTCTTTTGTAGGATGCATGTAACCTACCAATGAAGATTGCATATTTTGCATATTTGTTATGTCCACGCTGCTTCATGCAATAGTCAATCACGTTACAAAACGTCTCAGTTTTCTTTCAACTAGCATCGAGAAAGCACGTCTTTTGTTGTGAAAATGTCAAGTGATGACGATGAAGTGATTATAGCATACAATTTTATTAGAAGACGACGAAACAGGCGAAGAAAGTACTGGATTCATCCATACATCGAAATAAATATAAATTGTAGATTGTTTGTTGCTGCCAGAGAGTTATCAGAAGATGATTCTGTATTTCAATCATTTTACCGAATGACTAAACATACGTACCAAAATTTAGTCTCTACTGTTGGACCACTGATACGAAGACAAAATACTGCAATGCGGTCGGTCGAGTAGTGACATGTTGCCGCGCGCACCGCATTACGAACGCATGACGAGCGGCTGACGTGACGTTGCCGCTTCGTTTCGCACAGTTTCATTGTTTCTACGCAAGATGCAAGCATTCGTCTTGCAATCGTCAATTGACGAAAGCGTGCGTATGACGCGCGGTTACGTGGACAATGGGCCTAAGCATTTTAAAAATATGACTACTCAAGTGTTTTGCATTTCGTCTTTCCGTAAATATGCGGTTCCAGTTAAAGACGAGGAGAGGAGTAGTAAGATGTCAACGAGAGGTCTACTGTTCACATAACTACCAGTTAAAAAAAAGTTTTGTCGTTAATGTTTTGTTTTAGTAACTGCTTAGAACCAGTGAAACTACGATATCTCCAATTGGGGTACGTTGTGAGGGTGAGGGGACGGAAAAAGAGAAGAAGTAGTCGAAACGAAGATATAGTTGGGAAAGTAACAGACTATTCAGATCTGATTATTAAACACGATTAAAGCCATTTCAAGCAAAGTTTAGATTCTGATGGACTTTCACTAGGGTGATGCTGAGAGTAACTATCACTTTGGCATTATGCTAAGGAAACCGCCTTTAATAGCTGGTAATCATAAGTAGGTTTCAGTAACCTGCCATAATTTGGCACTTTATTTTATCGGAATAAGGAATTTTAGTGTCCGTTAAAATTAACTTCGAGGTCGTATTAAGATGAAGGACTGCTAACTCCATCCCGCGGTAAACGAGCACTGGATGATGGCTGTAATTGGGCTCATTATAAGGGAAGTTAATGACGATGCTCGATGGAGCGGCAGGTTCTAAGTTCAGAGTCGGAATCATCATAGGTGCAAGTGGAAAGGCTGCAAAATAGTATTATTTAAAAAAATGCATAATTCCGTTTCAAAATGCTTATTTTTTATCCATTTATAACTAAAAATATTGACTTCATACAATCATTAGATCAATAACGTGAATGTGGTATGTATGGACTCTCGAAACACTTAGGATGGGTTGTTTCGCAGAATTTGAACAATTCATCAAATTTCAACGTTCATTTTCAGGTTCTGTGAAAGTCCTACTTAAGTTCTGTTATTATATCATTATAGGCTAGTTGCTTGATAGAACTGAAATAATAACAGAACTTGAAAATTAACTTTGAAATTTGAAGAATTGTTCAAATTCTCCAAAACAACCCGTCTTTTATATACTATTATGTTATCTGTTTAAACCAATGGCTACCCAAATTTTTTGCATATCCTAAAAATATAGGGTAAAAAGTGAAATCCAGGTGGATTTATTGGCTTTAAGCCGCAGTACGTAGTTAGTACGCAATGGATTTGTTTACAAAACGGTGCTTCAATGTATAGGTATTCAAAGATTTGTTTACAAAACGATGCTTCAATGTATAGGTATTCAAAGATTTTTTTACAAAACGATGCTTCAATGTATAGGTATTCAAAGATTTTTTTACAAAACGATGCTTCAATGTATAGGTTTTCAAAGATTTGTTTATTTATTAACGCCGTTTTCCATTAACATTTTATATTTGTTTAAACATAAATTTAAGATGTCCACTGACTTGGTATAATTGTTTCCCTCCATTAGTATTCTGGGCAAAGAGGAATACATATGGTAGTTAGTCCCAGAACTTCTACACTGAAATAAATCCTGACTTCTAGTATAAAAAGGAGCTAGAAGAAACTACACGATTGATGGATATGGAAGAACAGGGGTTTTTAAAAAGAAGAAGAAACAATAGTTAATTCACATCATGACCCCAGTTCATCCAATATTCCTACATTTTCCTTCTTCCCATCCTGAAGGTCCAGATACGACCGATGTCAGTTATCGTCAATGCGCTTACGTTATTGACAATGTCCATTGAAGTAAGTTGATGGAACTTCAACATTGCTTTGTTGACGTCTGCGGAAACAGTACCTAAAGTGTGGGAATAGATTAGAGAATATAAATTATCACTAATCTTCTGATTTTACTTTCCATAACTCTGGACAATCGAGATATAATGTAATTATAAGTTAAAACAATATCATACCGCGATGAAACTGGGGATGAAAATTCCAAAGGGCTCGGTAGATAGAGCAATTGAACTCAACGATTATCAATCCCACAGCGATACGATCTTGCCACTGCGTCAATAGCGCTCGTCTTCAGGGTCTATGCGCCTAATCAAAATACACATCATTCTCCCTGTCAATGAGAAGTCTCAATTGTGTATCGCTTCGTCTTAGTAAACGATCAATTAGAAATTATTGTCAATTGCTTCAAATGTGTAAACTGAAATTACCAAATTAATTATCTCGGGGCGCCTTGGTTCTCCAAACAATTGGTGTACCAGTCGCACTATGGTCCCCTTAGAGGAAACTAGCTAGACAAAAAGATTTCAACGATGTTTTTATTTATGTACAAAAATATTCTCACAATATTGAAAAATGTCCATAGTATTATATTCACATCGATAAAAAAATTAAAACAATACGCGCGACACGTGGCAACGTTGTAAACACGACACTTTGGATGTGCCAATCGTTCGCCCAGCGGTCAGTCGCTTTCGGGTGTGCACGCTGTTTGATCGTTAGTGTTGTTATTTGAAATCGGAGAGAAATTACAAATTAATGGAAATTGAAGTATATTGTACGTTCTTTTAAATTGATTTAATTATTTTATAATTTGCCTATTCAACATTACTTTCAATATTAATTAAAAATCGTGAAAAAAGTATCAATATTTACAACTATTTGCCAAAGTTTGATTAAACTTTCAAAATCGTGTACCGATTTGTACCACCAAACAAAACTAGTTTCATATAAAACCATTCTTTATGTATAATATCTTATAAAATTTGTTTGCTCAAACTTGCTCTTTTGTCTTTTACAGAGCCTCTACGTACATTCTATCGTTTGTATATTTAAAGAGATTCTAGAAGTAAAGGGCACGTCAAAGTTGAATTGTGCTGCAATACGGCAGTCTGTTTATGAACATATAAAATATTTATTGAAGAAAAACAGTTTAAAAGTCTCAAGGATAGTTTACTTAGGAAAAAAATCCCTTTGTTTATATTAATATTTTGAAAATGGTTTGAAGTCGGAAGAAGTACTTTAAAATTGAAGCTAAAACACGCATAATGGCTTAACACAGTTTTTATTCTTCCTGTAGAGACGCGAGATGAGGGATTACGTGGTAGACCAGAAAAAAAAATTGGTTTATGCTCGTCAAAAAGCAAAAAAAAAAAAAAATGTCTTCTGAACTCTCGAAGTCTACAAGAACTCTCTCATACTATTCAAATCAGCTTGAGGTCACATAGAAAACGGGATGCTGCCAAAATATCAAAAACACATTGCTGTGTCTTACCTAGTGGTGTCTTAAAATTATTATCGATTCCAGAAGTTCTAGCGAAGAAAATACAGAAGTTTGTTAACAAAGCCAATGTTGGAACATTAGCATTTAATAATAGTGACGATAGCGACTCGGCCAGTAGTTCATAAACAAAAAATGTCATTCGGTTTTGTTCTTATATTATGTTAAAAACATATTTTTAACTAATAACTTAAAATAAGTTCTTCGTTATGACTTAACCGAACCATTATACTATAGGCATTTCATAAGAAATTAATTTTGTTTTAAAAAATCTGTAACGATGGCTAAAATAAATCTATATTTTTTTAATTATTTTTTTTATTACATTGTGACCCTTTTGCATCAAATGCCATGAAAAAATATTTTTGTCTAGCTAGATCGGGATTTGGGACCACTGTGAGTCGCACTCGGACAAAAGTACCTATTCATAGCTGGGGTGGTACATGCCTATATCCTAATCTTACGTTAATATTATGTAAGTAAGCAGCATTTTAAAGTCCAGCACTGGGTGGGATCAAATCCAATCACCTTTTTACGACCACCTTTCATAATGTCCCCCTAATTACAATAATGCGCCCCCATCCTTTTATACGAAAGTACACTTAATGAAACGTACTGAGAGCAATCGTGACGGCCGCGGATTGGGAATACTCGTAGCTCCGCGCTTTTTCAATTAGCATTTTAATATTTACCATCACGCTCTATGCTTTTAAAGTTTCGCCGCCGCGGGTCCACTTAGATCTGATGTTTGTTCAAATCATTTCCGAGGACGTGGCATTTTCTGTTTTGGCGTGGTTATTTTGACAGGGCAATATAATGCATGTGATCTACTACATGTACATGTACCTACTACAAAATATAATTTCATATTTTTGATGTCACTACATATAATTAAAATTTATCACAAACTCCGCAAGAACAACTTTATAATTCTTTCCCATCGTTGGTCATTGTTTTTACCCCCTTTTGAGGCTACTGTTATGGCATGTGTAGTGTGTACCTACCCACTTATTTTCAAAGCTTATATACTGTGTATTAATGTGTTTTTGTTTCCCGTTAATTACTTCTGCTACAAGCTACTTCCGTAATATTGTGTTGTATATTTTACTATACTATTTTCTAAATATGTCTCCTCAATTATCCTCATTTCAATAGCATACCATTTTTATTTGATACCTTGTGAATTATGAAATATACTCACATTAAATCAAGAAATGAAACATAAATGTCTCGGAAATGGTGAGGTTATTGCTTCAATGTTTTTATTGAACTGTGAACTCGAAGTACACCTTCCAACTTTAATGGCGCAATTTCGTTCACCTAAAGAAAAAGTATCTTCCACGTTATTAGCACGTCGAGTAGCGGGAACTTTGTATTGGTCAACGAAAGGGGTAGGATTTGTGGTATTTGACAGCTCTGCCTTTGTTAAATTTCGGGAATGATCTTATTTGGCGTCAAACTCTCGTCTAACTCTCGCAATAGAATAGTCGTACTTGAGATGGCTTGGACCATGATTAAAACAAAGGCATCCACCAGCCCTCCTCCTATATATCTACCTACATAATCTGCGACATATTTATGTCATCTTTTAAAAATATCCTTCTGTCTGGTTAAAATTACAGTATTGCTTTTAGAGGTTTATGCAAAACAAGGGCTTCGGAAAAATTAATGGAGGATTTGGAGAAGTTTCAAGTTCTTACCGAGAATATATGAAAACAGTCTATAATATCTTCCGAATATGGAATGTTCTAAATTCCGGATAATGCCGGGTACATAGAAGCCGCTTGGACACTTAGTTATTTTACTCGGTGAAATAGTAATATTTTAACATAAATTCATAATTCTCAGAAATATTTGTTGGAATAATAATAATGGGAAAAAGTTGAAATAATATTCAACTAGAATTAAAATTACAACGTTAAAAACACCCAAATCTATAGAAGTGATCAGGTTTATTGTTCTTTATTCTATTCTACAATAGTATCACCTAATTTCCCCAATTTCAAGAACAAATTGCTGGCTCACCTTAAAAATACAGGTTAAATTCTGAAAACTGCAAATCGACTTAGCCGTAATTTATGGTTGTAATCCACTTAGTCGGAGAGCTATTACAGAATGGGACAAGGCGGCAGATATTATTTGACCGATCGTATTTCAAAGTTTTAACATAATCTGCTAGCAATTTCAGCACCGAATTATTGTTCTTAATAAGGGCACAGGGGTTCACCTCGAAACCTTTAAAACGGACGATAATTGTGACAGGTACGGACAGGTAGAAGTAAAGAACCTCAGCACGAGGGCTATTAGCTTTTAGTCGAGGGTTTTTTCTGTCGGCAATAGGAAAGGATGTATTCTAGGAATACCGTCTCGACTCGGCTCTTGGGATGCCAGCGCCAGTGGCGACTGCCAAAACATCCCAAAGACAGTTCCGACAACTTCAAGATGACATTGTTTTAGGGTATTTCTGGTGGGTATTGAGGTATCTCGTCGGTTCGCTATTTCAGAGAAGAATTGTTATTCCCCGAAAAGATTTACTGGGAGGTAAGTATGTACTGTCTACTAGTGTCTTATCTTAAGAGATCTGTCTAATTTTGTCGTCAGTGGTGATAGGAGAGATATTTTTAATTATTATTATTTTTTTTTGGTTAACTAATGTTTAATGACTTTCTCATATAAATAAAGTTGGTTGTTTTCAGGTGAAAAAATGTAACAAGCAGTAATTGTTGAATGAAACACTAGTATATATTGAATAATTTCGCGGATAAGAGATAAGCCGCCATAGCTCAGTGGTCAGAGCTGTCGACCGGAAATCGAAGGGACACGGGTTCGAGTCCCGTTGGCGTCATGTATCTTTTATCAGGAGATTTTTCAATGTGGATGAGTGTTTCTGGCGAATAATTATTGCTTGTAAAATAATTGTTACCCTTTGAGATATTTTTAATTTCAGTTTTGCAAACTCTTATTCTACAATACGATTAGCAAAAAGAATGTATCTGTGTGCTATACGATATAGAAAAAGGCATATTTTACGGAAAATGTGAATAAAAAATAATAGTAATACACATTTAAACAAAGATTAAACAATTTTACAAAATTTAAAAAAAGCTCTGGAAGATACGAGACGCTCAGATAGTTTGGACATGTAGAGCAGATGAACGGCAATAGGAGTGTCAAGATAATCTATTACGCGCAGTAAGATGATTCGGAGAAAACGAACAATTCATTTATTGTCCAAATTCTTATCTAATTGTACCCAAACTTGTATCCCTACATCATTCAAATACTCTTCAGATTAACCTTATCTTATCTAGTAATTTATTCTGTAATATATTATAATATATTCCACATTCTACAAATTGAATAGATACGACGTATTGACCTAATAAGGCTGTCGTCTGATGACTAGAATCACAAAAGTCATCAATGAATAGATATTAATTTCTGTATAATTTGCGATTCTATATATCGATCGACCTTAATCTTCGAGAATTATTTTATTGATTATCTCACATGAAAACGCCATTTTTACACAAATCTGTATTGATAAATTCCAACGACCATTCAATACCAAAGGCGGCTTCCACTTTTGCCTGTTTAATGTAGAATTATTTACTTCCTATGTTCTTACATAAGTTGCCACTTAAAAACACGGCTTAAAATTTCTTCTATTAGCTTAAATACATTTTAAAAGTGTATACAGGAATTTCGGATTTGAGCCCAAAATCGAAACCGAACTCGATATATATTTTTTAATCAAAACGTATCTGAAGCTAATGTGAGAGATATTTTGTCAATGATACTTAATTCAAGATTATCATTTTAGACTCCCTAAATTGTAAATATACAGGGTGTCCGGAAACTCGTAGTACAAGCGGGAAACTGGTGAATCTACATCACATTTGGAGTCGATTTTGTATTATATTTTTTTTTGATTTGAGCTTTCGTTATCGAGTAAATCGAGTTAGAAGTTCATTTTTTTTTTTTTTTTTTTTTTAATCAAATTCTTATAAATTATTACTGAAGATCAAAGTACCCAACTAATTAAAACTATTTGAAAGTAAAACAAATGAAGAAACTCGGATTTGAAGCATTATTTTGAAATCACCCTTCATTTAATCCGGTGTAATCATAAAATATTTCTGCTCTGCAGGGTTAAAACATCTGTTGTTCAACCCTAAACACCAGAAAAAACTTTAACCCAAAAATAGCCGAAAAATATATATATATTTTTTTTTTTTTTTGTGAAAAAGCTGAAATCAAAAAACTTTATGTTTTTTTGGGTTCCCCATGTGGTGTAGATTCTCCAGTTTCCCGCTTGTACTACGAGTTTCCGGACACCGTGTATAATAAATTACATTATAAACGACCGATATGAGTTGGAACATAAATTTGTCGTAAATAAATTAAAATTTCAACAAAAAACGCATTTTTCATGATGTTCTATTTTAATTTTATATTTCACTACGTCATAGTAGGTTGGGCAATTGACAGATATATGCCAAATGCTTCTAAAATCACGAAAAAACTAATTCTTTAATGGCGCTATGTTATAATATTTATAAAGCAAATAAATAAAATAACTCACTTCCGTAGTAAATACTTGCTTAGCATATTCACTTAGGTTGGGTATTTTGGTCTCAAATAAAAAAAAAGTTTTTTAACTTTACATCGTACGCAATATTCTAATAGCCTAAATAAAGAAAAACCACTTCACATTGCTTCGCTATTGCTAATCTCTTTCTCTAATCGGGCGCCTCTGATTTCTTCAACCATTCGCTACCTTATACCACATGTTTTTAATTCGACTCCGTATCTCATCACAGTGCAGAGATATTGCATTAGGCATTCCTCGGGCTAATCTCTTTTTCGGGCGCCTCTGATTTCTTCCACCATTCGCTACCGTATACCACATGTTTTTAATTCGACTCCGTGTCTCATCACAGTGCAGAGATATTGCATTAGGCATTCCTCGGGCTAATCTCTTTTTCGGGCGCCTCTGATTTCTTCCACCATTCGCTACCGTATACCACATGTTTTTAATTCGACTCCGTGTCTCATCACAGTGCAGAGATATTGCATTAGGCATTCCTCGGGCTAACCTCTTTTTCGGGCGCCTCTGATTTCTTCCACCATTCGCTACCTTATACCACATGTTTTTAATTCGACTCCGTGTCTCATCACAGTGCAGAGATATTGCATTAGGCATTCCTCGGGCTAATCTCTTTTTCGGGCGCCTCTGATTTCTTCCACCATTCGCTACCGTATACCACATGTTTTTAATTCGACTCCGTGTCTCATCACAGTGCAGAGATATTGCATTAGGCATTCCTCGGGCTAATCTCTTTTTCGGGCGCCTCTGATTTCTTCCACCATTCGCTACCGTATACCACATGTTTTTAATTCGACTCCGTGTCTCATCACAGTGCAGAGATATTGCATTAGGCATTCCTCGGGCTAATCTCTTTTTCGGGCGCCTCTGATTTCTTCCACCATTCGCTACCGTATACCACATGTTTTTAATTCGACTCCGTGTCTCATCACAGTGCAGAGATATTGCATTAGGCATTCCTCGGGCTAATCTCTTTTTCGGGCGCCTCTGATTTCTTCCACCATTCGCTACCGTATACCACATGTTTTTAATTCGACTCCGTGTCTCATCACAGTGCAGAGATATTGCATTAGGCATTCCTCGGGCTAATCTCTTTTTCGGGCGCCTCTGATTTCTTCCACCATTCGCTACCGTTTACCACATGTTTTTAATTCGACTCCGTATCTCTTCACAGTGCAGAGATATTGCATTAGGCATTCCTCGGGCTAATCTCTTTCTCTAATCGGGCGCCTCTGATTTCTTCCACCATTCGCTACCGTATACCACATTCGACTCCGTATCTCATCACAGTGCAGAGATATTGCATTAGGCATTCCTCGGGCTAATCTCTTTCTCTAATCGGGCGCCTCTGATTTCTTCCACCATTCGCTACCGTATACCACATTCGACTCCGTATCTCATCACAGTGCAGAGATATTGCATTAGGCATTCCTCGGGCTAATCTCTTTCTCTAATCGGGCGCCTCTGATTTCTTCCACCATTCGTACCGTATACCACATTCGACTCCGTATCTCATCACAGTGCAGAGATATTGCATTAGGCATTCCTCGGGCTAATCTCTTTCTCTAATCGGGCGCCTCTGATTTCTTCCACCATTCGCTACCGTATACCACATTCGACTCCGTATCTCATCACAGTGCAGAGATATTGCATTAGGCATTCCTCGGGCTAATCTCTTTCTCTAATCGGGCGCCTCTGATTTCTTCCACCATTCGCTACCACACCATTTAGCTCCATTGATCGTATCGGGACTCGTTTCTGACTTTTAGCCGCACCCACATTGTACATTTACTTTTATAATATATATGGAAATATTGATTAAGGTTGGACTAATACATATGAACATGTCAAAATAAATAATTTTCATTTACTATTATTTTTTTGGTTTGTGACCTTCCTTTCTGGCTTTTCAGTCAATATTATATTTATTGTACACTTACTTTTATAATATATACTATATGATTGCTGAAAATGTCTCGCAGAATTGCAATTTTAAGACTGTGTTGGTTTGTCTTAATTGATCAAAATCATGTTTTTAATAATTATCTCTATTCTAATGACCAATTCACTATTATATTAGTATTGTATTGACTATTATTTGTATTATTTTTGTCAGTTTTAATCCATTAATAATGTCATAATATGAATAATATAGTTTAGTTTTACGGGAAAAAGCGTGGTTATTTCCTACTAATTATTTTTTAATTGTCATTTACAGCATGAATTTAATAAAACTTCCAAGAAAGTCACGTTGTTTAATTACATAAATGCCTTATGTATGTGTAGGTAAATACAAAGTAAATAAATAAATGGATCCGAAATGTCTGATTTTTTTGTTATTTTCTTGGAATTGATATTATAATATTTAATTATTTGTATACTTGTATGAATGAGATAAAAAGTGAGTTATATCTCAAAAATCTTCAAATAAAGTGACTACGTTCTTTGAATTTTTAATTCTGTGTAATTTTTCGATGTTTTCATTAAAAATGTTTTGTGTTAAGTTTTTTTTCAACTTTTTGCATGATATTAAAATATTGTAATTTTTAAACATTAAGTATATTTCGAATGCAAAAATCTAAAAGGTAATTTTATCTAGTTTTTATTTTACGACATCTCGAGTGAAGAAAAATATAGAATATTTAATATAACTTGGAAAAATTACTAATTTTGATGACAAATTATTATTGCTTGAAGTTAAATTGTTATTAATGTCAGTAGAGACTAAAATCTTTTAACCAACGCGCTTGGGGAGAAATACATACAGGGTTTTCCAATGAGAGGTGTTATTTTGAATAGCCCGCTATTTCGGTAGATCTTACTTTTGAAGCTGTCATTTTTTGACATTTGACAAGTAAAAACTACGCCATTAATAAAAATGGAACGATACACGCTTCAACAACTCATTGAAATTATTAAAATTCATTTGAGTGAATCAAATGCAATCATCTTGAGTGATGAGGCCCATTTCCACCTCGGTGGCTTCGTCAACAAGCAAAATTGTCGCATCTGGGGCTCGGAAAACCCAAGAGTAATTGTTGAAAAGCCTCTCTATCCTCAACGTGTGACTGTTTGGAGCGGTTTATGGTCCGGCGGAGTCATTGGACCTTACTTTTTTGAAAATGAGGCTGGAGCAACAGTTACGGTGAATGGATTGCGCTATCGAGAGATGATTAATGATTTTTTATGGCCGGAATTGGATGGTATTGATCTGGACAGCGTTTACTTTCAACAAGACGGCGCTACGTGCCACACAAGCAACGAAACCATTGATCTTTTACGATTGAATATCAAAATAACACCTCTTATTGGAAAACCCTGTATTACTCAAACGTAAGGAAATCTTGATAAAAGTTATGTGACAGGAATATCTTATTATTAATTTATAACTTGTACTATCATATGTACTAATAACTGAATGTTGTGCTATGTCAATCTACTGTGACTACTATAGTAGCAACTTAGTTGCAGTTTGGATACAATCGAAATGTGTGTTTGTGTAAACGCATGTCTACATTTTTTGTGACTTGTTTCACCTTCCACATGCTGATGATGTGATAAATAGTGTTCCTACCCTTGTCAACAGACAGCGCCCAGCGCCTGGCGTCTCGGCTAGGGGACAGGGGATAGGGGTGAGGACGGCGGATGGAGCCGTCAACCTTTTCCCTATCCCAGGAAATATTATCCAAATTGTTCTAGATTTGTTCACTCCTTTTTTCCAACCAAATTTTATAATCATTTTTTTAATAATTATTACTAGCACTTTGCGAATTGAATTTCTATTAGATCAATTAAGAACTTTGTGTGAATCTAGGTAAGTTAACGTACATTCAAAGTGATCGGTTTAATTAATTAATTAATTAATCTTTATTTTCATTATTTCAACAAGTTCATTTTCATAATTTCTACTTTATTTTCATTATTTTAACAAGTAAAGTAACCTATTTATTTGCTGATTGTGTTCATTTTATCTCATTAATATCAACAGTTTAAAATACGGTTGATGTACACTTGAGCAATCTACTGAACTGGGAACCAGTAAAAATGTTACCTATTATACACATACATTGCATGTAAGAAAAAAAATACTTAGATTAACAAGTTATCAAATATTACATTTATATAATTATATAAACCTATGTATATAAATTTCGACTACCATAATACGGGCATGTGTCTAGTGTGGTAGTCGAAAAGCATGTAAAAACTGTACACATTAATATTTCATGAATAAAGAAAAAAAAAAAAAAAAAAAAAAAATAATTCCAATATTTATGATGCTTGTTTGGCATCATGAAAAAGAAAATTATAATTATTTCAAAACGTCAAATCTTTCTAGCAAAAGTCAGGAATAACACAATGTAATTTAAAGTAGACGCATTATAGGTATGTATTAGGATTTTTTTCATCAATCACAAGATTTTTATTTTCTTAAATATACTATTCAAAAAAATACACAATAATATACCATTCGAAAAGATACACAATAATATACCATTCGAAGAGAGACACAATAATATACCATTCGAAGATATACACAATAATATACCATTCGAAGAGATTGTGGCAAGGGGCTTGTGTATGGACTGTAATTAGCTGTAATTTACGGTGCCTTTCCAAACCGTAGTCCCACTTCCCAAACCGTAGTCCCACAAGATACACAATCTTATCCTATTCGAAGAGATATACAATAATATACCATTCGAAGAGATTGTGGCAAGGGGCTTGTGTATAGACTGTAATTAGCTGTAATTTACGGTGCCTTTCCAAACCGTAGTCCCACTTCCCAAACCGTAGTCCCACAAGATACACAATCTTATCCTATTCGAAGAGATATACAATAATATACCATTCGAAGAGATTGTGGCAAGGGGCTTGTGTATAGACTGTAATTAGCTGTAATTTACGGTGCCTTTCCAAACCGTAGTCCCACTTCCCAAACCGTAGTCCCACAAGATACACAATCTTATCCTATTCGAAGAGATATACAATAATATACCATTCGAAGAGATACACAATATTGTTCTATTCGAATAGATACACAATAATATACTAATCGAATAGATACCCAATAATATACCAATCGAAGAGATACACAATATTATTCTATTTGAATAGATACACAATAATATACTATTCGAAGATATACACAATAATATACCATTCGAATAGATTGTGGCAAGGGGCTTGTGTATAGACTGTAATTAGCTGTAATTTACGGCGCCTTCCCAAACCGTAGTCCCACTTCCCAAACCGTAGTCCCACAAGATACACAATATTATCCTATTCGAAGTGATACACAATAATATACCATTCGAAGAGATACGCAATAATATACCATTAGAAGAGATTGTGGCAAGGGGCTTGTGTATGGGCTGTAATTAGCTGTAATTTACGGCGCCTTCCCCAACTGTAGTCCCACAAGATACACAATATTATCCTACTCAAATAGATACACAATAATATACTATTCGAATAGATACACAATAATATACTATTCGATGAGAGACACAATAATATACCATTCGAAGATATACACAATAATATACCATTCGAAGAGATTGTGGCAAGGGGCTTGTGTATAGACTGTAATTAGCTGTAATTTACGGTGCCTTTCCAAACCGTAGTCCCACTTCCCAAACCGTAGTCCCACAAGATACACAATCTTATCCTATTCGAAGAGATATACAATAATATACCATTCGAAGAGATACACAATATTGTTCTATTCGAATAGATACACAATAATATACTAATCGAATAGATACACAATAATATACCAATCGAAGAGATACACAATATTATTCTATTTGAATAGATACACAATAATATACTATTCGAAGATATACACAATAATATACCATTCGAATAGATTGTGGCAAGGGGCTTGTGTATAGACTGTAATTAGCTGTAATTTACGGCGCCTTCCCAAACCGTAGTCCCACTTCCCAAACCGTAGTCCCACAAGATACACAATATTATCCTATTCGAAGTGATACACAATAATATACCATTCGAAGAGATACGCAATAATATACCATTAGAAGAGATTGTTGCAAGGGGCTTGTGTATGGGCTGTAATTAGCTGTAATTTACGGCGCCTTCCCCAACTGTAGTCCCACAAGATACACAATATTATCCTACTCAAATAGATACACAATAATATACTATTCGAATAGATACACAATAATATACTATTCGATGAGAGACACAATAATATACCATTCGAAGATATACACAATAATATACCATTCGAAGAGATTGTGGCAAGGGGCTTGTAACGGACGTAGTTGAGCACAGCGCATTACACAACGGCATTCTACCACAACGGCATTCTACCACGCCCCATGGACCATCTGGCCCCGTACCGCGAGCACCTCTTATACAGGTGGCCGTACGAGGAGTACCAGCTGGATCTGTGCCTGCAAATGGTACGAGAAAATCAGTCGGCCCCGCGAAGGGTCCCCCAGGCACATTGAAGTAAGGCGCCAAAACGTTGGCCTTACTTCAACTGTGGCAGAGACACTGCCCGACATCAAGAAATTTTCCTCATTTAATCATCTTATTCGAACTACCTGCCGGATACATCGTTCTATTAAAAGGTGTCGTGGAAAAAGCCACGAACAACCTGATAAACATTTAAGAACCGATAAAATCAAGGGAGCAGAGGCCCGATGGGCAAGAAAATGTCAAGAAGAAACATTTTATCGTGATATAAATGCGCTCCAGAAAGGAGATCCACTACCAAGTGACAGTCGGCTCAAAGCCTTGAGCCCCTTCCTTGGACCTGACGGCCTACTGAGGATGAACTCAAGAATACGAGCCCTCAGTAACGTGCCCCAAGCAGTGCGGACACCTATAATTTTGGATGGTGATCATGCATATGCACGACTTCTAGTGAGATATCATCACCAGGAAGCCGATCATCCGAGTAATGAGAGAACAATGGCTGAGGTGCGAGGCAGCTACCATGTGCTGCGACTGCGAACAAATATTCGCAAGATCGCCCACAACTGCCCCACCTGCAAGATGCGCAGGAGCAAGCCAGCCCCCCCTCTGATGGGGCCCTTGCCGCCATCAAGGCTAGCCCACCATGTTCCTCCATTCACAAATAGTGGATTCAATTACTCCGGACCGATAATCATCATGGACCCCGCTATGCCCCGCAACAGCTGGCTACGCGGTCGAGTCCTTGATGTCACCCCTGCTGCAGACGGCCGAGTGAGGACCGCCCGGATCCAGACGAGCACCGGATTTTACGTCCGCCCCGATGTGAAGCTCGCTGTAATCTTGCCGGCCCCA
The DNA here is from genome assembly GCA_026573805.1 of Hesperophylax magnus. Taxonomy (NCBI): domain Eukaryota; kingdom Metazoa; phylum Arthropoda; class Insecta; order Trichoptera; family Limnephilidae; genus Hesperophylax; species Hesperophylax magnus. The sequence goes on along the minus strand of JAIUSX010000221.1, from coordinate 601,297 downwards.
CCTACCGATGCAACCTCAACAGTACCACCAGCCCAGCACCATCCCAGAGGGACTTGCCGCCGCGGGCTGCGACGTACCAACAAACGTCCTATTTTTTAGTTCAGCATAGCTAAACGGGGGGAGTGTAACGGACGTAGTTGACCACATTATTTAATTTCATAAAATCTGTTTTACATTTATAAAATGTGCGTACCCCACGCCACTGGCGAAATCATCACTCCCCGCCACTGGCCATTTTGTTCCCGGCCGCTTGAAAAACTTTGTCTACGAACGGCATCGATACCGCATCGCCGGCTTACCTGCCGCGTGGATCGATGTCCAGCATTTTTTCTATGTAAAATTTACTAGGAAAAATCAATTTTTAAATATTGCAAATGTTTATATTTTACTTGTTCATCCCCTCGGCGGTAGTCAAATAAACACTATTTTCTATATACTACCGCTGAGGAGATATTAAAAAAGCTGTTTTTCACATATATGTACAACCAATTTTGAACACTATTTTTTACCTTTTTTGCGTGTACAAAAATCCAGGAACCTCGTAGCATAGTGAATCTTATCTCTTTCTGAGCGCTATGTTACGGGGGACCTGGGAAAAATACCAAAACATGTTTTACAAATTTGATCGCTTTGAGATCATATTTACACATTTATTTACAAACTTTTCTTATTTTTGTCGTATCTTGGCAAACAAAAAATCTAGTTATCAAGATACACATTCTTATAACTACTATGCATTTAAACTATGTAATTGTCATTCATGTAAGCCTTCAAAATCTTTTCTAACTCGCAAATTTAAGCGACTACCTTCGACTGTGCTACCGGCAAAATGAATATGCAACATTTTTCCGGGGCATATAAACACATATCTGGCGCGGGTACAATCCCCCACCACTTTTGGACTCAAAGCCCAATGTCGGGTGCGAGTCATGCTTATTGAATATAAGCAGCCAAATAATAAAATAAAATTAGTTCATCTTTACCACCGAAACCAAGCGTTTTATTTATCTACAAGTGACTCCTGCCCAACATCTGCCTCACCTCGCCAAGTCTTCTGCTCCAAGATCTTCTGGTGTTACCTCCTCAAGACAAGCCGGCCCTCCTCTGGAAAACCGCCAACACCAGAAGCGAGCAGAGACGACAGCACACCCAGTGCCCAACATTCACCAAGCCTGGGTGCGGGAGGCAGATTTCATCAAATATTTCTACTATCATCATCATCGGCCGTAAAGGAGCATTCTCATCGGTTGAAGACACGGTTTGGACCCGGCGCCTAAATCTACAGTCTTGTGCGGACTCCCGTCCAGTACAGGGCTTGTGTATGGACTGTAATTAGCTGTAATTTACGGTGCCTTTCCAAACCGTAGTCCCACTTCCCAAACCGTAGTCCCACAAGATACACAATCTTATCCTATTCGAAGAGATATACAATAATATACCATTCGAAGAGATACACAATATTGTTCTATTCGAATAGATACACAATAATATACTAATCGAATAGATACCCAATAATATACCAATCGAAGAGATACACAATATTATTCTATTTGAATAGATACACAATAATATACTATTCGAAGATATACACAATAATATACCATTCGAATAGATTGTGGCAAGGGGCTTGTGTATAGACTGTAATTAGCTGTAATTTACGGCGCCTTCCCAAACCGTAGTCCCACTTCCCAAACCGTAGTCCCACAAGATACACAATATTATCCTATTCGAAGTGATACACAATAATATACCATTCGAAGAGATACGCAATAATATACCATTAAAAGAGATTGTGGCAAGGGGCTTGTGTATGGGCTGTAATTAGCTGTAATTTACGGCGCCTTCCCCAACTGTAGTCCCACAAGATACACAATATTATCCTACTCAAATAGATACACAATAATATACTATTCGAAGAGATACACAATAATATACCTTTTGAAGAGATACACAATATTATTCTATTCGAATAGATACACAATAATATACTATTCGAAGAGATAAACAATAATATATTAATCGAAGAGATACACAATATTATTCTATTCGAATAGATATTTATTTTATTCACTTGGCAAAATTAGACACATATTTATCCCTTTTCCTACTATGCGTTCACGTTCACTCCTTCCTCTCCTCAAAAAGACCCTTCACATAGTTTCCCCAAAGATGACATAGGCTCTGAGTGAAATTATTTTCATCAGGGTCTCCTGCCCAGCGTTAAAATGTTAAATAATCGATTTGAAGTAGTCGTTTGCTAAGCTTTTAAGTCAATGAGATTGAAGAAAAGAAAATAGTTAATTCATATTATTCAACATTTGATATAACGGATAATAAATCGTATGTTTGTTTTTTTCTTTATGTGACTAGTGCACAAAAGTCCCAACTGCTCCTCAATGTCCGGAGCCTGTGAGACAATGTCATTCCCAATTGGGGTATGTTGTGAGGCTAAAAGGAGTGGTCTGGTCACCGAACATAAACGAAGCCATTGTCGGAAAAGTTTCGATTCCGAAATGTCCTGGTGCTCTTTCACCAGGCTGATACTGTCCACGTTAAAAACAACGAACTGCAAATCCGGAACCATTATATTTAAGGGATATAAAATCTGTATGCTTCTGTCAGGTTCCTTACATTGGTAGTTCTGTTGTGCGTTACCTTCTAATAGCCCCCCCGTGTTATCTGGAATCAGTGCAACCTGTTATCTTTATGGTGATTGCTCGAAAGACTGCGACCGTTAAAATAAGCAGGTAATACAAATTAGACGGCGCGGTTCGTCTGTGTAGTCGGTTTTATTGTTCGAAAAGCAAAAAATAAATCCTACACGGTGGGCACTAAAAGTCAAAGGCAGTGATTATGCTACGAGTAGTATATGGTACGAAGAGGGAAGTGGTGATCTCTACGAATCGTTGGCTCGGAAAAGGAAAATAACACACACATTTTGGTCAAGAGTAATAAATGTCAATGTAATTATGACTAAAATGTAAGTAGGTACATGCTGTTTGTTCCATAATAATATAACATCCTTGGTGTTATATTAGACAAATATCTTAGATGGGACGGACACGTAGATCTGGTTGCCACAAAGATATTAGAAGAACGAGATGTGCTATGAGCAGTTCATACTGTGTGGAATTGTTTTGCCCAGTGTCGCCGGTTTTGTTCAGCAATACTACTGCACACCTTCATCCAGGATCCAGGTATCCGCACTAATACATAGAATAGATTTCTGTGCGTACACGTCCCGATAGTATTCAAAGTACCCTAATTAGGTAGTACTCCGCCTACGGTCCGGCAGCCAACATAGCATATCTCGTTCTTCTAATATCTTTGAGTTGCCACAAAGGTTAGAAAGCTTACGTACATGTTTATGACAATCAGAAATATCTAACGTAAAAAATAATTGAAACTCATCTATGATGCTATGTGTGGGTCACTTCTAGACTATGCATCCTTAGGTTGGGGTGGGTGTGCAAAAACTGTTTTGGACAAATTAGCAAAAGCTCAAAAATCACTACTAAGGGTAATCCTCAAAAAACCATTTAGATATCATAGCGATGCACTATTTGAAGAATTCCGAGTTCTGGATGTTAGACAAATATATACATGAGAAAATTAATTTTAAACACCCATCAACAACGCCACCTCTACCCATCTATTAACCACTCTAACGACACCCGCCACTCACAGAGAAATCCAATTGTACCACTCACAACTAAAACATCTCTCGCTCAAAGACACTTCTTATTCTTAGGTCCAAAACTATACAACTTCGTGCCTGATGCTTGGAAAAAGGAAAACACAGATATTCTTCATAAATTGACCACTAATTGGTTTCATCAATTAGGTAGAAAGGAGAGTGAACTTTTACTACACAAAAAATGAAATCAAACACAAACCAAAAACAATAACAAAAACTCCAACAAAAAATAAACCACGTAAAAGATACCTTTATGTTCTAATCTTTATCATTATGTGTATATATGTACCTACCTAGTACTTTTAAATTAGAATGCTACCCAAGCAACAGTTAATCTTATGTTTAATTGGATATTTTATTTTATTCTATTTCTTCTCTTTGTTATTCATATTTATACAAAATATGTTAGTAGGCTTAGGCACCAGTTAAAAGTACATATACCTATTATTTCGTTATTATTTTAATACTATACTTATCAAACAACTTATCAAAATGTTAATACTCATCCTAATTTGACTGTCCTAAAACGGGAATCCTCCTAGTTGGGCAGTCAAAACATTTCTTAAATAATGTATAATCTTTTACTAAATAAAAAAAAAAATATATATATATATATATATATACTAATTACGATTTATAATGTCTGTGAGTGATTGTAACTCTGGTTCAATGAGCTCAGATTTGGTGTCATTTTCGAAATTGGAAATGATTGTATTAAGAATTCAGATAACGATTAATTACCTACCTACAATATAACGTTTTGACATAAAAATATTTTAATTGTCATTTTCAAAATTGTAATTGACGTGTCGAGAAAATTGTAACTAACGTGTTAAGAAAATTGTAACTGATGAGTCAAGAAAATTGTAATTAACGTGTCAAGAAAATTGTAACTGATGAGTCAAGAAAATTGTAATTAACGTGTCAAGAAAATTCTAGCTGATGAGTCAAGAAAATTGTAATAACCGTGTCATGAAAATTGTAACTGATGAGTCAAGAATAGAATATTTTTTTACGTGAAAATTATTTAGCTTCTTATTTGTTTTGTTTAAATTTCTTTGGGTTAACCTTGACAAGTAATAATAATAATAATATTCGGATGATTTGTAAAGCGCCGTTTTTGTCCAAAATCACCTCAAGGACGCAGTACGAATATATAATACATTTCTACAATGATCTATGTTATTACTAACTATATATGGAGATAATATACAGTACAATATTTACCTGGTAGGTCACTTAATTATCATTAACTAATTGTTTATTATCGAAATTTACCTGAATTCTGTTGACTTGTTATGGATCTTAGTTCCTGGGGAAGTTTATTCCAAGCCTTCGGCCCAGATGCTCCGAAAGCGCGACCAAACTTAGTATTTGGCTTGCGCGTAGGTTCCATCAGTCTGCCTACAGCTGATGATGTTGCTGATTTGGTTAGTAAGATTGCGTGATTTCTCAAGGGCAAAGGGTCTGCGCTTTTCCATTATCAAGAAAGCGTTATTTACTAACTACATTACTAGATTTTCTAACCCAATGTCCCGTGATTTTCAACTGCTCCCAATTGTCAAGAGCTAGTAAGATAATAGTCCCTGGCTATTTAGATCTGGTCACCAATGACAGCTAAAGTCATTTCAAGCAACTTTTCAATTGGGAATGGTGGTCTTACACCGGGGCGATACTGAAAGTATGTACCACTTTGGAAAGTGCCGCAAATATTAATTTTAAAATAGCACAACTTAATCAATAAAAAATTTAAGCATTCAACCAAAATTCATTCAACCGAAGGCCGTCAAAAGACAATTGAGTGTAGGTATACTAAGAAATATTTGCAGTTAAAGGCGATGCACTCCGTCGTGTAATAGTTTGGACCGAGCCGAGATCAATAACACTCCTTACGTAGATGGCGATAAGGCTTAAATTCCCGATTAACACCATCCAGCTGTTTTGATTTAGGCGAGAAAAAAACATGGCCAAATAGTGCCCTTTATTTTATTTAGTGGATGTTCTGGCATAAATATCAAAATGTTTTCCGATCATTTTATAAATAACTTAATTTGCCACATTATACAATAAAATCATCAACCGAAAATGGGTTCGTAAGAATCGTAAGTAGGAAATTTTGAACTTTAAAGCAGTTTTCATAAAAAGACTTATGTAAAAAATACTCCATTATTTCAAAGGCCAAGATGAATTATACTCGCGGTATTTATTTAAAGCATCGGAAACATTTCTAGGCGACAAAATTTTCAAACCAAAAACACATGATTTTGCATTGCTACGTAGTGCATCGCCTTAGTGGGAAGTAATAAAAATAAATTAACAGATCAAGTGAGAGTAAATAATTGATAATCTATGCACCTTCCGTCTTCATTCCATAAAGCAGGGGTCTCCAAACTTTTTAGCCAAAAGGCCATATTCCACTCCAGTCCAGAGTCCTCCACTCTCACGTCTACCAATAGATATTTAAAGATCCAAACTAACTGATGAGCATTTTAAGTCGCTATTTCCACTAGTAACTTGATCCATAACTAACTGCAGTCAGTGGAAGGTTACAACTACATAAATCTCATTATTCGTAATTATAATGTAAGTCACTTATTGTAAGTTATTAGCATAAATCTCATAGCATTAATAACAGTTAAAATTTTGTTTAATTTCATTATGTATTTTGTATGATAATGGCCGGTGATGGACCCCGGGGCGTAATTTGCCACAGAGTAACGGAGTGGATTTTATAAATATGATATGACAAAATACAGCTCCCATCTAAAACATTATTTAAACTTTCAAATAAGAACCAAACGTTTCAAATTTCACAATACACCCCCAAACTGTCATTGTTGTTACATTGTTTGATGTTTATGCTATTGTCAGTTAAGGTTTATTCATAACCATACTGGTCAAGGAGTCGTCGTGCTTCCGACGTTGTCCGCTTGTCTGTGAATTGATTTGCCTCGTGAGAGAGAGAGGGGAGGGAAAGAGGGAGGGCCGAGAGGAGGCACTTCAAAGCACCGGTGCTCCGCGGGTTCCCTCGGATGGCGGTCATAAAAATAAGAAAAAAGCTGCCGGGAACCGAAATGCCAACAGAGCCGCGTTTAGTTGCCCGTGTTGGGAACCCATTCAGGATGCGATGTTTGTATAGCGGACAGGGGTGAATTAGGTATGTATTAAAATTTAATTTAAATGTTGGCTGGAAATAACTTCTCACTCATACTTGAGTGCATTTTAAAATTACGTATTTACACACGTACACATCAAAAAATATAGGTAAATATTTACCTACGACTAATACGAAATTTACCTACGACATAATTACCAAAATATATAAGCATAAATTACATTTAAGACATGTATTATACAAAATATTACAATTAAGGGCATTGTTGGTCATGTATATTTTATCAGAAAAGAGACACTCGCTCTTAATAAGGGCACCACAATTCTTACTTTGGTAGGGGTATACATTATATTTATTTTGCTTTTATTTATAAAATATTTACAATATGTATGTTTTTTTTAAAGCGTTTAGTTTCATTTTTTTTATTTGTTAGTAATATAGCGCAATTAAGTAGGGAGATTATTGTTGTTATCTTAAGTCTTAGTGTGAAAATAAATGGCACAAATTCTTACACATTTATAGCCACAAGTGGAGTGCCACAAGGCTCTCATTTAGGGCCCATTTTGTTTATTATATTCATAAATGACATTGTTGATATATTAACTAACATAAAAGTATTACTTTTTGCTGATGATATGAAACTTTATAAAGAGATTAATAACATAAATGATTGCATTTTATTACAAACTAATTTGAGAAATCTTTTTGAATGGTACTCTATCAACAAACTTGCATTGAACATAAAGAAATGTCAGTTCATTAATTTTTACAGAATAAATAATCCAATCTTTTTTCAATATACATTATTTGATAAAAACTTAAATTGCGTCAGTGAAATTATTGACCTAGGTATTTTGTTCGATAGCAAACTAACTTTTGTGTATCATATTAATAACATTATCAATAAGGCTCTTAAGACTCTTGGATTTGTTTTGAGAGTTTCAAAAGACTTCAATAATTTAGGCACATTTATCATGTTGTACAAAACCCTTGTTAGATGCCAACTAGAGTATAACTCTACGTTATGGTCTCCCTTTTACAATATTCATTCCGATAACGTTGAAAAGACTCAACATAAGTTCCTGAAGTATATAAACTATAAATTGCATATTCCTGTAGAAAACATTGATTATCACTACTTACTAGATAAATTGTCCCTATTAAAACTTTCTCAAAGAAGAATAAACACAGATTTAATAGTATTACATAAAATACTTCATTACAAAATTGACTGTCCTGAGTTACTCCAATTAATCAGCATCCACAACACCAGGACACTGTCTTATCAAAATTCCCCGATTCCAAGACTTCACAGACTCGGAAATAAATATTCTGACCTGGGAGATATATTTCATCTTAAAAATAATCAATATAAATATTGTTTATTTCAATTCTTTTATATATCGAGACACAAATAGACATATATAATTTTCGCAATATACAGGGTGTATCGGCAAGTACCCGACAAACTTTAACCAGCTATTCCTCAGCACATTTGGAGTAAAAAATGTTATGGGCGCTTTGCTGTCCGGTAACATTTTTTTTCCATTAAAAACAAAAAAATAAATAAAAAATCTACACTCCGTCACTGTCATTTGCATTGTTTCTCGCGTCCAACAGCTGTTATTAGCAAGTGTGTCAAAAAGTGTCCTCACTCTTTCGTACACACTAAATAATAATAGTTAAAAATGAGACGAATGGTGCCGTGCCATTTCGTTGTGATTGTAAAAGCGCGCCAACGTAGGTACGTACGTACATTATTCAACAAAACTCGAACAAAATATTGCCAGATGGGTTTTCACACTTTGACAAAGGATAAAACATGGGCACGGGTACCTGCCGATACACCCTGTATATATTTTTATTTTTTATTTTGAATATCTATTTATGTGAGACTTCTTATCATTTTTACTAATGTATCGTATTTTACTATATGCTTTTGTTGTAACATTTAATATTTTTCCTTTTTTCGTTGCATTATGTTTCCTTTATTGTTTTAATTTTGTAGAATTTATAATAACGGTGATACTCAACTATTAAACTTTGTAGTGTGTAAAAGCCCATTAGGGTGTGTAATAAATAAATAAATATTTTTGAATTATTGTAATTTTTATTATTAATTTTTTGATTGTAATTTTGTACGGCTTGGTAAACGTTTTGCATTTGAATTGTGATAAATAATTGGTTTCCATTTCTCATGTAAAGCCCATAGACCCATAGACTATGGACATTTTTAATAATTTAAAATGCAATACATAGACAAACGGGATTTTGGCATAATAATTTTACGCATTCTGAAAAGGTGATAGGAATACGATTTAATTTACACTACATTAGTAGTTTACTTCAGTGTTAGTTGATTTTAAATATTATGTTTTAGTAAGTGATTTTTTATTGTCTGGAGTCGTGCCCACGAGAATCGTACCCCATAAATCCTAACATTCCAAGTAATTTAGATCAGAACTTTGATGTCTGCATTACTGATATCCATATGTAAATATTTATTTACAGAATGACATATCTAGGCCCCTACAATGCTAAATAAGTATCCGCTACGTATTCGATATACTTATATACATGTTTAATCTAAAAAAGTTTTCAATGACTGAAACTGACCGAGTCCGCGTCTGTTTCTGTTCTCACGTTTGTTCATCATAATTCATACGCTAAGTATTCCCAATATCCCGCGGCATGAGGCATGAGGCCCAGAGCTCTGTTTCAGTCTGCCGCGGCCGGTCCCAGGACCCGACCCGACTCTCCAGAGGTCCAACCAAACCCACAGGTAGTATTAGTTTGTTGCGCTACATTTTTCTTACTTTTTGTTTGTAACCGTTTCAAGTCTTTCTTTAGAACTCCTCGACAAATAATAATTCGACGTGATCAAAATTCGTAATCAAGGTGGATACCTTTTCATCAATAGTTTTTGTTTGTTTTTATTTCGAACAGAAACAGATCAAATTTTTTACCGTCAAACTTTAGAAGAAATAAGATAGAAAAGCTAAAAAAAATACCCAACTTATGCAAATTGATGAATTTTCTCTCGAAAAAATTCACGCAGTGTTGCATTTCTGGATTGAGATTGAAGATTTATTTTCCTGATCAACTTTTAGGACGGGTTCTTTCACAGAATTTGAACAGTTTATCAAATTTCAAAGTTAATTTTCAAGTTCAGTACAGTTTTTATGATAATTACCTATACATCATCACACATAGGTACACAGATACCAACATACATGAAATTCACAGAGGCACAATTTAGCCAATAAAAAATATGTTAAAAAAGCTTAGTCTATATAAAATTATTGAAGATAATATAAGCGACTTTTTAAACGAAAATTTGAAACAGAAAAGAAACGGTCGCACTGGGACTGAATCAAGGAACTTTGCCATGAGGGGGCGCTGCTCCACCATTGAGCTAAATAAACCACAACAAAAATATTTTTAAAAATCGCTAATATTATCTTGAATAATTAAATATTACAATTTGAGGTTTTACTCATTAAGGTATTCCAAAAATAAAAATAAAGATCTTTCTTATGTTGATAAAACATAGCTTTATAATACTCTCAATGATAAAGGGACGCAGAATATCCAGATTTGCACCACATTTCGGATATTGTAACTGATGTACCAAAATAAAATATTAAATAATTACCATTGCCATACATATAGTAATACTCAGTTTCTTTGTTTTTTTTCGGGGGGCATTTATGCGAAAAGCGACCGCTCTCCCCCTCAATTCGATACGACTCGAGGTTCGTTTTAGCGTGCGAGAAAAAAAGTTGCCTTTCATTTGTTTCGGGCTTCAGGCGAAAAGCGACCGAGACGCCTCTCTATCGGCATAGAACCCGGGGTTCAATTCGGCGTGGAAAAACCGAAAAAACGAGTCAGCCCGATTTCGTATTAACTCGACCGGATTCTTTCGGGGCAAGATGTCGACAAAAATTTGAGGAACCTCTGGCGGCGGAAACTGGAAGCGCTCGCGGCGCGCCATACTAAGGCGCCGCAGTACGCTCTTCTGCCGCCGGGATGGCCCCACTGGCGAAAAATTGATTTGCGGCCGTTTAATCGGCATAGCTTCCCGGCGAGTAATCAACGTTTCCCCGCGAGTGATGCCACACGCGAGGTTTCGAAACGGCCAAATTTTGGTGCATTTTCTCAATGTTTCGTTTTCATCGATCGCCATCGATCTGTAAAACTTTTTCTCCTTCACCGTTTATATTTTTATTCAATTTCGAACGCACCCCGAACGCGAAATGATTAAAAAAATTTTTCGTGCGCCTCTTTTGCTCGAAAATGTTTCGTTTTTCGCATTACTCTAACGTAAATTAAAAAGACGATTGATTTTGATCGAGCGTCGGGTCTGATTTAATCAGGTATCGTTGATTTTTTTTTTAAATTTCACAAAAAGTTTTACGAAATATCCCGATTTTTGGGGAAATAGGTTTAATTTAAGTGGAAATGTTTTTCTTTGCATAATGGTATCATCGGCCAAGAGAGTACCACGTGGTCACTCAAAACCACGTGGTACGCTTTTTTTATCAAATCTACATGGTCAACCTGATGATTGAAATCCGTCGAAAAAATGGAGGCTACGGTTAAAATATTCGAAAAAAATCATCTCCCGAAGGTTTAGGAACGTTAATCGGCCGTCTTACATATGGCGCTCGGTTCAAAATGTCTCACAATAACCGGCTAAAGTTTGACATTAGCTATTTTAACTAAAAAAAATGCCATTTTAAAAAAGAAAACAGTCGGGCTTTTGGCCAATCAGAAATCAGCCAATCATAGACTAGCAGCGAAGTGTTGTACTATTATTTTAGGGTTGTGAATTCAAAGAAACGATAAAATCTGTGTAGGTACTTACTTTGGCAGTTTATCTTTTTAAAATCGATAATGCTTTTGAACGAAATAAAATCAAGTTTGGTAAAAATAATTTGGCACGGGTACCGTTGCCCCGTAGTGAAAAACTACATCAATAGCGTCACGCAAATTTATAATTTGTACCAGGAGCGCAGAAGTTAATAGGGTGAAGCGATGTTAATTGTTTTGTAATATAAACATTTTTTTTAATCAAAAGTTTTCCAGTTTGAGTGTTTGTAATATAATAATTTAATTTGGGAGGCGGGCATGGGTACCGTCTCCCCGGGAGCCATTCATATTTAAAGTTTTTATCTCCATATTTTTTAACGTGTAGGTACCTAATTACGTTATGAAAATATTTTTTCGGTAATTTTTTTTAAAAATTAAATTAAGTTTGAAATGACAACTTTTTTCCTCCATAGTGATAATTCTTATAAAGCCATTTCTGCCAAAAATTACCCCGAGGACGCTGTAATCTACCAGGAGCACCGAAGTTTGGGAAAGTTATTTACTATTAAAAACGGATTATTGAATTGTTTTTTTTTAATATAATTTTTTCCAATAAAAGTTTTTACATTTTGCGTGTTTCGTGTTCGTGTTTCGTGTTCGACCTACACAACCCGAACGGCTCGGTGAAAAAATGATCAGTAAGCTCCTTGGCACTTTTTTTTCTCAAAATATCCATTTCTTTCTAAACATACATATATTTTAATACATTTGTGGTCACACACTCATTGTTTCATTTATATGCAAACATACATATTACATCGATATGGGTATCAAATTACGCGTCTCGAACTACACAACCCGAACGGCTCGGTGAAAAAATGATCAGTAAGCTCCTTCGCACCATTTTTTCTCCAAATATACATTTCTTTTTTAAAATTTTGTAGTACCACACTCCTGGCTTTATTCACATTCAAACATTACACCACGCACAAAATATTTACCCATTAGTTTCGGGCAAAAAGCAAAAGTGTCGAAACACACTCTTTGCTTCATCCACATTCAACACCAAAATACATATAATTTTTTATTTTTTACATCCACTTACTCGAATAATTTTTACCCATTAGTTGCCTGCAACGGGAAAAAGCTAGTGTTATAGTAATAAAGAGTCCATTTAATTTAGGGTCTCACAAAACATTTCGCCATTGTCTTTGACGATTTGGCCGCTAGCGACAATAAATCGTTTAGTGCTAATTCTGATGGCGGAGATTGGCAGTTCTTCCCTGAGACCATTTTTTTTTTGTTTTGAAATATAAGAGGCTTTTAAAATTTTTGAAAAACATGGGTTTGCAGATAGACTTTTACTAAATTCCTACGGTGGAAGCCAAAAAGTTTCTGTATTAATAAGTAAATGATCTTTTAAACATTGGACGCTTACTTTACTTGAAATAAATTAATTGCTGTATCTTTGGGAACATGACAGACCCTTCCAGTAAACTAATATTGCCACTAGCAGTCCTCTTAAAACATACCCGAATTTCATTATTATGAATTAATACAATTACGGCAGATATATGTTTGTTGATTAAAGATTACATATTTAACTGATTTCTGTGAAGATTACATATTTAACAGAGTAAACCTCGCGCCCAAAATTTTCTCTTAATAATATTAATAATAATATTTGGCTTATTTATATAGCGCCGTTATCGTGAGAAATCACCTCAAGGGCGCTGTACAAATATATTTCTTAAATAGTTAATACAAGAACTACTGACTTATCTCAAAGACTTCTATCTAGTGACTGACGACTAAGGCCTATAACTACTATCTAACGTCATATATACGAGTATTTACATATTTAGCAACTTACAACTAGAATTAATATTAACAATCTAATCTTACTAACGCCAGAAGAAGAAGGAAGTTCTATTATAAAAGGGTGTTTTATTGTTAGCTGGATATATATGTTAAATGAATGAAATTAATGAATAAAATCAACCGTCAATCTTAAACGCATTTAGATGATTCATCTGCCAACAATTGCACCGATTGACTTGTTATGTTCCCGCTGATATTGTGCATTGTTAAGTCAATTGGTAAGTCAATAGCAAAATTGAATGAACGGAATCGCTAGATAATGTAACAATTACAGTATAAAAAAATGAAAAAAAAGAAATATTTGGATAGAATGACGGATTTGTGGAAATGAGTGTGTGAAAAAGTGAATTTTTAGTTTGGATCTAAATTCTGTTAGGAATATATATATATTCCATAGGAAGTTTATTCCAAGCCTTAGGGCCGGATACTCATTTCGCTTAGGCTCTTTCAACCTTCCAATTTGATTTGTTTATTTGTATTTTTGATTATAAACCACATAATATTTTATTTCAAATAAGGAATTACACAATTCGTCCAATGAAATGTCATTATCTCAATGACGATTCTTTTTGAAAACTTTCTTCAGGCCGGTATGTAAGTATCATAATGTTGAAAAGCTCGTTCAAAGTTAGCCATCTAGTAAAAGTAAGAAACGTACAAACAAATATACAGAACTTCTACGCTCAGTCAATTTAACACCTAACTCAACCCTTGAATTTAATTTATTGTATGGTTCTCCAGCCTCTATCTCATTTAAAAAAAGAAAATGGAACATTTCCGGGTTATGATGTTACGATTACGAATGACCTAGACGTTTCCTTTGTGTGAAAGTAATATGAATCAATTCCTCCTGCAGTGCTGCAGGACTACGGGATTGCAGGTGGCAGATGACTGAACCCACGGTACCAGGGCGGGAACCCAACACGACGAAAGGGCTATTATGCTACTAACCGGTAAAGCACGCCAAGGATAAAAAGAACATTGCTAGAATTAATAGCTGTATTATTATGTTGTTATCTGTCCAAAAACCTAATAGTGTGCGGTCATTTGGCCACTTTCTCATAAAATCTAATAGTGTGCGGTCATTTGGCCACTAATAATAGCCAGCTACCTGAGAGATAGATGCTTTAAAGTAAAGTCAGAAAACGTCTTCTCCACAACCCGCCCCTTATCAGCTGGGGTCCCTCAAGGCAGTCCTCTCTCAATCCTTATGTAACATCTACTCTAGTGACATTCCTAAACCCATTGACCATAACGTTAAAATCACTCAATTTGCGGATGACACTAACATCATGTGTAGTTCAACAGTCGAGAGCATCGCCGCAAAGCGTGTTCAGAGACAGGCCACTCTAACTAAAGAGTGGTGCAAAAAGTGGAGTATATCAATAAACCCGACTAAAAGCGCCGCGACCGTTTTCTCAAAGACATGGCCTAAACGGCCCCCATTCATTATACTGTTTGGGGAAAAGGTTCCATGGGAAAAGTCAATTAAATACCTAAGTGTAACGCTTGACTCCAAGCTCACCTGGAAGAAACATATAACTGGAAAAATAACACCAGCAAATAAACGTCTAGCATCACTTTATCCAATGATGGGAAAGAAAAGTCGTTTATCAACGGATAATAAAATACTTCTTTATAAAACAACAATAAGACCAGGTTACGTACTGATGCCCCATTTGCGGGCACGCCGCTCCAAGTCTCCTACAAAAGATTCAACACTTTCAAAACAAAGCCATTAGACTTGCTTTAAACGCACCTAAATGGATTAGAATTTCTTCTATCCATAATGACACCGACATTCCGTTGATAAAGGACTTAATTAACTACCTTACTCTTTTCCATTTCCTTCCCCTCTTCAATACCTTCAGCCTGACAATATGCCCCGATTGGGGATGCCATGGTCTCACAGGCGGTTAGGAGCAGTTGGGAGTAACACATAAAACTTTACTTTTCCCATCCCTAACCCTTCCATTACTCTATACCCCCATTCTCCCCTCCCGTTTCTTTCCCCTCTTCAATACCTTCAGCCAATATGCCCCGATTGGGGATGCCATGGTCTCACTGGCTCCAGGCGGTTAGGAGCAGTTGGGACTAACACTTTACTTTTCCCATCCCTAACCCTTCCATCACTCTATACCCCCATTCTCCCCTCCCGTTTCCTTCCCCTCTTCAATACCTTCAGCCTGACAATATGCCCCGATTGGGGATGCCATGGTCTCACTGGCTCCGGGCGGTTAGGAGCAGTTGGGACTAACACTTTACTTTTCCCATCCCTAACCCTTCCATCACTCTATACCCCCATTCTCCCCTCCCGTTTCCTTCCCCTCTTCAATACCTTCAGCCTGACAATATGCCCCGATTGGGGATGCCATGGTCTCACTGGCTCCAGGCGGTTAGGAGCAGTTGGGACTAACACTTTACTTTTCCCATCCCTAACCCTTCCATCATTCTCCCCTCCCGTTTCCTTCCCCTCTTCAATACCTTCAGCCTGACAATATGCCCCGATTGGGGATGCCATGGTCTCACTGGCTCCAGGCGGTTAGGAGCAGTTGGGACTTACACTTTACTTTTCCCATCCCTAACCCTTCCATCACTCTATACCCCCATTCTCCCCTCCCGTTTCCTTCCCCTCTTCAATACCTTCAGCCTGACAATCAGTCCTCTCGAAGTCCAAAAAATATTAACTCAACCTGCCCTAAAAATTTTCTCTATGAATATCAGAAGCATAAACCGTAACTTCAACGAACTATTGTTAGTTCTCACAGATCTAAATTCAGACTTTGACATACTCATTTTAAGTGAATGCTGGATCAATGAAAATTACATTCCAAAAAACATAACAAACTACACACACTACAACACACAGAATAACCTAACACAGAACGAGGGAGTTATCGTATTCCTCAAAAATCATATATCTCACTCAGTGAACGAAATCATAATCAACGACTCTAATTGTCTCAAAATTGAAATAGATAACCATGTAACTATATTTTCTATATATCGATTACCAAGCACATCTAACATAACCCCATTTCTAAACTCACTTAATCAATCTCTATCATGTG
Organism: Hesperophylax magnus; assembly: GCA_026573805.1. Taxonomy (NCBI): domain Eukaryota; kingdom Metazoa; phylum Arthropoda; class Insecta; order Trichoptera; family Limnephilidae; genus Hesperophylax; species Hesperophylax magnus. The sequence goes on along the minus strand of JAIUSX010000221.1, from coordinate 584,721 downwards.
TGAAAAATTGTGACAATATCCTTATTATCGGTGATCTCAATATAAATATAATTAATTGCACACATCCTCAAGTCAATGAATATATAAACCTACTAACACTACAAGGATTCGTCCCAGCCATTACAGCACCTACCAGGATATCTGGCTCGTCGGTGAGTTGTATTGATCATGTATTTTCAAAATGTAAATTAAAAAACAGATATCTTGTATACCAATGCACTGTCACAGACCACTACGCTACCATAACATCTCTGTCTCATAAAATACATAAACCACCGCAACACGTAATCACACAAAAGAAAATATCTTACAATACACTTTATGACCTGGTCTCTCAGGAAACTTGGTTAAATGTTTACAAACAGAGTGATCCCAGTCTGGCCTGCAAATCTCTTGTTGACATACTACATATCCATCTAACCAACGCTACATCAGACAAAACTCACAAAACTAAACACCATGATTCTAAACTTAAGCCTTGGATAACTTTTGGTATCCTACACTCTATTCGTAAGCGCGATAAACTCCACGCACTCTGCAAAAAAAAATCCCAACGACTATGAATCTCACCTGTTCTACAAGAAATACAGAAATGTGTGCAAAAAAATTACTTTAAAGGCCAGAGAAGATTACTACAAAAAACAAATAAATAACGCAGAGAATGACAAGAAAAAAATATGGAATATCATTAAAGACATATCTTACACTAAAGTAACGACAACACCCATAAACAAGATTAACGTTGATGGTCAACTACTAACAAACACAGGTAATGAATCTGAAAAAATCGCAGATCATTTCAATGAGTTTTTCACCACAATTGGTTCTAACCTTTCCAATCTTATCCTGGCAAAAAATAGTGTTTCGGAACATGAACTTGCAAACGAAATATCCCTGACTCCCCTGAGATATAGTCCTTTCCTTTTCACCCCCACCACAGAATTAGAAATTATAGAAATCATACCAACTTTAAAAAATACTCACTCAACAGGAATAGATGAAATCTCTACTAAACTTACAAAACATTTAAAAATACTTATAGCCAAGCCTCTAGAGCATATTATAAACCTTAGCCTCCAATCCGGTATATTCCCAAACTCTCTTAAACATGCCTCAATTATCCCTATTTACAAATCAGGTGACAGATCTTCCCGAAATAGTTACAGGCCAATATCTTTACTGAGTACAATCTCCAAAATCATTGAAAAAATAGTAAAACTAAAACTGGTTAAGTTCCTTGAGGAAAATAAAATCCTTTCAAATAACCAGTATGGCTTTCGCAAAAACCGTAGTACTGATGATGCAATTGCAACCTTCACCAAACTGATATCCGATAACCTTGATAAGGGTAATAAACCTCTTGCTGTCTTTCTAGACTTATCTAAAGCCTTTGATACTATTTCACATCACATTCTCCTAAAAAAACTGCAACAGATTGGGATAGAAGGTACTGCCCTAAATTGGTTTAAAGGCTACCTTACACAAAGATCGCAAACAACTGTTATTCACTCAAACCGAGCATATAGAAGTAAATGTCTATCTATCTCCTACGGTGTGCCCCAAGGAAGTGTTCTAGGTCCGCCCCTATTTCTCATATATATGAACTCACTATTGAAACTGGACATTGATGGCAATATAATATCTTGTGCTGATGATACGGTTATCATATTCACTAGCAAAACATGGAAGACATCAATAGAGAAGGCAAATTATGGTATTAACAAAATTAAAAAATGGCTAGACTCCAACCTCCTCACCCTAAATGTACAAAAAACACAATGCATACACTTTTCAATCCGTAAATTCACACTCCCAGAAAACCTTCCCAAATTAATCATTCACACTTGCTCACAAAATCTAAACACATCTCCACTATCACCCAATAATTGCTGCTCATGCCCAAATCTTAAACCATCAAATGAAATAAAATACCTAGGAGTCATTATAGATAACTAATTACGCTGGGAGGCCCATATTAACTCCATAACTAAGAGACTCCGTAAATTATGCCATATTTTTTATCCTCTACGATCAATCCTTGATATAAACACTCTAAGAACTGTATATTTGCTCTATTTCAATCGATAGCAACGTATGGCATTATAGGATGGGGAGGTTGTGCAGCATCCATCCTCTACCCTCTAGTGACCGTTCAAAAACTTTTGCTAAGGGTCATCTTCAAATGTTCTCCCTCTCATCCATCAGAGCCACTCTTCAAGAAACTCACAGCCCTTGATATTCGCCAACTGTATATCAAGATAGCTCTTATCCATATCTGGAAAAATGAATTGATAAACTCTACACAAACGGACATACATACACGCTACTCAAAGCACGGAAAATGCATAATTCCTGTAACAAAAACCACTTTTTCACAAAGGCAATACTCATACATCGCACCTAAAATATTCAACACGTTAAAAAACGACATCAAAACATCAAAAACACTTACTCACTTTGCAACCGGTGTGCATAAATGGATATCTGAAAAGGGGCGAAATTTCTTTAAGGAACATATGAACCTATATCACCAGTAAATAACTTGTATATTACTAAACAATATATTTCTTTTTCATATTCATCATTAAAAAAAAAATATTTACCACCACTGATATGTTTCTTATACTCTAGTATTTATTACGAAAAATATTGTGACAATAATTCCACATTTGTGTACATATCCTTAGCCGTAGCTCAAACGTGGATTTACACAAAAATTGCCGATATATATCTATACACCTATGTTACCATAACACGGCAAATCGCTCATCAAGATATAACTTATCCCTACTTTCTTACCAAATAGTACTTTCTTTGATTTTATATTGTATTTGTATTCCTTTTTTAGAAATACACTTGTACTTAATGTACTTGTATTTTTACTACACTTTTAATTCTATTTTAATTACACAAATGTAATGTATTTTTTCTTTTTTTTTTGATACATGCTCCTTGCATTATTTTTAATTCAATAATACGTATTTTCTTTGATATACTTTTTATATTATTTTAATTTTTTCTGTTTTCCAAACCTATTTTTTATATTCATATATCTTAAACTTATGTAGATATTTTGCATTATTTTTAATTCCTTTATACTTCATACTTGTTTTAGATGTATAAATTATTTTATTTTATTTTTATATTATTTTGTTTTCATTCAACTTATTTTTAATTTGTATTATTATACTTAACATAAAATTGACCACTACAACACGGGCATGTGCCTAGTGTGGTGGCCAAAAATTTACCCGTTTACTGTAATGTATAAACTTTACTGAATAAAGAGCATAAAAAAAAAAAAAAAAAATATGCCCCGATTGGGGATGCCATGGTCTCACTGGCTCCAGGCGGTTAGGAGCAGTTGGGACTAACACTTTACTTTTCCCATCCCTAACCCTTCCATCACTCTATACCCCCATTCTCCCCTCCCGTTTCCTTCCCCTCTTCAATACCTTCAGCCTGACAATATGCCCCGATTGGGGATGCCATGGTCTCACTGGCTCCAGGCGGTAAGGAGCAGTTGGGACTAACACTTTACTTTTCCCATCCCTAACCCTTCCATCACTCTATACCCCCATTCTCCCCTCCCGTTTCCTTCCCCTCTTCAATACCTTCAGCCTGACAATATGCCCCGATTGGGGATGCCATGGTCTCACTGGCTCCAGGCGGTAAGGAGCAGTTGGGACTAACACTTTACTTTTCCCATCCCTAACCCTTCCATCACTCTATACCCCCATTCTCCCCTCCCGTTTCCTTCCCCTCTTCAATACCTTCAGCCTGACAATATGCCCCGATTGGGGATGCCATGGTCTCACTGGCTCCAGGCGGTTAAGAGCAGTTGGGACTAACACTTTACTTTTCCCATCCCTAACCCTTCCATCACTCTATACCCCCATTCTCCCCTCCCGTTTCCTTCCCCTCTTCAATACCTTCAGCCTGACAATATGCCCCGATTGGGGATGCCATGGTCTCACAAGCGGTTAGGAGCAGTTGGGACTAACACTTTACTTTTCCCATCCCTAACCCTTCCATCACTCTATACCCCCATTCTCCCCTCCCGTTTCCTTCCCCTCTTCAATACCTTCAGCCTGACAATATGCCCCGATTGGGGATGCCATGGTCTCACTGGCTCCAGGCGGTTAAGAGCAGTTGGGACTAACACTTTACTTTTCCCATCCCTAACCCTTCCATCACTCTATACCCCCATTCTCCCCTCCCGTTTCCTTCCCCTCTTCAATACCTTCAGCCTGACAATATGCCCCGATTGGGGATGCCATGGTCTCACAAGCGGTTAGGAGCAGTTGGGACTAACACTTTACTTTTCCCATCCCTAACCCTTCCATCACTCTATACCCCCATTCTCCCCTCCCGTTTCCTTCCCCTCTTCAATACCTTCAGCCTGACAATATGCCCCGATTGGGGATGCCATGGTCTCACTGGCTCCAGGCGGTTAGGAGCAGTTGGGACTAACACTTTACTTTTCCCATCCCTAACCCTTCCATCATTCTCCCCTCCCGTTTCCTTCCGCTTTTCGTTTGAACATTTCGGAAAATGAAAATGCCGTAATTCCGCTAGTTCTTTGGGAATCTTTAGTTGTTGTACTTTAGTGTATGCAAAAAAACCATCCCAATGATTGGGGCGCCAATGACGAATAACTTGGTACAGAACAACTTTTATTATTAAAAGAGTAATAAAATTTGTAACACGGAGCGAGTCAGTAACATTAATTTATTAATTGCTGGATTCCTTTGAGGAATTAATGAACCAACATCACCTTAAAGTAGCCACTTTAATGTTCAATATTAATACGTGTGTCTCGGAGCGGTTGCGACCAATTTATTAATTAACACAGGTAATTTGGGAGAACGTGTAAAAAGGGTTTTAATCTATTTGTTTGATTTATTGATGAAATGAGATAATGGTGGAAGTTTTTTAAAGAACATTTTAGATTAAGCGCCGCTTTACTAACTTGCGTATTGGATTATTCGCGATACACCGGTTTACCTTGTCGCTGAAATGAGGCATTAACTCGGTCTGCTTGTCAGCCATTTTAGTAAGTTTATTTATTTTTAGAAGAAATAAAGTTAAAGAGAAAGAGATGCCAAATAATATAATGTCTGGCGGTATACCTATATGGATGGGGAGAAAGGGGAAGTACCTAGGTCACCAAACACGGCTAAAACCATTTCAAGCAACGTTTTCAATTCTGAATGGTGGTCTTTCACAGGGCGGTACTGGGAGTATCTTCTATCAGATAGATACTCCCAGTATCTATCTGATATTGATATTTATTCCTTCAAAATAAATATCAATTCTACTCTATCGACTAATCATCTAAACTTCTAATAAATGTAATGTCAATAGCAATGGCGTGTAAATGGCAAATGTGAAATCACAGAATGTTTAGTGTTTTAGTATAGTGTCCTCTGTGTGCAAAATCGTATCTTCCTCAAGCTCAAACTTCTAATGAAAGTGTGTTTTTATCTGAAGTGACCTGCCACTGACAGTGACACTAACTATGTTTGTTTGTAAATAATAAAATGGATAGAGCTTATGAACTCATAATTATACAGCGCCCTTGAGGTGATTTTTCACAAAAACGACAATGTAGAAATTAACCAATTGTTATTATTATTATTCTGAAATGGATTAAAATTAGTTTTTTATGAATTCCCTCCTAATTCTCACGAGCTCATATTTAACGAAAATGGTGCTTTAAAAATTAGCCCACAATTATTATCCCAACCAAAATGACCTGAATAATTGCCGAACTGTTTCATACCAGACGCGAAGTGGTTGAGAGGTGTATCTGCTCGCCGCGGCCGCATTACGTTTGCATAAATAAACAATTATAAGTCAGCACAATAACACATTAATCAACTGAAATATGCAATAAATAATATTGTTTTATGTAGATAAAATGTAAAAGGATTTATTCATATGCACGCACCGTATTCTTAACCTCATAAATTTATCTCTGCAATGAGACTCTGTTATGTAGGTTCAAGATGGCAAGTCATTGACTGAAGCAAAACACATCGATCTATATTATTACTAAATAAAACATAAGTTATAGGTGTCTGCATATAGACAGCCTTTGTGGCTTACCTAGTGGTCTTCGACTCTCCTAAACACCAGTTTTAGTTAAACAGTCATCGCAACAAAAGAATATCACTGAAAAAAGTATCCAATTATCGAGAACGGGACATGAACTCTGTGACCGTTCGCTAACTGGGTAATTGTTCTAATCCTATTTTAAAATAATTATAGTACAAGTTTTTAATTTTGCTAATTAATAGTTTTTTTGGTTTAATATGATTATTTTGTTGGTTTTGACGTGTTTTAATATTTAGATGACACCGCTAATTTTGCAATTGAAACTAATAAAAAAAAAGAAATTATACTTTATGCCTATATCATGTACAAACTTTGCGATTGCAACAAAAAAAAATTGAAGAATTGTATCATATATTTGTACACCGCCCTTGAGGTGATTTTGTATTAAAACGGTGCTATAGAAATCACCCAAATATTATTATTATTAAACAAAAGGCGCTGTCATTTTCAATAGGTGAAAAAAATAAAGAAGAATGAAATCAATAAAATGATTTCTCACAATCGGAAGACCAGGCAATCCGAATCATTAAGGGGTTATATAGATTAGTCATCGAACTACGGTAGTGGATAGTCGTGCTCTGTGTTTGACAAATTGCCTACCTGCTGTCGCGGATTTCGTACAGATAAGAAATTATTGTTACATTTTTGTTTTCTATTATTTGTTTGTTATATTTAGGTTTTGATAAATTCGTGTGTACAGTCAATCAAATAGACTGTATTATTTTTTTTTTGTTAATTAATTTATAAATATGGAGGAAGATGAAAATCGACCTCCTGACCCCGAGTCCATATTTAATATTGGAGATGAGTATGAATCGGATGTTTCTATAATAGTCCCTTCCAGAAAACGAAGACCATCGCTCTGTCTTAATGTACCACCCAAAATTAAACCTTCGCAATCCGATGAAACCTCAAACCCTAAGTCGTAAGGATACCATATTATCAGAATCTAAAAATACTGAACTAAGTTATTCCCCATCCTCCTCGGCTCCATTCATTGTCAATGTCCAAAGTACTGAACAAGGAAAAATCATTCATCCTCTGGATTTCGGGAAATTCATTTTTAGTTCAAAAAACAGTAACCTTGGCATAGTTAACGGATCTATTAAGCCGGAAGGCCGCTATAAGTTATCCCTAGAATTTAAATCCGCAAACTTTGCAAATGAATTTGTCCAAAAAATAGATACGCTTTCACACCACAAATTTAAATCTTATATTCCAACTTACAACCTTACTAGAATGGGCCGAGTGAGAGGTATACCAACCGATCTCTCAGAATCTGAAATTGTTGATGCACTTAATGATTCTCAAGTGACCCCTAAGGTTTTAAAAGCACGTAGATTAAATTACAAAGATACATCTAATGGAACAACTACATGGAAACCCTCACAATCGGTTGTTATTACTTTTGAAGGCCAAACTTTGCCATCTCGGGTATATATTTATTACAACGCACTCCCTGTGGAAGTATATAAATTCCCGACTATCCAGTGTTTTAACTGCTGCCGTTTCGGACACTCAAAACCCATATGTCGTTCCCCTCCACGTTGTTTTCATTGCGGAGAAGACCACCCCTTTGATCTTTGCCAAAAATCATCGAATGATCCACGTTGCATTAACTGCAAGGGAAATCATACAGCGGTTAGTGTGGCCTGTCCAGAATTGACCAGACAAAGGAATATTAAACAATCAATGGCTTCAGACAACATTTCCTATTTCCAGGCATCAAAATTATTCCCACCTGCAATAAAATCGTTTGCAGAGGTAACATCTACCTCAATTCCTTGCAATCTATCTTACTCTAAATCTCCTCCATCATCTTCTCACAGGGAAACAATTTTTATACCACTCAAACCAAAACCAAAATTTATTGCTTCTATTGATAAAAATCAACATAATGATATTTTGTTTAACCCAAATGGGAATTATAAATCTCAGACACTCAATGGGAGTGCTTTAAATAGTTTCCAATCTTCCCCTAATTTAGGGAAAGTGGTAAATGAAAATTCTGCTTTCATTCAGACTTTAATTACCCTCTTAATTTCTATTCTTTCAAACAACAATAATATACCGTCCAACGCTGCCGATTGCATTAAATCTTTATTATCCTGTCTTCCTAATGTCTCCGAAACTGAACAGAATTCTTCAGTGGAATATCAGAAGTCTAATCTGTAATAAATTTGAACTTGTAAAATTACTCGATGAACATGAAATTTCAGTTGCCGCTATTTCTGAAACGTGGTTTAAACCCTCATATCTATTTAAGATTTCTGGATATAATTGTCTTAGACATGATAGACTGGATGGTAAAGGTGGCGCTGCCTTAATCATCCATGACTCTATCCCTTTCAAACCAATCACATTTCATACTCTCTCTAACAATTTTCAGATAGTAGCAGCTGTTGTATGTGATATTACAATACTATCAATATATGTCCCTCCCTCCACTATTTTTGATGAAAACGAATGGTCATCATTTATGTCTCAGATCCGTCCCCCGTATATGTTACTGGGCGACTTTAACGCTCATTCTACCTCTTGGGGTAGTGAATTAACGAATCGTTCTGGCCGTAATCTTTTAGATTTTATTGATTCCCATAATTTATGTATTTTAAACGACGGATCTCCAACCCGATTCACCCCCCCTCAACAAAGGAAAAGTGTTGTTGATTTATCTCTCTGTTCATCTTCGGTCATACGTAAATGTTCTTGGAACATACTTAAAGACCCCCTTTCCAGTGATCATTTCCCTATTATAATCCTCTTTCACCATCTAACCACCTCGCATTCCTTTACAATTAACAATAATTTTAAATTTAAAACGAAAGATGCGAACTGGAGATTTTTTTCTTCTGTATTAGACTCTCTTGTTCACTCTGTAAAATCTTCTCTTGGGAACATCAGAACACAATGTGAATTATTTCCTAGTATAGTTATAAAAGCAGCATTAAAATCCATTCCAAAGCGTAAAGTTAACATTAAAACTAAACATTCGACTCCGTGGTGGGACGAAGAATGCACTCGTGCTGTTAACTCTAGAAAAGAAGCGGTTTCCATTTACCGCAAATGCATGTCTTTTGAAAATTTCTTATCAGTGAAACGCGTCCAATCAGAAACTAAACGTATTTTGAAAAATAAAAAGCGGTCTGGATGGCGAAAATTTTGTGAAAACTTGTCTCCTGAAACTCCCCAGTCATCTGTTTGGACTAATTTAAAAAAATTCGGTTCGTCATATGCTCCGGAGCGTACCAAACATATTCCGGAGGAAATTATTATAGGTTTTGCTGATAAGATTGCCCCTCCTTCAGTTGCCACATGTGAAGAAATGCCCTCTTTTATTTCATATCCATCTCACTCTAACTGGCTAGACTCTCCTTTCTTAGTTAGTGAACTAAAACGAGTAATCAAATCTCTTTCTGACTCTTCTCCGGGTCCTGATGGAATATTATATAGCTTCTTTAAAGCATTCTCCGACATGTCGGTTGAATATTTCTTATCCTTAATTAATAACATGTTTGAAACAGGATTTATTCCGGATGTCTGGAAGGTTCAAAAAATCCTCCCGGTTTTAAAACCAGGGAAAAATCCGTCCGAAGTCTCATCTTATCGTCCTATTGCTCTTTCGTCGTGTTTAATTAAAGAAGTGGAACATTTGATAAAGAACAGATTAGAATGGTTTGTTGACAATTAATCAATTAATCACAGTATTATCCCTCCTAATCAATACGGCTTTCGGAAAAAGAAATCTACTATGGATAATTTAAGTTTGTTAACAACAGATATCCGTATTTCTCAATCCCTTAACTCTTGTACATTGGCCACATTTCTAGATCTTTCTTCAGCTTACGACGATGTATTAATTGATGTTTTGAAGGAAAAATTAATTAAAATAAAAATCCCCATAAAATTAGTTCAATTTATTATCAACTTGCTAACAGACAGATCCATTATTATCCACTCTTCCTCAAACATATTGAAGCGCAAACTTTGGAAAGGGCTACCCCAGGGGTCTGTTATCAGTCCATTATTATTTAATATTTATATGAGTGATTTAGACATTGTAATCCCTTCGTCTATTAAGCGACTTTATTTTGCGGACGATTTTCTCATATATTTATCTCACAAAAATTTATTGCATGCTGCGAAGGAATTAAATTTGGCCTTACATAATATTAAAGTTTGGATGTTGACAAATGGAATGAATTTAACTACCTCTAAAACCAAGGTAGTGGCTTTTACTCGCAAAAGAAAACTGCCTAACTTTACAGTCTCTTTTGATAATTTCCCCCTTCAAATCGTTAAGCAAATAAAATTTTTTGGCCTGCTTTTGGACCATAAGCTTTCCTGGCTCCCTCATATTCAGAACGTTTCTGCTAAGTGTGAAAAGGGGCTTAATATGATGCGAGCTGTTTCCAGAGTATGGTGGGGATCCCATCCTACTACTCTTAAACTAATGTATAATTCCCTCGTTCGAAGTCATTTGGATTATGGCACATTTCTTTTCGACCCACTTCCTAAATATCTGGATAAAAAACTTGAAAGAATCCAATCAAAAGGGCTCAGAATGATTATTGGGGCAATGAAATCTTCTCCAATTAATGCTCTTCAGATAGAATGTGTAGATCCTCCCTTATTTTTGAGAAGACAATACCTCGCGGATAGATATATCTTCAAAGCGTTATCTTTATCGCGTCACTCATTGGAACAGAGTCTCGATCGTTTGTTCAGTATTTTGAATAACAGAAGGAGGGTAATAGATAGAGATCGATTCCCTCTCTTATTAAAAAGTTTTCTATCATTTAGATATCTGTCTTCTTACCTTCAAAATCTACAAGATGATCCAATCCTTCCTATTTACAGTACCCCGTTTAATGCTATTAATTTTATCCCAAACGTAATAATTTCTGACTTCCGGACGAACATTTTATCATCAGCTAATAACTTTCAAAATGTTGAAGAACATTTTAAAAACTTTATATTTTCAAAGTTTCCTGGATTTTCCCTCATATACACAGATGGTTCCAAATCCGACCACAAAGAATGTGGCGCATCGGTATATATTCCTGAATTCAATGTTAATCTGTCTTATAAATTGCCTAAAGAAATTTCCATATTTACTGCAGAATGCTTCGCAATTGAACAAGCTTTAATTCAAATCCAACTCCTTAATATTCGTCGAGCCTTACTGTGTACTGACTCTCTAAGTGCAGTATTAAAAATTTCCTCTAATATAGTTCGATGTCCAGAAGACTATGTTATTTGTAATATTAAAAAAATCCTCGATTCTTTAAACGAATCTATGTTTCAGACAATACTAGTTTGGGTGCCTGGCCATCTAGGAATTGAGGGTAACGAGAAAGCTGATTCTCTCGCTAAACTTGGAACTGTATCTGGTTCTATTCCTTTAGATTTTAAAATTCCTGTCTCTGACGTCTTCTCTATTCTTAAATCCAACATGTCTCGTTCCTGGGAAGAAAATTGGACAGTCACGAAAACTCAAACTGGATCTTTCTATGCTGGAATACAAAATCATATTCCAAGTAAACCCTGGTTCCACGGCAAAAAAAAGTCCAAAAGATTTATTTCCTGTATCTCGAGAATGAGAATTGGCCACTGCTCTATTGCAACTCATTTGTTTAAAATTAGGGTGCTCGAAAGTTCATTATGCCAGTGTGGTGTGGAGGATGAGACTCTTGACCATGTTTTCTTCAATTGTAAAAACCATTCTTCTTTCAAAGGCATGTATCGATTGCTTATTAAAATCACCCACCAGTCTCCCCTTAGTATTCCATATTTGCTGTCTCTCAACAACTCTCGCGTATATTCTATTCTTTATAAGTTTATAGATTTGAATGACTTTAATATATGATATGTCCAGTCCCCTTATAGATAATTCACATCAGTTTAACCATATATCTTATCCCAATCGGCACAAAGCACTCTCTTTAGGGTGAATTGCCTAATACAAAAAAAAAGGGGTTATATACAGCCAGGAGGCCCAAAAAAGGATTTCTCACAATCGGAAGACCAGGCAATCCGAATCATTAAGGGGTTATATACAGCCAGGAGGCCCAAAAAAAGGATTTCTCACAATCGGAAGACCAGGCAATCCGAATCATTAAGGGGTTATATACAGCCAGGAGGCCCAGAAAAAGGATTTCTCACAATCGGAAGACCAGGCAATCCGAATCATTAAGGGGTTATATACAGCCAGGAGGCCCAAAAAAAGGGATTTTTCAAGAATTTTTTACTTTTTAATTTATTAAAGTAAAAATTCGTACACATATTATGGTAACTTTAAACAGTATTTTAAGAATTTTTGTTTGTAAAAATAATAATTTGTAAAGCTGCTATAGCTGATCTCCAGAAGCTCCTCTAAAAAAAGATATCTTGCGGTGACCATCATATCTCTGGACTGGATTATCTAAAATGAAAAAACCAAACGGATTTCCTTATAATAATAAATATTCCTCTAATTGATAGAAGGACAGAGCAAAATATTTTTTTGACAAAATGACGGCTTCTCAAAAAAAAACGACTTTTTACCAAAATTTTGGCCTAATATTGTTTATAAAAAAATATATATTTATCGGTGAGCACATGCCTTCGATTAATAACTCTAAAATATACTTAAGAAGCTTGTGTTAAAATTTGAGACTGATCGGTTGAGCCGTTTCCGAGTAATCTTGGTCACCGACTTTAAAAACACAGTTTTGAGAAAAACGCGTTTAAAGTTTGAAACGCACTTTACATAGATTAAAAAAAATATTTTTTCAACTTACATCGAGTCGTCTATTCCAGGGCCATATAATACACCCTCCGCCCCTTCGGCAGCTTCTAATAACCCGAGTTGGTGTTGTCTGCGGACCATTCTTACCTCTCGTGTGCTATCATGTGCTTTGCCGTCTGAGACGGCCACGCGCTGTTTATCCTCTCTTTCGGCATATGAATGCGCTTTGGGCCCAAGTAAAACTCTTATTGCATTCGTGTAATATAATAATGATGTTGTACCTTCATTAAATATGCCAGCAGCATGTATGCAGCCGTTTCTACAGTTTTGGAACCGGCCTGAACTATTTTTGGAAAGATTTTCCATATCAGTTGATTGTAGCTCTCGTTGTTGTTTAACGTTTGGTGAAACCACCCACACATCTTTCTAATAATTTCTCATTGCTGAGATCTGTATAAATGGGAAGTATAGCCTCAGCAAAGTCTTGTGGTGATGACGAATGATGATGCTTGAAAGTGGGTAATTCATTGGCACCTACTGCCCGTTGCCAACTGCACCATGACTCTAGTCCGGTCGGGCACTTCTCGTGTTCAGGTCCGTTGAGCAATAATTGTAATATGTGGCCCAGATAGCATTATACATTTTTTCGACGTAATCACAATTTCTCCTAATTGCTAAGCCATAATAAACTGTCAACTTGTCGATAATTTTACCGCTAAGTTTGCCTTTTCCTTATTTTTATTCACACACTCTCGGTGTCACGTGCCCATTCTCTTCTGTACGTGTCCAATACATTCTTTCTTCATAACTTCTTGATCGCCGTAAGGTGCAACTTTTAAAACCCCCGAATACGTTTTAGAGTCACCGTCTCCGCTTTGACACGTCTTTACACAAATATGCGTGTAACTTCGTAAATAATAGTCGGATTGACTTGAAATTTTCTGTGTGTGTATTTAAATAAATGTTCATTGCGAAAATATAATAAAAAAAGTTTTTTTTGAAAATTCTAACTATATACAACGCCTTAAGTTTAAACAAATTGATGTTACCTGCAGGATAGAAAAAATGTTTTTACAAGTCTAGAAACATCCTCACATCACTAAAGTATTATTATCAAGTTTTTTATTTTATTTTAGTTTCAGAAATGCCGCATAAATAAAGTGTGTAAATAATTGACTGAAAATGGTTAATTCATTTGATATAGCTGAATAGAAATATGATATAACATACACAGTTCCTTTTGGTACACCCCCTGAAGCTGTGGGTTTTGTTTGAGCTAGCGAAGATTAGACATCAAGCCCTTACACATCGTGACGAGGCAAAAATCCACAGGCAGTTATATCGTTTTTATAAGAAAAGAAAAACCAATAGTATCTTAAAGATAAGACGTGAGTGAAGATTTGATAACATTTTGAAAAAGTGCATTTTTTAATCAGTAAAAAGTTATTACTACATTATTATATTAGATTTCGCCTTCCGACGTAACCCATCATTATCAGCGTAGAATTCTCGGAAGGTCTAAATGGCCAGAACTAAAATAGTTCCAAATTGTCCAAGGTGGGGTCCGTTGTATTATTTTCTAAATCAAAAGGGACCACTTAAAGGTAAATTGCAATATAATGAAGAGACACACATGTTAAGTGCGGTGCCCGAATTTGTGGAAAAGGCCAATTATTTTGATTGTTGCCAAACTTTTGGTTTGTGGTTTTACTATTCTTAATCGTGTAAGGGACAGTTTTGGGAATGATATATGGAATTGGCCAATTTCAAAAATGAAGTCAGGTTTATTATAGTCCAATTTTATTTATTCAAATACTTGATTATCTACATGTCTAGATTTTTTTAATTTACAGTCATTATAACTTTGAGTAGGTAATAATAATTATAGTTAAGAAATTACACCTACTTAAAACCTCAATAAAGGGAATTATGTTTTCGTTATTAGTTAATGATTATGTTGTTTTATTTATAACATCTGAATTCTATATTTTAATAAGAAAAAATAAATAAAAAAGTAGGACACCAAAAAATGTTTGTTATAAAATCTAATGGTTAGTTTATTGATGTCTAATAACGACGTTGGCTAGGCAGTTAGGTTTGACAACAATACATTTTAATTTTGTTATTTCTACATCACTTTATACACCATTAAGTTACCTAAGAAACTGTACTGTAGTCCAATTAATTGACAAGTTGAGTCAATACTTGGTAGAACTCCGTTAGAAAGCAAATAATAATGCAACCTTGCACTCGTATTTTACAATGATGGAAGGTTTTTCACCTGTACCTTCTTGCGTACTTGGAAGACCCGCCGACAGGGGAAATATATGGCTTTATCTCTCCCTTCCTCCTTCTGAGGCCCTTTGTCTACCATTTTTTACAGACCCCCGAAATTATCTGAACCTTTTCAAGAGATAACGCTGGCGCTCGCGATGCACCGCCACGGGCAGGGGCGTGTCGGCTGTCGGCTCTGGTCCGAGGGGCTAAAACATGCCCCGGGGTCCTACTTTTGGATTTAAGGTCCTGCGAATTCTAAAAACACGCTCACCAAGGGACGATTTCGTGTTTATCCTTTTTTATAGACAGGTATCTACGGTGACCATTGCTTGCGATTTCAGTTGTGAAATACTACTTGCTTAGTACTATATAGGTACCTTTGTTTACGCAAAAAATAAGAATATGAGTTACATTGCACATATATATAATGTATTTTACAGAATAGATCATATTTGGTCCTGTATACCTTATCAGAAAAGAGGAACTCGTGTGCCCGATAAGAGAGCCACGATTCTTACATTGTTTTTATATTAAGTACAAAATAAAATACAATTTATTTCAATGTAAGTTTTTTTAAATTGCATAATTTTTTATTTGTTTTAATTGGCTGCTAATCCGGCCCAATTCGGAAAGGAGATGATTGTAATTTTTTATGGCTCGGTAAATAATATAATGGTTTTGCAATTGGGTTGTAATAAATTGATTTCTTTTTCGGAATAGTTTGTAGAATTCTTGATATTCTTTGATATATTTTTTCTTTACACATTTTGATAAAAGAAGCTTGCTTAAAAATTTAACCGACTTTTGGTAATGGAACAGTGTAAAAAGTGATTCAATTTAATATATGTGTTGTAACTCTTTACATATTAGCTTTACTCCCGGTTTTGCCCGTGATTTGGAGGTAAAACCAATCTTTTTTATTTTATTTGACAGGTAGCTAAATGGATATTTAAATTTTAAGATTTTCTGCAAAGCCTATCATGAAAATTACGGTCCAAGATGAAAATAGCTGCGTCGAACTAGAAATTCCAGTTTTGCTCATTTCACGACACCAGAGCCAGAGTTCGGGAGCGTTCGCTGCTGCGGGAAATAAATAAATTTGCTTTCATCAAATAATTATATTATTATTCATAAAATTTATAATGAGGAAATTAAAATAATTTATTTTAATTTTTTTGGCAGCTTCCAGAAAGCAACCCGAGTGATAGTGATTCCAGCGGCGAATCTGATATAAATGATAATGATGATGATGGGGCGAATGTTACCGAAATCAGCGAAATGGATGAGATCGATTACAAGTGTGAAGAATGGGAAGCGAAGAAAGGAGTGTAAGGAGAATGCAGAAGTCGGGGACGCCTGAAGAAGACATCACGCTTCTCAATGACTTCTATCGGGCCATGACAAGAAAATAATAAAGGATTATGTATGAGACGATGTATGAATGTGAATGAGGCAAGGAGAGTGTGCCTAGACGGCGTGATGGTTATTAAGTTAGTTAAATTCTTTGTATAAATAAGAAAAATCTTTTCCAGTTAATCAAAAAAAAATATTCAAAAAAAAACATCCACGCATGGATAAAAACCTTTAATATTTTTTAAAAAATTGGATCGAAAGTGAAGTCTAATGTCAATTTTTAACTATCGTATATCGTATGGTCACACCATCTTTACAAAAAATTGGAATGATCAAAATCGTTATGATAAAATAGTTTGGGTCAAAAATAATAATAGATCAAACGAAAATGCCTTTTGATTTATCAGAAATTGGGTCAAATAATTATAACGACTAGAAAACCAAAATTACATAGGCAAGGACATGCTAGGGCCACATAATGTCATACAATGTTCTTTTAAAGTTCAACTCCCACGGTATATCAGCCAATAGACCGATGTCAATAATTATAATCATTTTTGTACGAATTTCATTTGAAAGTCTAGAGTCTAGACTAGACGCACGGTAACTAATGCGATTTTTAACGCCATGAAAGTATAGTCATTTGAGTCATAAAGTGGCAATGAATAAAATTTCTTTTTTTTCCTTTAAGATTCTTCCCGTTAAACTACAATTAAGAAGTTTTACTATTACTATTTACTTAATATTATTGATACTTATATTATTATTGGCACACAATCTAAAATAACACTAAATCTACATGCTAATAAATAACAACTATTTATTGATAGTAATGATTAGTATAAAGTATTTCTACTTATGAGCCATGTTTTCAGCATATGTCTGAATCTATTTGGGAATTTACCATGTTTGATGTTAATTGGCAACATGTTATATTCTAGGGTTCGTTGTCCGTATTTATTGTTATATTTTGGAACAGGCATGCCTTCATTCTTTGTGAACCCAGTGTTGTGTTCATGTTTCAATTTATTTTTATATTCAGAGTCAGATATGTGCTAAATAAATATTTTGTCTCGTAGTAAGGGCAGTCCGTAAAGGCAAGATATTTGAGTTTCGATACAACAATGAAATGTTACGTCTCTGCGAAAAATATTTATTGAAACTAGTAATTTAATCATAGAATTTTGAACTTATTGTAGGTAATTTAAGTTAGTTTTACAAGAATGTCCGCAAGTGGTTATTCCGTACCGTAGAGTTGATTCTGCAAGTTGTGAATCGTAATTCGGATAGTCAAGTGATTAACCAGTGCCTGTGACAAACCACGCTATAGGCGCGCTATATTCTCGTAGCTTCAGCATATACGATGCGTATAGCGTATTGGGTCGCTTACCCAATACTACTGGAAAAATGGTTACAGGGTGGTTTTGAAGTACATATTTGATGAGAAATATTGAATTACTTAGTTATTAGAGGTTACCATGTACGCTGTAGATAGTTGTGATGACGTTCAGTTGAATATTTTAATTTTTTTAATTTTTTTATATTAACTCCACACAGGAGGCCCTGAAGAAAATAATTTCCCTCAGGGCCTACGTCATCTTTGGGGATGCTGTGTGGAGGGTCTTTTTGTGGAGAGGAAGGAGTGAACATGGGTCTTGAAGAGTCCCATGTTGTAGGAGGGAGAAAACACAGAGGCCGGCAGTTCGTTCCACAACCGAGCTGTTGAACTTAAGAACGAATCGTAGAAGCGACCCGTTCTCATGTGACAAATGTCAACCGTGTACAAATGTTGGGCGCGCGTTTGGCGTGTATCCCGACTACGCACCGGTGCCGAAGGGATCAATGACGCTAGTTCCTCAGAGCATCTTCCATTGTAATACCGATAGAACAAGGACAGCATACCTACCTGACGCCTGTGCTCTAAAGATTGCAGTCCGTTTGTTAAGATTGGGGAATCTATCAAACGGACCGCCCGTTTTTGCACAGAGTCAAGGGTTTTTTTCAGGTATTTAGGGGCTCCGGACCAGAGATGGCTGCCAAATTCGACAGTAGGGCGCACTTGCGATTTGTACAGGGTCAGCAGTTGTGTACTATTAAAGTATCTGCGGGCCCTGTACAGTACGCCCAGCTTCTGAGAGGCCAACTTTACTCTGGCTTCGATGGAGCCCCCGTACCTGAGCTGGTCACTTATAGTTACACCAAGCATATCAATGGAAGGCCTGTTCGGAAGATTGCTTCCGTTGAAGGAGACTAGATTATCATTTGGATCCCTTTTAGACGTAATCAGACAGGATTGGGTCTTTGAAACATTAAATTCGACGAGATTATTTTTACCCCAGGAGGAAATACTCTCGAGATAACCGTCCATTCTCTGCTTCAAAGCCCTCTGAGTTGGAGTTGGAGTTTATGTGCCCTTTGGGGGCTTGTCAAACAAAAAGCTTTCATGAACTGTGTCTACTGTCATCCGCGTAACAATGAATCGGTGTACATGTCAAAAGGTCATTGATGTGCAACAAAAACAAAGTCGAATATAATTATATGTGAGTTGATAATCGCCAATAAGTAAGCCAGGCGAGCAATTACTACATATATCGGTTTATCATGTAGGTGTAGGTGGCTATTGTATGATATCAGTGTAGATACTCTATATACTGTAAAGTTCCGTGAAGGTTCTATTCAAATTCTGTTATTATATCATTACTATCTGTACCCTGTCTGTACTACAGTCTGTCTGTGACAATAGAGAACCAAATGCGCATGTTGCTTTTACGTCCAACAGATGGTGTTGTTTATAAAAAATAGCATTTTTTTACCTGTCGCAATATAGGATGAAAAAACACAGACGTATACGAATGCAACATCGTGTCAAAATTTCAAAGTAATCGGTGAGGAACTTTTGGAGATTTAAGATTTTTAACAAACGAACATTTACATTTTTATTTATATAGATTGGCTAGTTGATTCACAGAACTGAAATAATAACAGAACTTGAATAGAACCTTTGCAGAGCTAGAAACACACATTTGAAATGAATTACCTCACCACTCACCACGTCACCACGTCACCACCTCACCACCTCACCGCCTCACCGCCTCACCACCTTGGTTGATATAAAACATTTGTAGCATCTTGTAGTGATACTACAGTTGGGTACTCAATACTAGTTTGAATTGATTTAGCTTCGTTTGGTGACCAGATCTGAACGGTCGGGTAGTTTTGAACTTTCCCCATTCCACATCTCCTTTCCCAATCCATTTAATCTCCCAAAATATCCCAATCGGGGATGACATAGACCCACTGGCTCCGGGCAGTTTGGTACTGTTGTGCGGTTTAATATAAAATATCCCAATCGGGGATGACATAGACCCACTGGCTCCGGGTAGTTCGGTACTGTTGTGCGGTTTAATATAAAATATCCCAATCGGGGATGACATAGACCCACTGGCTCCGGGCAGTTCGGTACTGTTGTGCGGTTTAATATAAAATATCCCAATCGGGGATGACATAGACCCACTGGCTCCGGGTAGTTCGGTACTGTTGTGCGGCTTAATATAAAATATCCCAATCGGGGATGACATAGACCCACTGGCTCCGGGCAGTTCGGTACTGTTGTGCGGTTTAATATAAAATATCCCAATCGGGGATGACATAGACCCACTGGCTCCGGGTAGTTCGGTACTGTTGTGCGGTTTAATATAAAATATCCCAATCGGGGATGACATAGACCCACTGGCTCCGGGCAGTTCGGTACTCTTGTGCGGTTTTTATTTTTTATTTTATTTTATTTTATTTTATTTTTTTATTTAACAATTTTTTATATAAGATAATGTGTCCTTACTGGGGTACCCCGTTCTAAGGACACATTGTACATGGTTGTGTGTTTGAAATAGTATAAGTACATATGTTAAAATACTATATACAAAATTAAAAAACAATATTTAGAGAAAAATAAAACATAATACAAGCTTTAGTCTTTGTTGGGTTGCAAAATTATATCTATATTCATCCTTCCCTTATCCATAATCCATTTCTTAATGTTTCTTTTGAAGTCAGTTATTTTTTTAATGTTTTTTATTTCAATAGGGAGGACATTAAATAATTTTATAGAATAATATTGCATATTTCTTTGTCCAAAAGTTGTTTTAGTTGTAGGTTGGTGTAACATACGTTGTAATGTGGATCTTGTGAGTCTGTCTGAGTTTGTCTGTGTAAAGTTGTCCTGGTTTTTGAATGTGTAAATTAGTATATCTTTTGCGTAACATTGTTTTGGTGTCATTACATTCAGAGTTTTAAAAACATAGTCGGTAGGAGTTCTGATGGGGATCCTAAGTATAATTTTTAGAATTGCCTTTTGTGTTATGAGGACTGGTTTTATAGTGGAATCGCATGAGCTTCCCCATCCGATAAGACCATATTGGAGTTGAGATTGGGCTAGTGCGTAGTAAATTTGAATTAGTTGTTCTTTATCTAAAATGTTTCTTATTGTTTTGAAGAAATAGGTTAGTTTTTTTAATTTGTTGCTCACATTTTCTATTTGGGAGTTCCAATTTAAGTTTTGATCAATAATTATCCCAAGGTATTTTATTGTTTGAATTTCAATCAATTTTGGGCAGTTGCAGGGAATTTCGTGGTTCGCGGTTAAACAGTTTTTATGAATTTTTATGTTTAGGTTTGAATTGACATTATCTGTCTGTTTGTTGTAAATTTTGAATTTAATATATTTAGTTTTTGTATCATTTAATGTTAGTGAATTTGTATCAAGCCATTGTTTTACCTGATTCATCCCTTCTTCAGCTTTTAGGAATACAGTCTCCCACGACTTTCCATGGAAGAGAAGAACTGTGTCATCTGCGAAACTAATTACTGAGCCGTGACAGTTTAGATTACATAGATCATTTATATATATCAGGAATAAAATCGGCCCTAAGACACTGCCTTGTGGAACTCCGTATTGAATTGGTATTGGTTGACTTGATTCATTTTTAATCCTGACTAGTTGTGACCTTTCTGACATGTAGCTTTGAATGAGATTCAGTTCACGACCTACGATTCCAATCTTTTTGAGTTTTTCTAGAAGATATGTATGATCAATTGTATCGAAAGCTTTACATAGATCTAAAAATATTCCGATACACTTATTACCATTATCGAGACTATGTTTTATACTTTTTACAATAGAGGCGATGGCATCGGAAGTTCCCATATTTTTTCTAAAGCCGTATTGATTTTCAGATAGTATGCGGTTTGTTTCAAGATATTGGGTGAGCTGTTTCTTAATAACTTTCTCTACTATTTTTGAAAGATTATTCAATATTGTTATCGGTCTATAGTTACTTATATCCTCTTTATTTCCGCCTTTAAAAATTGGTATAACAGAACCCAATTTAAGCGATGCAGGAAAGATACCATCCTTGATACATCTGTTCACAAGGTGGAGAAGTGGTTGGATTAGTTCATCTCTAGTTGATTTAATTATTCTCATTGAAATGCCATCTGATCCGGAAGTGAGTGTTGGTTTCAATGAATCTATAATGATTTTAATGTCATCTGCCGTAACTGTATTTAATTTAAAGGTGATATTATTAGTAAGTGCGTTGTTATTCTCATTAGCAGTACGAAGAGGTTTAATGATTTTTTTAGCCAAATTAGAACCGACATTGGAGAAATATTCATTTACAAATTGGACTATTTCCCTTGGATGTTCTTTCATATTTAATTTTTGATTTGGTGTATCCAGTTCGGAAATATCACTGTTTGTATTATTGTTAGTATATGTCATCTCCCTAATAATTTTCCAGACAAGTTTAGGGTCGTTATTACAGTCTTGAATCTGACTTTTATAATAGTTACCTCTGGCATATTTCAGAAGTTTGGAACACATATTTCTATAATGTTTATAAAGATTTAGTAATGAAAGATCAAGTGGGTTTTTTTTAGTTTTCAAGTGTAATTTGTCTCTAATTCTTATACTTTTTAGAAGTCCTTGAGTAATCCAAGGTTTTTTTATTTTACGTTTGTGTGAAGTCTGTGTTGTGAATGATTCTGAACATTTATGAATATTTGTTTGAACAATGTTTGTAAACGAGTGCCAGCAATCTTGAAAATCTTTAATTTTAAGTAATTCTCCCCAATCTTCCAAATTTAATAAATCCTTTAATTTGTTAACATTAATTCTTTTTTTAACAAGTGTGTTTTTAATATATGTTTGTGTATTTTGAAGTTGAATGGTGAGTAGTAGTGTAAAGTGGTCAGTAATATTGGATTGGTGAACGGCAGTACAGTATGGTTTGTTTGTTTTTACCATGATGTGGTCAATACAGGAGGCAGATACAGTTTGAGCGTTTTCGTTATATCCTAATCTTGTTGGTACATTAACTGCACTGATCAGTCCATGATGCAGCAGAAGTAGTTGGTAGTCATCACACTGCGGGTGTTTCTGTCCTGTATTTAGTAGATTAATATTAATGTCCCCAATTAAGAACACGTTCCGAACATCTCGTAGTAGGGTTAGCTCATCATCCAGGGAATTAAGAAAGGGAGATATGTCTCTTGTTGACGGTGATCTGTATATCCCGAATATTGAGATGTCATTATTAATGTTTATCAGTAGACAGTTTGCGTCTCTGAGTTGAATTTCCTTTTTTAAGATAAATTATCACTCCGTCATTCTGACTTTTATGTTGCGTGGAGTTATATACCTTATATTTGTCCAGATGTTTTGGTGAATATGTTTCTTTTTTTATACGACATTCTGTGAGTAGGATAATGTCGATTTCCTCATCAAGTTGTTGTAGCATCACTGTCAACTCTACGAAATTTTTGTTGATGCTTCTAATATTCTGATGGAGTATTTTTAATGTTTTTGTTTTTTTGTTTTGTATGTGGTCATTAATTCCTTGTATTGTTGAGGTAGTGATGGTTTCGGGAGAAGGGTAATCGAATTCTATATCAGTTAATGGATCCATTTTTGGTATAGGTGTCCAATATATTGTAGATGGTTATGGAATTTATTGTTTGTTTACATGATTTTATTTTCTAGGTCGTAATGATTTTTTATTTCAATTATTGGAGAGTCTTCGGATTTTCGTGCTAGCAATTTTCCATTTTTAAACCAAATGAATTTGAATTTTTTTTCTTTTGCCCTTATTTTAGTGTTCCATAAAAGATTTTTGTAGAATGGCGTCAGGGCTTCATTTACGTAAACCTTTTTATTGACATCTGCTAAAAGAAGGGAGACGTTGTTATTTTTTCTGGCATTCATCATTTTTATTTTTTTTGTGTCATCTTTGAAGGTAAATATTAGACGTGGTGGTTTTATTTCAGTAGGTTTTATATATTTGAATTGGTCCACTGTTTCTAAATTAATTCCAAAGGCTGAGCTAATTCTGTTAGCTATTTCTTGTGGTGGTTCGTTCGGCGATACTCTGAATCCGTTGACTTCTACACAAGTTTTTAATTACCTTTGTTCAGATTCGGATATTTTCGTTTCAAGAGCAACTATTCTTTTTTCTTTGTTTTCCAAATCTTCCATTATTTTTTGGTGTTGTTTCGGAAGGTCGAGAATTTTATTTAATTTTTCATTTATGTCATCATATCTATCGCTCACAAATTGAGTTGATTTTTTTAGATCGGCTAATTCCGTCTCTAATTTTGTAAACAATTGTGATTTCAACTCACCCAGTTTACGTTCAATGTATTTGGTGAGCGAGTCTATGATTTTTTGGTGTTCAATTGCGGATCTTGTTGCTGACATGATGTTTGTAATGACACAATTAAATAATTCCAATAGCTTGTGGAATATAAAATATCCCAATCGGGAATGACATAGACCCACTGGCTCCGGGCAGTTCGGTACTCTTGTGCGGTTTAATATAAAATATCCCAATCGGGAATGACATAGACCCACTGGCTCCGGGCAGTTCGGTACTGTTGTGCGGTTTAATATAAAATATCCCAATCGGGAATGACATAGACCCACTGGCTCCGGGCAGTTCGGTACTCTTGTGCGGTTTAATATATAAAGAAGATTAGTTTTTTCCTGTCGCTTTGTCTCGCTTTACAAATATCTTACTGGAATTTAAAGCACTCATCTTCATTCAAATACTAAGTTACTACTAAGCAATATGAACAAAAGTTATTGTTGACAGGAACTTAAATATTATTATCATTTTAATACGAATCGAACCATTTCATCTGTAAGGTGTGAAAACTTTATCTAAATCTTATATCAATCCTCTATGCAGGTCCAGCAGAGCAGGAGCGACAGTAATACCAACAGTCACAAGCCCGCATGGGTAGGCAGTTAGCTAAAGTTAGTTAAAGCTTATGTCAGAACACCGTTTGCAAGAATACAACGGAAATAGAACGGTGGCGCCTGCTGACGATACGGACACTGGACAGGGCTGGATCAATACGAGATTATGATATTATTACATTGTAAAATTAAGATTATAGTTACCTCCAAAACTTTTTACCATCATTACCACAATACGAGAGATTTTTGAGAACACACGATTCAGCTTTTATTTTTTTAACAAATTAAATGTTTTGTATAAAACTAATAATTATCATTATTATTGTAGAAAGCAATCACTTTGTGGTTTGACATATTTAATAAAATACTTTTTGTTTTAAAACCACGAATTTAATAATTTTTAGAACCGACCGGTTTCGCTTTACTCAAGCATCTCCAATGGCTTCGCTTATACCTAAGCACTAACTAAGCAGGACAGTAATTTATCAAAAAGCAAAATTTCATACAATGTAGGGGATATTCAGGTGGTGGGAAATTAAAGGGGTATAATGGGAAAAATAAATGTAATTTTTAAATCCCTAATTTATTTATTTATTTATTTAACGCCCATAGGGCTTTTACATGGTTGGTAGTATAATTTTAATATGACAGATACTTTGAAATATAAAAAAATAAGAATAAAATTACATTTGATAAAAGCTATGCAACAAGTCATACAAACACAAGAAACAAAACAGAAAATTACAGCTATTTGTAGGTTTACATGATGTGTTTAGGAGTATTGTTGAAATAAATGTTTTAAATGATCCACAAAACTTGCCAAGTTGGTATTGAATATGTCAACATCACCCAAGTAATGATTTCCCATGGTGTGAAGTCGTTGTATCGGAGAGTGGGCAATGTAGTTACGCTTATGTGTGCTGCTGTAGAATATTGTATTTTGTCGTGTTGTTACTGTGGGTATATGTATGTTTATAAGTTGCAGGAGTTCACAACAGTCGAATTTAGAGTTAAGTATTTTGAATAAGTACGTTAAATCGTTTATTTTACGTCTATCTTCTAATGTATGTATTTTTAGAGTATTTAATAAGAAATTGTATTTTAAGTCTTCGACAGCGATATTTAATTTAAAATTACAAAACGTAGATGGAGATGGAGACCAAACTACTGAGTTTTATTCAATTAGACTTCTTACTAGAGATACGTATAATAGTTTAATGGCTTGTAAAGAATTAAAGTTTTTAGTTGTTCTTAATACGAAGCCTAGTGTTTTCATACCTTTGTTCACAATTTGATGGATATGATTGGTGAAACTTAGTTTTTCGTCCAAAATAATTCCAAGATCTCTCATTTCCGTGACTCTTTCTAAAGCTATGTTATTGATGGAATATTCGAATAAAACAGGATTTTTGTTTCTGAAGAAAGTCAAGGTTTTGCACTTTACTACATTTAAAAATAAATTATTTTGAACGCACCAATCTGTAAACTTACTAATATTTGACTGTAGTATATGGCAATGATATATATCAGTTATTTTCTTGTATAGTTTGATGTCATCTGCAAAGAGCAATACCTCGACATCGTTGAAGCAATTGGTTATATCATTGATGAAAATGAGGAACAAAACCGGGCAAGGGGCGGGCGGTAGGCCACTGGTAGCCCGGAAAGCTTTCGACATCCAAGATTTTATTTTAACGAACAGTTTACGATTTGACAAATAGCTACTAAACCATTTTAGCATGTTATCCCTTATTCCTAGAGCAAATAGTTTTTGGATTAGTAGTTTATGGGATACTTTGTCGAATGCCTTCGAAAAGTCTGTGTATATACAGTCGACTTGTTTATTTTCTGCAAATGATTGTATAATGAAGTTTTGAAATACCGTTAAGTTAGTTGCGGTGGATCTTCCTTTGATAAAACCGTGCTGTTTTTAATTAATTAATTTGGGATAGATTTCATCAAGGACCAATGATTCAAAAAGCTTTGACAGTACTGACTGTATACAAATGGGGCGATAATTAGCTATGTCAGTATCGTCTCCTTTTTTGTAGATCGGTGTAATGAAGCTAGATTTCCAGCGGTCTGGAAAATGTCCAAGGGACAAGAGACAGTCAAATAGTAATGTGAGTGGTTTAGGTAATGTATTAGAGCATTTTTTGAGGAATATTGGTGGAATGTTGTCTGGGCCAGCGGATTTGTCAGTGTCTAAGGAAAGTAATTTTTGTTTGCAACACTTTTGTGTGATTTGGCAGTTTGTTAAGTTTGTGGTCATATTAAATTTGTATTCGGGTATTTTATCATCTGGAGTGTCTTCATCATATACATTTTTGAAGAAGTCCGAAAAAAGGTTTACAATATCCTCTGTATTGTTTGCACTGATTCCATTCATTTGCATTATTGGCGGGTAGTCTGTGTTTTCATTGTTCATTTTTTAAAGAAATTTCCAAAGGTTTTTGGATTTAAAGACAGTGTCCTCGACAGAGGTAATGTACATTTTGTAACATTGTTTGGAAAGATCTTTACATTTTTTCCTAGTTTCGCTAAAGATTATATAATCATTTATGGATTTACTTTGTTTGAATTTTTTGTGTTGACTCTTTTTTTTGCTGAAGAGAGGCTGTAAGCTCTGATGAAAACCAAACCGGGTAGGTATAGCTTCTCTGTGTGTAAAAGGGTACATAGGATTCAATAGTATTAGAAAAATATAAATAAAGTTTATCTAACGATTCATCAACGCTTTCATCGGATAAAAAAGACCAGTCTGTATTTGAGAGATGGCAGTTAATTGAGTCGAAGTCGGCTCGTTTAAAGTTTAGGACGCTTTGTGAAGGTTTCCTTTCATTATCAAATGTCATATTTAATTTAATGTATAGGGGAGGATGATGATTATCTATAGGTAGAAGTGGATCATTTGAGAGTTCAACAGACATTTTAGGATAGTTTGATAAAGCTAAGTCTAATAAGCGATTGTTACTGTTATATATTAAATTATGTTGATGAAAGTTTAGAAAGTTTACCATGTCCAAAATTTCACGTGCACGATCGTTTTCACTTTCGTTTATGATGAGACCACAGTTATTTGCTTTCCATATTAAGTTTGGTAAGTTACAATCCCCAATAATAACAATTTTCGAGTGAGGATATTTTGATAAAATTGTTTCGATGTCTTCACAGTGGTTTCTATATGACTGAGGGTCAGAAAGTGGTGGTAGATAAGCCGTTCCAAATATAATTTTCTCGAGAGGAGTCGTTATTTGCACAAAAAGATGTTCAATGTTATTGTTTTTCGTGGTTAATATTCTTGCTGACAAGTTCTGTTTTATTGCAATTAAAACTCCTCCACCTCTTGACTTGGAACTTGATCTGACGTTTCTGTAGCAACGAAATACTTTGTAGTTAGTAAGACCGAGTTCAGTCGATTTGATTTCCGAGTTTAGCCAGGTTCCCGTAAGTATAATGATGTCATGATGATGAGAAGGTAGAGCTGCTTGTAGGTCATCAAGTTTTGATCGCAGTCCACGGATGTTTTGATAATAGATTTTTATAGTTCTGGTTCGGTTGGGTGGGATTGCTTGAATATTTTTGTAACATCCTAGTTTTTTGATCGATTCGGCACGATTCGGGGGGTGGAGTTAATGTATTTTATGGTGACATCTTCACCATTTTCTTTCCTTTTCTCCAGCTGAACCCTCAGATCGCTTAGATATTTTTGTTGCGCCGGTGTTGAGTCGGGGTAAATTCTGACATTGTTCTTGAGAAGACTTCGTTGGCTTAAAATATTTCTCGATTGTGTTGAATTTTGTAGTTCAATTTTTATTGGTCTAGGCTTGTTATTTAATAATTTTCCAACCCTATAAAATTTAGAAATATTTTCATTTGCTGAATTGTCGATTTCACCAATTATACTTGTGACAGCTGCCTGGTCATCCAAGATCCTGCCAGCTTCTGTCGTCTTAATGCTTTCGGGCACATTGCAAATAATAATATTTTTAGATCGCACTTGTTGTTCATTCATTTCCGAAATTGCCTCGCAAATACTAAAGTTATTTTGAGAAGGATTTGCTCTAATCTCCTTGTATGCACTCAGTTCACCTTCTAAACTAGCAGTTTTGGATGCTACAGCTGAAGACATTTATTTATTTCACGCCTATTAAGGCTTTTACATACATATATATATATATAAAATATTAACGATTTTATTCATGAAAATAGTGCAGGCGACTATTTAAAACAATTGCAGAAAAATAACTAAAAAGTCAAAATATCACTGAACTTGATCTACACAGCATGCAGGCACAAAACATAAAAAATCCAAAATATTTTTTTCTGTTTCAGTTTACAAAATTATAATGTGTTAGTCAAATCAAATTAAATACTTTTATTAAAATATTCCACTACTTGATGAAAAAAACTTCAATAGGGTATGCTTATATATTGAAATTGATATACTAAATATATCAACAACATCGTAGTATTTGTTTCCTAGCTGTTGAATCCGTCGCATAGGAGTGTGATATTGGGACGTTGAAATAGAATTGCTACAATAATATAGTAGGTACTGTCTTGTAACCGACCTGCTTGGAGTATGAAAAGAGATTACATATAATAAATCAGGGGTATCAAACATTGAATTAATAATTTTATACAAACAGGTTAAATCGTTAATAATTCTGCGATCAGATATTTTTATTAAATTTAATGAACAAAGTACGTTATCGTAATTTAGGTTTTCTCTAGGAAAGTCCATTTTAAAATTTACATATCTTAAAAAATTATTTTGGATTCTTTCAATCGCATGTGAATGAACTTCATAATTTGGGGACCAAACCGTGGAATTGTATTCTACATGACTCCTTACTAGTGACATATATAATGTTTTTACAGTATTTACATTTTTGAAATCAATAGATACCCTTAAAATAAATCCCAACATTTTCAAAGCTTTATTGGTTATTATTTCAATATGCTTGATAAAGTTAAGTTTCGTGTCAAACAAAATGCCAGTCATTAATTTCCGAGACAGATACTAACGACATATTGTTAATGGAATAATCAAAAAATATTGGATTCTTTATTCGATGAAACCTCATAATTTGGCATTTGCTTATGTTAAGTTGCAAGCGGTTATCACGACACCATATAATTAATCTTGACAAGTTATTTGATAATATATGGCAATCGTTAATGTTTCTGATTGCTTTGAATAATTTCAGGTCGTCTGCAAACATTAACACTTGAACATCATTGAAAATATACAATACATCATTGACAAATAATAAAAACAGGATTGGACCTAAGTGTGACCCCTGGGGAACACCACTCGTAGCAGTGAATTTGTATGAAAATGTACCATCAATTTTAACAGCCAGTAGTATCTTTTAGTCAAATAACTATTAAACCACTTATATAGTGAACCTCCTATACCGAATTTATGGAGTTTATTCAGCAATAACTCATGATTGACTTTATCGAATGTCTTGCTAAAATCGGTATAAATAGAGTCAACTTGACATTTACTAGACATGTAATCAGATATATAGTTTCGATAGGTTAACAAGTTAGTAAGGGTAGATTTGCCAGTAGAGAAACCATGTTGTTTGGGAGAAATGACTTTTTTAAGAACAATTTTTTCAAAAACTTTAGGAATCGTTGATAAAAGGCACACCGGTCTGTAATTAATCACCTCGTGTTTATCGCCTTTTTTAAAAATAGGCGTAAGGAAGCTGAATTTCTATTTAGTAGGAAAACATCCTGTTCGTAAAGACTGATTAAACAGCAAATATAAAGGATACGCCAGATTGGTAGCACAATTATTCAAAAATACAGGAGGTATTTTATCTGATCCACCACTTTTGCTTTGATCTAGTAATTTTAGTTCAGTCAATATATCATTATATTCTATGTGGATAAAAGATAAATTAAGATTATGATCAGTAGTAAAATTTGATACTGTACAGCAGAAACTGGTGTCTCACATTCATAAACGCTTTTAAAAAAATCAGCAAAAAGGTCAGCAATACTTTGGGTGTCTTTGGCCTTTTTACCTGCATATTCCAAGTTGGCGGGTATACCAAAGTTGTTATTTTTCATTGATTTTGCATAGTTCCAAAAATACTTTACATTATGATTTATTGAAGTTTCAACATTATTAATAAAAGAATTGTAGCACATTTTTGATAAGATTTTACAATCTTTTCTAACGTTTTTAAATTCAATATAATTTGATAAAGACCTGTCTTCTTTATATTTCTTATGTAAAACTTTTTTAAGGGCAGTTAATTGAACAAGTTCTTTATTGAACCATCTCGGATATTTCGATTCTTTAAAATGAATGAGTGGGATGAGATCTGAAATAATTTTATCCAGCAAATAATAAAATGATTCAATATTTTGATTAATATCGCCTTCTTTAAGAAATGACCAATCTTCCTTGTGGAGACGATCATTTATGTCCCGATAGTTCGCATTTTTAAAGTTATACGTAGGAGTTGAATTATGTTGATTGCCTTCTTTAGTACAAGGGATAAGTATTGCTAGTGGGGGATGGTGGTTGTCTATCGGAAGAATAGACTCTAATGATTCATTTATAATTACGTTGCTCTCATTTGACAAAACTAGATCAAGCACACGATTATTAATATTACGTACATGGTTATATTGGGTTCAATTAAAAAGTAAAGACATATCTAGAATTACTCGTTCGCAGGCGGTTGCTGGTATTGAATTAAAATTACTGTCTAAAACGTTGAAATTGCAATTAGGTAAATTATAATCACCCTAAATAATTATTTGATGATTTGGATATTTGGTTTTTACTAACTCAACATCTTCACAGTGTTTTTTATAGATTGCTAAGTTGGCATTAGGAGGAATATAAACAGTTCCAATAATAGTTTTCTTGAAATCACCACTTAACAATACGAACAATTGTTCCACATCAGTATTTTTGATTTTGAGTACTTTCGAAGTAATATTTTTGCGGACCGCTATCAGGACACCTCCTCCTCTTGTATTGGAGCTGGTATTCTGACTCCGGTCTGCTTGGTGGACATGGTGACTATGTAGTCCTAGCTCCGCTGAGAAGATTAATGATGTTAGCTATGTTTCAGTGAGTATGATGACGTCGTTTGAGAAAGATGGAACATTTACTCTGAACTCCTTTAGCTTTGTTCTGATGCCCCTGACGTTCTGGTAGTAGATGAGGCGTTTATATGGCTGGAGTTTTTTGGTTGAGCATTGATAATTTTAGGTGAGTTGTTAAAATCTTTTATGGTTAAATTATTTTCTCCCTTATTTTTCCGGTTTTCTAACTCCTTCCATACATTTTGAATTTCTTGGCGCTGAACCCATGTTAAGTCTTTTTTGGTTTTAATACTGACACTTTGGTAGTCTATCGCCTTTTTTGAAGAACCAGTTTCACTTGATGTTGGTCTGACAGTTCAATCTTGATCGGACGTATTTTATCCATTTCTTTTTTACCTAAACGGAACATTTTTATTTCAGAGGTATCAACATTTTGAACTTTGCTTAGAATACTCAAAACTTTGTTCTTATCCTCCCTCATGCAGTCAGTTTGAGTACCAGTTGAGCACTCAGGTACATTAAACATTATAATATTCTTAGAACGTAATTTTCTCTCCTCCATTTCCGCTAGTGTTTCGCAAATTCCAGGTAGGTCTTGGATGGTGTTAGGTAGAGGTTGGATCTGAGGCGGCTTCTGTTGTGAGATGTCTGTATAGGCCTTCAGCTCTCCTTCCAGGAAGCCCACTTTCGCACCAACTACACTAATATTCCCCAAAAGTTCCGAAAGTTTAGGAGTTAATTTAGCCATTTGTTCTTTGTTAAATTTATTGGATGGATCCATAATGGTACTGTTCATAGAGTTTATTATATTACTTGGCATCGTAATAAAATGGTAGGGATCACACGAATCCATAATTAGTAGATCGAGGCAGAAAAATAATATATGAAAAAGTTTAGCTGCCCTGATCACGTACTCGGGATAGTATGCGTAAATGTGAAGGTAACTTTACGTACACACACACTAGAAGCAAGTGTGAACTGACAAATTGACAGTTCTGATGACAGATTTATAATTATTTTGTTTTTGATATATCTTTTAACTGCGATATTGGAATCACTTAGAATTCTATCACTACACTAAAACTCGATTTGCACTTGTAATTTAGTACTTCCTATGCGCACAGGTATAAAATTAAGTATTCTTATTTATGTTTTAAACTGGAGCAGAAACAAAACCGTGCACTGTTTACATGTAGTATTGTTGTATTGGACATGGTACTTATGGCACTTAAAATTTCACATGCAATTAGGGAAATTTTAGAGATTTGATCCTTATTAAATTTGTTGGCCGGATCAAAAAGTACCTTATTTAAGGCATTGACAGCTATTTCTGCTTTGGAGATGAAATTTTGCACATCCATTGTGAAACGTTTAAAAATTCACTATTCACTGCTTATCTCTGTTGGGAGTCGATGATTTGTAATTGCTTTTGTTGACACAGTATACAAGCACTTCCAATGCTAAATACTGCTATGTTAGTAAATAAGTGCTGCTTGTTAATATTCGATAATATGTATGTGTAATAATTCACTGTAAATAGTTTAAATGTTTAATTTTGACAGGAGTAGATCAAAATATGTTTGTACTGTCAAAAGAGTATTGTTGTAATGATTAATTTGATTAATCCGTGATTAAAAAAGAAGTTTTCCCGGCAATGGAGAAATCAAACAATCCAAATGGAAAATAATAATATTTCTACATATTAAACAAATGGATTCCATTATTAACATACAATCTAGTAAGAAACCGACTGGAAGCTTTCTACGAATAGACTAAACTTATTACTGTTGATACTTCATACATGAATGGAAAGGAATCTTTAGAAAATCCTCATTATTTCACCAATAAGAGAACCTCTACAGCACGACGGATAGTCTCGCAACATATTTTAGAAGTAAAGTAGGATCGCCTTCTGTCGCAGCACTAAGTTTGCTCTTTGGTAAATTCACTACTTTTGCAGCAGTAACGGAAGAAGATGTCATACGTGCTGTGAAGCCTTGCCCAAATAAGCAATGCGGTCAAGACTCCATACCTACCTGGCTCCTAAAACAATGTCTTCAACAATGGCGCCTTTAATTACCGCAATTATCCAGGAGTCTCTTGTAAAGCCTCAGTAATGTCTCAGCACGGGTAAGCCACCCAGTGAGGCCAACATTACTGGATTGTACTGTGAAATGTAAAATATTGTAGCGAAATAAAAAATCACTTTTACGGGGACCACTTAAACAATCAATTATTACTCCGATACTAAAAAACAAAATCTTGATACTGATAATACAGATAATTACAGGCCAATATCCAACCTACCATTCCTATCAAAACTACTTGAGAAAATCGTTTCCAAACAATTGGTGGGGTACTTGAACTCCGCTGGTCGATTTGCCAAAAATCAATCCGCTTATCGACGGTTTCATTCAACGGATACTTTTTTTTGCGGGTAATTTCAGATTTGATTATCGGGATGGAAGCAGGTACGTTGAGTTTGGTATCTGTTATTGAAATGAGTGGGGCATTTGACACAGTCTTTCATAGTATTCAATTAAATGAAATATTACTTAAACTTAATCCTACAAAGACAGAACTTATTTGGACATCTTCCAATCCGTATTCAGAATACAGATATAATCCCTTCTGCAGGAATAAAACTTCCGCGCTTCACTATGGACAATAGTCTTTCTCTTGAATCGCAAATTTCAAAAGGTGTGAGTTCTGGCTTTTTCTTTTTAACCCAGAAAAAATCAATCAGGAGATGCCTTCCCTTTGACGGAGCAAAGTCAGTCATAAATTCGTTCGTCGTCTCACGTATGGACTATTGCGATAGTGCATACTTCATATGTCGACCTATCTCAGAAACAAAAGAATCCAGTAAGTTTTGAATGCTGCAGCGAGAATGATTTTTGGTGAATCTAAATATTGTCGTATAAACCCCACTTGTAAGGGATCGCCTTCACTGGCTTCGATGCCCTGAAAGAATAGAGTTTAAGATCTGTTCAATGACCTTCAAAGCATTCCAAGGAATGGCGCCAGCCTATATATCGTAACTATGTGTCCGGCCAAGCTTAAGCGAGAGACAGCTTACTGTAAGGTCAGCAGATCTAGATGTTAGTAATCGTCTAATCGAACTTTCTAGGTCAAATCGAGCCGTTTGCTATGATCGCTTTTTTCCTATAACTGGCCCGCTCATTTGGAATAAACTTCCCTCTGCTCTTACCAATCTCCAGAATTAGGCTGAATTTAAACGGGCTTTAAAAATAAAATGATTAAAAAAATCCTACCATTCATAAATCTTAACTTCTTTTCAATTTTTTTTAATAAGCCATATTGTCAAACGTCCGTTTGGTTTTGGTTGCCTCCTTATTATACCTTTTTTTAAATGTCTACTCAGAATATTCTTATTACTGAGCACAAACTGCCTCCTGTTTTATATTATGTTTTTGTTGTGTCCTGTGCTATAATAGCACTGTTATTATTCTTTGTGTCATCGCTTTGTGTAAATTGTTCATTTAGTGTTATATTATTAGATCTTTATTGGGTAAGGCGCACTATAGGAATAATTTTAAGAACATGACCACCAATACTAAATTACTATTATCAAGTTTGTTATAGTAATGCGCACTTGAAGTGAAATGACACTAAACAGCGCTATATAAATGCTACATTATTATTATTATTAGCTCGCGAGAGTGGGTCGTGAGACCCGAGTGTTGACGAAAAATAACCCGCTTGCTACTTGGAAGCTCGTGAGCGGGTTTCGATGAGCGGGTTATTCACGATCGAACCAGGACTATTTATAGCTTTATTTTATAGTTTCTTTAATAAAACCGTATTCACCTATTCCAAACAACATATTTATGATTTTCTCTCTCTCTCTCTTTTCATATTTTTAAAGAAAGTTAAATATTCCCAGATATATTTATTTTAATTTTTATTTGTACAACATAAAAATACTAATAATAAATTCCAACCGTCTAATAACGGCGTGTAAAAATATTTAAGAATAAAACAAAACGGTAAAACAACAATAAAAAAGAGACATTAAAGATTGGGTAAAGTGAAGTAAAAACAAGAGATTCGATCGGCTATCGCTAAATATGTCCGGAATCTTGCCATTACAGCGGATGTTATATTATTATATTTGACACATTCGCACAAGAGGTTGGGAGAAGGTTTAATTGATTTTTTAAAGGAATATGGAAAGTTGCGGAGTTTCTTAGTAGATGGTGAATGATTTTGATTTGATATAGGAGAGGAAAGATTCTACAATCTACATGGTTATTTATAATTTTTAAAAGAAATTTGGTTTAATTTTTGTTACCTCATGTTTCTAATGCTATATAATATGACCTGACATTGTTTGAATCCTCGTACCTCATGTTTCTAATGATACATAATATGACCTGACGATGTTTGTATCCTCCTACCTCATGTTTCTAATGATATATAATATGACCTGACATTGTTTGAATCCTCGTACCTCATGTTTCTAATGATACATAATATGACCTGACGATGTTTGTATCCTCCTACCTCATGTTTCTAATGATATATAATATGACCTGACATTGTTTGAATCCTCGTACCTCATGTTTCTAATGATACATAATATGACCTGACGATGTTTGTATCCTCCTACCTCATGTTTCTAATGATATATAATATGACCTGACATTGTTTGAATCCTCGTACCTCATGTTTCTAATGATACATAATATGACCTGACGATGTTTGTATCCTCCTACCTCATGTTTCTAATGATATATAATATGACCTGACATTGTTTGAATCCTCGTACCTCATGTTTCTAATGATACATAATATGACCTGACGATGTTTGTATCCTCCTACCTCATGTTTCTAATGATATATAATATGACCTGACATTGTTTGAATCCTCGTACCTCATGTTTCTAATGATACATAATATGACCTGACGATGTTTGTATCCTCCTACCTCATGTTTCTAATGATATATAATATGACCTGACATTGTTTGAATCCTCGTACCTCATGTTTCTAATGATACATAATATGACCTGACGATGTTTGTATCCTCCTACCTCATGTTTCTAATGATATATAATATGACCTGACATTGTTTGAATCCTCGTACCTCATGTTTCTAATGATACATAATATGACCTGACGATGTTTGTATCCTCCTACCTCATGTTTCTAATGATATATAATATGACCTGACATTGTTTGAATCCTCGTACCTCATGTTTCTAATGATACATAATATGACCTGACGATGTTTGTATCCTCCTACCTCATGTTTCTAATGATATATAATATGACCTGACGATGTTTGTATCCTCCTACCTCATGTTTCTAATGATATATAATATGACCTGACATTGTTTGAATCCTCGTACCTCATGTTTCTAATGATACATAATATGACCTGACGATGTTTGTATCCTCCTACCTCACGTTTCTAATGATATATAATATGACCTGACGATGTTTGTATCCTCCTACCTCATGTTTCTAATGATATATAATATGACCTGACATTGTTTGAATCCTCCTACCTCATTGTAAGCAGAAAATGTTGCTTATAATACTTTGGAGGGTTCGACCGACTAACCACTTATTTTCAAACATACAATAATTATCATTGCAGTTCCAGTGCGTTCCAAATCCGGCCCTATTTGTGAGCCAATTACTGGTGGGCGCCACGGCCGCGCCGTTCCGACGACCGCGGCTCATACATCAGACTAATAACGTTATGTCGCACAAAGTGATTCGGCGTAACACACTAGTACAGCGTAGTGCGATTTACTTATACCTTTGCGTAAGCTGCCATTTACCTATCTACAGGGCGGATGAACCGCGCCAGTACCGATCAATGGCCGTTAGTCCGCCAGTCCGCCAATTAATATATTGGATTAGGTGATTACGTATTCCCATTAGATGTTAGCAGATTATTAGCGTTTTCACATTATTATATTATCGTCGCCCCAGTGCTTAATTGTCCAAACGACCATTTTGGCGAAAATGAGTTTTTAACGCAATATTGTTAAGGATCAAATTACGCGTCGTTCGATGAAGAAAAAATAGTTTTATAAGCCTGCTACAATTAATTATAAGCATTTTAAAATGTCAATGTCCACAACAATATTCTAAAAGTGAGTCCTTGTTTGGCCAATCTCCTTATTAGGCCAACCTCCTAGAGTCGAGAATTAAAATTGCGTGCTAGTTTGTTCAAACTCCACCAACCGACCAATTACAGCACGATGCGAGGATCACGTGACGCCGCCATCTTATGTTTTTACATTCCAACGGTGTTTGTTTTATGGTATTAAACGGAAGTAAAAAAGCATTTAAATATATACCAAGGAGTTTTTGATTGACAAAACAACAGGAAAATGTCAATAACTAATTACAAAAGTGCATACATACGCAGCAGTGCGGAAATAGAGCGGTAAGTGTTAGTTTTAAAGATCTCTATCAATACCAAATTTGTTTTGTTTTTTACATTGCAATGAACTTTGTTATACAGCGTGTTCACTTTTCTGTTTTCGCTAAGACTTTACTTTTTGCAAGTTTTTGCTGTCACAATTGGTTTTGTTGACTGACGATTCATATTAAACTTAGTATTTCAATTCGAAATTTTCAGTATATCCGTATTTGTATGTAGCCGTTTGAGATTTACAAATTGATCTATAGTGATTAGGCAGTTTGTTGAAATAAATTATAGATATACAATAAATTGTAGTTATATAATAAATTATAGTTATATAATAAATTATAAATCTGATTTTTTCCTCAATTGTGTGTGTTGGGGTTTTGATTACGAATCTGAGTATTACCAACAAAAAGGGTGGGATTTTAATTTTTACCCCAAAAAACATGTATAGGTAAAACATGTATGAAATAATTTGCATAAATTTCATATAATTTAAGTGATTTAGTTTTTTGGCCACGCGTACTGTTTAGGCACAACTCCTAGTTAAAATTTGATGAATGAATTTGAAATTGACGGCAAAAACGAAAACGAGTACTAAATTTTACTTTTTCTGTGTAGATATCACATATTATATTTTATGAAATCCACCCTAAATAATAAAATCTAAAAAAGTTACTTGTGGCTTGGTAAGTCAGTTCCTACCTTTGTACCTAATCATAGAATTATGTTTTACTTTTTATGAATGACGGCCGGCGTGGTCTAGTGGTATACGCTTTTGACTACAGATCCGAAGGTCGCGGGTTCGAACCCGGCGTGCGCAAATAAATTTTATTTGATTAATTTGTGTTATTTCACAATTAATTAATTTAAAATAATATATAGTATATTTGCGGCACGTTCCAGAGTGGAAGATACTCTCAGTATCTCAGTATTTCAGTGTAAGACCACCATTCAGAATTGAAACGTTGCTTGAAATGGCTTTAGCCGTGTTTGGTGACCAGATCTGAATAGCCAGGTACTTCCCCACCTTCCTCTTCCCCATCTCCCTCCCCTCCCCAATACCCTCAGCCTCACAACATACCCCAATTGGGGATGCCATAGTCTCACTGGCTCCAGACGGGAGCAGTTGGGACTCTTGTGCGGTATTTTTTTTATTTTTTTTTTTTATAGTGAATACCTCACAAGAGTCCCAACTGCTCCCGTCTGGAGCCAGTGCGACTATGGCATCCCCAATTGGGGGATGTTGTGAGGCTGAAGGTAAGTGGGGAATGGAAAGAGGAAGGTGGGGAAGTACCTGGCTATTCAGATCTAGTCACTAAACACGGCTAAAGCCATTTGGAGCAACGTTTCAATTCTGAATGGTGGTCTTACACCAGGGCGATACTGGTAGTATCTTCCACTCTGGAACGTGCCGCAAATATACTATATATTATTTTAATTAATTAATTGTGAAATAACACAAATTAATCAAATAAAATTTATTTGCGCACGCCGGGTTCGAACCCGCGACCTTCGGAATGGCAGTCCAATGCGTTACCACTGGACTATGCCGGCCGTCTATGTGGTATTACTGTAAAAAAAAAAAAAATATATTCCATAAGCCGCCTATTGCATAAATGTGCTGTATTTACTTAATTTACCCAAACCACGAACCTAATAACCTATTTTGTGCTTGTAAATAGTTGTTTCATATAGTTATTGTTGAAGCGAAGTGTAGTTTCAATAAGTTATACCAAAAAGTCGGCGGCTTATGGAATAATTACCTAAATGAGTACTATCAGATTTTGTAAGAATGTTGTATTATTAGTGTTGATTCTCATCACTTTTGTGTGTTTTGTCTACAGGATCACAAAAGTGAAAAAAATATTGTTTTTTGACGACAAAAACAACGATGGACCCGGTGAACCTGAACATGTTTGTCAAAATAATGTTATTTTCCTTCCTATAGAAACACCACATAATATTCCATCGCTGTCCAATGATGGTTTACATAAACACTATGATATTGTAAATAACGAAACAATCATTAGTAAACAGATAATATCACCAACGAGAAAAAGATTAAGGCAACCGGACAAATGGAAAAGAAATATATTAAAAAAAACTTAGAGAAGAAGGTGAGGAATAAATAAATATTGAAGGGAAATTAAGACCAGAGAAAAAAAGTTATATCTGGATGTGACAATAATTGCCACTATAAATGCACTTC
The DNA here is from genome assembly GCA_026573805.1 of Hesperophylax magnus. Classification (NCBI taxonomy): domain Eukaryota; kingdom Metazoa; phylum Arthropoda; class Insecta; order Trichoptera; family Limnephilidae; genus Hesperophylax; species Hesperophylax magnus. The sequence goes on along the minus strand of JAIUSX010000221.1, from coordinate 544,283 downwards.
ACTTTTTTCTCGAGAACAAAGAGAACAAATAAGAAACGCCTTTTACAAACTTACTGATGCACAAAAAAATAAATATTACAAAGAGTATACCAAACAAAAACAAAAATGTAGAAAAAGATCAATGTAACGGACGTACTGCTCCGATATCAGCCGACGTCACCCCATATTAAAATCTGCCATTTGCCTTAACTTTGCCTGTCCTTAAACTGAATAAACTGTCCTCTATGTATGTGAAATTGTTATGTATAATGAAAGAAATGTATAAAATGTATGTCTGAACCTCTATGTAAACAATAAATGAAACGTCGGAGCTTGGCTAGGGGACACGGGCAGAGAAGTATACTATGAGAGCTGGCAAAATCATATTCATATTTAATTCGGGCACGATTGTTAGAACCGTGCCAAAACGTAGTGGGAAGCCTTGCCGTGCGCCATGCGCCGGCATAGCGTCACAAATGACCACGGCCCGAAATTACCGGCCGAGGGGCGGTAGCCAACCCGGCGGCGGGCCGCGGGCACGTAACAAACACGGGCCTCGATTCCAGGAATCAAAGAGAAAGCGGGCCCGTGTGAACGTCGCTCGGTCAGCGAAGGCCGCCGGGGTCCTATAAAACGGGCAACAGCCCCTTGGAACGTCAGTTAGCCAGCAACCTCCACCAGCTCAACACCTCTCTCTCTGCTCTGCCCTCTACCTCGCTCCGACTTCTGCTTCTACTCGCCTTCTTTCACTCTGACCCCCGCCTCACCCTGGACCACGGACTTGCCTACCCCTTCGGACCAGACTCGGAATCAGCTCAAGAACAAGAAAACAGCATTCGGACCAGCTCTACAGCGGCTTCAGAGACGGCCCCGTTCTACCCCTCCACGCCACTGAAGGAAGACATCTTACGCCTCCATAGATTGGGATCACCGGCCCTATCTACAGTCTTATGTGTCACGATTACGTCTGATACATAAGTGGTCCTTCGCCGCCGGATCTTTCTGTGGAAGAGATGTCACCTTCACTGCGCTCTGGGAAGAACAGCGCTGACGGGGATTCATCGCAGGGAAGCGATGATCCCACACCAACCGGGGCGGCCACAGCCGCGCCCCCCGGACTCCGGCCAACCGCCCCCCTGGCCCCCTCTGATCCCCGAGCGGACCTACTGCCTGGTCCCTCCGGCGCATCACCACCACAGACGCCCCCTGCCGCGGCCGACGTCTCGTCAAGAAGCGAGGCTTCTAGCGAGGACACGCTCCGGCAGGTGCAGCTCGAGCTAAGAGCTGAGAGGCGGCGCACCCAGAAGCTGCAGGACGACCACGCCCGACAGATGGCAGAACTGATCGCCACGCTGAAGGGCCTCACGCGGACCGCTTCACCTGCAGCCTGGCAACCGGACGGAGCCTATCGCGGAAGCCAGCCACCTAGCGGCCCCGGGCAAAGCTGGGGCTACGCACCGGAGGCGCAAACCACTGTCCCACGGGTGGGTCTTCCACAGACTGCGGCGCCCTCGAGCGGCCCCAGTCACAGCCTTGCCAACACAGTGGGGAGAGAGCCCACTGTTTTGCAAGCTACAGAACCACGGGTGGAATACCTACCGACGCCGGCGCCCCCGGGCGCACCTAGTCAGGGGCACGCAGCGGAGGCGCAAACCACTGGCCCGTGGATGGGCCTGCCACAGACTGCGGCGCCCTCTAGCGGCCCCAGTCACAGCCTTGCCTACACAGTGGGGGGAGAGCCCACTGTTCCGCAAGCTACAGCACCACGGGTGGGTCTTCCACAGACTGCGGCGCCCCCGAGCGGCCCAAGTCACAGCCTTGCCTACACAGTGGGGGGAGAGCCCACTGTTTTGCAAGCTACAGAACCACGGGTGGAATACCTACCGACGCCGACGCCGGCGCCCCCGGGCGTGCCTAGTCAGGGGTACGCAGCGGAGGCGCAAACCACCGGCCCACGGGTGGGCCTGCTACAGACTGCAGCGCCCTCTAGCAGCCCCAGTCACAGCCTTGCCTACACAGTGGGGGGAGAGCCCACTGTTCCGCAAGCTACAGAACCACGAGCGGACTACCAACCGACGGCGGCGCCATCTAGCGGCCTCGAGCGAAACCTGGGCCACGCAGCGGAGACGCACACCACTGCGCCGCGGCTGGATTACCAACTGACGCCGGCGCCCCCGGCCGTACCTAGTCAGGGGTACGCAGCGGAGGCGCAAACCACTGGCCCACGGATGGGCCTGCCACAGACTGCGGCGCCCTCTAGCGGCCCCAGTCACAGCCTTGCCTACACAGTGGGGGGAGAGCCCACTGTGCCACCAACTACAGCCCAGCCTAGCGATGTTTTCGGGAGCTTGCGCCGCGCCGAGAGGGCTCACACCGGGACGGAGAGAAACCATGCTGCGGATCCACTCACGGACGGCGCTTCCCCAGGCGCCGCGACGCGGCGAGGTGGACCAGAGCCGCAGTACGGCTATCCCGGTGTGAACCGCGGGCCCGCCCAGTTCCCAGCATTTGCCCCGAGGGCAGACTCGCCATCGCAGCCCCACATGGACGGATACGGGGCCTTCAACCGCGCAGACGAGGCAGCGAGGCAGACGCGGGACTGGGTGAACCAGGGGAGTGTCCCTCTCGCCCAGGTGACGACCATGTTTGCCGACGCCCTCCGGCAGTCCCAGGCCGGCGGGACGCCCCGCTCCCACCCCGAAGATGTACGGATGGCGTCGCTCATCGCCTGGCAGTCCAGCGCAGAGGACCTGCCGCCTTACGCTGGCGATGCCATAGAGTGGCAGGCCTGGAAGGCACAATTCCTGCAGTCGACGGCCACCTGCGGGATGACGGCGGCCGAGAATCTGATGCGGCTGCAGCGTGCCCTGAAGGGAAAGGCACGAGAAACCGTCAGCCCTCTCCTCCTGGACCCGGTGCAGATGCCGAAAAAGCCTGCCGCGTTCCTGAAGCGGCTGACCAACGCTGTGCCGCGGTCGGGCCTCACCGAAAATAGCCGAGCAGTGCGGCCGAGCAGCTCGGTCGAACATCAGCGGGCCGCCCGCCAGCCCACAGCCCTCGGCTGGATCACGCATGGGGGCACCACCCGGCGCGACGCCGACGCCGGGACAACACTGAGGATGGCTTGTCCGGACGCCGCCCCACCGTCCTCGCCCTGGACCATGCCGCCGGGGACCATGCCGCCGGGGACCATGCCGCCGGGGACCATGCCGCCGGGGACCATACCGCCGGGGACCATACCGCCGGGGACCATGCCACCGGCAACAATGCCACCGGCAACAATGCCACCGGGGACCATGTCGCAGCACGCCGCTTGCGAAGAGTGTAGCCGAGCTCCACGGGGGGAGTGTAACGGACGTACTGCTCCGATATCAGCCGACGTCACCCCATATTAAAATCTGCCATTTGCCTTAACTTTGCCTGTCCTTAAACTGAATAAACTGTCCTCTATGTATGTGAAATTGTTATGTATAATGAAAGAAATGTATAAAATGTATGTCTGAACCTCTATGTAAACAATAAATGAAACGTCGGAGCTTGGCTAGGGGACACGGGCAGAGAAGTATACTATGAGAGCTGGCAAAATCATATTCATATTTAATTCGGGCACGATTGTTAGAACCGTGCCAAAACGTAGTGGGAAGCCTTGCCGTGCGCCATGCGCCGGCATAGCGTCACAAATGACCACGGCCCGAAATTACCGGCCGAGGGGCGGTAGCCAACCCGGCGGCGGGCCGCGGGCACGTAACAAACACGGGCCTCGATTCCAGGAATCAAAGAGAAAGCGGGCCCGTGTGAACGTCGCTCGGTCAGCGAAGGCCGCCGGGGTCCTATAAAACGGGCAACAGCCCCTTGGAACGTCAGTTAGCCAGCAACCTCCACCAGCTCAACACCTCTCTCTCTGCTCTGCCCTCTACCTCGCTCCGACTTCTGCTTCTACTCGCCTTCTTTCACTCTGACCCCCGCCTCACCCTGGACCACGGACTTGCCTACCCCTTCGGACCAGACTCGGAATCAGCTCAAGAACAAGAAAACAGCATTCGGACCAGCTCTACAGCGGCTTCAGAGACGGCCCCGTTCTACCCCTCCACGCCACTGAAGGAAGACATCTTACGCCTCCATAGATTGGGATCACCGGCCCTATCTACAGTCTTATGTGTCACGATTACGTCTGATACAGATCAAATAAGGAACAAAGCAGAAGGAAACATACTTTTAATTATTACTTTTTGACTCCAAACAGTCCTAAACAGAGAGTATGTAAAACATTTTTCTGTACAACTTTAGATATTTCAGCGCGCAGGATTTATTACTTTCACGATAAAATAAATAAGAAATGCTTGCATATAGTACCCACTCCCGCTAGAGGAAAACACCCTAAGAAACAGACATCCACCGAAAAAATTGAAGAGGTGGTAAGTCACATTCAGTTATTCCCAACGCAAGAGTCACATTTTTGTAGAGAGAATTCCAAACGTAAATACTTGGCTTGTGGAAAAACATAAAGATCCAGTAAAGGAAAATATATACCGGAAAATGTTCAATGAAAAGTTTAACTTAAGTTTTCACCGCCCAAAAAAAGATGTCTGTGATATGTTTTCACAATTTAAAGCTCAAAAAAATCCAAGCGATGATATGATGCATAAACACGAGGAGCACATTAAGCGCAAAATATAAGGAAACGAAGAAAGAGCCAAAGATAGAGATAATAATATTAATGCAGATACAGCCGTGGTTACCTTTGAGCTTGAAAACATATTTAGCCTACCAAAAGCTATAGTGTCTTGTTTTTACTACTCAAGCAAATTAACAGTATATAATTGCAATATAAATAAGTCGGCAACTAACGCATTGTGGGATGAAACAACAAATGGCAGAAGTGGAGACGATCTGGCAAGCGCCTTAATAAAATTTTTGAAGAGCGTTATAGAACATTTACCATCCACTATTAATAAATTAATATTATGGTCAGATTCGTGCGTCCCCCAAAATCGCAATTCTCACATGGGTATGGCAATTATAAAATTTCTACTGAGTGAAGACTCAAAGAACATAATAGAAATTATCCAAAAATTTTCGGAACCCGGTCACGGTAATGTCCAGGAGGTCGATGCACCAATTGACTGCTACGCTGATGACAGCACCGTTCACTAGGGTTATCTTTTTGACAGGCTTCCTTCCACCTATGATGTCCGAACGTGCCTGGGGTAAGGCCAACTTGGTCAGTTTCAAGGTCTCAAAAACCCAAGCGTGTCTGATTTCGGCAAAGAGGGAGATCAATATACTTCGCACCCACCTTCTTTATTTGATGACCTTTCTTTAAAGAAAGGCAATAAAGTCTCCATCATGAAAGTATATGACGACGCCATCGTTGATATCTTCAATAAAGTCTGTGCAATTTTATTGGATCACTCTCCCCAATAAAGACTAAATTGAAATGCTTGGAGTTAGTATATCAGACCGGCTCAAGTATCGGGGATCCATAGAAGCCCAAGTAAATCAGGCTTCCAAGAAGCTGGACGTCTTGTACACGGCTAGGAGATTCTTCAACAGTGACCAGCTGCTGACCCTGTACAAGTCTCAAGTCCGCCCAACAGTTAAATTTGGGAGCCACCTCTGGGCTGGTGCCCCAAAATACTTAATTAACCTACTTGAATCTGTGCAAAGGAGGGCGATCCGTCTGATTGACAATCCGTTGTTAACAGACCGATTGCCTTCTCTAATGACATTAGTCTGATTGACAATCCGTTGTTAACAGACCGATTGCCTTCTCTAATGCATAGACGCAATGTGGGCATGCTGTGTCTGTTCTACAAGTATTTCAATGGGCCTGCTCCAAGAAGCTAGCAGCATTGATCCCTGATGCACCGGTGCACGTGCGCGAAACTCGACGGACACGAGCGGAACACCCGTTCACGGTTGACGTTAGCTTCATGAGAACGGGTCGTTTTTACGACTCGTTTTTTGTCGGCTCGAATTGTGGAACGAGCTACCGGCATCTCTCTCCTATAATACGAGCCTCTTCAAGGCCCGCATTAATAAATCCCTTCCTACAGCCCCTACCTTAACCCGCCTCACAACGCCGCCCAACCGGGTGGTTACATAGTTCTCATAGTCTGTACACTGGCATGGACGCTCTTGTGAGGTGTCACATCAAAGATATTAGAAGAACGAGATATGCTATGTTGGCCGCCGGACCGTAGCCGGAGTACTACCTAATTAGGGTACTTTGAACGGTATCGGGACGTGTACGCACAGAAATCTGTTCTATGTATTAGTGCGGATACCTTAGCGATGCCTTAGCGTAAGCGAAGGTGTGCAGTAGTATTGGTGAACAAAACCGGCGACACTCGGCAAAACTATTCCAATCAGTACGAACTGCGCATAGCACATCTCGTTCTTCTAATATCTTTGTGTCACATAAAAAAAAATTCTGATCGTAAGAGATTCAGCCTACTGAGGTCATCTTCAGACTGATACAGATATTCCTTAAACTGTGGTTCATATACATTAAATTTAGGGAGGGGGATTAAAAAGGGTGGAATGCAATGATTTTATTCAAATTATATGGATATCCCATTTTCGTTGCTATGTCGTAACAACGAAGATGGAAGTCTAAAGATGGTTGATAGGCTAAACCCAGTCACGGTCAGAAATAAAATAAAAAAGTGGACATTGTTTAATATATTATTATCATGGAAGTAAATTAATATAATGGAACTGTCGAGTACCTAGCACGCGTTTCAATGCCACTCAAAGAAAGATTTGTCCCGCATCCCACGAACCCTCCCCCCTCACGGATTACCCTCACCCTTCCCTCTTTCAGTCCCTACTGCAAAGCTACAAGAAAAAATGCACACATTTTTATAACAACTCGATCGCCACCTATTATACAATCTGAATGCAAATTTCATAATGCCAGAGTTCACTTTTATGTATGGAAACCTTCGCCGGCGTGCGCAAAGCAACTCACCAAAGTTTCATCGCAATCGGATGAATGATATAGGAAATAATAAGAGAATCTTTATACAAATTTCACAACGCCATTGTTCAATATAATATAGGGAAACCGTCGCGGGCATGCGCACAACTCAAAGTTACAAAGTTTTATCGCAGTCGGTAGAGGGGTATGGGAAATAAGATGTGAATTTGTATATAAATTTCATAACGCCAGAGCTCACTTTTATGTATAGAAAAGGTATAGGAAATAAGAAGGAACAAACAAAGAAAAAATCACTAATATAAATATATATAAATATATATATATATATATATATATATATATATATATATATATATATATATATATATATATATATATATATATATATATTTATAGAAAATAAACTCATCCTGTATATAACTAAAGGTGGTCGTTTGAACAAACAAGCACGGAAAGTTCTACGCAAAAGTTGCCCTATCTCCAATTCCAGTTTGTTCAATCTCCTTTTACAAAATTCTGGTGGTGCGTTTTTGTTCAATCTCCATTTTAAAATTTTAAAAAAAGTATCAAAAACTATCCTTAGTCAATTTACAAAGAATTACTTAAACTGATCAGACCTTTAGCTTGACGGAAATATCTTCATCTTAAACACCTGTCATAATGTTTCATTGAAATAATTAAAGAAAACCTCCTCCTGTAAAATTTGCAAATGGTCGTTTGGACAATTAAGCACTGAGGTGACGTTATGTTTGCGCAGTCAGACAGGTTAACTAAAGATATTTAACTAACCTTCCAGATTTTTCCTAAAGCGTCGTTTTTCCTAACCTGGATTTTTTTCTTTTTATATTAAATACTCTGATCTACTACCCGATTTAAGCTTTTTGTTATTATATTTCATACAAAAATGTTTACGTAACATAAAACATCACAATTTTCACCCTCCTTTACATTAATCAGCTCGGATTAGGTTTACAACTTTAGTGGCTTCGGTCAATTTCAGATCCAATAAGAATCGTTAAAATGAATACAATAATTTGCAGTTTGTTGATTTATGTGTCTAAATCATTTCTCTATGCACTGTCTTCCTCTTCATGGTACCCTGATGACATTATGCATGCGTAAAGCCCAGTTCGTTAAGCCGGACCTTGTTCATACGACTTACGAGAACAAGTACGTTGATTACTGTGTCTTAATCATTTCTCTATGCACTGTCTTCCTCTTCATGGCACCCTGATGACATTATGCATGCGTAAAGCCCAGTTCGTTAAGCCGGACCTTGTTCATACGACTTACGAGAACAAGTACGTTGATTACTGTGTCTTAATCATTTCTCTATGCACTGTCTTCCTCTTCATGGCACCCTGATGACATTATGCATGCGTAAAGCCCAGTTCGTTAAGCCGGACCTTGTTCATACGACTTACGAGAACAAGTACGTTATTACTGTGTCTTAATCATTTCTCTATGCACTGTCTTCCTCTTCATGGCACCCTGATGACATTATGCATGCGTAAAGCCCAGTTCGTTAAGCCGGACCTTGTTCATACGACTTACGAGAACAAGTACGTTATTACTGTGTCTTAATCATTTCTCTATGCCCTGTCTTCCTCTTCATGGCACCCTGATGACATTATGCATGCGTAAAGCCCAGTTCGTTAAGCCGGACCTTGTTCATACGACTTACGAGAACAAGTACGTTATTACTGTGTCTTAATCATTTCTCTATGCACTGTCTTCCTCTTCATGGCACCCTGATGACATTATGCATGCGTAAAGCCCAGTTCGTTAAGCCGGACCTTGTTCATACGACTTACGAGAACAAGTACGCACTACTTAATTTAGTGTGTTATAAATTAAATATCTGTTTGTATTCAGCAATGCAAATTCGCTTTCTCCGGGACATTTAACATGTGGGCCGATGCATTTTGTATGCAGTCAGCTGTGCTGTGTCTTCCCATTGATAAAGAGTGCACTAGGTGAGCCGTCAGAAATAATAGATTCCACGCAACAACTGTCCAGAACTGTTTTAATTCCAGAATGAAAAGTTTACACCATGATTTCGTTTTGACATCAAATAATTACATCGACGTATATCGTACAAAAGGAAGATAACTGAATTTTGGAATAAAAGAGGACTCATTGAATAATTTAATTCGTTTGTATGTAAAATGTATACCTAGAGTATCTAGTGTACTAAATGCGAAATACTAAATTCACCTAGGTATTGGTATAGAAAAAGCAAGCTGTTTAAAATGAGTTAATTTATCTAACGACCTCTGAAAAGTTCTGAAAACACAAAACTGACAGCGCTAACGCACTAAACTAAAAATAAGTAGGTAAGTAGATATAAAAATACGATTGATTTTTTAGTTAATAATTTTGACGAAAAATGATTGTTGAAGGCTGTGTATAACAGACCCAACGAGAGTTCGTACGTACATCATCGACAGTCGTCCCCTTCCTTTCCACCCGTCTTGCATGAAACTTGCACGAAAATTAGAACGATTACGTCACGTACGACCTCTCGCTGGGTATATATAAATCCATAAATAAAAGTGTCGCGGTGCGGGTTCGTGATTTTGTGTTGATTTTTAAAAAAAATCTACAGTTTTATTCCGAGATTGATGAAATATGTCACATTTGACCTTCAAAACACGAGAAAGGTCACTGCCTGCATGAGATTTCCAAAAACCAGCCACACCACCTTTTCCCACCCCGGAATTTTGAAAATTACGATCTACTCTGCATAAAGCTTGCTCAATGCCGGGACTTCAGCTTATAGTAGGTATAATACATTTTTTTATACACCGATTAGAAGAAAAACGGTTGACTCCAACTAAAATGAGACTTCCAAGTTTCAGACAAGCCATGATTATCTGTTAGAGAAAGAATGTTGATAATTTATTGTTTGAAGTAACGAAGTTCACCAGAAGTAACGAAAAACGTTATTTTTCTTCGGGCACACGGACACGCTCAAAACACACTTTATCACTTTAGTGGTTGGGTGTTTTTATCCAAAAAGCGCCAATCTCGCTAATTCTAATTCCGCGTGAGTTTTGCATGTCGTGTTGCAGGAATGATGCATATAGTGAATATTGCATTTATTATTTCGTTCTGACAACATAATGAATACTCTCTCGCGGCGGTGAATGCAAATGCATTGTGCTCAGACTGCAAACAACTAATTCAATGTGCAGAGGAAATCTACTTCAATTATTAATAGACACCCTCTTCTGCATGAAAAAGCCATTTATAATGGGCAATCCATTTCTGACTTGTTGTCGATCTATAATACATATATATAAACAAAGTAACAAATATTTCTCTTCCCCCCCCCCCTCACCTCATCAATCCCGCCGGGGAATGAATGCAGTGGGAATTCTATGAAACGTGTCGCAAGTATACAATATGTATTATTTTAAATGAATAAATTGTGAAATAACACAAATAAAATTTTCTTATTTTTAAGAAGAGGAAGGAAGGAAGGAGAGTATATATATGTTGTAACGTTAAAAAAACATGCAAATTTAAATTGCCAAAGTAGTGCCCGATTATTGTTTTGTTGAAAGTTTTTCGGGTGGCTGCCCTGCGATCGGTTGTACGGAGCGGGCGAGATAACGCTGGTAGAAAGAACCGGTGACAATACGGGGGGAAAACGAACGGACGCGCGGTTTTTTTGGAGGACGACTCCGCGGCGCTGAGATTGGCTTGACTATTTTATTAATTAAAACGTAGAGCACGCGGATACCATCAACCGATCCTTCGGAGAATAAAGGATACAGACTTTCCGTGTAAACTAACTAACATAAAACAAACGTTTTGACTCCTGCGCGAGATCAGCCTGTTCTTTGTTCGAGTGTTGTGGTTCGGTGAGATTAAAATATACAATCAGTTTTTTTTGTTGTTTGTTTTTGGGGTGTTATGCCGTGTTGCGCTAACTCCTTCTTTAGCCGACGTTTCGGACAGCGTTGCAGTGTCCATCATCAGGGCAGATCCGGTAGATCCGAAGATGTGTGAATTTTGGTTGTCGAGTTTGTGCTTATTTATTTGTGGCCTGGGCCCATCCAAGTGCGAAATGCCAACGGAAGTGGCGACATCTTGTGGCGAATTCTGAAAGCTCAGTATTTATGTTGGCCTGGGTCCCGTCCAAGTGCGAAATGCCAACGGAAGTGGCGCCATCTTGTGGCGAATTCTAGAATTAGAAAACCGATTGACAGCGATTAGAGTAGATGTACCCAGTATCAAGGTATAAATGCAATGGTTTTATATTGTGTTATTATATGGTATTGGAGTATACTTAGACATGTTATTTGCGTTTAGCTTTGGTGTAGCCGTCAATTACCGGATACCAAGAGCTGTTGAGCTTAGCTCCGTCGTCTCTATTGATATTAAATGGATTTTTGTAGATTTCAATTGCCTCCATAATCAGGCGTGATCTATAAGTTTTGGGTCTTCCCAGGACCTCGGGAGCAAATCCAAAGTAATGGCCGGTTTCAATTAAGTGTTCGGCGATTGCCGATTTATCAGGGTGGCCAAGTTTACAAGCACGAAAATGTTCTGCTATCCTTTTGGAAATCGTCCGCTCTGTCTGGCCTATATAAACCTTGTCACAACCAGAGCAGCTGAGTTTGTACACTCCATCTGCTTCCAGAGGAAACTTAGTCTTTGCAGACCTCAGTAGGTCTTGGATTTTGGTGGTGGTTCCGAAGACAGTTTTGATGTTTTCTTTTCTCAACAGCCTGGCAATTCTGTCTGTCACATTGTGAACGAAAGGCAGGAAAGCACAGCCTTTTGAGTCTTGTTCAACTCTGTCTTCGTTTGTTGTAGATTTGGCTCTTAAAATTTGCCTAGTCTGACTTGCCGGGTAACCGTTGCGCTCCAGTGCATCGGTCAGTTTTATAAGTTCTGCTCCAAGTCACAAAATGTCAGAATCACAAGCAGAGAACATACGACAAGAGACTAGCCATATTTTGAAAAGGGCTGAAATACCCCGCCCAAACATCACAAAAGGAGAGTTTGCGGCCCTAAAAGAATTGCGCACCAATGAGGAAATCTTGGTTCTGCCAGCCGACAAAGGAAATGCCACTGTCGTGATTAATACGGTAGACTACATAAAGAAGATGGAAGACCTCTTGTGCGATTCCGGTACCTACAAGAAGATCAAAAACAATCCTACTAACAAGATTGACTTAAAGACAAGGGAACTAGTCAAAGCATCTAGCATCAGAAAAGAGGATTGGTCTAAGCTTTTTGTAAAGGCCTCTAGAACTCCTGCCCTGTACGGTCTCCCAAAAATACACAAAAAGGGAATCCCAATGAGACCGATTGTCAGCGCTATTGGTGCACCTACATACAAACTGTCCCAACACCTCTCGAGATTACTGCAGATGCAAACTGGAAAAACCGAATCGTGGATTAAGGATTCAACAGATCTGATCAGTAAACTTAAGCAGGTTAAGACTGAGGAAGGAGATATTTTGGTCAGCTTTGACGTCGTGTCTCTTTTCACAAATGTGCCTCTAGAAGACTCAATGACAATGCTCAGTGAGATATATGAGGAAGACATCTGCAAACTTTTTGAACACTGCCTCAAAACGGGATACTTTGCGTTTCAGGGTGAACTTTTTGAGCAAGTGGAGGGAGTTGCAATGGGCAGTCCGTTATCGCCAGTAATAGCCAACTTCTTTATGGAGAAGTTTGAGGAAGCGGCACTTGATACAGCTTCAGCTGTCCCTAAAGTATGGTGGCGCTACGTCGATGATGTCTTCGCCATTTGGCCTCATGGAACGGAGAAACTTAACGAATTCCTGGACCATCTTAATTCTCTCCACAGCAAAATTAAGTTCACAATGGAGCTGGAAAACCAAGATAAAATCCTGCCTTTTCTAGATGTGGAGGTGATGCGAAAACACGATGGTAGCCTAGGACATACCGTATATAGGAAACCAACTCATACGAATCGATACTTACACGCTGATTCGCATCACCACCCAGCGCAGAAGAGAGGACTTATCCATACGTTGGTGACCCGAGCGACCAGAATATGTGAAGAAACAAAACTTGGAGCAGAACTTATAAAACTGACCGATGCACTGGAGCGCAACGGTTACCCGGCAAGTCAGACTAGGCAAATTTTAAGAGCCAAATCTACAACAAACGAAGACAGAGTTGAACAAGACTCAAAAGGCTGTGCTTTCCTGCCTTTCGTTCACAATGTGACAGACAGAATTGCCAGGCTGTTGAGAAAAGAAAACATCAAAACTGTCTTCGGAACCACCACCAAAATCCAAGACCTACTGAGGTCTGCAAAGACTAAGTTTCCTCTGGAAGCAGATGGAGTGTACAAACTCAGCTGCTCTGGTTGTGACAAGGTTTATATAGGCCAGACAGAGCGGACGATTTCCAAAAGGATAGCAGAACATTTTCGTGCTTGTAAACTTGGCCACCCTGATAAATCGGCAATCGCCGAACACTTAATTGAAACCGGCCATTACTTTGGATTTGCTCCCGAGGTCCTGGGAAGACCCAAAACTTATAGATCACGCCTGATTATGGAGGCAATTGAAATCTACAAAAATCCATTTAATATCAATAGAGACGACGGAGCTAAGCTCAACAGCTCTTGGTATCCGGTAATTGACGGCTACACCAAAGCTAAACGCAAATAACATGTCTAAGTATACTCCAATACCATATAATAACACAATATAAAACCATTGCATTTATACCTTGATACTGGGTACATCTACTCTAATCGCTGTCAATCGGTTTTCTAATTCTAGAATTCGCCACAAGATGGCGCCACTTCCGTTGGCATTTCGCACTTGGACGGGACCCAGGCTAACATAAATACTGAGCTTTCAGAATTCGCCACAAGATGTCGCCACTTCCGTTGGCATTTCGCACTTGGATGGGCCCAGGCCACAAATAAATAAGCACAAACTCGACAACCAAAATTCACACATCTTCGGATCTACCGGATCTGCCCTGATGATGGACACTGCAACGCTGTCCGAAACGTCGGCTAAAGAAGGAGTTAGCGCAACACGGCATAACACCCCAAAAACAAACAACAAAAATGCTTTTGGCCGTGAGAATCTAAAAACATACAATCAGTTATTTGGATTATAAAATAGTTTTATTTGTGAGTGTTTTTGAAGTATAATTCCTTGCAGACTACACTGGATTACGAAGCATGCTGTCGGGGTGACACACGTATGAATCCTCACTGTCCCCGCGTAGCCTGCCAAACGTTCAATGGATGCTGGTTAATTGAGGATGGCCTGGCGCACTCCTTTCCACGAATCTCTACCTGCAGCTAACTTATTCGGATTTCGCGGGGACCTGTCGTCCTGCTCACCGCTGGCGGACTCTCCAGAAACCCTCAGACAGGACAAAATGATCAAGGTTCTTCAATGCTTTAACACATTCTGCCCTCCTTGCCTTAGCCCCATCATAGCCCTGGTGATTGACAAGGGTCCATGCTCACCAGACATGACATTGGCGCCCAACGTGGGGCTCGAACCCACAACCCTGAGATTAAGAGTCTCATGCTCTACCGACTGAGCTAGCCTAGCTGAGTTTTTTTTAACGTTACAGTGTAACTTTGTTTTTCTCACAAAGTAAAATACCTTTTTATTTTTTTTCTTTTAAATATTCAACAATATTATTATAACAGTATAATAAAATTACAAATTGCAAATTGCATGCGGTCATTGTTGCAATGTCTGTCATGCCACGCAGCACTATAATACAAGTAAATATAATCTAAAGGCATAGACATCCAAATTTACAGACTTGCCCTAACATGAAATCTGGGTATCATTTTAACGTGCTGGAGAAAACCACGTGACTATATTTCTGGCACCAGGAGGGTTTGCAATAAACTGAGACGTCAGTCGCCCGTTGAACGCCGAAGAGATTACATTAAAATAACCAGACCAGCTAAATAAAGCCAAGCAACGGTTTGCAGCGCAGTCCATTGTGAGACTTTTCTGTGAAGGATCTAAATGTTTGTTTTTAGTCGAACCGGATAGAGCAGCAACCCTAAGAATGAGTGAGGTGGGTAAATTACGATCAGATTAATTTATTGACAAATCACAGACGGTCACGTCCATCCCGGCTCCGCGCAATTTGGTTTGTTCCCATTTCCCTGATGGGCTAGTTTATCAATTTGGATGTCCAAAACACAATGCATCTAACTGAAGACATGTCATTGAAATCTAGCTGTAGTAAAAAAAGTAAACGTTAATTTTCTTAAATCATTTTAATCTTCCCTTCCATAAGAAATGACAATTTTTATGAAACATTATAATCTTGAAATCAGATGTAGACAAAAGTAATATTCCTCTTATTTTGAACGTCTAGTGTGCAATATTTCATCAAGACTTACCAAAATTCTGCTTTACGAAGTGGGAAAAAGGAAAGAGGGTGGTTTTCATACAGACAGTCATCTTCCTCTTGTTCTGAAGGTCAAATGTGGAAAATGTCATCGAACTCGGACTAAAACTGCAGATGTGTAAAAAAACAACAAGCAAGCCACACCAAAATCTTCTTCAAATACTAACGCAGACTCGTACACAATCACCGATAGTTTTCTATTTCAACTCTCCAAATACTTAAAATATTGAAAATTACTGTTAAATTCAAAGCAGAAGTTTTAGAGTTCATTAAGCCGGAGATAGTTGTCTACTCCTAAATAGGTACGCCCGATTACAGGAGTTGAGTGCTAAATTGTTATCCACAGTAATTTTTTCTGGGCTGTCAAAATAGTCATAAGCAGACCAATTATGGATTAATATATAAAACACCACTGTAATTGATAATAACACACATCGCTGGTCTTCAATCAAATGTCTCTAAGTTCTTTAGAATAAAGACATGAGTAATGACTGATTAAACATTTAAACATTTAGAGAATACAAAGAAGATGTGTCCATAACGAAGCAATTTATGAGTAATTATCTTCACTTCAAATATAGTCACCGGCTGCTAGCAGGCTGCTGTACCACCGAAGGAATAGACCGACCTAATTGTGCATTGGGCATGTCGGTGTGCCAGAACTAAGGAACATTTTATGAGTAATTAGTTTCACTTCAAATACAGTCACGGGCAGCAGGCTGCTGTACCACCGAAGGAATAAACCGACATGTGTGCTGTGGGCATGTCGGTGTACCAGAACTAAGTAACATTTTATGAGTAATTAGCTTCACTTCAAATACAGTCACTGGCAGCAGGCTGCTGTAACACCGAAGGAATAAACCGACATGTGTGCTGTGGGCATGTCGGTGTACCAGAACTAAGTAACATTTTATGAGTAATTAGCTTCACTTCAACTACAGTCACTGGCAGCAGGCTGCTGTAACACCGAAGGAATAAACCGACATGTGTGCTGTGGGCATGTCGGTGTACCAGAACTAAGTAACATTTTATGAGTAATTAGCTTCACTTCAAATACAGTCGCGGGCAGCAGGCTGCTGTACCACCGAAGGAATAAACCGACATGTGTGCTGTGGGCATGTCGGTGTACCAGAACTAAGTAACATTTTCCCTTAATCAAAATATAGCAAACATTATTCAAATAAAAATTGAGTATTTATCATTAGCACATCTGACATCTGAGAGTCATTATAGAGAAAGGGGAATCTTAGTAGTAGGTAAGCGCCCCTGAGGTGATAACTCACAAAAGCGGCGCTATAAAAATTGTCCACTATTATTATTATAGATGACCGCAGAAAAATGATTTTTTTTCAATGGCTTCACTGATTCTTTCAATAAAATTTTTGTATCATACTGTACCTAATATCAAACAATAAAACTGATTTTCTGTACTCACTCCCTAAAGTAAATGTACATTTAAAAAAATGTATTTCTAGAATATTCCCAAGAGTCCCAACTTATCTCAACCGTCTGGAACCAGTGGGGCTGAAGACAGTGGGGAGGGCAAGGAGATGGGGAAGAACCTGGATATTCAAATCTGGTTAACACACACGGCTAAAGCCATATCAATCAACTTTTCGATAATTTAATAAGGTGGTTTTTCACCAGAGCTATACTGAGAGTATCTTAGAGTCTGGAAAGTGTTGCCAAGATAGTAGGTATACAGATATAATTGATTAATTCTAAAAATACGTAAATAATAAAAAAATGCTTGCGCTCCTCAGGATTGGAACCACTGACCATCGGATTTGTTCGAAAAACTTACCCCTTTCCCACGAAGGCCATCTAAAATTAGAAAAAAAATATTATTTTATTTCACTTGTTTGTAGCATCTCGCCAAGGGTATAGATATAAATAGAGAATTACTTATACAGAGTGTCCGGGGGTAGAGTGCGCTTACTTCGGGGGGTGATTTTGCATGATAGTACAATTAATTATACAGAGTGTCCGGGGGTAGAGTGCGCTAACTTCAGGGGGGGGGGATTCTGTATGATAGTAGAATTACTTAAACAGAGTGTCCGGGGGTAGAGTGCGCTTACTTCGGGGGGTGATTTTGCATGATAGTACAATTAATTATACAGAGTGTCCGGGGGTAGAGTGCGCTAACTTCGGGGGGGGGGGGGATTCTGTATGATAGTAGAATTACTTAAACAGAGTGTCCGGGGGTAGAGTGCGCTTACTTCGGGGGGTGATTTTGATGATAGTACAATTAATTATACAGAGTGTCCGGGGGTAGAGTGCGCTAACTTCGGGGGGGGGGATCCTGTATGATAGTAGAATTACTTAAACAGAGTGTCCGGGGGTAGAGTGCGCTTACTTCGGGGGGTGATTTTGCATGATAGTACAATTAATTATACAGAGTGTCCGGGGGTAGAGTGCGCTTACTTCGGGTGGGGGGGGGGATTCTGTATGATAGTAGAATTACTTAAACAGAGTGTCCGGGGGTAGAGTGCGCTTACTTCGGGGGGTGATTTTGCATGATAGTACAATTAATTATACAGAGTGTCCGGGGGTAGAGTGCGCTAACTTCGGGGGGGGGGGGGATTCTGTATGATAGTAGAATTACTTAAACAGAGTGTCCGGGGGTAGAGTGCGCTTACTTCGGGGGGTGATTTTGATGATAGTACAATTAATTATACAGAGTGTCCGGGGGTAGAGTGCGCTAACTTCGGGGGGGGGGATCCTGTATGATAGTAGAATTACTTAAACAGAGTGTCCGGGGGTAGAGTGCGCTTACTTCGGGGGGTGATTTTGCATGATAGTACAATTAATTATACAGAGTGTCCGGGGGTAGAGTGCGCTTACTTCGGGTGGGGGGGGGGATTCTGTATGATAGTAGAATTACTTAAACAGAGTGTCCGGGGGTAGAGTGCGCTTACTTCGGGGGGTGATTTTGCATGATAGTACAATTAATTATACAGAGTGTCCGGGGGTAGAGTGCGCTAACTTCAGGGGGGGGGGGGATTCTGTATGATAGTAGAATTACTTAAACAGAGTGTCCGGGGGTAGAGTGCGCTTACTTCGGGGGGTGATTTTGCATGATAGTACAATTAATTATACAGAGTGTCCGGGGGTAGAGTGCGCTAACTTCAGGGGGGGGGATTCTGTATGATAGTAGAATTACTTAAACAGAGTGTCCGGGGGTAGAGTGCGCTTACTTCGGGGGGTGATTTTGCATGATAGTACAATTAATTATACAGAGTGTCCGGGGGTAGAGTGCGCTAACTTCGGGGGGGGGGGGGATTCTGTATGATAGTAGAATTACTTAAACAGAGTGTCCGGGGGTAGAGTGCGCTTACTTCGGGGGGTGATTTTGCATGATAGTACAATTAATTATACAGAGTGTCCGGGGGTAGAGTGCGCTTACTTCGGGTGGGGGGGGGGGGATTCTGTATGATAGTAGAATTACTTAAACAGAGTGTCCGGGGGTAGAGTGCGCTTACTTCGGGGGGTGATTTTGCATGATAGTACAATTAATTATACAGAGTGTCCGGGGGTAGAGTGCGCTTACTTCGGGTGGGGGGGGGGATTCTGTATGATAGTAGAATTACTTAAACAGAGTGTCCGGGGGTAGAGTGCGCTTACTTCGGGGGGTGATTTTGCATGATAGTACAATTAATTATACAGAGTGTCCGGGGGTAGAGTGCGCTTACTTCTGCGAATTTACAATGTTTAAAGTAGTTTTGAGGTAAAAAAAGTTGAAATGTTTGTATGGGAAAATAAGTAAAAATCTATGGAAAAAATTGTATGGGAAAATAAAAATTGGAATTTCTGAAAAAATATTTGGCTTTTTGACTTCTACCATCATGTAAAATCACCTCCCGAAGTTAGCGCACATTACCCCCGGACACCCTGTAACTTTTATCGGGTCTTCCTTACGTTTGAGTAATATTAATCCACTCGGAATATTGCGTAGTTATTCTACGCAGTGCGTGGTACATCAGCATGGTCAGCTACTTCGTCTTGTAGAGTCGGCTAATGACTGTGATGACTCCGACTACTTAATGACGTTATTATACACAATGCAGTCATTGTTAATGACGGCGCAGCTCGGAGCGCCAGTACAGAGCGCCACACAGAGCACTACAAGTCAGAGGTTCGCAACCACAACTACATATCGATAGACTACTTAATGACGTTATTATACACAATGCAGTCATTGTTAATGACGGCGCAGCTCGGAGCGCCAGTACAGAGCGCCACACAGAGCACTACAAGTCAGAGGTTCGCAACCACAACTACATATCGATAGACTACTTAATGACGTTATTATACACAATGCAGTCATTGTTAATGACGGCGCAGCTCGGAGCGCCAGTACAGAGCGCCACACAGAGCACTACAAGTCAGAGGTTCGCAACCACAACTACATATCGATAGACTACTTAATGACGTTATTATACACAATGCAGTCATTGTTAATGACGGCGCAGCTCGGAGCGCCAGTACAGAGCGCCACACAGAGCACTACAAGTCAGAGGTTCGCAACCATAACTACATATCGATAGACTACTTAATGACGTTATTATACACAATGCAGTCATTGTTAATGACGGCGCAGCTCGGAGCGCCAGTACAGAGCGCCACACAGAGCACTACAAGTCAGAGGTTCGCAACCACAACTACATATCGATAGACTACTTAATGACGTTATTATACACAATGCAGTCATTGTTAATGACGGCGCAGCTCGGAGCGCCAGTACAGAGCGCCACACAGAGCACTACAAGTCAGAGGTTTGCAACCACAACTACATATCGATAGACTACTTAATGACGTTATTATACACAATGCAGTCATTGTTAATGACGGCGCAGCTCGGAGCGCCAGTACAGAGCGCCACACAGAGCACTACAAGTCAGAGGTTCGCAACCATAAATACATATCGATAGACTACTTAATGACGTTATTATACACAATGCAGTCATTGTTAATGACGGCGCAGCTCGGATCGCCAGTACAGAGCGCCACACAGAGCACTACAAGTCAGAGGTTCGCAACCATAACTACATATCGATAGACTACTTAATGACGTTATTATACACAATGCAGTCATTGTTAATGACGGCGCAGCTCGGAGCGCCAGTACAGAGCGCCACACAGAGCACTACAAGTCAGAGGTTCGCAACCATAACTACATATCGATAGAATACTTAATGACGTTATTATACACAATGCAGTCATTGTTAATGACGGCGCAGCTCGGAGCGCCAGTACAGAGCGCCACACAGAGCACTACAAGTCAGAGGTTCGCAACCATAACTACATATCGATAGACTACTTAATGACGTTATTATACACAATGCAGTCATTGTTAATGACGGCGCAGCTCGGAGCGCCAGTACAGAGCGCCACACAGAGCACTACAAGTCAGAGGTTCGCAACCACAACTACATATCGATAGACTACTTAATGACGTTATTATACACAATGCAGTCATTGTTAATGACGGCGCAGCTCGGAGCGCCAGTACAGAGCGCCACACAGAGCACTACAAGTCAGAGGTTCACAACCACAACTACATATCGATACACCATAGGTGGTTCTAAGTAATAATGTTCATGGTAACAATATTCCTTGTCCTAGTAATAATGTTCCTTTCCAAAATGTTCCCAACCTTTTAGTAAATTCATTTAGTATTAAGTACTGTATTATCTATTTCTATTATTTCCACTGTGCGACTATTAAATTTTGACGGGTCAAAATCGACTCGCAAGATATCTCTCGATTAGCAAGCTGGAGGTCACGGGTTCGAATCCCGGTGTGCGCAAGTAATTTTATTAATACATGATTTAGAGAGTACATGTGGTTTTTTGTGATATTTCACCCTCCATGCTAGGGATGACCGTGTTAGAGAGCGGGTGAATTTTACAGTTTGCGGACATAGAATCTATGAATTACTATAGTATAAAAAAGAAAACTAAGAAAAATGATATATAGCTAGTTTGGGTTGCAAGAAGAGGACGGAGAAGTTAGAGAATTATGAGAAGATGAAAATTATTAGTAAATAGATCACACTTTTTAATTATGTACATACTATACCGCTAAGTTAGGGAATAAGGATATATTATGTTTTGTCTGAAAGGTGTTTAAATTGATAGAGTGTGTTATGAAGCGGTGTTAAGTCTTATTTAAAAGTAATTATTTAAAACACCTCTTCAGAACAAGTACCATTCATAGCATTAATTTTGATTAAAATTATAGAGAGCACGGTCTGGCAACAAATAGACCGCCGGGCAGTCTATTGTTTGTTTCCGTTTCCTTTCGCTGGGCACTCTGGAATTGTGACACGAGCGGGGCGGCCGTGTAATCATCGCACAGTCAATTAGATTATAATTCATTTTTACCCTGGATGGGCGATCGTATTAAAAAAGTGTACATCAGTATTCCTGATGCGGGTTATTCGGTTCTTTTTTACAAAAACCAAGTCGGTGCAGGTTCTATTAAATAAACGTCCGTATAATGGATGACCGTGTGTGTGTTCGTGAAGATCACAAATAATGTTCTACTGAAGTTTATATACGCGATCCCTTGCAAATCGTTATACCGCGGACTCCGGGAAATGAAGCATTCACCTCAAGTGGCGCGATACAAGCCGTATTTTTCTTAATAAGAAACGGATAATAAAATCACAAGCCCGGACGGCACCCGCTCAAGTAATCTGCCGATCAGCTCAATGGATGGATTCGCTCCATTAATGTTACATAAACGATAGACCCGATACGCTCCAGAACCGCTTATCAGCCACCTTGTCGGAGACGCTGGACCCGTCTCCTGGACCAAAGCCCTGATGGTGCCAGCTCGATCTGTCGGGGACAGACCACCGCCGGCCGTATAGAAGCTCCCCGCTCACTTCCCGTAATTAAGTGGTTAATCAGTTTTAGATAGAATTAAAAAACCAATTATTGATCCCTGGGGGTAAGTGCCGAGTCATAATATGTAACATGTTAACTTAAATATATTCTCCATGTTTTATAATGTGCAAAAACAAAACTACAGCTTTCGTTTCACTACAATCAGTAGAACCTGTAATCCTTTGTGTGCCCATGCCTTGGCGACAGTTTCATGCTCTGCCCATCCCGAACATTACTCGAGGACCGAGTATTGGCGCGCAGAAAATCTGCAAAGTTCTGGATGGCATTTAATATAAAATATGGCCGGTAACAATTGGCGCCTCAACGTGTTTTGGCTCGTGGTGATTGCATGTTGTGCTGATTTTGGTGAAATGTTTCATGATTAATTGACATAATATTGTATCACTTATGTCTAGTGATTTGAATATTGTTTCATAACCTCAAATACACTCAGTATTCTTGTAACGATAATTCATAATTTGCGTTATTCTATGGTAAAATCTTGCGTAAACTTTCATCTTTCATGAAATCTATGATTTATCTATGCTTTTGTAGCTGTCAAATTTTATGTCAACACTAATTGGTAAACAAGATGATTATATGGGAGGTTATGTCAAACTGTCTAATTCATAATTATTTACGATTATTTTACGATGTCATTCACTTGTTTGATCAAGGCATATTTGCGTTTTATAATATTATTAGATTTTTACGCTAATATACATAATATTAAAAACATTTATGTCGGCGTTCTACAATACAAATTGTAAGTCCACATTACAATCGATATGCGTTTTAATTACTCGTAAGTCAACAAACACTCAATATTATTTATATACATACCTACGTCATTTTTTTTTTTTCTTTCGCCCAAATTAAATGATATCTTTGATTGACAATTACATTAGGCCGACGTTTAATAACGTTTCACAATATAATAGGGTGGTCCATTTTTCGCAATTCTCATTAGGGTGGAGCATATTTTTTTTAACAATTTTTTTTTGTTTTTTTTCACAATTGTACAATAGAAGTTGAGCTAATATTACGTCTAATGATACTACAGCCGTCAATGAAGAGTTTCTTTTGTTTTATAAACAAAAAAAATTAAATATTTATTTTTCTCTTCTTTTACTTCTTTCTTCCTATCTGAACATCAAAGAACGTAATCATGTCTTCACCAATACCAATACCAAATATCAATGGGGCTTCGAAGGAGGTTCTCATTAAAGAACTTAAAGACAGGAATATTGATCCATCGTCGACTTCTCATGAGTTACGTTTACAGGCGCGCGCTTATAATAAAGAGATTAAAACACCTGCTATAAGTGAAGTGAATTCTGAATCATCGGATTCTGAATTAGACGACACAACCATTAAGAAAGCCCACATAATTAAACAAACGAAGATTATTTATAGGGACTCACACTCAAATAACGTAGACGGTTGGAAACTGAAATATGACGGAAAAAGTAGTGTAAGGGAATTCTTACTATTAATTGAGGAGAAATGTAGGACAAAAAATTTTAACCAGGATCATCTTGTACGCGTTTTTCCTGATCTTTTAGAAGGTTTAGCACTCCTGTGGTTCAGGTCTATTTACACTCAGGATTTGAAATGGGACGATCTTTCAAAACTTTTGATAAGACAATTTGAAGCAAACGACCTTCAAACAGATCTTAAGGTAAAACTATTTAACATGACACAACCTAAAGGTATGTCAGTGCTAGAATTCACTCTCAGAATGAAATCATTAAACAATATGCTTGAAGCTAAACTACCGGAATTAGAACTTTTGCGGTTGGCAAAAAAAGCTTTATTGCCTATGTATACAAATTTACTAGTCTCAAGAGATATATCGACATTCGAGCAATTGACTACTCATGCAGGCAACTTGGAATCTTATGCATCACTGTCGGATGATTTCGTATCTTTCAACGTTTCTCAACCAAAAGTAGACTTACCTGTCACTAATAAACCGGAGAAATTTGATAGTACTGCTAGACAAACACCTAATTTTAATAATAATAATATTCATAGACACCAAGGTTATAGCCAAAATCAGTACAGAAAACCAAATAACAACAATTCCAACAACTATACTAAAGTTAGTCTTGGAAACAGAGATAATAATTATAAATACAATAAACCGTCTTCTTCTACTTCTAACACATATACAAAAACTGCACACGAAAATTCTAGAACGTTTTACAATAAACCATTCTGTTCATATTGTAAACTATCGGGACACGTTATAGAAGATTGCAGGAAGAAAAATTCAAGGTCTAACAATCCTAAAGTGGGAGCTATCAATGACAAAGCTCATAAAAAGTCAAAAAACTAGGTCGGAGTCTCTCTTGCTACAAGCCGTCCTTGGCGCAGAGGAAAAGCGAGTGGGAGAGTTGGCTCCGAATAGTTGATAAATTTCTTTCATCCCCATCAACCGGAACAGTGGGCCCGCTGCCACGGGAGATGGCTATTGAAAATGATAACCGTCCTTATACTTATGTACATATTATAAATAATTTCTACAGTGGAATGCTAGACAGCGGCGCTTCATTGTCATGTCTAGGAGGCAATAGTTATAAAATTTTTAAGGAATTAGGTATTAAGTTAGTTAAAGTTAAGTTTAGTGTTTATACAGCGGACGGTTCAAACCAACCAGTCTTAGGGACAATGTCATTGCCGGTCACGTATAAATCATCCACAAAGGAAATTCTTTTCTACGTCATCCCGACATTGTCGCCTTCAATTATTCTAGGAGTTAACTTTTGGAAGGAGTTCCACATCGCACCGGAACTGTTTTCGAAAGCTACTCTTCCTGTTTCGGAAGGAAATATTAGTGGGTTGCGGGCTATTCGGCCAGCCTCATCCCTAACTATTGAAGAGAACAGGGAACTCTCTAAAATAGTTAAAAAATTCGAGTCAATTTCTTTTGAAAAAAAGGGGTTAGGTCTAACACACTTAGTTAAACACAAAATAATTACAACAGGACCACCCATCAAACAGCGGTATTACCCTCTTTCACCCGCACGGCAGAAACAATTAGAAACAGAAGTTGATGAAATGCTAAAATTAGGGGTTATTCAACCTTCTCGTTCACCATGGTCCAGTCCAGTAATAATTGTAACAAAAAAAGACGGAACAGCTAGATTCTGCCTTGATTCTCGAAAAATTAATAACGTCACGGTACGTGATAGTTACCCTCTTCCCTATATTGCGCGTATCCTAGATAAACTGGGCGGTGCCAGATATGTTTCCTCGATTGACCTCTCCAAGGCATTTTGGCAAATAGCCTTGGACAAAAAATCATGTGAAAAGACAGCATTTGTTGTTCCTGGGCGGGGCCTCTTTGAGTTCACTCGCATGCCGTTTGGTTTGAAAAATGCTCCTAGCGAATTACAAAGACTAGCGGATGCATTGTTTGGACCTGATTTCGATGATAATGTTTTTTGCTATTTAGATGACCTTATATTAGTATCGGAAGACTTGAAATCACATTTAAACTTGTTAAATCGGGTGTACGAACGTCTACGAGACGCGGGTCTCACCATTAACTTAAAAAAGTCAGAATTTTGTAAAGCCGAGCTTAAATACTTGGGCTATATGGTGGATTCCCAGGGACTTCGCACTGATCCAAGTAAGATAGATAGTATTAAAGATTTTCCTATACCGAAAAATGCTAAACAAATTCGGGCATTTGTTGGCCTGTGCGGTTACTTTAGACGGTTTATCAAGGGATTTTCAAGCATTGCAGCTCCTTTAACAAGTATTACTGGTTCAAAAAAGGGAATTAGTAATTTTAAATGGTCACCGGAAGCTGAATCCGCATTTATTGCACTAAAGCAAGCACTTACTTCTGCCCCAGTCTTAAGTTGTCCAGATTTTTCGAAACCCTTCGCTATACACTGTGACGCAAGCTCCGTAGGCATTGGGGGGGTATTAATTCAAACTATAGATGGACAGGAGCACCCTATAGCTTATTTTTCGAGATGCTTAAACGTTCACGAACGTAATTATGGAATAACTGAGCGCGAACTTTTAGCCGTACTAGACTCCGTTACACACTTTAGACCATACATTGAAGGAACTCATTTTACAGTTGTAACCGACCACTCAAGCCTAAAATGGTTAGGTTCTCTGTCCAACCCCAGCGGTCGTCTCGCGCGTTGGAGTTCACGCCTATCCCAATTCTCGTTTGACGTAATCCATCGTAAAGGTACTCAACACATAGTCCCAGATGTCCTTTCGCGAATGGATCTTGCCGAAATCTCCATTATAGATTCAGGAAATATTCAAGATGAGTGGTATCAAAATATTTGGAAGGGTTGTCAAGAATTTCCCCAACGTTTTCAGAACTTCCAAATTCGGGAAAACGAACTATTTCGTCACACGAAAACTCGTTTAGCACTGTGTGAAGACACTGCGTGGAAAAAAGTAATTCCTCAAGAAAAAAGATTAGACATTTTAAGTAGTGTTCACGAGTCTATTCGATCTTGTCACCCCGGCGTTTTTAAAACTTATAAAAAAGCACAATTACGGTATTTTTGGCCAAATATGTACAGAGACATTAAACAATTTGTAAATCGCTGTACGGTCTGTAAGGCCCACAAAATCAGTACGGCCTCACCTAACGGTATTTCATCACATCCAAAAAAAGTTACACGTCCAATGCAAATGTTATCGTTGGATTTGGTAGGTCCATTACCGAGAAGTTACTCTGGTTTTACCGTTATTTTATCCTGTGTCGATGTTTTTTCAAAGTTTACCTGGCTGTTCCCGTTGCGCAAAGGTACCGCGCGAAGCATTGTGAAGAGTTTAGAAGAAAGTATCTTTCTTGTACATGGCGTACCGCGCACCATTGTTTGTGATAACGGCCGTCAGTTTGTATCCAAAGAATTTAAGGACTTATTAAATAATTATAATATACCTCCTCCGTTTTATAACTCTTATTATACCCCTCAAAATAATGTGGTAGAGAGATATAACCAAACTTTGGGCACCGCATTATCGATATTAGTTGAATCAGACCACCGTAATTGGTCAAAATTTTTACCACAAATACAATCAGCTATGAACAATTCCGTAAATTGCGCTACGGGTTTTACACCTTATTTTCTAATGCATGGTCGGGAGCAAATATTAGACGGTGATTTGCATCGTAACCCTATAGCTGATACGGAATCTAATTTACAAAATTGTACTAGTCAGAGAATCTACGCACAAAAATTAGAAGAACTGTCATCAGTTTATGAGCAAGTCTCAGATGCTTTACTAAAAGCTTATCAAAAAGGAGCAAACCATTATAACCTGCGGAGAAAACATGTTAGTTTTCAAGTCGGAGATAGGGTTTGGCGTAGAAATTTCGTCCAATCAAACGCTTTAAATTACTTTGCACAGAAACTAGCTCCACGCTTTGTGCAAAATATAGTCGTGAAGAAAAAATCAGACTTAATCTATACATTAGCAGACCTCAAAGGTAAGGAAACTGGTAACTTTCACGTGAAAGACATCGTCAAGTCAGAAAATATACCGGATTAATATGTTTCTGATAGTGCTTTGGTGGGTCTGGCCACCCTACCAAGTACTCTCAATTAATTAATATTTCAAATATTTTTCAATGCACGGGAGCACAAAGCGGCTTGATCACCCGAGTTGGAGCGACCCAGCATTATGACAGTCCTTAGTCCTGTCCTAGTTAATTTTCTTTTAGAAAATATAGAAATTTCGTAAAATGGTTAGTATAATCGGTAAATAATAGAAAGAAACATAATAAATTTAGTATAACACTCTAGTATCCTACTCGAGTTTGTTACACGACAATGATGTTGTTCAGATAAGCTTATAGGAAAATAATTTTAAAAAAAAAAAAAAAAAAAAATGACTTGAAATATGGCTTTGACTAAACAAGTGAAAGTTAGGTAGCATGGGATATATAAACTGCCCAAATCTTGGAATGCACGGTGATACTTTTCCACTATCCCCGTATATTCTAGGTTTCTTAATATATACTTATGTTCATATTGTATACGTTCGCCCGTTACTTAGAAAGTGAAGATGTACCGGTCCAGTACATCTTTGTTTTCTAAGCAGTTTTAAAAAATTTTATTATTAAGAATTGAATTTTACCAAATATATTTTTGTTTACTTTATTATAATTATCTTGTCATGTTTGAAAATGGTATACTTATGTTAGTACTCTTGATATTTTGTTTAATAATTTCATAGTAATTAATGTTACAATTATAAGAGCTGGTTCAGCATATGTCTTTTCCTTAAATTCCTTCTATAACTTTAGTTATATTAAGTAAAAGTAGGTTTTATCTATAAATTAGTACAATAATACAATTTTCTACAAATTGCACCATTTACAACAATGGATGTATACAATTTTCTACCAATTGCACCATTTACAACAATGGATGTATACAATTTTCTACCAATTGCACCATTTACAACAATGGATGTATACAATCTTCGACCAATGACTCCATTTACAACAATGGATGTATACTACTACTAATTGCACCACATCTATAAGATTGGTTGTTGACAGTTCCACTCGATTAAACCACCTTACACACCTGCGTGTGTGTAAAGGTTAAAAGTTTTTTCTACTATTACGAAATAATGCTTTCCAAGGATGATTATTTTGTCTTATTGTATAAATTCTCTTCGAAAAACTTACCCAATAACCAGGTCAGGTAGAGTAGATAGAATTTCTTCGAAGTGTGTTTTATCTCCAACGGAGAAGTAGACTCAGTGAAAAGTGAGGGTTGGTTTACCTCCCTAAAAAAGTGTTGCCTGAGTGGCTTATCGCCCTATTAAAGGGCCAGTGAAGCTTTAACGCTTAAGTTGTTTAGATGTGTTGAGAAGAACAATAATATTTTTTTATATACCTACAGGTTTACCTACAATTTTGTTTAAGAATATTTTCCGTCACAGATGTAACGCTAACGGCAGTCTTCGACAATCGTCAATTTATCATCACCCGGTATTCCGATACTGTGGGTGCTTGCAGACTCCGTTCACGTAATATCTTCTAAAATTTGTAATTAAGTTACATTAATCTTAAGTTATCTTTAAGTTCTAGAATGGATGAATCGCAGGCTCAACCATCCGGCTGCACGCTCGATGGGTGCGATTGAAGCTGCGGCACACCCATTCATCATAAGTTTTGCTATCCAAATCGTAGATTTTGTCTTATTCCTTACTTATCTTACAAATTATGATGCTCATGTATAATTGTTGATTGTTTTTTTTAGAAACCCAGAGGATCTTTTCAGGCTTAGTTATTGCAGTTGTAGTTTTTTTTAAGTCGACACCGTTCGCTGACATCACCGCCAGGCATCGGCTTGCTGTGCTGTCGGAAACCAGAACTTTCTTCAAGAACCTTTGGACCTCGAAGGTGGTGGGTGCGGCTAAAAGGGATGGCCGTCCACACATCATTTTCCAGGTTCTGGGTTCCAACTTTTCTGGCCTTCTTGACTCTGGTTCGCATATCTCAATTATTGGTAATAATTTTCATCGTAAATTTTTAAATCTAGGGTTAAATCTTTCTGTTCTTAAGAAAAAATTTTCACTCACTTCTGCTACGGGTCATACTGTGGAGTGCGTTCACAAAATTGCGGTTCCGGTAGTTCTTGGTAACGTTAAGAAAATTTTTAATTTTGTGGTTATGCCAGATATAAAATCTAACATCATCCTCGGTTGCGACTTTTGGAAAGTTTTTAACATTTGTCCCAAGTTAACTAAATTAATGACTAATGACTCTGACAATAGTTGCGTGTCTGAGGTAAGAGGACTGGATAGCTTTGAGAACTTAAACTCATCTCAACAATCAATCTTAAATAACGTTATACTGGAATTTAAAGCCTTTTCTGGTAATCGTTTGGGTAGAACGTCTCTTGAAAAACATGTTATTGACACGGGTGATTGTCAACCTATTAAGCAACGTGTTTATCCGATATCTCCTCATTTATTGCCGGAAGCTCACAGAGAACTTGACAGACTATTAAATCTGGGAGTAGTAGAACCCAGCAATAGCTCGTGGAATAATCCTATTGTTTTAGTGCCTAAGAAAAATGGTTCTTTTAGACTTTGCTTGGATAGTAGAAAGCTCAACGCGGTCTCGCGGCGGGACGCTTATAGTCTACCGTTGATATCTGATATCTTAAATAGTCTCGGAGGAGCACGTTATCTATCAACTTTAGATCTTAATGATGCCTTTTTTCAAATCCCGTTAGAAGAAGATTCTAAAGAGAAAACCGCATTTACTATCCCTAAACGAGGCCTATTCCACTTTGTAACAATGCCTTTTGGTCTTCATGGTGCAAGTTCTCGGATGATGAGGCTAATGGACAAGGTCTTGGGTCCGGAGTTCGATGGGAAGGTCTTTTGTTATCTAGATGACATAATTATCATTAGCTCTACCTTTGAAGAACACATTGATCTTTTAAGACGGGTTAAACAAAAGTTACAAGCCGCGGGTTTGACTATTAACGTAGAGAAGTCAGTCTTTTGTCGTGACTCTCTTAAATACCTAGGTTTCGTGATTGATAAGGATGGGTTGAGAACTGACCCGGGAAAAGTGAAAGCAATCGTTGACTTCCCCATTCCAACGTCGCAAAAGAGCTTGCGTAGGTTTATCGGTATACTTTCTTGGTACAAAAGGTTCATTTTAAATTTTTCTTTAATTGCAGCACCTTTGCATAATTTAACCAAAAAGGAGTTTGCTGGTAAAAAATTTGTATGGAATGAACAGGCTGATGCTGCCTTTACTAAATTAAAGAATATTCTGGTCAAGGCTCCTGTTCTTGCTTGTCCCGACTTTAGTAAACCCTTTACAATTAGTTGCGATGCATCGAACACCGGTTTGGGGGCGGTCCTTTCTCAATCTGACGTTAATGGTATAGAACACCCTATTTCCTTTATTTCCAGATCACTATCTGCACAGGAGAAAAATCACTCCACAACCGAGAAGGAGTTAAATGCTATGATCTTTGCACTAGAGAAATTTAGGGGTTATATTGAAGGTTCGCCTATTCCTGTCAAGGTGATCACTGATCACTATAGTCTAAAATGGCTTACAAACTTAAAGTCTCCGTCGGGAAGATTAGCGCGGTGGGCGGTTAGACTACAGCAGTTCAATTTTGAAATAATTCATAGGAGCGGTAAAGACAACATTGTTCCGGACGCACTGTCTCGTGACCCTTTACATGTTGACTTGTTAGATCAGTCCTTTTCCACTTCTGACCGTTGGTACTTAAGTTTGAAAGAAAAAATTTTGGCTAATCCGGAAAAATTTCCAGCGTTTAAAGTTTGCAATGGTGTCATCTTCAAACACATTCAGAGCATGGAGGCTCTTCACAGGTCTTATGACTGGAAGGAAGTTCTCCCAAAAGAGTGTAGGAAAAACGTCATCGTTCAAAATCACGTTCCGCCTTCGTGTGCACATTTTGGCATCTTAAAAACGTTAAATAGGATTAAACTTAAATACTACTGGCCAAAAATGGCAGCTGATGTGAAGTCTTTTGTAAGTAAATGTCATACTTGTTTAGGTTATAAAAGTTCTAACTTACTGCCTCGTGGATTGATGGGTGACCCGAAACTGGTGCAAAGGCCGTGGCAAATGATTGCGACAGATCTATTAGGTCCTTACCCTAATTCTTATAAAAAGGGTTATACTTACCTTTTAGTGGTTTCTGATTTCTTTACCAAGTATACTAGACTTTTTCCACTTAGGAAAGCAACGGGTAGTGTTATTGCGGAAATTTTGGAAAATGATATCTTTTATAAATTCGGTGTTCCAGATACGATTGTTTTGGATAATGGCCCACAATATATATCGCGTGACATGAAAGCGCTGGCCAATAAATTTCATATCCGTCACTTGTTTTATAATTGCAGATATCACCCGCAGAATAACCCTGTTGAGCGTGTAAACAAGGTGTTGGTAGCAGCCCTGGGTTCTTTTGTGGGATCTGATCACAGATCCTGGGCGTGCCATCTACCTGAAATTGAACTGGCTATAAACACGGCTGTTCATGAAGTCACAGGCTATACTCCGTTCTTCCTTAATTTTGGTAGAGAAATTGTAATTTCGGGAAATGACTACAAAGGTGTAAACTTTAACGCGGAAGACATTAGATTCTCTAAACGCGATTCATGGGCATCTGATTTACATGAATTAAATGACATTTTCTCCCAAGTTCGCACGTCCTTAAGACAATCATACGAACGTAATAAGGTTCAATATAATCTGCGTCGTAGGGACGTTCAATATGAGGTTGGGGACATTGTCTGGAGAAGGTCATTTGCTTTGTCTGACGCTGGTAGATACTTTTCAGCAAAATTAGCCCCCAAATTTATACGTAGTAAAATTATTTGCAAGATATCGCCGGTTGCTTATCAATTAGCGGATATGACAGGGAAACCCGTGGGAACTTTTCATGTTAAGGATATAATCAAGTTAGAAGAAGCTAACTGACCTTGGGGTGGGTTAATTGATGAACTATTTTTTCTTATGTTGTAATCGTTATACTTTTATTTGAGAATTAATCCCTTTTCTCTTGTTATATATTAGGTTATTGCTTGCCTTGCCCTCAGGTTTGCAATTTTTCTTGTGTTCTCTCATTGTGAGGACATGACTAGTATTTTTGTGTCTTCACATTGAGTGGATTTTTTTGTATAAGTTTTGTTTTGTCCTTATGTACATGTGTAGTATGTGTTTTGGGAGTAATGTGTCCATTCCGATTCAACGCGGGGGATTGACGTTTTTTTAATCTCACGCATTGAATCCACACATTTTTTTGGATTTAAGTGCAATTATATTGTATTGAACATTTTGTGATCTCACGATTTGAATCCATTGTATCATTTTATACGTTATCCTAGGGCAGTGAAGTTCACAATCTCAGTTGGCCACTGTTTTGTGCTATTTTTCTGTTCGAGGGATCTTTTAATAGCTGATTTTACTTTGTGAGATGATACTAATTGTTCTTTAATGAACTAAGTCCGCGATGGCGACTTGTTTTGAGGTACGGTTTGTCCTTTCTAGAGGGACATACTGTATTTCAATTATGGCATATACGAAGCTGTATTTCGGTTTAACAGTTCTGTACCAAGCTTGGTCCTCGTGTCATTTTAATTGTGCGCATGGTTGTTCTTTATATGTTGTTTCTTAGTACCTTAGTTTGCCTTGGTGTTGGTTGACTATTTTAATTCATTAATTTAGAAAATACTTCATGCAGTTTTCCGCGATAGCCTCAGATGCTCATAACAATCTATTTTTCTCTGGTTTTAGGAAACCATTGGCATGGTGTTTTCTATGATTTAGTCATTGTGCAATACACTTTTCAAATATTTTTTAAAAAAATGTTATGTCATAAAAATTAATTTAATAATTAATTTATTTATTTAATATTTATTTTGAAATTAGTGAGTTTTTCACTCGCTCAGGTTATTGTAGATTTACAGAATCATATTTTTAACATTTAAAAATTGCATCTTTTCATGAAGTTTTTACTTTTATTTGCTCTTAATGTCCTTGGCTTGAATTATTATTAAAATGTTATTTGTTCATATTGTTAAGAATGTAAATGAGTAATTTTTTTTTACTTTTTCTTTTAACAAATACTATGCGTTTTCACATGCAATTGCTGTGGCTTCTCTCTGAGCTCAAGACAAGTCGCATCAATTTCATTTGGACTTAGCTGTATTTTTTGACAATATTGGGTCATCAATATATGGTTCTGTTTGAGCCGGTCACTTCTATCTTATTATGAATTTGGGTTTGTTTCTGGGATAACTTTATAATTTTTCATCTCTGCTCGCAGAGGGCAGTAACTGCAATGTGGGTTTAGACTTTACTATTTTCATTTAATAGCGTTTCTTTTAGCTTCAATTTAACTTTTGTTGGGCGCTCAGCTTTCACTTTTAGCTAGACTCGTTTTTAAATATTTTTTTTTTTAATAAATTTTGTTAGTCTTTACTACAGGTTATCTTTTCATTTGTTATTCTATTCAAGTTTTGTTTACACTTTAGTAGTTGTTAAATTCCTTGCTCAGTAATCCATTTTGTCAAGCATAGCATACCTTTCTTTTCACTCGCCTCAAGGAAGTCAGTCGCCTTCATCACTCTTCGGTTCTTCACGTCAAGATAACTCAAGATAATACAAAATTTCAAGATTTACAAACTTTTATCTATTCTTCGAGGAAGCAATTTTGTTCAAGATCGAGTCTTCAGGGAAGCAACATTCTTCTACGGGATGAGTTTAATAGGATACTACCTGGCCGTTCACTGCTATCAGAAAGAGGGTGCAGCTTCTCAAGATTGCATTTGTTGTCAACATTGGAGTATGGTGATACAATTTTCGGGGCTCATTATCTTCGCCAAGCAAGTTCAATCTTCATCACTGATGTCAGAAGAGGGTCATTCAGATATTCCATCAGCGAGAATTCTTCCTTCTACTTCCTGGGTGTTGGCGCTTCAATCCTTGCTCAGCGAGCACATCACGGACTTCTACAGAACGTGCTGGACTCTTCTTCTAAGGCATTATCTGCATTTTGTGACTCTTTACCACTTATTGGACTTGGATTTGGAGGCATATGGAAAATATCAAAAAAAAAAAATTATCGTGCCGAAAATTTTTTTCCTTTGGAAGGGGGGTAATGTAGCAGTGCGTACTTCTGGACGGGCAGTTCCTACCCGATTAAGATAATCATTGGTCAACATTCTTAAGTTGGCACGACTGTTTCGAGCTATGAGTGCGGAGCGGCACTTCATCGACTTCAGTTGCTTGCTGGACTCGTGGGATTACGGTGTGTTCGTACAACGCTGAACAATGAGGGTCTACTGTGCAAACTACGAAAGGTCTTTTTCACTTATATCTTTTAACAATGTACTTATAATTTAAATAGGGATTACTCATTTTAACTTCTTGCGTAGTTATTTTATAACTCGCTGGCGCCCGCTCAGACATTCTTTACAAGATTAAGTGTTTTTAAATTCATTAATGTCACATGTACTTTAGTCAAAATTTTATCAAGATGGCGTTATTTACACGTACATTCTTGTCACGCTCTGAGTTAAATTATTTGATAGAGTCTCATGTTCATTTATTTGATTAAACATTTTAATTATTGTTTTAATAAATTAGCGTCTGTTGATATTTAAAGTATTCTATTTTTTATCATCCTTATCAGTTCTCATCACTACCTACCTACTTTGAATTATTGCGTGTGCGTGGATGACTAGATAGTTGTATTCGGTAATTTTACCAATTAATGTCACAATCGAAAGACCCATCATTAATTAATACAACTATCCTTTCATCACCCATCCACGATAATATGTTACAGTATTAATGTTTGGGGACAAACATTTGTGTGGCGCGGGGGGTAATGTTATGAAGCGGTGTTAAGTCTTATTTAAAAGTAATTATTTAAAACACCTCTTCAGAACAAGTACCATTCATAGCATTAATTTTGATTAAAATTATAGAGAGCACGGTCTGGCAACAAATAGACCGCCGGGCAGTCTATTGTTTGTTTCCGTTTCCTTTCGCTGGGCACCAGTGATGGGATGTCTAGGGAAATTTCCCTAGATCTAGGGG
Organism: Hesperophylax magnus; assembly: GCA_026573805.1. Lineage (NCBI taxonomy): Eukaryota > Metazoa > Arthropoda > Insecta > Trichoptera > Limnephilidae > Hesperophylax > Hesperophylax magnus. Next base: position 508,456 of record JAIUSX010000221.1, on the reverse strand, counting down.
AGAGAAATATTGTCTAGGGAAAAGGGAAATTAGCACAAAATGTTACAAAATCTAGGGAAATTTCGAACTCTGGTAAAAATTTTTTTTACATATGACAATATAGCTGGGATTGCTAGTGAAAATGGTTTTATTATAATTTTATATTATTGGGATTCCCATTATTCTAAAATAATATTTTTTTTAACACTGACAACTCAAAATAATGTGTATTTATGAAAATAAAAACCATTAATGGGGATTCCTCAAATATATTTATAGGTTTCCGATTAAGTTTTTTTCTATGAATATTGCAAGAAATTATCTTGTCTTTCGGTGATTGCAGTTAATTATTTGATTTTTTATTACAAAGTTAGTGGTTTTTACTAGGAATTCTGTGGTAAGTACATACATAGTTTGAAACTATTAATTGGCAATATTATTACATTAGTAAACACTGTTTTATTTGGAAAAGCACAATATTTTAAGTACATCTACTACGTTCCAATCATTCCAATCTCTTTCCAATTAATAAACATATAAAACGGTGTTAGGTGTTAGTGTAACACAATATAAGTTCAATGTTGAGCTGCTACTTTCTAATATATCATTAAGACAACTTAAAAGTGCATCCTGAATATAATGTAGTATTTATTATAGGCCAAAACGATGGATTCAACACCTTCTACTTCTGGCTTAAGGAGGAACCTGTCAGATGAGGAAGACGCTTTCTAGGGAAATCTAGGGAAATTTAGACCCGGAATCTAGGGAAAAATAAATTTTGGACATACCAACCCTGCTGGGCACTCTGGAATTGTGACACGAGCGGGGCGGCCGTGTAATCATCGCACAGTCAATTAGATTATAATTCATTTTTACCCTGGATGGGCGATCGTATTAAAAAAGTGTACATCAGTATTCCTGATGCGGGTTATTCGGTTCTTTTTTACAAAAACCAAGTCGGTGCAGGTTCTATTAAATAAACGTCCGTATAATGGATGACCGTGTGTGTGTTCGTGAAGATCACAAATAATGTTCTACTGAAGTTTATATACGCGATCCCTTGCAAATCGTTATACCGCGGACTCCGGGAAATGAAGCATTCACCTCAAGTGGCGCGATACAAGCCGTATTTTTCTTAATAAGAAACGGATAATAAAATCACAAGCCCGGACGGCACCCGCTCAAGTAATCTGCCGATCAGCTCAATGGATGGATTCGCTCCATTAATGTTACATAAACGATAGACCCGATACGCTCCAGAACCGCTTATCAGCCACCTTGTCGGAGACGCTGGACCCGTCTCCTGGACCAAAGCCCTGATGGTGCCAGCTCGATCTGTCGGGGACAGACCACCGCCGGCCGTATAGAAGCTCCCCGCTCACTTCCCGTAATTAAGTGGTTAATCAGTTTTAGATAGAATTAAAAAACCAATTATTGATCCCTGGGGGTAAGTGCCGAGTCATAATATGTAACATGTTAACTTAAATATATTCTCCATGTTTTATAATGTGCAAAAACAAAACTACAGCTTTCGTTTCACTACAATCAGTAGAACCTGTAATCCTTTGTGTGCCCATGCCTTGGCGACAGTTTCATGCTCTGCCCATCCCGAACATTACTCGAGGACCGAGTATTGGCGCGCAGAAAATCTGCAAAGTTCTGGATGGCATTTAATATAAAATATGGCCGGTAACAAGTGTAGAATGAATGGGTATTGTAGTTGTAATGTATTCCGTGTGTAAGGATCCATTTCGTAATTTTTTTTTAAAGGAATGGGGTTGACTCACGGTTTTTAGGTTTTCAGGGATAAGGTTAAAGATTTTAGGAGCTAGGAAGAAAAATTGCCTTTGAGCTGACGTGGTATGTAGTGAAGGTACTTTGTAGGGACCGTTGGTTATTGTTCTGGTGGTGTAGTTGTGTTGTAAGAGAGTTTTGTTTTTATATTTGAACAGGAAATGTATAAGCGGAAATTTTAGGTGGAGTTGTCGTATGTTTAAGACCTTATACTCTATGAGGGGTCGAGTGGAGGGGTATCTTGTCGGTTTTGATTCATTTGTACAATTTCATAAATTACACATTAAAAATAATATGTAGTATATTTGCGGCACATTCCAGAGTGGAAGATACTTTTAGTATCGCTATGGTGTAAAACCACCACTCAGAATAGAAACGTTGCTCAAAATGACTTTGGCCGTGTTTGGTGACCCGATCTGAATAGCCACCTTCCTCTTCTCGATCTCCTTCCCCTCCCCCCTACCTCTAGCCTCACAACATACCCTCACTGGCTCCAGACGGTTAGGAGCAGTTGGGACTCTTATAGGAGGTATTCAAATAACAAGAGGAGGCCAGGGCCAGGACTTTTGAGGATGCTGTTTGGAGGTTTATTTTAGGAATGGGAAGAGTACCCTTGAAGGGAATTATATGTTATAGAAGGGAGGAAACATACATGCCGATAATTTGTGGTGAGAATATTTGTTAAAGACGTGATATATTAAGACGCAACACTAATATAGTAAAATGTTTAGAAACCCCTGATCTTAACAATGGTTCGGTTGCTTTGTTCCCGTTATCAACATATTATTTAATCCCGTGCATGATTATTGATGTCAGTCTTTTATATTATTTCAATAAACCCAACAGAATCACTAAAAACCACAGTAAATCATAAATCAGGGTACGCGGGGCGCAGGAACGCAAGGAGGAGGGTGACCGGTCGTTATGCTCATACTCATTATGACTCATTTGCTTTGAGGGCGCGCGCCGCGGCCGGACCTGACCCGTGTCCTTGTTGGGATAACAGATAGTCCGTGACGCATTATGCTATAGAGCGAATTCTATTATTTGAGTTGAGAGTATGATAAAAAAGCGTTTACGTACAAAATGTTTGTGAAGAACTTAGTAGGAAAAGCAAAAGTCGTGGAGAACTTAGTAGGTTTCGTAGTTAGAAAAAGAAAGTACCTACGTATAAATTATTTAGAACTGTTCAGCTAATATTTGGCTTTTATATATATATAGTCTCTCTACATAAGTATTACGTGTCAGTATATCATTGTATAATATATTATATTATAAAACACACTTTTCAAATATTCTATTAAAATAATAATCCAACTAAGCAAGTACAATGCTACATTAAAAGATTTTAAAAACTTGTTTATGAAGTAGTTAAAACTCTCGAACAAGTATAGTTTTATTGATTTTAATTTTTTATTATTAATTACATTTTAGTTATTTGTACATTCAAGTTAACAAATGACTAATTTAATATAACTTATCTGCATTTTAGCACATCTTTTTTGAAATTACTAATAGGTTTAGGTTATATAGTTAGGTTTTAAGTTTACTATGATCGTTCTTTTAGTGTAACAGGCCCTCTCATCTGGAATAGACTTCCCTCAGCTCTCACTAATCTCCAGAATTTACTAATAGGTTTAGGTTATATAGTTAGGTTTTAAGTTTACTATGATCGTTCTTTTAGTGTAACAGGCCCTCTCATCTGGAATAGACTTCCCTCAGCTCTCACTAATCTCCAGAATTTACTAATAGGTTTAGGTTATATAGTTAGGTTTTAAGTTTACTATGATCGTTCTTTTAGTGTAACAGGCCCTCTCATCTGGAATAGACTTCCCTCAGCTCTCACTAATCTCCAGAATTTACTAATAGGTTTAGGTTATATAGTTAGGTTTTAAGTTTACTATGATCGTTCTTTTAGTGTAACAGGCCCTCTCATCTGGAATAGACTTCCCTCAGCTCTCACTAATCTCCAGAATTTACTAATAGGTTTAGGTTATATAGTTAGGTTTTAAGTTTACTATGATCGTTCTTTTAGTGTAACAGGCCCTCTCATCTGGAATAGACTTCCCTCAGCTCTCACTAATCTCCAGAATTTACTAATAGGTTTAGGTTATATAGTTAGGTTTTAAGTTTACTATGATCGTTCTTTTAGTGTAACAGGCCCTCTCATCTGGAATAGACTTCCCTCAGCTCTCACTAATCTCCAGAATTTACTAATAGGTTTAGGTTATATAGTTAGGTTTTAAGTTTACTATGATCGTTCTTTTAGTGTAACAGGCCCTTAGAGTAATAAACAGGCCCTCTCATCTGGAATAGACTTCCCTCAGCTCTCAGTAATCTCCAGAATTTGGCTGAATTTAAACGGGCTTTAAAAACAAAATTATTTAAAAAATCTTACCATTCATAAATTTTAACTTCTTTTCAATATTTTATAATAAGCCATATTCTAAAACTTCCGGTAATTGTTTGGTTTCGGTTGTCTCCTTATTGTACCTTTTTAAAGTGTCTGCTCAGAAAATTCTCATTTCTGAGCACAAACTGTCTCCTGTTTTATATTATGTTTTACACAAATGAAAGAATATCTTTCTTTTAAACCACTTTATTACATTTATATAAGTCGACCGGTTTCGGTTGAACTCAATCTTCATCAGGACAGTACAAATATAAACTGTTTATAAACTGTTTATATTTGTACTGTCCTGATGAAGGTTGAGTTCAACCGAAACCGGTCGACGTATATATATGTAATAAAGTGGTTTAAAACAAAGATATTCTTTCATTTGTGTAATAATGTCAAGCCACAAAGTGTTTGCTTCCTTCGATAATTTATTATGTTTTAGTTTTAATATTCGTGTTTTGTCCTGTCCTGCTGTTATTGTTATTCTAAGTTTTGTCATCACTTTGTATAAACAGTGTATATAATGTTATAATATTATATTTGTATTAGGTAAGGCACACTGTAGGAATAATTTTAAGAACCACTAATACTGAATTACCATTTTTTTCAAGTTTGTTATACGAGTAGTTAAGTGCTCTTGAAGTGAAATGACACTAAACTGCGCTATATAAATGCCTTGTTATTATTATTATTTCATTTATTGGCTTTGTCCTTTTTTGGTAGTCTGATTACATAGCACGTCCTTGTGTTATGCCTGTTGTGTATAATGTCCTTGTTGTGTATAAGTTTGTTTATAAATTATTTTGGTAACAATTTTGGTAGTTCTTTCTGTCTCGAATTAATGCAAGTATCCTTAGGTTGCAACGTAATATCCACCATGAGCTATAGAGCTTGAAAATGTGTGTACCTTAATTAAATGATATTTTTTAATGAAGACGAGAAGCTATATTGTTCGTCTCAAACAAGTTTCACTACCTGAAATTTACACTTGGAGCTTTTATGTACGAGTAAACTTAGACCTGCTTTGATATGGGGGATACGTTCCCGGGGGACGGAGATTTCGATTTAAAAGATGGTCAAATTCCATATTTGTTTACATAAAGAACCCGTCAATAATATTAAAATATCAGCCGTTAATCAAATATGAAAGTTGAACGATGACAGTCCTGAGTGAGGTACTCGAGTTTCTAGTAGCTAAGAAAACATGGCCATCTTCTAAAGTGCTCCAGTACTACAGTACTCCAGTACTCAACAGCTCAAAGCGTACGGATGCCAAGATAAACTAAAAGGAAAATAAAACTCGGAACAATTTCTATTTTTTTAAATAGGACTAGCACTGTACAACAATATGTAGTAGAGAAATAAAATACGAAATAATACCTATAGTTCTAAAAAAAATAAACATTTTCTGAATGTCCTTCCATTTGGTTTGAGGTCGAAAAGTAACAATCTAAAATGTATATAAAAATCACGTGTTACTGTGGTCGTACACGCTAATCTCCGAAACCACCCAACCGATTTCAATGAAATTTTGTGGATTTGTATGGTTGGTTCCAGCTTTAAAGATAGAAAAGTTTTGGACCCACCGGTGGCGCTGTTGTCGAGATATAAAAAAACGTTTTATTTTTCGAATAGAACGGTGCCAGTCGCATTTTTACTTATTTTCTATGGTACTGATTAATAATCATAATCTGCTGAAAAGATCGATATCAAATGAAACGTTAAAACAATATGTATGATGAATGAGACTTGCGCATGCATTCTATGTATGGCAAATGTGTCAAAGTATGTCTACGAGTGACGTGAAAAATATATCCCTCGCGCTGCGGCGCAAGGCGATGGGTCGAGAGACCAGTCGGAGAGGTCAAAGGGTCTCCCCAAACCAGCTCGGATCTCCCGATCTGGGACGCCGTGCGGCTGGTGGGCAGGCGCATCCTGAACACACCTCACCCCATGAACCCGGGCACCCCTGCTAAATCATCAAACGTAGCGAACCACTTGGGGTGACCTATGGCAGAGGTGTTGGATATTCAATAAATGGTTGACGGGGCGACAGTAACCAAACCCGCCTACCAAATTAAAATATATATCCCTCATGATAGTACGAGTAAAAAACATACGTAACTTTTTTCGAAATTTAAACCTTGTAAGGTAGTTTTCAGGTACAAAAGTTGATTGTTTCTTTGGATAAAATAATATTTTTCCATGGAAAAATATTTTAGTGTGGGAAAAAACATCGGAATTTACCATCATGTAGAATCACCTCCCGAAATTTGTGCACTTTACCCCCGGACTCCCTCTATACATATAATACGTTTGCTGTAAGGCTGTCTATCAACTTTAACAAAGTGTAAGGTAGGTACCTAGGGCTTTCAATCCCGTGAATTTTTATCAGAACCGGGATTACGTTACTATCATTTTTCAATCCTGGAATTATAAATGTGTAAATTATTTTAAAAGTAGGAGTATCATATGTTATTTTTATTTTTCAGATATTAAAAATATATTATGAAACGCACCTACATTGTTATATAAATTCCAATAATATAAAAGAAAAAAAGTATTAATAAAATAAGTTAAAAAAATACATAATACAAAAAAAAAAGTATTTTGAGACTCAAAATGCGATCTCAATAAGATGGTATTCATTTTAAATGAATATTTTTATTTTCAAGCTTTTATTGCCTTTCCTCTACAATTTCAATGTCTAATTCAGACACAGATAAAGACACATTTTCTTTGACGGATTTCGACATATCAGGGTTCTTTCGGAGAATTTGAACAATTCATGAAATTTCAACGTTCATTTTCGGGTTCTATGAAAGTTCTGTTATTAACCACATTATATAATATGGCTGTGTCGACATACCATTATGTGGGTCTGATAATGTTCCGACGTCACGGAGTCACGGCCACGGCCCCGCGGCTGGAGACTGGAGACTGGAGACTGGATCTCTCATCTGGCTGGAGTCGGGTTGTGTTCCTGGCGCCCGCCAAAGTCGTGTTTACACGACGCGTAATAATAATTTGGAGTTCCCACACGATGCAGCCGTGTAAACACAGCTTAGCATAAAAATGGCGGGAACCCGGATGGGCTTATAATAAACAGACTTTAACATTAGGGGAATGGCGGCTCTGCTACAGGGGTTACCAACTTTATCATTCAAATAACTAATATAATAAATAACCACAAATTAAATAATTTAAGAATAAACCTATGATTTTATATAGGTCGCAAAATAAACTGAGATGCACCAGGTAGCCTGAACAAAAATGATATTATGAACTAGAAGTTGTGCAAGGACAGCCTGTACTGGGCCTGTTATGGACGGAGGCCGCTGAAGTGCAGCCTTAGCTGGTCACATGTGTGACGTCAGGAGACGCTACTGCATAAGCATTATCCAAGATCACTTTGAAAGCTCATATTTTTTATTGTAGAGCGGAGACAGTTTACATATAGTTAAGCCATAAGCCCATGTGCTATCTCCTATTTTACCTCATTCCTTTAATAATAGTCATTGCAATAATACTGATGGAATTGTTTTTTTTTTCAAAATTTTCCAAAACTGTTTATTCAGCTGACTCAAATAATGTTTCTATACCAACAACTTTAAATGAAACTCTTGATATTTCACAGTGTACCATAAGTCACTCTGATGTAATAAGTAAAATTAAATCTCTAGATGGCTTCAAATCTACGGGACCGGATAATATCCCCTCAATGTTTATCAAAGAATGTATCAAAGTAATTGCTCTTTGAAAAAAAAAATTAACTTATTTCATTTTTTATCTACTGGAATTTTTCTTAACAAGTGGAATATCAGTTACTTGACTCAAAAAGGGTGACAAAAGTGATGTTTGTGATTACAGACCGATATGTATTCAATCCATCATACCTAAACTCTGTGAAAGCCTTGACTATTGTGAAAGACTTGACTGGACAGACTAATTACACAAATAAAACCTGTAATAAACCTCACCTGTTTGGATTTATGGCAGGTAGAAGTACTCTTTCCAATTTAATTATCTAACTAATGCTTTTAAAGAAAAAAATAAGTGGATTCTGTTTATACTGATTTAAAAATAAATACGTTTGATAGTTGCCCATAAAATTCTTATTTGGAAATTAGAAAAGTTTGGTATACGGGGCAACATATTAGCCTGGTTTATAAGTTATCTTACTGGTAGACAACAAATTGTTAAAATTAAATCCTCTCAGACAAATAAAATAATGCAACAATTACCATATGTATTCCTCATTGCCAAGAATACTTATGGAGGGAAATAATTATACCGGGTCAGTGGACATCTTTAATATATCACTTAACAAATACAAAAGATTGTTAGTGAGGAAGTTTAGTGATGTATAATAAATATGTTCTGTATTAATATATAATTTTTACTAGTCATGTGTAAATACCCCAATCAAATGGCGTTAATAAGGAAATAAAAACAAATGGTTCAACAATGTGTCTTCTCAGGTCTCATCTCTCGTTTCCAATCCTCCTTGGCTCCCGGAAGACTCCACGAGGGAAGAGGGCCTCATCTTTCCTCTCCACTCCTGCTTGGTTCCTTTCGAAAGCACATAACATAACATCAGATATTGAAAAACTAATTTTTACTGTTGTTATTAACTCTATAAATAAAATTAATTTTCATCACAATAAAAAGTTAATAGACGACCTCATTGGTTGATCTCTCCAGGGGTGTTTTTATATTACATTAAATTGACCATAATGATTTTACAGCTGTCTCAGTGAACATTTATTTGATATTTCCACATCAAAAAATCCACCTATTCATTTATCTACCTATCCCCAGGTTGACAACAGCTGGAATGTGTGAGCGAGTATTCAGGCCACTGCAGCTGCCTAGCGCCACCTACATCAGCATTTAATGTTATTTCATAAATAGGCCAGGCGTTCAAAAATGCTCTTCTACAACAACCAATAACCAGTGAACTTCCCCTTTACAGTTTGTTACTTGTTACTTGTTAACTCCATTAACAGTAGTTATTCTAATTATTTCAATTAATTTTACCAGTATGTAAAATACGTTGATATTATTATCGTAGGTTTATTAATTTGTCTTGAAACTAGACAGTGTCAATAAACTGACTCAATTATAATATGCATAAAAATAAGTTTGTTAAATATGTGGCCGAGCAACTGAACAATGAACTCAAGAACTTGAATTTAATGTAATTTTCAAAAGTTTCAACTGATTGTGGGAACAATTAATTGGAAAAGTGATAAAGTACATCGCAAATGTTTTAATTAATTAATAATTCTGTATTTGAAATGTGTATCTACGAGTATATCTTTTGTTGAAATTTTTGAGACATTTCGTACTTTTCAAGTTTACTAACTAACGGTGTTTCTTTTAAAGGTTAAATTTCTAATCGTGAGGCAAATGTTTTTGAAAGGCATCCCGAGGTAAATTAAAAAAAAAAAAAAATGATTTTCGGCTTCACAAATTCTACATCTATAATACGTCTGCGCCAGTAATTGACATTATAAATCAAATAGAACATAATAGTAAGAATTTTTTAAGTTAACATTTAAAATGCGTTAAGTGTCCACGTAAATTTAAAGTGTAGGAATATTAGCACGATTACTATTGTTTGCATACTAAATCAACACCGGCGTAAATTCGAAACACATTATCCGTAATATTTCCAGGAAAATATTATGTAACTCTTCATTCACAGAATAGGTAACGGGTTTCGAGAAATATTTCGGTAGATGTACAGTGTATACATTTGAAGAATAAATATTGCGGTAGATACATATCTACGCGTTCATTCATTTGATGAATAAATCTGTGCCATCTTTTCCGCTTACTAATCGAAAAACTTTACTGCAATCATCGGTAATATTTAACATTTAAAACAACAACAATTTATTTTTAAAGACAACTGGTGTTTATTGCACAAATACAATTTTTCAAATTTTAAAAATTAATAATAATAATTAATTATATTAAAATGTATTAAAATATGAGGATCGACGGAGGATAAGAGAGTGAAGCTTCTTTCATTAAATTGTAAATCTAGTCTAGTCTAATTAATTTAAGAGTACTTAATTACGTAGCAAACTCGAAAATTAATCGCCTATATAGTTAAGCAAACAAATATACCTATAATTTCGAAATTTTTGACAAATTCGATGTTTAAAACATACCTAAACAAATCTTTCATATCAAAATTTTAATTATGAAAACGATTAATATATTGTACATTTAAAAAAATTTATCTAATTATTGTAAACTATATGAAACCTTTGTTAATTGCTAACCCATATGGTAAAATAAAATGTTACCCTTCGTACCCAATGTAAAAGCCCCATGGGCGTATAAAAAAGTAATGAATAAAAATTGAATAAAAAAAACAATATTTAGCTAAGTAAAAGTTATAGAACATTATTATTATTTTATTGTGTTTATCTAAAATAAATTAGTTGACGTATAATGACCGACAGTCCACTGGCCACTAGTGATCCCTCCTAAAGCTGACTCGGCAAGCATTTGACCTTTTCAAAAGACTGTTGACACGATAGTTTTTACACATGAACATAGGTGGCGCCCACTTGTCGCCCCCTGTACCCTCGATTCTCCGCTAGTAGCTTAGTAGCTACGTAAACAACCATACACTGTTATGATGTCCCTGCCACCGAATAATGGCCGCTATACAGGGTGTACCAGACGTAAGTAAACTAGTGGACTGTCGGTCATTATACGTGAACTAAAATAAATTAGTTGACGTATAATGACCGACAGTCCACTGGCCACTAGTGATCCCTCCTAAAGCTGACTCGGCAAGCATTTGACCTTTTCAAAAGACTGTTGACACGATAGTTTTTACACATGAACATAGGTGGCGCCCACTTGTCGCCCCCTGTACCCTCGATTCTCCGCTAGTAGCTTAGTAGCTACGTAAACAACCATACACTGTTATGATGTCCCTGCCACCGAATAATGGCCGCTATACAGGGTGTACCAGACGTAAGTAAACTAGTGGACTGTCGGTCATTATACGTGAACTAAAATAAATTAGTTGACGTATAATGACCGACAGTCCACTGGCCACTAGTGATCCCTCCTAAAGCTGACTCGGCAAGCATTTGACCTTTTCAAAAGACTGTTGACACGATAGTTTTTACACATGAACATAGGTGGCGCCCGCTTGTCGCCCCCTGTACCCTCGATTCTCCGCTAGTAGCTTAGTAGCTACGTAAACAACCATACACTGTTATGATGTCCCTGCCACCGAATAATGGCCGCTATACAGGGTGTACCAGACGTAAGTAAACTAGTGGACTGTCGGTCATTATACGTGAACTAAAATAAATTAGTTGACGTATAATGACCGACAGTCCACTGGCCACTAGTGATCCCTCCTAAAGCTGACTCGGCAAGCATTTGACCTTTTCAAAAGACTGTTGACACGATAGTTTTTACACATGAACATAGGTGGCGCCCACTTGTCGCCCCCTGTACCCTCGATTCTCCGCTAGTAGCTTAGTAGCTACGTAAACAACCATACACTGTTATGATGTCCCTGCCACCGAATAATGGCCGCTATACAGGGTGTACCAGACCTAAGAAAACTTTCATATTGTGAAATATCACCTCAAGGAAGCTTTCTCGCAGACTACAAACTGTGATTTCTGAGCGTTGTGCATGGGTAATGTGAAATACTCCTAATTGAATTAAAATGTGCAATTACTTATTGAAACTACTTGTCATATCCGACAAGCGATAAAGAATGTACCAACATTATTTTATTATAATTATTATTAGTTATTCGAATTGTGTATTTGTTTTGTTAAAATGTTTGACAGATACTTACTTACATGAATGAATATAGTGAAGATACGTTACTGAGACGTGCGTGGTTTCACTGAACTAGGTCCAATGGACATACTTTAGCGGCTCGTTACATTTATGGTTCGATTCAACAATTTGTCTTGAACAAAGTGTAAAGCTCTGCTTCCACTCCCTAATATACCATTGTCCATCTTGCATTGTAAAGTGTTTTTTTTTAATGTTGTTGTGCTCTTTGTCTGAAAACAATAAACCTATATATAATAATATAACGTCTCGTATTTTTATAATGTCATTGGATAGAAGTCGTGATTATTCAAATTTTCTGACATTTGAAAGGTTAAGTTATTCTGAAATTCAGTCATCCTGAGGCAAATATTTTCTTTTATGAATACCTCTAGCCTCATAAATCCTACAATTGGGATATGTTGCGAAAAGGGTTCCATGATAACTCAACACAGTGACAATTCAACGCACTTTTAAAAATTGATATAATGTCAAAATAAAAATTTAAGCTAACCTAACTTAACCTACTTAACCCAGTTAATAAAGTCTTTGTTTCATCACTTTCCATGACTTTATATAACTTTTTAAAGATGTGATGATTTATCCGGTCACCTGCGAAAAGACAGGATGAAGGAAGAGGAAGGAGGAGGTTGGGATGCATTTTGTACTATGGTTAGAGTCTGACGCGTTCCTTCCGATTCACCCTGTGTATTATACTACCAAGCTAGACAAGTCGATCAAATAAACAGCTGCTACACTGTCTGACTGCTGTGTGTGAGTGTGTGCGTGCGTGCGTGCATGCGGTCACACACCCTTACACGGTTAACTGCTTTTTCAGTCGATCACTACATTCAACGGTCCTCTCTGGTTCATGTTAACTACCCTTAAGGCGAAGCTTAAATCTTTATAACCGATTGGTGTACATTATGAATACCAAAAAATATGCTTTAGATAAATTGAAGGTTTTCCTATCGTTTCACTTGAGTAGGATACAAATAAAAAATAAATTACTCAATAAAAAATATAAATGCAAACTACTAAAAAAATATTTTTTCAATAGAAATGTATGAACGCATAAATGAAACAACTTTTAAAAAATACAATATTATAGCTAAGATTATCTGTGACAGTTTCACTTGATTAACTTGTTTGCTTTCTTATAAAATTACTTTTTTTGAAAAAACAGTTTTTTGCTTGAAATCGAACGTTTCTAGAATCCGTTTGTTAAGCGATTTTAATGCCTATTACCTACGATATAAGGTATACCAGGAATATACACATTTTTGGCTTGTAGCTTCCTCTTAAATCATACTTTACGAACCTTGGTTCCAAATACGGAGGTTGCGGGTTTCAACCCCGGTTTTAGGCTTTCATTCACAAATTTATCGGGAACACAAAACAATATTTATTATAAAGGTTTGTAAGTGTTCAATGAACTCCCCTTAAATGTTAAGGAAGTAGAAGTTTCGTGGGTTATGTCTCAATGTTGTGAAGATCAAATGTTAGTACCTACTAGCTTTACAGGATTGAACCATAATTTTACTTGCCTGTCTGGGGCCTAGGAGTATCCTATGAAAATTGATGACATCGGTTTTCTTTCAAATCAGTACTAAGACTTACGGCTCATATTCTATTATCTGTTGAATATAGTTGAAATTCGCGCGCGAGGGGGTCTTAGTAAAGCAAATGCCACACACCTATAAATAAATAATTATTTGCCGTATCATATCAAACACAAAGAAGTCGCTCAGTGACAGAACTAGCGACTAGCGACTAGCGACTAGCGACTAGCGACCGACTATAGAAATAGCTCGAGAGTAAGAAAGAGTCCCACCGAGGCGAGGCGCCAGCAATAAATCGGTTTGTTTTCCCCCTTTTTCCTGCTTGTTAGTTCCTTTGTCTCTTGCAAGTGCTGAACTCCTGGGATATTACGTGACTCACTCAACCGGTCACGGTGCGATACGCACGTCACACACACACTGTACTGTGTGCTGTACACTCATACACTGAATTGAACTGAATTTATGTATTTATCATAAATTTCAATCCATTCGGTTGTGTAGATCCTGAAAAACCGGCGTTAAAAGTTCGAGCCCAAGTCTTAGATTCAAGCCTGAACTTATTGTTGATTATTAATGTTATTTCAAATGTTCAATTATTACATTGTTTTTCTATGCCCGTCTCAATCCTGCAGGAGTTCCTGCAATCGAGACAATATACTATAATGCAAAGGTTATAGTGGTATGTATACCAACTAGTAGATATTTTTAATAGAACCGAAAACTTACAAAAAAACACTTTCATTTACATTTCTTAAAACAGTTATTAGTCAACATTTTATTTTTTATATAACCTCATTGTAAATTTTAGCTCATTGGAATCATATTACATATTTGTAAAAACGATAACTTTGTGGCTCGCCATAATTTACAATACACTTAAATTTGTTTTTGTCACTTCGTTTTAATCACACAACCGGTTTCAGAAGTACCCTTCCTTCATCAGGAGAATATTAAAAGTAAGGGTATTCTGAATGTAATTAAAATAAAGTGGTCAAAAAACAATTTATGTATTAGTTTGTTTACACTGAATACTTTATTGTTTCTAGTTTATTGTGTATAAAGGTACTTACTTGTATCCTAAATACATAAATAAATGATGGACGTCAGATCAGATCAGAGTGCAGTCAGAAATTTAACGAGATTTAAAACAACTTTTTGATTGTTTCATAATAAAATCAAAATATTTTAGTAGAGCTTGCGGAAGGGTGTGCAAACCCTATTAGCTCTTTTTATACAGAGCTTGCGGAAGGGTGTGCAAACCCCATTAGCTCTTTTTATACAAACCTACTTTTAAAAGAGTTGCAGAGAAAGTAAAAGGAGAACTAAATGCGTTTGAAAATAGTATTTATACAGAATTTTGGTTGGACTTTTTTTATTCTAATGAAAGACGTCATAAAGTTGTTTGAGAAAAATTTCATTGTTGTTTTAATATTTTTAATTTGTCGAAACACGTTATGTTATATGTTAATTTTTTTTAGAGTTGAGCGAGTTAATCTTATTACCTCTGTGCGTTACGCCTGGAAAGCGAGGGTTCATATATTATGTGAACCTCTTCTTATGTCATATTAAATGTATTGTCTCCCTTATTATGTTATTCCCCAATATAATGTAATCTTGTCTTTTTTAGAATTTCATAAACTTCTTATACGGATGATTTAACCATTAACTATTATATAATAATATGAAATATAAATACCAAATGCGAACTGGATCAGGGGTATTGATATTATTGTTATCGTAGATACAGATGTGTGAATAGTTAGGGGGTTTTCAATGTGCGGTAGTGTATAATATTATAAACCCCACACGCTGTATGACTCGATGATTCGGTTGGCTGAGACTGTATGATGACTAGCGAGAACTGGGCAGGAGAACTGGCCAGAAGCATGATGTCATATCCAGGGAATGGCATCTGGAATCACCTCAACTCGGATTTCAGATGCAGCCACAAACTACACTGTAAAGTTGGAAGAAAGTTATTTGTTATTTGCTGAGACTGTATGATGACTAGCGAGAACTGGGCAGGAGAACTGGCCAGAAGCATGATGTCATCTCCAGGGAATGGCATCTGGAATCACCTCAACTCGGATTTCAGATGCAGCCACAAACTACACTGTAAAGTTGGAAGAAAGTTATTTGTTATTTGCTGAGACTGTATGATGACTAGCGAGAACTGGGCAGGAGAACTGGCCAGAAGCATGATGTCATCTCCAGGGAATGGCATCTGGAATCACCTCAACTCGGATTTCAGATGCAGCCACAAACTACACTGTAAAGTTGGAAGAAAGTTATTTGTTATTTGCTGAGACTATATGATGACTAGCGAGAACTGGGCAGGAGAACTGGCCAGAAGCATGATGTCATATCCAGGGAATGGCATCTGGAATCACCTCAACTCGGATTTCAGATGCAGCCACAAACTACACTGTAAAGTTGGAAGAAAGTTATTTGTTATTTGCTGAGACTGTATGATGACTAGCGAGAACTGGGCAGGAGAACTGGCCAGAAGCATGATGTCATATCCAGGGAATGGCATCTGGAATCACCTCAACTCGGATTTCAGATGCAGCCACAAACTACACTGTAAAGTTGGAAGAAAGTTATTTGTTATTTGCTGAGACTGTATGATGACTAGCGAGAACTGGGCAGGAGAACTGGCCAGAAGCATGATGTCATATCCAGGGAATGGCATCTGGAATCACCTCAACTCGGATTTCAGATGCAGCCACAAACTACACTGTAAAGTTGGAAGAAAGTTATTTGTTATTTGCTGAGACTGTATGATGACTAGCGAGAACTGGGCAGGAGAACTGGCCAGAAGCATGATGTCATATCCAGGGAATGGCATCTGGAATCACCTCAACTCGGATTTCAGATGCAGCCACAAACTACACTGTAAAGTTGGAAGAAAGTTATTTGTTATTTGCTGAGACTGTATGATGACTAGCGAGAACTGGGCAGGAGAACTGGCCAGAAGCATGATGTCATATCCAGGGAATGGCATCTGGAATCACCTCAACTCGGATTTCAGATGCAGCCACAAACTACACTGTAAAGTTGGAAGAAAGTTATTTGTTATTTGCTGAGACTGTATGATGACTAGCGAGAACTGGGCAGGAGAACTGGCCAGAAGCATGATGTCATCTCCAGGGAATGGCATCTGGAATCACCTCAACTCGGATTTCAGATGCAGCCACAAACTACACTGTAAAGTGGGAAGAAAGTTATTTGTTTAAAACTCTATATTATATCCATTGACGTTATACTCGTATACTAGCTTTATCTCTAACATCATTTGACTTTATTTGTGGCTACGGAAGCTGTGATTTTGTGGTAAAGTGTGATTTTTTTGTAATATTATATGTTTGTCAATGCGTGCATATAAGTAGGTAGATGGATTTTATACGAATTTACATTACAATTACATAGATTCATGAAGGAAGAATAAAAAATATAGAAAAGTTGTAATAAACGGATTCAAATTAACATGGAATCATTTTTATAGTGGTAGAAAAACAAATCTAATAAATGCTAACTTTAATATAATACTTCTGCATATAATAGCCACTTTAATATAATTTATCTGTATCTAATAGCCACTTTATTATAAATACATCTGCATCAATAGCCACTTTTTAAATATATAGGTACTTATCTTTCGTGACTTTGGGAAATTTAATGAGAACAAATCAAGAATTAAAAATCTGACTGAAAGAGGCCAATGAAAAAACTATACAATTGTACCACCCCAGCCAGGAGCACCCCTGTTCTGGCGAGACCGGTAAACCAGGGGGCACTGATTTCTTAGGACTTGGAACACGTGCTCTGAGGATGTGAAGGAGGTCGGAGTTTAATCGACCGGTATACATGGTAATCACTATTGGAATGCAGGATTGCCAGGAATAAAGGAATTGATTATGTTTTGGTTTTCGTTTCTCGCCTTCCACATATTTTGGTTCCCGTTTATTTTCGCTTCCAGCTTCCTGCTTCCCGCTTCCAGTTTTCCGCATATAATTGTTTATTGTTTGTTTCTTCCCGCTGTTCTTTATTCTCGTTTAGAGCTTCCCGTAATTTTAAACTTACCGTTACACGCTTCCAGCTTCCCTCTGCTTTTTCCTTCCCGTTTCCAGTTGCTTTATACTTTCCGCTTCCGCTGCTTCTTGCTTCTTATTTCATGCTTCCCGGTTACTGCTTCTTACTTCCTGCTTCTCTCCCACTTAGCGTTTCCAGCTTTCCAATGTTTCTCAGTTGACGTTTCTCGCTGTTTCATGCTTCCCGCCGTATCCCTATCGGAAGAAAAGTTCCACTCTACCATGACATAGAGACTCAATTACCTCCACCACCTTGTTTCCAAAGCATTTGAACTTCATATTAGTTGATAGGTGTTTCTTTATTTAGCGGTTCTTTCCTTGTTGAGGCGATGAAAGAGGTCAATGAAAAAACCCTAAACGTAGAAGACGCACCAAATCAAACGGAATTAAATAAGATGATAGTTATATATTATCCCTTTAAATTAATAATAATAGCAGGTAGTAAAGTACCTAAATACTGCACATATTGGGCTTATATAAAACATACCCACCTATTTATTTAATAGTTTGACTTTGTGCACAAGTGCCTTTGACTTAGTAAGGACGTGTTGTTTCGCAGAATTTGAACAATTCAACAAATTTTGAAGATGATTCTCAAGTTTTGTAAAGGTTCTATTCATGTTCAGTTATTATATCATTATTGGTTACTTGTTCACAAAACTAAAATAATAACAGAACCATAACAGAACTTGAAAATCACCTTTGAAATTTGATGAATTGTTCAAATTCTGTAAAACGACCCATTCTTAGTGTTTTGTATTTTGTGGATTAAAAAATAAATATTCAACACTTAAATAACATGCTAAAGGCGGTCTTTACTCCATACCTAGAAAATAAATCACTCATCGTTTTATTTTATGTCCCGCAAATCGATTTGTGTAGCGGGGAGAAAAATTTCAAATGATTGCGACTCTTTTTTATAAAAAGTCCAACACAAGAATATTAATCACCGAAACCAGAATATTCTGTGATTAACTAAACAAATATTCGGAGACGACAACATTGTTTCAGGATCCTCCTTATTCATGTACCCTCTTTAAACAAAACGTAACAAAATGATGACTAAGAACTTCATAGAAATTCAATTTGAATGTATTTTCAATGTGGAAGGTTTATTTATAATCGTGCATATTTCTCGGTGCAGTTAAAGTTCACTGAAAACTAAAACGCGAAGACGATAAAAATGTAAAAGGGAATAACCAGAATAACAAAACTTGTTCATATTGAAATACAGCTGAAGTCCCCGGTGTTGCCCGGGATTTACGAATAGTTTTTGTTTTTAAATCCGATGTAGACAGTAATTTTTCTCTTATTTTGAATGTCAAGTTTGTTAAAAATAAGTATGAAAATTCTGCCTTAAGGGGTGTGATAGGGGAAAAGGGATGGTCTTTTTCTAAATTTTGTGAAGGCAGAAACCTTTCTGTTATTTTGAAGGTATGTAGTACAAAATTTCATTAATCTCGAAATAAAACTTTAGATTTGTATAAAAAACAAACCCACAGAAACTCTTCATTTATCCGTGTCTTTTTTTATACGTATTATATTGTGGACCAAATGGGCGATAGTAATAACTCCGGTATTATAAGTGTTCTCATTTCTGAGCACAAACTGTCTCCTGTTATATATTATGTTTTAGTTTTAATATTCGTGTTTTGTCCTGTCCTGCTGTTATTGTTATTCTAAGTTTTGTCATCACTTTGTATAAACAGTGTATTTAGTGTTATAATATTAGATCTGTATTGGGTAAGGCACACTGTAGGAATAATTTTAAGAACCACTAATACTGAATTACCATTTTTTTAAAGTTTGTTATACGAGTAAGTGAAATGACACTAAACTGCGCTATATAAATGCCATGTTATTATTATTATTATTTTC
Source organism: Hesperophylax magnus (assembly GCA_026573805.1). Taxonomy (NCBI): domain Eukaryota; kingdom Metazoa; phylum Arthropoda; class Insecta; order Trichoptera; family Limnephilidae; genus Hesperophylax; species Hesperophylax magnus. Next base: position 488,924 of record JAIUSX010000221.1, on the reverse strand, counting down.
ACCCCATTGTTTTAGTCAGTAGTAGTTTCCTGCCTATATATTCTTAGTTTTTTTTTCATGTAACACTTGCGTATTTAACTCGACAACAAACGCAATCGAAAATCTTATTGGAATTGCCGAAGCGTATTTAAAATTGCGATATTAATATAAAGCACCGTTGGCAGATACGTTACCCCCGGATAGGAAATAGGTCTGGACTTCTATCTCCATCTCATCTGCAACATAAACATTGAACAATTCATCAAATTTCAAGGTTAAAATTCAAGTTCTGTGAAAGTTCTGTTCACAGTACTTGAATAATATCAGAATTGGAATAGTCCTTAACGTTGTTTAAATAGTGGTCTTTATCACTCTCGTCACATGCAATAGTCCCCCACACAGATGGCGTCACCGCGCATTAAAACTCCACAAATACACTTTTTTCTCCAGTTTGAAGCGATAAATAATACGACGTACAGGAGACAAGTAGACAGTTAAGTAGATGAACAGATCGGCGCGGCGGTGACCCTGACCGTTGTTTGGCGCCACCATCCACCATCCACCAGACACTGCAACACTCCTAACCAGTAATAGTGCAGTCACGTCATCCATCAGGCGGACGGAACCAATCGGAAATGCACTCGAAATATCTAATAATAACATGTAAATGATATTCATGCTAATTTTATTATAATCCTATTTATTCGCTTGACTTTAAGTTGCATTAGTACTTATAATTTATTGGTATTACTACATGGTGGAGTGCTATTCATATTAAATATATTATATTAGCCACTAGCTCTATACGATAGCGCGTGTTGCTTATCTGTTCAACAGATGGTGCTGTTTTTCAAAAATACCATGTTTCTACCTGTCACAGGTGACATCTATTTAATATAGGTTTATAAAAACACATGCGTTCGAATGAAACATTCTGTCAAAATTTTAATGCAATCGGTGAACTTTCGGAGATTTAAGCTTTTGAACAAACGAACATTTACATTTTTATTTATACAGATAGAAGATAGATAGATAGATTTAACAGTGCTCGCATCAGGGCGGTTAAATACTTAATTGTAGTACTAGTACATATTGAATTATTTGGCGGGTTGAAAATAAGCCGACGTGGCTCAGTGGTTCAGAGCGTCTGACCGGACATCAGAAGGCGCGGGTTCAATTCCCGTCGGCAGCATTTATTTTTACTCGGGAGATATTTTCAATTTTTATTGATATTGCAGGCGAATAATTATGGCTTATAATATTTTATGAAGATTATTTATGATAGTGGCAGGTTCATTTAAATTATAACAAAGCATTGAGTAAAATATATATATATATATATCAGTTAATATCAGTTTCTGAAATGACAGGCTTCATCCATGTCAACCGTAGATATCGTCGGAGGAAAAGTCTAAGGAGTAGGTAATTGGTATCACTAATCTTCAAATAGTCAATAATCACTAGATACTTCCAAATTCAATCTGAATGGACTTGCGGAGAGTTGAAATAATAAAAGGCACACTTTAAAGTTATTAAGCGTTCTATCCGTGTGGTGGCCACTTCGATAACTATAGGGATGTAGGCTATGATAAATATTCAACTTTCTATTACAACCTGATGCTCGGGGCGACGATCAACCAAAGAAACATAATGATTTTAAAAATACAGCTCGTTGTGTGTTCTCAATTAGTTTACGATGCACACATTGCACACCCTCTAACAAGACCTCCCAATTTACTCAGCATAATATTAGTTTATTTATTTAATGGTTCGGCTGTTTATAATATAACGGCAATCGTTTCGCGTCTTTGTGACTGCCAACAAAATCTAAGGCCGAGTTTCCCTGGGCAGTAGGACCCTCGCACTAGCCCTTAGCGCCGGAGAGAGGACGCCTGAAGGCTCGGACGCCGCCGGACGCCGGGCGCCCTGAAGCCTCGACGCTCTCGCTTGGCGTTCAAAGCATGGCGCCTGTTACCTAAGCGTCGTGGCGCCGAAGACTTAGGCGTCGCCGTGGTGCCCCGAATTCTTAAAGCAGACACAATTAAAAAAGATAGTCTTCTTTCCTTGAGCGATAAATATTTACTCGGAAGAAGAGTTATAATAAAGATATCGGAGAAATCTTTCATGCAAATGCATTTTACTGTCGTGTTTACATCAATTTGATATTAAAGTTGAGATGACCTCCAAAATACAATGTATATTATAAACTGCTAATCTAAACAAATTGCTGTAAATTACATACGATGCGCAAGCGTTTTAAATAGCAGAAGGTATTATTATTTTATTGAAGATCGGTGGAAGGCGAATGCGAGAATGGAAAAACGAATGTCTTAAATTATTATTTTCCATAATATTCTGACCGTTTTACTAATACTAATACTACTAGCTACTCACTAAGACGCCCATTACACAATGCATTGGTAAAACATTATTTTTCGTATTGGCAATTCAAGTTTGTAACGAAATAATAATATAATAACTTGCGAGGAAATATTTTGGCGCCATGGGAATTGGCGCGCTTTTGTTCTGATAGTTTATTGTCCCCTCCCGCGCACCAACGAGCAGGGGATAAATGGTAATCGTTGCATTTGGGACAAATGTTGTTTTTAAGAAATACCGAGCCCGGATCCAGTAGTTCTATTACACCCACCATCTTAGTATATTTAACAATTTTCGTTATCGTAGATAAAAAGTGGTTTCTGATGGGTATTAAAGTCAAACTAGTGGCGCCAGTATATTAATGTTTATTTTCTGTTCTACTTACATAGGTCCCGCAATTTTTCGATTCAATGTCGAATAATTGACTTTTTACTAAGATTTTTTTCGCGTAACATATTTGAGCAATTATATTTTACTATATAGATCTACTTAGTATATTTTTTTTTATTAAGGGAAAATTTTAAATTTTTTGGAGATGCTATTTCATAGATGGCGCCAATTTAATTATATTAGGAAAAAATCCCTTTTTTGTGTTGGTGATTCGATCGAATATAGTAAATATTGCCTTCCTTGAAGGAATTGAGTTTTTGTGTTGGTGATTCGATCGAATATAGTAAATATTGCCTTCCTTGAAGGAATTGAGTTTTTGTGTTGGTGATTCGATCGAATATAGTAAATATTGCCTTCCTTGAAGGAATTGAGTTTTTGTGTTGGTGATTCGATCGAATATAGTAAATATTGCCTTCCTTGAAGGAATTGAGTTTTTGTGTTGGTGATTCGATCGAATATAGTAAATATTGCCTTCCTTGAAGGAATTGAGTTTTTGTGTTGGTGATTCGATCGAATATAGTAAATATTGCCTTCCTTGAAGGAATTGAGTTTTTATTCCTGAGAAGCAAACTGAGAGTCTAGATCTTTGTTTCAGTCAACTGTGTAGAAATTAACAAAATACCTTATATCTATGAAACAGATAAATGTTTAGAAAAGTAAACAGTTCAATCTCGACTATGTAATACTATAGTTTTCTTCTGCCTGACCCTGTATAATGTATACAAAACTAGATATTGTTATTATTAACAAGGAGTCAAGTCTGAAGATGCCCCGTTGCAGGGTAAAACTGTCTGACTCTGTATTACTTGTACAACATTAGATATTGTTATTATTAACAAGGAGACAAGTCTGAAGATGCCCGTTGCAGGGTAAAACTGTCTGACCCAGTATAATTTGTAAAACCCTGAAGATGCCCGTTGCAGGGTAAAACTGTCTGACCCAGTATAATTTGTAAAACCCTGAAGATGCCCGTTGCAGGGTAAAACTGTCTGACCCAGTATAATTTGTAAAACCCTGAAGATGCCCGTTGCAGGGAAAAACTGTCTGACCCAGTATAATTTGTAAAACCCTGAAGATGCGCGTTGCAGGGTAGCCCTGTCCGGCCCTATATTACTTGTACAACATTAGATATTGTTATTATTAACAAGGAGACAAGTCTGAAGATGCCCGTTGCAGGGTAAAACTGTCTGACCCAGTATAATTTGTAAAAACCTGAAGATGCGCGTTGCAGGGTAAAACTGTCTGACCCAGTATAATTTGTAAAACCCTGAAGATGCCCGTTGCAGGGTAAAACTGTCTGACCCAGTATAATTTGTAAAACCCTGAAGATGCGCGTTGCAGGGTAGCCCTGTCCGGCCCTATATTACTTGTACAACATTAGATATTGTTATTATTAACAAGGAGACAAGTCTGAAGATGCCCGTTGCAGGGTAAAACTGTCTGACCCAGTATAATTTGTAAAACCCTGAAGATGCCCGTTGCAGGGTAAAACTGTCTGACCCAGTATAATTTGTAAAACCCTGAAGATGCCCGTTGCAGGGTAAAACTGTCTGACCCAGTATAATTTGTAAAACCCTGAAGATGCGCGTTGCAGGGTAGCCCTGTCCGGCCCTATATTACTTGTACAACATTAGATATTGTTATTATTAACAAGGAGACAAGTCTGAAGATGCCCGTTGCAGGGTAAAACTGTCTGACCCAGTATAATTTGTAAAACCCTGAAGATGCCCGTTGCAGGGTAAAACTGTCTGACCCAGTATAATTTGTAAAACCCTGAAGATGCGCGTTGCAGGGTAGCCCTGTCCGGCCCTATATTACTTGTACAACATTAGATATTGTTATTATTAACAAGGAGACAAGTCTGAAGATGCCCGTTGCAGGGTAAAACTGTCTGACCCAGTATAATTTGTAAAACCCTGAAGATGCGCGTTGCAGGGTAGCCCTGTCCGGCCCTATATTACTTGTACAACATTAGATATTGTTATTATTAACAAGGAGACAAGTCTGAAGATGCCCGTTGCAGGGTAAAACTGTCTGACCCAGTATAATTTGTAAAACCCTGAAGATGCCCGTTGACGGGTAAAACTGTCTGACCCAGTATAATTTGTAAAACCCTGAAGATGCCCGTTGCAGGGTAAAACTGTCTGACCCAGTATAATTTGTAAAACCCTGAAGATGCCCGTTGCAGGGAAAAACTGTCTGACCCAGTATAATTTGTAAAACCCTGAAGATGCGCGTTGCAGGGTAGCCCTGTCCGGCCCTATATTACTTGTACAACATTAGATATTGTTATTATTAACAAGGAGACAAGTCTGAAGATGCCCGTTGCAGGGTAAAACTGTCTGACCCAGTATAATTTGTAAAACCCTGAAGATGCGCGTTGCAGGGTAGCCCTGTCCGGCCCTATATTACTTGTATAACATTAGATATTGTTATTATTAACAAGGAGACAAGTCTGAAGATGCCCGTTGCAGGGTAAAACTGTCTGACCCAGTATAATTTGTAAAACCCTGAAGATGCCCGTTGCAGGGTAAAACTGTCTGACCCAGTATAATTTGTAAAACCCTGAAGATGCCCGTTGCAGGGTAAAACTGTCTGACCCAGTATAATTTGTAAAACCCTGAAGATGCGCGTTGCAGGGTAGCCCTGTCCGGCCCTATATTACTTGTACAACATTAGATATTGTTATTATTAACAAGGAGACAAGTCTGAAGATGCCCGTTGCAGGGTAAAACTGTCTGACCCAGTATAATTTGTAAAACCCTGAAGATGCCCGTTGCAGGGTAAAACTGTCTGACCCAGTATAATTTGTAAAACCCTGAAGATGCCCGTTGCAGGGTAAAACTGTCTGACCCAGTATAATTTGTAAAACCCTGAAGATGCGCGTTGCAGGGTAGCCCTGTCCGGCCCTATATTACTTGTACAACATTAGATATTGTTATTATTAACAAGGAGACAAGTCTGAAGATGCCCGTTGCAGGGTAAAACTGTCTGACCCAGTATAATTTGTAAAACCCTGAAGATGCCCGTTGCAGGGTAAAACTGTCTGACCCAGTATAATTTGTAAAACCCTGAAGATGCGCGTTGCAGGGTAGCCCTGTCCGGCCCTATATTACTTGTACAACATTAGATATTGTTATTATTAACAAGGAGACAAGTCTGAAGATGCCCGTTGCAGGGTAAAACTGTCTGACCCAGTATAATTTGTAAAACCCTGAAGATGCGCGTTGCAGGGTAGCCCTGTCCGGCCCTATATTACTTGTACAACATTAGATATTGTTATTATTAACAAGGAGACAAGTCTGAAGATGCCCGTTGCAGGGTAAAACTGTCTGACCCAGTATAATTTGTAAAACCCTGAAGATGCGCGTTGCAGGGTAGCCCTGTCCGGCCCTATATTACTTGTACAATATTAGATATTGTTATTATTAACAAGGAGACAAGTCTGAAGATGCTCGTTGCAGGGTAAAACTGTCTGACCCAGTATAATTTGTAAAACCCTGAAGATGCGCGTTGCAGGGTAGCCCTGTCCGGCCCTATATTACTTGTACAACATTAGATATTGTTATTATTAACAAGGAGACAAGTCTGAAGATGCCCGTTGCAGGGTAAAACTGTCTGACCCAGTATAATTTGTAAAACCCTGAAGATGCGCGTTGCAGGGTAGCCCTGTCCGGCCCCATATTACTTGTACAACATTAGATATTGTTATTATTAACAAGGAGACAAGTCTGAAGATGCCTATCGCAGGGTAAATTGAATAAGTGTAAGAGAGATGGTGCTTTAATCACATTATTGCAACCTGAACCAACAATATCAAGAAGAGAAACATTGTTAACTTCAATACTTTATACAAGATTGTTTACATAAATCTCGTATACATTGCGCATAAAACATAGTTAATTACTTATCTTGCTGGCGCCGCCATAATCCGGATTTCAATAAAGTGTTTATGTTTTTTACTGCGTTTTGTGAACTTTACGAATGAAGGCCATTTGGCTCTCTTTGTGTTTCGTTTCGAATTCACATCAAATTAATGCTGAACATTTTATCCGCAAACATTCTGTCAATTTATTATTGTGTGACAAATGACCTACTTCTTATTCGATGTCTGAGTGCGTTTGATAAATGGATTTCGGCTAGAATAACCAGCGGTTATTTTACAAAACGGGCATTTTATCCAACAACCATGTTTACCGAAAAACTTTTATTAGTACGAGCATCAAGAGCAAGCAACCTAATTTATCTAACTTTATTTTGAAGACTTGCTGATATTATTTTTAAATAGTTCAAATCAGTTTTTATTGACAAAATCTTAATCGTTGATCTAAAATAAATAATATTAAATATATGCTCCTCGTTTAATACTAAAAGCACTTTCAGCCATTGATGTATTTAGTCAATGACTTCAGCACTCTCTGTTGCGTGTTTTGTGATAATCGTAAAAAATGCAATTCTTTTAAAAGCACGTTTTATGAAGAAAATAAATTATACTTTATGATATATGAAGTGCGAGACTCGTTTAGTACTAATGTTAAGGTAACACAGCCTTTAACTGTACGCTAACTTTAATGCACCTATATTCGACGTCCCCAAATATGACACTAACCGCGAGGGAAATAATTCGCCCGGTGTCTTCTCTGTGTAGTTATACTTTATGATATATGAAGTGCGAGACTCGTTTAGTACTAATGTTAAGGTAACACAGCCTTTAACTGTACGCTAACTTTAATGCACCTATATTCGACGTCCCCAAATATGACACTAACCGCGAGGGAAATAATTCGCCCGGTGTCTTCTCTGTGTAGTTATACTTTATGATATATGAAGTGCGAGACTCGTTTAGTACTAATGTTAAGGTAACACAGCCTTTAACTGTACGCTAACTTTAATGCACCTATATTCGACGTCCCCAAATATGACACTAACCGCGAGGGAAATAATTCGCCCGGTGTCTTCTCTGTGTAGTTATACTTTATGATATATGAAGTGCGAGACTCGTTTAGTACTAATGTTAAGGTAACACAGCCTTTAACTGTACGCTAACTTTAATGCACCTATATTCGACGTCCCCAAATATGACACTAACCGCGAGGGAAATAATTCGCCCGGTGTCTTCTCTGTGTAGTTATACTTTATGATATATGAAGTGCGAGACTCGTTTAGTACTAATGTTAAGGTAACACAGCCTTTAACTGTACGCTAACTTTAATGCACCTATATTCGACGTCCCCAAATATGACACTAATCGCGAGGGAAATAATTCGCCCGGTGTCTTCTCTGTGTAGTTATACTTTATGATATATGAAGTGCGAGACTCGTTTAGTACTAATGTTAAGGTAACACATCCTTTAACTGTACGCTAACTTTAATGCACCTATATTCGACGTCCCCAAATATGACACTAACCGCGAGGGAAATAATTCGCCCGGTGTCTTCTCTGTGTAGTTATACTTTATGATATATGAAGTGCGAGACTCGTTTAGTACTAATGTTAAGGTAACACAGCCTTTAACTGTACGCTAACTTTAATGCACCTATATTCGACGTCCCCAAATATGACACTAACCGCGAGGGAAATAATTCGCCCGGTGTCTTCTCTGTGTAGTTATACTTTATGATATATGAAGTGCGAGACTCGTTTAGTACTAATGTTAAGGTAACACAGCCTTTAACTGTACGCTAACTTTAATGCACCTATATTCGACGTCCCCAAATATGACACTAATCGCGAGGGAAATAATTCGCCCGGTGTCTTCTCTGTGTAGTTATACTTTATGATATATGAAGTGCGAGACTCGTTTAGTACTAATGTTAAGGTAACACATCCTTTAACTGTACGCTAACTTTAATGCACCTATATTCGACGTCCCCAAATATGACACTAACCGCGAGGGAAATAATTCGCCCGGTGTCTTCTGTGTGTAGTTAATTCAATCTGCCCTTTATTTTTGAGACAATACCAATTTTAAAATAGTTAAATATATAAATAAGTAGTTGTCAAACAATGTCAATTTCTTCATACATACATACATACATAATGTCTGAAACGAAGGAGTCGCCCGCGCCAGAATGAATCGGAAGCATTTAGACATGGAGTAGCTTCGGTAACATGTTGCCACAGTTATAATGTATGTATGTTGGACGTCTGCCTGAAACGAATGGTTTCCGAAATGCCATGGCGTCAACAAATGCCATATCGTATCCAGCAAGTATTTCGGCAATCCGGTATTTAGATGATGGCATTAGAATAATGGCGCGCTGGAATGCCGGAATCCGATAATCCATTCGTCTGTAAGCATTAGTTATGCATTGCTGACTTCGTTTCCGCTTTATTTTAAAATGTTATTCTTGATATCGTCATTGAATGCTACAGAAATTTAAATAAATAATTCTAAGATGGCATTTCATATCAACAAACTCACCTTTCTAGTCAATTATTAACGACCAAGCAGCCTATTTCAGTTGTATAAAGTATAATATTATCATTTTGTCATTCCAAATAAAGAACTTTAGTCCCTTTTTTATATATTTCAATCGATAATGACCTTCTAACTTTAAAACCGGTGTTTTTTAATGTTATAGTTAATTTCAATAATATTAAGATTTAAGTCTCCTGAAATGCACCAAGTCTGTGGTCGTCTGAGTGATGTCATCAGTCACAAAAGGCCTACGTTTTATTTGAACATGCCCTGTATTTTGTATGGCGGCGGCGAGAGTAGAGACGGTTTTTATTCTCAAGTTTAATCGCTTTATAATATTGTAAAAGGTCATCACATCACTAATGTTATAAATTTATTTTTCATTGGAGTTCTTTATTGCAGTTTTGGAAAATGACAGAATCGCCAAAGTAAAAAAATTGGTTCCTTTACTCTACAGTGTTAAAATGACTAGAAAGTATTAATGTTTTTATTTAATAACTGTTAATGATATGTCCCAAACCACAATCAATTGTTTTTTGTAGGTAATAAAAGGTCATCACTCTTGAAGCATTCCGTATCTCTTTCAGACAGAAGAAGAGGAAATAGGTAAGACAAGTTTCATATCAAATAAAGTAAACTCACCGACCATCGTAAAAATGTATTGCGGACCTAGATTAACTAAGACTAACTAACGCTTATCATCCATTTCCCCTCACAAACCCTCTCACGCTTATCATCCCTTTCCCCTCACAAACCCGTCGTCCCACTTACACTTATCATCCCTTTCCCCTCACAAACCCCTCGTCCCTCTCACGCTTATCATCCCTTTCCCTTCACAAACCCGTCATCCCTCTCACGCTTATCATCCTTCTCCTTCACAGACCCCTCGTCCCCCTCACGCTTATCATCCCTTTCCCTTTCAAGACCCCTCGTTCCTCTCACGCTTATTATCTCTTTCCCTTCACAGACCCCTCGTCCCTCTCACGCTTATCATCCCTTTCCCTTCACAAACCCCTCGTCCCTCTCACGCTTATCATCCCTTTCCCTTCACAAACCCGTCATCCCTCTCATGCTTATCATCCCTTTCCCTTTAGAGACCCCTCGTCCCCCTCACGCTTATCATCCCTTTCCCTTTCAAGACCCCTCGTTCCTCTCACGCTTATTATCTCTTTCCCTTCACAGACCCCTCGTCCCTCTCACGCTTATCATCCCTTTCCCTTCAGAGACCCCTCGTCCCCCTCACGCTTATCATCCCTTTCCCTTTCAAGACCCCTCGTTCTTCTCACGCTTATTATCTCTTTCCCTTCACAGACCCCTCGTCCCTCTCACGCTTATCATCCCTTTCCCTTCACAGACCCCTCGCCCCCCTCACGCTTGCCATCCCTTTCCCCTCGCAACGCACAGATCTAAATCATGGTTCAAGAATGCACATTTCATTTCCGATATGACCGAACCACGCAGTGTAATTTGGTCCCGCGATATACATTTTCGTCGTTATATTATTTTTTAGCAGAAGTTCTCGGCGTTAGTTTCGCAAAGCCGTTTTCGCAGTTTTTCGAAAACGGTAATTTTCCTATTATTTTTAATGTCAAGTGTACAAAATTTCATCAAGAAGTATCATAATTCTACCTTAAGGGGTGAAAAGAGCAGATAGGGGTGGTTTTTCGAAATCTCGTGTAGGCAATCACTTTCCTCATATTTTGAAGGTCAAGTGTTCCAAATTTCATCAATCTCGACTTAAAACTAAATTTAATAAACAACTAACCCTATTTATTATTATTTCGGTTAATTTCATTATATTGTTAATCTCTAGGTTATTGTTTTGTTAATTTTTAAGGTTATTGGGGCTGTTTAAAAAAAGTACTAAATATTTTATTCACTTTTTATCCATTTCTGAGTGGACAAATGCGTAGTGATTTCATCTTCTGTCTTCATTAATGCACAAACTATTTCCGTGGTTATTAGGAATTCAAATATCGTCAGATTATTCATAACACCGGAATATTAATTTGACTATCTTTACACATATATATATTTTTATCTTCAAAACACATTATTTATTTTCTTTCATGATTTACCAAAATTGATAAACTACGAAACGTATAGAATAATAACTTATTACATTTGAAATGTTTTCGCAACTGCTTAAAATACCTAATTCATCCATGTTTAAATCTTTTTTCTTCGAAAATGTATTCAGTTATTGTTTCTTTACGTGTGGTATCGCTGTTTACATTTTAATTATTAACCTCGCTAGGACTAACTAGCCTGTGCCGAGGTTAATAAAATAAACCAAAGTATTATGTATATTGAAAGAACAATATTGTTGCATGAATAATTGGTATCTACTAAGCTGAAGGAACCTATTTTAATAAAGTAGTAAACATGTAGTGTGACCATGTGAAATAACATATTGTTGCATGAATAATTGGTATCTACTAAGCTGAAGGAACCTATTTTAATAAAGTAGTAAACATGTAGTGTGACCATGTGAAATAACATATTGTTGCATGAATAATTGGTATCTACTAAGCTGAAGGAACCTATTTTAATAAAGTAGTAAACATGTAGTGTGACCATGTGAAATAACATATTGTTGCATGAATAATTGGTATCTACTAAGCTGAAGGAACCTATTTTAATAAAGTAGTAAACATGTAGTGTGACCATGTGAAATAACATATTGTTGCATGAATAATTGGTATCTACTAAGCTGAAGGAACCTATTTCAATAAAGTAGTAAACATGTAGTGTGACCATGTGAAATAACATATTGTTGCATGAATAATTGGTATCTACTAAGCTGAAGGAACCTATTTCAATAAAGTAGTAAACATGTAGTGTGACCATGTGAAATAACATATTTTGATAATAATTTAAAAGAACAAAGATGAAATGTAGAAGAAAAAAATTCTATATATTATGCGATTAATTTAGGACAAGGATGAGAAAAAAAATTAACATAACTACTACGAACAACTTTTCACAGTCATTTTTTCAATTTTATTTTTATTTTAGCAGCTGAATTAATATTTTACGATGACAGGACTTCCATGATTCCTCCTTTAATTTGACCTTGATTGTTATCTGTGACGGTTTTTATTTTTGCACTATCATTGCCTATTTTCTTTAATCTAAAGCTCATAAATCTCAGCAATATTGCACCATGATCTGGCTCCCTGTGCGCTGTGGTTCAAATTTAGATTTTCATAATATAATCGATACAGCTTTAAATGGTAGTAGAAACTCTTGTAGGTGAAATTATGATTTGCTTCAAAACCACGACAAGCTAAAAGTGAGATGTATATTCATATTACTTAAATCCAAAGTATTAACATTTATGTCCCCACATAAAATGACTTCCTTAATTTATATCGACCTAGAGTCAAGCAGTGCATTCAGTGATTCAATGAAATTATCTGTGTGAGCCGGGACCTACAAGACAAGACTAGTGGTAGTGGGTTCGAGTCCTAGATGTGACCGTATCCTTTTCTGATTATTCTGTTTTCGATTTTCGTTTAGAAATCGCTAATATTGTCATCAATAATTGAATCTTTAATAGTTAAATTAGGTTCTGTATTATTTTCCTAAATTAATATCCATTTTTAATGCTGTAAATATTTTCGGTACCTTATACTATTCAACCTTTATAATATTCCGCTGAGGTCATCTTCGTGTTTTATTTCCTTGATTTTTTTTTGCCTACATCTTCTTTCATTAGAATGGATCCGTTTTTAAACCAAATATATTTATATTTTAATTCTTTTCCCTTTATTTTGGCTTTCCAAAGTAGTTCCTTAAAATAAGTTAATGATTCTCCTGGGAATATCATTTTCTCACGGTTTGAAATCACCTTCTTGTTTGCTAATAATTTTACTCTTATTTCTGGATTTCTAATTTTTATGAGATTTTTTTCGTATGACCTGCTCTTCTGTCATATTGTCTTTTTGTCGAGGTAATATCCTCTGAATTTATTTTGAGATTTGCATTTTCTATTAGTTTCATGGCAGTTATTTTGGGATGTTCATCAGTCTTCTCTTCAATTCCTGTTATTTCAATACAGTCATCAAGGTTCGACTATTCTAAGCAAGCCAGTCTAGTTTCCAGATGCTTAATAATGTCACCTATATTTGCCAAATCATTTTTTAAGCTCTAAACTTCTCCATTGAACTCATTCATGGAGTCTAAGCGAGTAATTATATCATCACATTTTTGACAAATAAATTCGGTTGTCTTTTGAAATTCCAAACATTTTTTATCTATATTTTTAAGTATTTGAGTTTTTATTTTATCTTGTTTTAAATCTAAGTTTAATTTTGCAAAAACATCTTCTTGTTATTGTGTGTAGATAATCTTGCTGTTGAGAGTTGAAAAACAAACCGTTACTCGAACTCATGGTCACCCTGGCAGTAGATTGTTTGTTCAGCAGAAACAATACGCGAGCAAGCAAGCCGAAGCAAGCTGTATGATTGGTGTTGGCCAATCACAGGAGCTTCACTTAGCTTAGTTATAATATGTCAATTTCGCTGTCAGTTATTTTGCGATGTTAATTATTTGTGAATCTCGCAAATGATTCGTATTATATTAACTAATGAAAAACATTAACAAATTATAAATGACAGAAGCCAACATCGTTACATTAATAGTACCTATCTCGTTTAATATTTATTGTGATTGCGATCGTAACTAATGCCAAAATAAGAATAATTTTAATTACACCCGTGTCACCTGTTTGACCGGTACCTACCTGCCTGGCTGCTAATGCCGGTTACATTTTGTTGGGAACTCGCCCTTCATAAAGTTGACGACTGGAAGACAAACAGGTTTCAATTTAGAATGTTTAAAGTTTAAATTTGGAATATTAAAGTTTAAACTAAACCTGAATCCTCGTATCATGGACTCGATTTTAGCAGATTTTTTCGTGGGCAATTATATACCATTTAAAAAACTCTATTATGCTAATTTCTAACACGATTGGTTTTTAATTAATTCTGTTAATTATTACATATTTTACCCCTTCCCCCCTCCCCAGCCTTTAATTCTTGTTGTGTTTTATTATCACATCGTCGAATAACTGCTTCCAGTTTTTTTTTACTATCGGCAGTCAAATTGTACAATTCATAACAAAAGTTAACAATTTAAATATAAAATTCTTTTATACTCGTATTTTACTTAAATCTTGAAAACGTCACTTTTATAAACAATCCATGAAAAATGAATATATTATTATTATCAATTTAAATTCAGAAACATTTAATTCATAAAAATAATATTTTACAATCGTTGTGCAGCAAGGTCAGGAAATTATACACCTTTTTTATGAATTATTTAATAGAATATATTGGAATTCGCGTTTTAAATGTAAGATATTGATATTATTATCTATTGTATTTAAAATGTTATTATCTATTGCAATATGGATACTAAGCGGAAAAATCGTATTCTATTACGCTACTTATTTATTTATTGAACGCAATAGGTCTTTCACAAACATAATATATGTCGCACAATAGGTCTTTCATAAACATAATACATGTCGAACAATAGGTCTTTCACAAACACAATATATGTCGAACAATAGGTCTTTCACAAACATAATATATGTCGAACAATAGGTCTTTCACAAACATAATATGTGTCGAACAATATGTCTTTCACAAACATAATATTTATCGAACAATAGGTCTTTCACAAACATAATACATATCGAACAATATTAAAGTAAAAGGAAGTTAATTGATTATTTTAGTAGACAGACACTAAAAATTAACTATCTTTTTTTGCTTTGATGCGTTAGGGGGAAGTTTTGCTTTGATGCGGTACGAAGAGGTTTTGCTCTGAAGCGGTACGGGAAGGTTTTGCTTTGATGCGGTACGGGGAGGTTTTGCTTTGATGCGGTACGGGGAGGTTTTGCTTTTATGCGGTATGGGAGATTTTGCTCTGAAGCGGTACGGGAAGTTTTTGCTTTGATGCGGTACGGGGAGGTTTTGCTTTGATGCGGTACGGGGAGGTTTTGCTTTGATGCGGTACGGGGAGGTTTTGCTCTGAAGCGGTACGGGAAGGTTTTGCTTTGATGCGGTACGGGGAGGTTTTAAATAATAATTGGCCAAAAAAAACTCTGTATATAGATATTGGCAGTTCGGTGAAATAGCGCTGGTGCACCAGTGCGATGGTGAGTTATATGGGTTAAGATGAACAAACGTTGTTGTCCGTCACGTTTAAAAAATGTTATTTTGTATTAACTAACGAATTCTTTGCATATTTTATTCAGGTAGTTGAATTATAAATTGATTTCCTTGACGATAAGTCTATTACATATTTTGTTAAACATGGAGTGCTATTTTTAGTTCCATACAAATTTCAAAGGACCTACTCGACTTTCTTGACTCGAAGAAATTTCTTAGATTTTAGATATTTTTAAATATGCCAGCATGTGTAATTGCAGTCTAGTGAATATAAAGAATACAACTAATCACATTAAACCATATACTTTTAATTGTATTAAATAAATCGCGCATGTCCTTAATTTTCTTCCGCTGAGCGACGTCAGTGTGCAACACCAAATAATGAATAGTTGGTATTATTTTCCCAGGCAATTTTAATTAAACACTGTAAAATAAGTTTTCATGTTATGAAGGAAATAAGTTATTTGTACTGCCTGATTCAGAGATAAACCGACATTTCAATAAACCATGAGAAATGGTAAAGTTGCCTGATGAGATCACATCGTTGGAATTTCACCTGTGCAGCAACTGAATTAATACAGCTGGACAACTTTCCCAAAACGATTCACACAGAATCCCAAACAACATTATTAATAAGACTTGCTTTATAACCTTCCTACACTTGTGTTTGTGGGTGACCAATCTGGCTGATTATTCATTTTAAATATTTTGGTCAAATTGACAGTTACGAATTGATGTCACTTGTTTGGGACCGTTTTATGGTTCTGATTCCGAAACTGGATGCTGCAGTGGATTTTCGCCATCAATAAATACCTATTTCGGTTGTCTGTACGTTAGTTATTCCTACGTGAAATCTGATTCAATGATTCAAATTTGATTTGAATTTAAGTGTTATTTTTAATTTTAACTGATTTTTTGAAAAACTCAAACAAGCGATAAAGTAGGTGTCCTTGTAAGTGAAATTTGTAACATTGGAACTGATTTAATGAAGAATTCAGACAAGCCGCAAGTAGGTACGCACCTATAATCAGAAAATTATTTTATTTCAATGAATTATTATTGATTAATTCTTCTGCTTTTTTTGTTTAAAATTTTGACAGTTTTTAGTGATTTTTCAAGGGTCCGCGGTTTTCCATTTTAAAGAGAGCCAAAGGAAAAAGTCGTGGTCGCCTGACGAAAACATGACACGATCAAGTGCATCAGAAGTCAGAATAATAGAAGAGACGGTGAAAAACGAATTGTTTAACGGTCCATCCTCTCTGCCTACCTCTGCGGAAATGGCGTGATGGTTAGTTAGGTCGTTATTAATAACTATATTTACGAACAGTGTTCATTCGAAAGTATGTTGTTATGTTATGTCATTTATATAATTATATTATGAAAAAATTGATAGTATCAATTTGTTTTTGAAAGCCAATGATCCTTAGGAAAATATTTTAGTTTCAGCTTCGCAAACTCTATACGTATTCATAATACCCCGTGACTTTCCACGAGACTGCGCTAGTATTAAAAATAAAACATAAAATGTTCGTACAAGTTTGTTACAGTTACAAAACTTACTGAATAGATTACAAACGGAATACTTTGTTTTAAAGCATATTTATTTCAACTGACGATGCATCTCGGAACTGTATCATGTTTCCAATTGGGATAATTATAATTATGATGATGTTTCTGTCAATTGTCAAGACAAAGATACAAAACGTACAAAGAATCTAGTTTACAAAATGTAAAACAGTGGAAGAACTTTTGACTACGGTGGTCCCTGTATTTAATGCCCACAATCAATTCCCTCGATATTCAGCTGTCCCGAATAAATCAATGTTGAACATCGCATCATTACTTTTGTTTGCAGATCAAACAGAGCCATCGGTCTTTTAAATTCCACTTATTATTATTCAATCGGCCGAAAAGAGCCGGTTACTCCAATGAATCCACCAGCCCGGAGGTTTCTTTCGTTTCTTGTCTTTTTATACAGTAAACAGAATAACGATATTATCATAAATTATAACCTTCATCATTTTTGCATATATTTTTAAAACTAACAAGTGCTCGTACTAACTCAAACTTTAAATTCTTTATCTTTGGTAGATCCCTCCGAAATCTGTCAAATGGATAAGATTTTAAACTTGCCAAACGAAGTAGGTTTTTTTTTTAGTCCTGCGTGAAATCTGGTTCAGTGAACTGATATTTGATTTGAATTTAAGTGTCATTTTCATGATTGGAATCAATTGTGTGAAGAATTGTAATATTTCAACAGAAAATTATTTCAATTGACGTTTCAATAATTGGAACTGATTTGTCAAGAATTTAGACTGGTGTTTTATAAAATTACTTGCGATTTTGGTGAATTCTTGACAAATCAGTTCTAATTTTTAATATGACAATTTATTAAAATAATTTCCTTTAAAAAATATTGTAGTATAGGTAAGTACTTTATCGTTTCCCTGAATTCTTCACACATTCAGTTACAATTTTGAAAATGAAACTTAAATTCAAAGCAAATCTGAGTCATTGAACCAGAGTTCCACAGCTTGTGATGGAAATCACGTCAAAACTGCTACAAATAAACAGAATATCAGATTTATACTTCAGAAACATTAGTCGTATGTTGCGTTAATCGGTCGTACACGGTGACTCGTATTTCAACTTATCTCATGAACGTTACGTATTCCTGAATGTTGAAGAATGCAGATGTCCCGTGGTCCAGTCGGTTGGTAGAGCGAGCAAGCTCCCGGATGCAGAAGACTGAAGAAGTGGAGTATCAATCTCTCGAAGCGATGATGTAATCACCGCCCGCGTGGCTTGATTTCTCCGGGCGATCTTATGCAGAAAGTTTAATGCGCATGCCACACAAGAACAACACATTTAGATCTTAAGATATCGTACACGGTTTTGCAATTTAGAAAATACTGGGTATAGATTTACTGGTGAAGAATGAAGAGTGCCATATTGTTAGTTCTCGCGGTATAGCTGGTAAAAGGCCACCATTCAGAATTGAAACATTACATGAAATGGCTTTAGCGTGTTTAGACCAGTTTTAACCCGTTAGTGCCCATTTTCACTTCAGCCTTGCACTATTCCCCGTCGTGTAATAAGTTGATTGGCTCACCTGTGAAAGTTCACGGGATAGTCTGAATTATCGACAAATCAGTTCCAATTGTTTTAAATTATCAATCAAAATCATTTTTCTGTTAAAATTATTACATTTTAGGTAGGTACTTTATCGCTTATCTGAATTCTTCAAAACACATGGCACTTAAATTCAAAGCAAATCCGATTTTTCTTTAAACCAGAATTACAAACAGTAGGTTAGGTATGATTTGAGATTATCACGGCCAAAATTATTATAGTGATTTGTTTTTGGGGTATTATGCCGTGTTGCGCTACGTCCTTCTTTAGCCAACGTTTCGGACAGATTGCAGTGTCCGTCATCAGGGCAGATGTGTAATTAACAGTGATTTGTTTTTGGGGTATTATGCCGTGTTGCGCTACCTCCTTCTTTAGCCAACGTTTCGGACAGCATTGCAGTGTCCGTCATCAGGGCAGATGTGTAATTAACAGTGATTTGTTTTTGGGGTATTATGCCGTGTTGCGCTACCTCCTTCTTTAGCCAACGTTTCGGACAGCATTGCAGTGTCCGTCATCAGGGCAGATGTGTAATTAACAGTGATTTGTTTTTTGGGGTATTATGCCGTGTTGCGCTACCTCCTTCTTTAGCCAACGTTTCGGACAGAATTGCAGTGTCCGTCATCAGGGCAGATGTGTAATTAACAGTGATTTGTTTTTGGGGTATTATGCCGTGTTGCGCTACCTCCTTCTTTAGCCAACATTTCGGACAGATTGCAGTGTCCGTCATCAGGACAGATGTGTAATTAACAGTGATTTGTTTTTTGGGGTATTATGCCGTGTTGCGCTACCTCCTTCTTTAGCCAACGTTTCGGACAGCATTGCAGTGTCCGTCATCAGGGCAGATGTGTAATTAACAGTGATTTATTTTTGGGGTATTATGCCGTGTTGCGCTACCTCCTTCCTAAGCCAACGTTTCGGACAGCATTGCAGTGTCCGTCATCATTGTCCATCATCATGTGTAATTCAATTAATTGAATTACACATGATGATGGACACCATCTGCCCTGATGACGGACACTGCAATGCTGTCCGAAACGTTGGCTTAAGAAGGAGGTAGCGCAACACGGCATAATACCCCAAAAACAAATCACTATAAGACAGTAAGTTGTATTTTTGATGGTTATTCCTAAGACCAAATAAAATACGTCTCTTTTTAACGGGTTGTTCAGAACTAAAATAAACACTCAATTGAGACGTGAAATGACTTTAGCTGTGTCTAGTAACCGTATCTGTACAGTCCTATAGGTATAGTCCTATTGAGTCCTCTTTTAGAGTATCAAATAAAATGAAAAAGTAACCTGTTGTTTCTTACGACCAACTTATATTTGAAAAGAATGTGTGGTAATCAAGCAACATCTACTAAACAACTATTTAAATTACAGAATACACAATCTAAACGGAGAATCTGGCATTCCAAAGCCAGTGATTGATTTGTTTTCATCGACGAATCAATGTCAATGAATTGGTTTTGACCATTTGTCACGCATGCAATATTAGACACAATCAAGCACACTAATGGCGGCATTACTAATGTGTTTTAGTATTATTAATAATGTGAGTTCAATGATCGACAAGTACGATAAGTTTTGATTGTATCATTTCTGTTCATCTGTAGATCAATTCATGCAACTTCTTTTTGACCATTTGTCACGCATGCAATATTAGACACAATCAAGCACACTAATGGCGGCATTACTAATGTGTTTTAGTATTATTAATAATGTGAGTTTAATGATCGACAAGTACGATAAGTTTTGATTGTATCATTTCTGTTCATCTGAAGATCAATTCATGCAACTTCTTTTTAATGTTGTCAGATAAAACAGATGTGGCGATATCTATGAAAATTTGTGATTAATTATTTCACAGCATACAAATTTTAAGTATCTTCAATCAACGTCAACATGACTTGATTATTATTTTAAATTATAAAATTACATCACAAAGTATCTGCTTAATATGAACAAAAATTGATTTTTATTTTTATTATTGTCATGTGCGCTTTTTTATATTCCAATACGAATGTTTGTTAGATTAAAAAATCTATTTATTGCTAGTTAAAAAATACTATTTTCGCTTGTGACTGTAACCAATTCCTATTCTATAATATCAATAATGCGTTCAACTCTAGTGAAATAATGGCAATATCAACAACTCTAGCCGCGGCAAATTGAATTTATTTAGCACTTTAATTTCGTATTTTGAACAAAATAGATAAAAAATATTATGTTTAAAAATGTTTCAAAAAGTAGGTTCCATGGTTTAACTTACAAACAAACAACAAAAACACTCTCAAGCCTTATAGGTATAGTTGGTGAAACGATTTCGTTAAATAAAATGTTCTTGATTACGTAAAACGTGGATTACAACATGAAAATATAATTATAAAACATCGTGTAAAGGCTGGGGAGCTATGTCTCCACCCGGTTGGGCGGCCTTGTGAGGCGGGTTAAGGTAGTGGCTATAGGAAATGATCTATTAATGCGGATAATGTACGAGACAATAACCAAGGCGCACAACTCATGCCACCAGGAGGCGCTTGTGTAGCATGTCGCCATCAGAATGTATGGTAAACGTCAGAAGTTGAATATTATAGGTAGAGACAGACACCCATTCATAGCTTTAATTTTTAAGAAATGTGTCATTAATTCGTTTTCGTAGCGTTTATAGCTAAATAGGATAACGTCAAGGAATGGGAGTCGGCAAGAGGGGAAAACAATTAAATTAGAAAAATCGCTTGAAACATGTTTATTGTATTAGGTATTGGTTGAAACTCAACATGGCACATGTTTCTACAGTAGAGTGCGTCATGTTGGTTCCACGATCTGTCAATACAAGTTTATAGCGATTTTATTGTTATTATTACAAGGTTTTCTTTACCCGCCTCACTAGACGATTTCTGTTCTATGTAATTGTTATTATGTTTATGAGATTATTTAAACCATTATGTACTCATAAAAATAAATCAATTGAATTGTATCTATCTTCGTAAAAGCCCAACGGAAATATAAATAAATAAATATAATGCTATGTTTTCTAAGTATTTGGTTCATAACTACATAACTAAATTATTATCACAGAAATACTTAAAGATGTTTAATGATTATAAAATATGGTAGAATGGTAAACGTCATAACTATTTATATGTTTCATACCCGTACATGACATAGAAACTCATACAAATCCATGTTTATTTGGTAGCCGCTCTCTAAATCATACTAATCTCTTCGCCAGATCAAAGAGACGATTCGCCAATAGACTATTGGTATTTAGGCGGCGCCATCTCTAATGCCAGCCGCCCACGACTTGTAGATCTATGCACATCTCTGTCTGGAAGGAATGCGGGGAGAACTTGGCAGACTGCAGACTGCTGACTGCAGACCGCAGACCTGACACTCTTAGAGTGCCAGCGGATTCCAAGAAGCGAGGATTATTAATTATGACACAAGTCTATTTGTCAATCGAGCTTCATCTACATTGGGATCTACCAGTATCTGTATGGCCATACTAGACTCGGCAAAATAACGCAGAAGGGGAAATTAAATGAGAACAGGAAAGTAGGGAAGAGCCTGGCAGTTCAAATATGACTCCATTTCGAATAATACAGTGTGTTGTAATCACCCAATCTGAAACAATTTGCAAATGTACTACGTATATTCTGTAACTCCAGCAAGAAATCGGAATAAATTGTACACCCCCGTTCGCTATAATACAGAATTTAGGTAATAACAATAGATTTAACACTCGTAACATTGTTATCAAATAGCCATTCAGCGCCATATTTTTTACAGCAAAGGTCCCCGTTAAATGCCGATTCAGCTTTTGAACAAATTGTGATTGTGAACAACAGAAGAGAACGACAAATAACAGCTTGTCAGGTTAAAAAATTGATAGAAAGCTAAAAGGAACCTAGATTCGGCGTTTAACGAGAACCTTTCAAATGCTGGAGGATGTTAGATGAGGTAGTAGATGGGGAAGACAATAGTTGGGAGGAACTAAAGGTTGCACTTCCTCCTTGTAGAGCTGACACTTCGGACCTTGCACTGTTCAACCCATACATAATCTTAAATAATGTTGGTTTCTCTGTACATGTAATAGGAGATATCTTCCAATCTGTAATATTGTAACGAAACAATGACCCACTTGTCTGGCATGGTTTTGTAATACTGTCGAGGGAACTTTCGAGGTCCGTGCTCCGGCGCTGGGTTAGGTTAGGTTAGGTTAGGTTGGTAATGACCCACTTGTCTGGCATGGTTTTGTAATACTGTCGAGGGAACTTTCGAGGTCCGTGCTCCGGCGCTGGGTTAGGTTAGGTTAAGTTAGGTTAGGTTGGTAATGACCCCCTTGTCTGGCATGGTTTTGTAATACTGTCGAGGGAACTTTCGAGGTCCGTGCTCCGGCGCTGGGTTAGGTTAGGTTAGGTTGGTAATGACCCCCTTGTCTGGCATGGTTTTGTAATACTGTCGAGGGAACTTTCGAGGTCCGTGCTCCGGCGCTGGGTTAGGTTAGGTTAGGTTGGTAATGACCCCCTTGTCTGGCATGGTTTTGTAATACTGTCGAGGGAACTTTCGAGGTCCGTGCTCCGGCGCTGGGTTAGGTTAGGTAATGTGAGTACCGCACAAAAATTTCAATTGCTCCCAATCGTCTGGAGACGGTGATAATGTGGCATGCTCAATTGGGGTACACTGTGATTGGAGATGGAGAAGTACCTGGCTATTCAGATTTGGTAACCAAACACGACAAAAGCCATTTTATTTTATTTTATTTTATTTTTATTTTTATTTTTATTTTTATTTTATTTTATTATATTTGGGATACCAACAGTTTACATTAATGACAGCATAATAATAATTTAGTTACAGAAAATAAACTATTTACAGGTTTCCACATAGGTATTATATACAAGTGAAAATTACATTTCAAGAAAAAAAGTTATTTAGGGGGGAATAGGGAGGGGGTAGGATGAGGAGGGATCGGTTAGGTTGAGGTATGTATAAAGGAAGTTAATAAAGTGGTGGTTGTATTAGATGGTATCTGTAGTTATTGTTATTGTAATGTATCGAGAGAGTGTCTGTGGGATTTTAAGGAGTGTGGTGCAGAGTTAAATATGTCAAATTATGAATAGCGTGTGTTAAAATAGTGTGTGTTAAGGGGACAGATCATCAGTGAATAACTATAGACCAATATCCTTGCTGAGTCCGATATCAAAAATAATTGAAAAAACGGTAAAACGAAGGCTATACAAATTTCTTGATGACAATAACATTCTTTCAGAAAATCAATATGGCTTCCGCAAAGGTCGTAGTGCCGCAGATGCAATTGCAAATTTTACTTAAGTAGTCTCTGATAACCTTGATAAAGGCCGCAAGCCCCTTGCTGTTTTCTTGGATCTAGCCAAAGCCTTTGATACTGTCTCTCACCGCATACTTTTGAAGAAACTCCTTCAGGTAGGAATGAAAGGTACTCCCCTTAAATGGTTTAAGAACTATTTAACAAATAGATCGCAATCGTCTCTTATAAATTCTGCTAAAGAATATAGAAGTACAAGTTTACCAGTCACGTACGGTGTGCCTCAAGGCAGTGTATTAGGCCCACTTCTCTTTCTAATATATATAAACACTTTATGTAACTTGGCAATTGATGGATCTATAATTTCTTTTGCTGATGATACAGTAATCATCTTTGAATTTGATAATTGGAACTCAACTATGGAAAAAGCAAATAAGGGCCTAAATAAAGTAAAACATTGGTTAGACGACAACCTTCTGACTCTTAATATTGACAAAACAAAATACTTACTTTTCTCCATACGCAAAGTCACTACTCCTCAAAACTGTCCTAATCTTATCATTCACTCATGCCCGCAAAACCATATTACCCTTACGCCTCTCCTCAATAATTGCTCATGCACCAACCTAAAAAAATCCGACCAAATTAAATATCTAGGGGTTGTTATAGATGACCAACTACGTTGGGAGGATCATGTCAATTTCACAACAAAAAGACTCCGCAAATTGAGCTATATATTTCTCTCTCTCAGATCAATCCTGAACCTTCAAACAATGAGATGCATATATTTTGCACTTTTCCAATCAATAGCTACATACGGTATCGTGGGATGGGGAGGCTGTGCAGCTTCAATTATTAATCCCATGATCTTAATTCAAAAACTGCTACTAAGGATTATATTAAAATGTCACCCGTCTCACCCTTCAGACCCACATTAAAAAAAATTCGCATTCCTAGACATTAGACAATTATACGTAAAGACAATTCTTATACACATAAGGAAAAATGATTTAACACTCAAAACTCAACACAATATTTGCACCCGCTACTCATCACACCAAAAATGTAAAATAGCTCCAACAAAAACAGCCTACGCCCAGCGACAGTTCTCTTATATAGCGCCTAAAATGTTCAACTTACTGAGTATTGATATTAAGACATCGAAAACTGATGATCTTTATGCCATTAGTGTACAGAACTGGTTATTTGCTCAAGGAAGGAAATATTATAAAGAATGCCTTTCAAATTAATAGTGTTCTTATTTTTCGAATAAAATTTTTATCTCTAAATTAACTTTCAACAAAAACTTTATATTACGCTGATGCGATTATTCTTATTTTTATTTCTATTATCCCTAGCATCTATTATCTATTATTTTTATTTGTATCCTACCATATTTTTATTTTTATCTTTATGTTTACAAGATTCACCTACTCCAATTCCTTTCCTGTATGGTGATCATGTACATAATATTATATATTCAGTATTGGTTATTTATGAAGGGAAAGAACTATTTTAAAGAATACCTGACATCATTAAATAAGTTCATTTGCTTTATTATACTTTTTTTTCATTTCAAATCATGTTTAAAATTTCTTTTAAAAATAATTATTTAATTTATCTTTATTTTCATCGCTTTCTTATTTTCAGTTAAACCTATTTAACCTATACCTATTTTACAACTGAATGAATCATGTATTACATTTATATAATTATACATTAATTTCGACTACCATAATACGGACATGTGTCTAGTGTGATAGTCGAAAAGCATGTAAAAAACCTGTATCCAAATATATTTTTTATGAATAAAGAAAATTAAAAAAAAAAAAAAAAGGTGTTGGACGCACGATAGATGAAGGAATGAAGGATTTCAAGCAAAGGATAAATGGTGGTCTTTCACCAGGGTAATACTGAAAGTACCTTTGTATAATGAGCCGCAAATATACTATATTTTATGTCAAATGATTTAATTCTGAAATGACACAAATTAATAAAATATTTTTTTATGCATTTTATGTCTAATAATAATAATAATAAAACAATGATAAATTTTACATATATTTTAACATAAATTCTATTGACAAAAAGGTCACTGCTCAGCTATGCATTCCGGATCTCTCCGGGAATGCAACTACTATAATAATCTTCTATTTCCTACTTAGGTAGGTACACTACACACAACTTCAATAATAAAAAATATATATTAAAACTAAGAAGATTTTAGTGTGTTTAAGAATTATTAAGTATTCAGAGAACTCACGCGAAAAAACAAAAGAAACCCATACTAAATTTTATATATATATAATTAATATATATATATATGATATGCGATATCATGACTGTTATTATTATGGAAAAATATATTTAAACAGTCATTGGCATTCGACGTCATTATTAAATACCTAATAATAATGATTGCAGCTGTCGTCAAAACTGTTGTGAATTCACAATAATTACAAATATATATTTCGACTATAAGGAACTCTGTATCTAGTATTAATGGGACACGATTTATATGTGACGGAGAGAAATGATATTGACTGTGGAGTTGTAAAAGTAAACGCCGCGCCGAGAGAAATGATTCGTGAACAAAGTCGCATCGCAATCGGCCCCACGAATAATATAACTGACAAACGTGATTCAGTGCCAGATTCATTTCAAATTAAACCATAGAGCAGTTGAACACAGAACATAAATGAAAGTAGTGGGAGATATTTCATATATATATACATATACATGTCATGTAAACAAAGACATCGAGTGTATCGCTCTTGTGTAAGACAACCATTCAGAATTGAAACGTTGCTTTAGTTGCAGATCTGAATAGTCAGGTAGTCCCCCACTTTCCTCTTCCCATCTATTTTCCCTCCCCACAACCTTCAACCTCAGAACATACCCATATTGGGGATGACAGACTCACTGGCTCCAGATGGTTGGGAGCAGTTGGGTCTCTGGTGCGGTATTCATATAAAAATATATAAATAAAACTACAGCTTTAATCAGAGATTGACCATCAAAACGAGAGAAGGATTACTGTCTATATGAGATTTTGAAAAACCATCCCCGATCCCCTTACCACCCCCTAAAAGCAGAATTATGATACGCCTTGATAGATTTTTGTGCAATTAAAGTTCAAATTAAGAGGAAAACTACTGCCTTCATCTGATTTCGAAAAACTCTACGTAAAGTCATAAAGTTAACACGAAAGGTGACAAATGGAAAAATGTTTTTACATAATATACGAATTATTCTATATTCAAAACAATACATCTTTCCCGTAATTAATTAAGGCAATTGTCATGAGAATATGTACCGGTAAAAATTCTGTCTCGATTCGGGTTCGCCTAGAGCCAGTGAGGCAGATACGCGCAGCTTAAATACACCGTCATTTATTATACTATTACTGTTATTATACATACTTTATTACCTTGAATTGTATGTATACTTATATTCCAGATATAAATTTCGATAATAATAATAATAATAAAGTAAATTAACAGAATGAAAATAAGATAAAGTGACTTAGCGGTGTAATTTACGGGTAGGATATGTACATTGTACATTGGTTCAATTATTATAGCTATTTTATGCTATCTCGATGGGTAATTTATTTATTTATTGGACAATTTGTATAGCGCCGCTTTTGTGAGATATCACCTCAGGAGCGCTTTACAGTTGATGCAAAAAATATAAATATTATAAAAATAAATTTAAATTGAGTTAAATAAAATGAAGTACAGGAACAGGTGATGAAGTACAGAAAGTAATGTATATTTTGTTAAAAAAGACAGTCATTTCTGGATTACGAATTATATATAAATGATATAAGATTTAATCCGTTTAAATATTATATATTTTTCATTTAAAAAGGTGTTTCTTGTATCTTTTTATATTTAAACAGACCAGGGTGGAATTAAAAAGATGGTATTATATTTACCCACAGCCAATCCAATATCCCTTTAACATCGAATAAACAACAACGATAAACTGCTTTCGCAAACAGGGCAATTTGTTCCCCCGCCAGCACAACAAGCTAGTTCTATCGGTTACAACCTCCCCTAACAGTCCGCCGGCGCCCCGCGTTGGGCGCCACCACATAGCTCGGAGCGTCGAGCGTCGCAGCGCGGGCGGGCATCGGGACGCTCAGCATCTCGAGGCTACTTGTGGCTACTTGAGACTGAAGCAACAGGTTGGCGCTGAGGGTTGCGGTTGTTAGCAAGAATCTGTTTGAATGTTTTGCCTCGGAGCTGCGATTATTATTATGTAATATTATGCGAATATTTTCCCGTATTTTTTGACAAATAATACTTTTGTTTGAAATACGAATAAATACACCATTAATAATTCAAAAATGCTAACTTTGAGGATACAAACGTGACACTTTGTGGATACCACTTTGTTTAAATGAACCACCATTGGGGCAAATGACCAATTTTTGTTTCAGAAAGATTTGGATCCGTGCTTAAATCGGATAGCTTATTCAAAACCTGTTAGTAAATTTAAATAAAATCACCCTGGCAAAGATATTACGTACACATTGATCATAAAATAAAATATTGTTTTGTCGTCATTTTGCTAGACGTTTTCGTTTCAAAATTACTGAAACGGTGAAGAAGTAAAAAGAAATCAATTTTAAAATAACGCTGAAATCCTAAAACAGTCACTCAACAGACGTACAACTTTGTATTGTTTATAAATACATTTAGATCCCCTTTCAAAGTGCACTATTTTAAGATGAGCATTCCACGGGAGAGCTTTAAGTCGTACAATCTCACCCTTTCGTCCCAAAATAGACTTTAATATTTCAAAGCAAGCGGTAAATTGGTAAAATCACACGGCGTGCGCATGCAGCTGGTCGAGAGTTGTATGAGAATTAGTATATGTACATATTTGGGACTAGGCTCCCTTGTGTTATATGGATTGGGGAGGTAAAGGGAATGGGATAGGAAGGTTGGAAAATATCCGACTTTATTAACATTATTAACATATAAGCCTTCCACAAACAAGCATCCAGTCCCGAGGAGAAGCTCAACACTCTGAACTTAGGGATTGCCGGACCAAGCTCACCAGTCTACGTTGCGGAACACCTGACATTTCGTGCTAACCACTTGTGGTACCTGGCCCGCAAAGCTACAAAGGAAAATTTTTTTAAGTATTCATGGATCAAATCAGGGCAGATCTACGTACGTAGAGATATCGGAACACCTGCAATTCTTGTTTCAAATGCGGAGACACTGGCACTACTCTCACCAAATTCATCACAACTATAGTTCTAAAATTATCATGTGTAAAACTTTTATTTTATCGTATTATTATTTTTTTATTGTACTTGTTTTGAGGTATCACATATATTGTACTAGTGTCAGAATCAAGAATCAGGTAAAAGATACTATTCCTATTTCTATTGCTTTGAAACATCAACATTATTTTCTAACATTGCCAACAGTAAAAACTCTACATACAACTTGTTTTCTAAATTGCTCGCCAAGTTTTATTCAGCTTCTAGTCTTCATCCAAAGTTTAGCTACCAACACCCTACACCAATTTAAAAAATGGAAGATAATATAAATAATATTTTAGACAATTTGTCGCAGATTCCATGTATCGAAACAAGTAGTTCTGTAGAAGTTCAAAAAACCCTAAATAAATCCAACCTAAAAATATTTTCCTTGAATATCAGAAGCATGAACAAAAATTTCAATGAACTAATGATACTACTTACAGAACTTGACTCAGACTTTGACTTGATTATTCTGAGCGAATGCTGGATCAGAGATAACTATATTCCTAAAAACATAAAAAACTATAATCAATACAGTACTCAGAATAACCAATTACAAAATGATGGCGTTATTATATACATAAAAAATCATATACAATACTCTATAAAGGAAATCACAATAACTCACTCAAATTGTCTTAAACTTGAAATAGAAAATAGCGTTACTGTTCTAACTATATACCGATCACCGAGCACTTCCAATATAACACCATTTTTAAACTCGCTTAATCAGTTTCTGACATGTATTAGAAATCATGAAAATGTTCTAATTATTGGTGACCTAAATATTAATATTATAAATACAATGCATCCCCAAGCAAACGACTACATAAATTTATTAACTCTTCAAGGATTTATCCCAGCTATTACAGCCCCTACTCGTGTCTCAGAGTTATCCGCCAGTTGCATAGACCACGTCTTTGTCAAATGTAAGCTAAATATCAAATCTCTCATATATCAGTGCACTGTGACAGATCACTACGCTACTATCACCTCCATTTCTCATAAAATTCAAAAATTACCAGCATCCACTATACAACTAAAGAAAATTTCTTATGACACTCTCTTCAAACTGGTTTCCAATGAAAACTGGTCAAATTTCTACAAAATTAGCGATCCAAACTTAGCGTGTGAATCTCTCATCAACATCCTACATAAGCATCTGAAAAATGCCACATCCCACACACACAACAATCAAAGTAGTCGTACAATTAAACTAAAACCTTGGATAACTACTGGTATTTTACACTGTATCCGCAAACGTGATAAACTTCATAAATATTATAAAAATAACCCCACTGATTACGAATCTCTCTTATTCTATAAAAGATACAGAAATGCCTGTAAAAAAATAACCTGTACGGCCAGAGAAGATTATTATAGGAAACAGATAGAGGAAGCTGCAAATGATAATAAAAAAATCTGGAACATTGTCAAAGAAATATGCTTCACCGACAAAATTACCACACCCATAAATAAAATAACCATCACAAATAAAACACTAAATGCAACTGAAAATTCAGAAACAATCGCAAATCACTTCAACCAATTCTTCTCTACAATCGGATCGGATCTAGCAAATAATATTTTAAAAAGAAATAGCAAGTCTGAAAATAATCTTGCAAATACTATCTTTCTCGATAATCTGAGTTATGACCCTTTCAATCTCACACTAACAACAGAACAAGAAATCACTGAAATCATCAATTCACTCAAAAATACACACTCCACGGGAGTTGACAATATATCCACTAAACTAATTAAACACCTTAAACCAATCATTGCTAAGCCCCTTGTATACATCACAAATCTAAGTTTTCGAACTGGCCTTTTCCCAAACACTCTAAAACATTCAACAATTATTCCTATCTTTAAATCAGGGGACAGATCAATCGTCAATAACTATAGACCAATATCTCTACTGAGTCCAATCTCTAAAATAATCGAAAAAACAGTAAAACAAAGGCTCTACAAGTTTCTCGAAGAAAATAAAATCCTGTCAAAAAACCAATACGGCTTCCGCAAAGATCTTAGTGCATCAGATGCAATTGCAGCTTTTACTAAATTAATTTCTGATAACCTCGATAAAAGTCGCAAGCCCCTCGCTGTATTCTTGGATCTGGCTAAAGCCTTTGACACTGTATCTCACCGCATACTTTTGAAAAAACTCTCACAGATAGGAATAAAAGGTGTTCCTCTTAAATGGTTTGAGAGCTATCTAACAAATAGGTCCCAGTCAACTATTATTAACTCCGCTAAAGAGTATAGAAGTACAAGTTTGCCAATCACATATGGCGTGCCCCAAGGCAGTGTGCTGGGCCCACTTCTGTTTCTAATATACATTAACTCGTTATGCAATTTGGATACTGGTGGTACTATAATATCTTTTGCCGATGATACGGTTATCATATTTGCAGATGAAAATTTGAATTCAGCATTTGAAAAAGCAAATCATGGTATAAATGAAATAAAACACTGGTTAGATTCCAACCTCCTCACTCTAAATATTGAGAAAACTAAATACTTACTTTTTTCCATACGCAAACATAATCTCCCTCAAAACTATCATAAACTTACCATACATTCATGTTCACAGAACTTCAACATGGCTACATCACCTCACAAAAATTGTTCATGCGATAACCTTATAATATCAAACGAAATTAAGTACTTGGGGGTCATTATAGACAATCAACTGCGATGGGAGGCCCATATAAATTCTACAACAAAAAGGCTTCGCAAATTATGCTACATTTTCTACTCTCTCAGATCTATCCTTAACCTACAAACACTAAGATGTGTATACTTTGCACTTTTTCAATCAATTACTACATATGGTATAGTAGGATGGGGAGGTTGTGCAAAAACGATTCTTCATCCCATGGTTTTAATTCAAAAACTGTTACTAAGGATAATATTCAAATGTAAGCCAACAAACCCATCAGAACCACTTTTTAGAAAACTCAGAATATTAGATATTCGACAATTATATGTTAAGACCATTCTCATATACATACGGAAAAATGACTTGGTGAATAAAACACAAAAAAAAATTAACACCCGTTACTCGTCACACCTAAAATGTAAAATTCCCCAAACGAAAACAGCTTTCGCCCAACGGCAGTTTTCTTATATTGCTCCCAAAATATTCAACTCGCTGAGTATTGATATCAGAAAATCAAAAACTCACAATTTGTATGTCATAAGTGTTCAAAATTGGTTATTTATAAAGGGAAGGAACTTTTTCAAGGAATGCCTGCCATCATTAAATTAAGCTCATTTTCTTTATTAGTAATTTTTGTTTTTCATTCAATTCTGTAAAGAAAAAAGTTTAATAATTAATTAATTAATCTTTATTTTCATTATTTCAACAAGTTCATTTTCATAATTTCTACTTTATTTTCATTATTTTAACAAGTAAAGTAACCTATTCATTTGCTGATTGTGTTCATTTTATCTCATTAATATCAACAGTTTAAAATACGGTTGATGTACACTTGAGCAATCTACTGAACTAGGAACCAGTAAAAGTGTTACCTATTATACAAGTTATCAAATATTACATTTATATAATTATATAAACCTATGTATATAAATTTCGACTACCATAATACGGGCATGTGTCTAGTGTGGTAGTCGAAAAGCATGTAAAAACTGTACACATTAATATTTCATGAATAAAGAAAAAAAAAAAAAAAAAAAAAAAAAAAAAAATAGGTAGGTGGGTGCCTACATAAAATAACACAAATAAATTAATATTTCAAAGCAAGCGGTAAATTGGTAAAATCACACGGCGTGCGCATGCAACTGGTCGAGAGTTGTATGAGAACTAGTATATGTGTTTGGGACTAGGTTCCCTTGTGTTATATGGATTGGGGGGGGGTAAAGGAAATATGGGATAGGAAGGTTGGAAAATATCCGACTTTTATCAACATATAGGTAGGTGGGTGCCTACATAAAATAACACAAATAAATTAAACATAGTTTAAATTAGATAAATTAAACATAGTTTAATTTATTTGTGTTATTTTATGTAGGCACCCACCTACCTATATGTTAATATTTCAAAGCAAGCGGTAAATTGGTAAAATCACACGGCGTGCGCATGCAGCTGGTCGAGAGTTGTATGAGAACTAGTATATGTGTTTGGGACTAGGCTCCCTTGTGTTATATGGATTGGGGAGGTAAAGGAAATGGGATAGGAAGGTTGGAAAATATCCGACTTTATTAACATATAGGTAGGTGGGTGCCTACATAAAATAACACAAATAAATTAATATTTCAAAGCAAGCGGTAAATTGGTAAAATCACACGGCGTGCGCATGCAGCTGGTCGAGAGTTGTATGAGAACTAGTATATGTGTTTGGGACTAGGCTCCCTTGTGTTATATGGATTGAGGAGGTAAAGGAAATATGGGATAGGAAGGTTGGAAAATATCCGACTTTATTAACATATAGGTAGGTGGGTGCCTACATAAAATAACACAAATAAATTAAACATAGTTTAATTTATTTGTGTTATTTTATGTAGTTTATTTTATGTATTTTATGTAAATTATTAGTATTTAGTTTATTTTATGTATTTTATGTAAACATAGTTTAATTTATTTGTGTTATTTTATGTAGGCACCCACCTACCTATATGTTAATATTTCAAAGCAAGCGGTAAATTGGTAAAATCACACGGCGTGCGCATGCAGCTGGTCGAGAGTTGTATGAGAACTAGTATATGTGTTTGGGACTAGGCTCCCTTGTGTTATATGGATTGGGGAGGTAAAGGAAATATGGGATAGGAAGGTTGGAAAATATCTGACTTTATTAACATATAGGTAGGTGGGTGCCTACATAAAATTACACAAATAAATTAAACATAGTTTAATTTATTTGTGTTATTTTATGTAGGCACCCACCTACCTATATGTTAATATTTCAAAGCAAGCGGTAAATTGGTAAAATCACACGGCGTGCGCATGCAGCTGGTCGAGAGTTGTATGAGAACTAGTATATGTGTTTGGGACTAGGCTCCCTTGTGTTATATGGATTGAGGAGGTAAAGGAAATATGGGATAGGAAGGTTGGAAAATATCCGACTTTATTAACATATAGGTAGGTGGGTGCCTACATAAAATAACACAAATAAATTAAACATAGTTTAATTTATTTGTGTTATTTTATGTAGTTTATTTTATGTATTTTATGTAAATTATTAGTATTTAGTTTATTTTATGTATTTTATGTAAACATAGTTTAATTTATTTGTGTTATTTTATGTAGGCACCCACCTACCTATATGTTAATATTTCAAAGCAAGCGGTAAATTGGTAAAATCACACGGCGTGCGCATGCAGCTGGTCGAGAGTTGTATGAGAACTAGTATATGTGTTTGGGACTAGGCTCCCTTGTGTTATATGGATTGGGGAGGTAAAGGAAATATGGGATAGGAAGGTTGGAAAATATCTGACTTTATTAACATATAGGTAGGTGGGTGCCTACATAAAATAACACAAATAAATTAAACATAGTTTAATTTATTTGTGTTATTTTATGTAGGCACCCACCTACCTATATGTTAATATTTCAAAGCAAGCGGTAAATTGGTAAAATCACACGGCGTGCGCATGCAGCTGGTCGAGAGTTGTATGAGAACTAGTATATGTGTTTGGGACTAGGCTCCCTTGTGTTATATGGATTGAGGAGGTAAAGGAAATATGGGATAGGAAGGTTGGAAAATATCTGACTTTATTAACATATAGGTAGGTGGGTGCCTACATAAAATAACACAAATAAATTAAACATAGTTTAATTTATTTGTGTTATTTTATGTAGGCACCCACCTACCTATGTGTTAATATTTCAAAGCAAGCGGTAAATTGGTAAAATCACACGGCGTGCGCATGCAGCTGGTCGAGAGTTGTATGAGAACTAGTATATGTGTTTGGGACTAGGCTCCCTTGTGTTATATGGATTGGGGAGGTAAAGGAAATATGGGATAGGAAGGTTGGAAAATATCTGACTTTATTAACATATAGGTAGGTGGGTGCCTACATAAAATAACACAAATAAATTAAACATAGTTTAATTTATTTGTGTTATTTTATGTAGGCACCCACCTACCTATATGTTAATATTTCAAAGCAAGCGGTAAATTGGTAAAATCACACGGCGTGCGCATGCAGCTGGTCGAGAGTTGTATGAGAACTAGTATATGTGTTTGGGACTAGGCTCCCTTGTGTTATATGGATTGAGGAGGTAAAGGAAATATGGGATAGGAAGGTTGGAAAATATCCGACTTTATTAACATATAGGTAGGTGGGTGCCTACATAAAATAACACAAATAAATTAAACATAGTTTAATTTATTTGTGTTATTTTATGTAGGCACCCACCTACCTATGTGTTTATATTTCAAAGCAAGCGGTAAATTGGTAAAATCACACGGCGTGCGCATGCAGCTGGTCGAGAGTTGTATGAGAACTAGTATATGTGTTTGGGACTAGGCTCCCTTGTGTTATATGGATTGAGGAGGTAAAGGAAATATGGGATAGGAAGGTTGGAAAATATCTGACTTTATTAACATATAGGTAGGTGGGTGCCTACATAAAATAACACAAATAAATTAAACATAGTTTAATTTATTTGTGTTATTTTATGTAGGCACCCACCTACCTATATGTTAATATTTCAAAGCAAGCGGTAAATTGGTAAAATCACACGGCGTGCGCATGCAGCTGGTCGAGAGTTGTATGAGAACTAGTATATGTGTTTGGGACTAGGCTCCCTTGTGTTATATGGATTGAGGAGGTAAAGGAAATATGGGATAGGAAGGTTGGAAAATATCTGACTTTATTAACATATAGGTAGGTGGGTGCCTACATAAAATAACACAAATAAATTAAACATAGTTTAATTTATTTGTGTTATTTTATGTAGGCACCCACCTACCTATGTGTTAATATTTCAAAGCAAGCGGTAAATTGGTAAAATCACACGGCGTGCGCATGCAGCTGGTCGAGAGTTGTATGAGAACTAGTATATGTGTTTGGGACTAGGCTCCCTTGTGTTATATGGATTGGGGAGGTAAAGGAAATATGGGATAGGAAGGTTGGAAAATATCTGACTTTATTAACATATAGGTAGGTGGGTGCCTACATAAAATAACACAAATAAATTAAACATAGTTTAATTTATTTGTGTTATTTTATGTAGGCACCCACCTACCTATATGTTAATATTTCAAAGCAAGCGGTAAATTGGTAAAATCACACGGCGTGCGCATGCAGCTGGTCGAGAGTTGTATGAGAACTAGTATATGTGTTTGGGACTAGGCTCCCTTGTGTTATATGGATTGAGGAGGCAAAGGAAATATGGGATAGGAAGGTTGGAAAATATCCGACTTTATTAACATATAGGTAGGTGGGTGCCTACATAAAATAACACAAATAAATTAAACATAGTTTAATTTATTTGTGTTATTTTATGTAGTTTATTTTATGTATTTTATGTAAATTATTAGTATTTAGTTTATTTTATGTATTTTATGTAAACATAGTTTAATTTATTTGTGTTATTTTATGTAGGCACCCACCTACCTATATGTTAATATTTCAAAGCAAGCGGTAAATTGGTAAAATCACACGGCGTGCGCATGCAGCTGGTCGAGAGTTGTATGAGAACTAGTATATGTGTTTGGGACTAGGCTCCCTTGTGTTATATGGATTGGGGAGGTAAAGGAAATATGGGATAGGAAGGTTGGAAAATATCTGACTTTATTAACATATAGGTAGGTGGGTGCCTACATAAAATAACACAAATAAATTAAACATAGTTTAATTTATTTGTGTTATTTTATGTAGGCACCCACCTACCTATATGTTAATATTTCAAAGCAAGCGGTAAATTGGTAAAATCACACGGCGTGCGCATGCAGCTGGTCGAGAGTTGTATGAGAACTAGTATATGTGTTTGGGACTAGGCTCCCTTGTGTTATATGGATTGGGGAGGTAAAGGAAATATGGGATAGGAAGGTTGGAAAATATCTGACTTTATTAACATATAGGTAGGTGGGTGCCTACATAAAATAACACAAATAAATTAAACATAGTTTAATTTATTTGTGTTATTTTATGTAGGCACCCACCTACCTATATGTTAATATTTCAAAGCAAGCGGTAAATTGGTAAAATCACACGGCGTGCGCATGCAGCTGGTCGAGAGTTGTATGAGAACTAGTATATGTGTTTGGGACTAGGCTCCCTTGTGTTATATGGATTGAGGAGGTAAAGGAAATATGGGATAGGAAGGTTGGAAAATATCCGACTTTATTAACATATAGGTAGGTGGGTGCCTACATAAAATAACACAAATAAATTAAACATAGTTTAATTTATTTGTGTTATTTTATGTAGGCACCCACCTACCTATGTGTTAATATTTCAAAGCAAGCGGTAAATTGGTAAAATCACACGGCGTGCGCATGCAGCTGGTCGAGAGTTGTATGAGAACTAGTATATGTGTTTGGGACTAGGCTCCCTTGTGTTATATGGATTGGGGAGGTAAAGGAAATATGGGATAGGAAGGTTGGAAAATATCTGACTTTATTAACATATAGGTAGGTGGGTGCCTACATAAAATAACACAAATAAATTAAACATAGTTTAATTTATTTGTGTTATTTTATGTAGGCACCCACCTACCTATATGTTAATATTTCAAAGCAAGCGGTAAATTGGTAAAATCACACGGCGTGCGCATGCAGCTGGTCGAGAGTTGTATGAGAACTAGTATATGTGTTTGGGACTAGGCTCCCTTGTGTTATATGGATTGAGGAGGTAAAGGAAATATGGGATAGGAAGGTTGGAAAATATCCGACTTTATTAACATATAGGTAGGTGGGTGCCTACATAAAATAACACAAATAAATTAAACATAGTTTAATTTATTTGTGTTATTTTATGTAGTTTATTTTATGTATTTTATGTAAATTATTATTATTTAGTTTATTTTATGTATTTTATGTAAACATAGTTTAATTTATTTGTGTTATTTTATGTAGGCACCCACCTACCTATATGTTAATAAAGTCAGATATTTTCCAACCTTCCTATCCCATATTTCCTTTACCTCCTCAATCCATATAACAGAAGGGAGCCTAGTCCCAAACACATATACTAGTTCTCATACAACTCTCGACCAGCTGCATGCGCACGCCGTGTGATTTTACCAATTTACCGCTTGCTTTGAAATATTAACATATAGGTAGGTGGGTGCCTACATAAAATAACACAAATAAATTAAACTATGTTTACATAAAATACATAAAATAAACTAAATACTAATAATTTACATAAAATACATAAAATAAACTACATAAAATAACACAAATAAATTAAACATATTTCGTATTCCGGGCTTCGAACCCTAAGTAGAAATTTACTAACGCATTCCAGACTTCGAACCCGAAGTTGGAATTTATTCACGCATTCCGGACTTCGAACCCGAAGTAGAAATTTATTAACGCATTCCGGACTTCGAACCCGAAGTAGAAGCAGAAACCATAATCGAAAACTTGCTTGAAATGGCTTTTGCCGTTTTTAGTCAACATATCCCAAAAGCTAGGAAGGTACATTCCAACCTTCTCTAGTCTCATCTCTTCCCTCTCCCCTAGTGTCAGTCAAAAAATAAACAAAAGCGGCTGCTACGTTTACAATAAATAAAATTTTAAAAAGCGACAAATATTTTTATGTTATATGTTCGATATTATTATTATTCAATTTATAAGAAA
This sequence comes from Hesperophylax magnus, assembly GCA_026573805.1. Lineage (NCBI taxonomy): Eukaryota > Metazoa > Arthropoda > Insecta > Trichoptera > Limnephilidae > Hesperophylax > Hesperophylax magnus. The sequence continues at coordinate 450,085 of JAIUSX010000221.1, read as the reverse complement.
AGTTTATTTTTGACAATTTCTGCTCTTTAGTTATTATTGCACGTGATAACTTCGCCTTCTGAAGTTATTATCAAACTGTATCGAGCAGTTTGAAGTCAGAAGACAGAACCAGTTATCACGCACAAACAGAACTTGATTTAAAAAAATATATATTTTTATAAATTGAATAACAATATTCTTTAATAAATAAAAGAAAAACTTTTAAAAATATATTTTTTAAAAACTTCAATTAAATTTTTATTAGTTTGTTTTTAATTTATTGTAAACAAGGCAGCCAATTCAACAAATTAAGCACTCCCTAAGTAATCCGCTACTCGATTACCGACAAACTACTGTAATCCGCCGTTATTTTTACTAGTTGAAGTTGAAAGCACAAAATCAAGCTCTATAATACGCCGGTATTCGTTTATACCATATATTAATATTCGTCTGGAATAATATTATATCACGCATGTAGCAAGTAATTAACTAACATATTATACAGTACAAATTGAAAACCCTTGAATAACTCCTCAAAAAGGGTAAATTTAGCATAAGGAAAGGAAATGCCAAGTCGCTCGTCGTACATATTCGTCTTTCTTCATTATTGAGATAAATCTTAAGCAGCGGGCCGCCCCTAAGCCAAGTCATTATTCATAAACAAGGGATCATCAATCACCGGACACTAACCAGGGACCAGGGAACAGGGAACAGAGCGACTGAAGACTATTTCTAAATAGAGAAGCAAGTAGGTAATGCAAAGAGTGGTAGACGGGTAGTAATCTTGCTGCACCAACGCTTTTTCAAGTCTTCAAATATAATAGAAAAAATATACATTTTGATATTAAAAGAATATAATGACCTGGAGGTATTATTTAATCTGGGATAACGTAATATTTTGAATTCCGGAGAGTTAGTTAGTTCCAATGCTGAAAATGACAGATACAATAATTAAAATATTATATTCTAGGTAGGTACTTTGAATTTGCTTGTCTGAATCTTCACACAATATACCTTAATCACAGTTTTCTTATTGGATTAACATCATTCGAAGACTTAAAAATCAATATGTCTCATACAGAGACATGTATATTTTCTATATGTATATTTTATATGTATATTTTCTGCCTGTACAGAATATAATATAAATACATTCCAACGCAGAATTACTTTCATTGGTCAAATGCATTGTACAGTAATCGACGACCGGTGGATGCAATTCGTTATCCATAAGTTGATAATAGTTTGTTTAGTCTATAGTTAGTAATAAGATAGATCATTAAGAAACATATATTATGTATTTGTACAGCGCCCTTGGGGTGATTTTTCACAAAAACGACTCTATACAAATCATCCAAATATTATTATTATTATAAATCCTCCAATTTTGAAAGCGCCCTAAGAGTACTCAATTTGGATTTATTTCGGGTCATTGATTTGATAAAATATTTTCAAATACAGACAAGCAATTTCATTAGCTTCTCTGGGCCCAGGTGTCAAGAAGTCTTAATATGAATGTTAATCTTTTCACAGCCGGACTCTCTCCGGACCCATCGCCTTCACCCTGCGGGACACACTAACCTACTCCGAATAACCCACGTTTTTCCTTCCCGAAACCTCCTCTTAAAATACCATCTATATAGCTTCCCCAAAGAAGACATAGACCCCGAGGTTTTTCCTCAGGGCTTCCTGCGTGGAGCTAATGTATAAAAAGTCTTAATATGAATGTTAATCTTTTCACAGCCGGACTCTCTCCACAAAGCACTCTTTTCAGGGTGAAATGCCTAAAACCAAAAAAAAAAAAAAAAAACGGACTCTCTCCGGACCCATCGCCTTCACCCTCCGGGACACACTAACCTACTCCGAATAACCCACGTTTTTCCTTCCCGAAACCTCCTCTTAAAATACCATCTATAAGGCTTCCCTAAAGAAGACATAGACCCCGAGGTTTTTCCTCAGGGCTTCCTGCGTGGAGCTAATGTATAAAAAACACTTTCTGTGTACCTTCCCATATCATTTCCCATTTCGGAACTTCCTTCGGAAGACCAAATTTTTATTCCACTCCAAACATTAAAGAACCTGCAAAAGAATAGGTCGCATTATAATTATTATGATTGATTTGTATTGATCATGTTTGTATGTGTTTTCCGTTTATCTAAGACATTATTCGGGTGTAGGGAGTAGGGTATAGCTGGCGTCAGGATCAGACGTCGTGGCGCGGGCCTAGTGGCGTCGGCCGCCGCGGCGCCGAGGGGCGCGCAGCAACACCCGGCGCCCGACTCCCGGCGCCCGGCATTGGGCGCCCCCGACTGGCGGCGAAAAATAACTACGTCTACTTCTTTACAGTTATGTACAGTGTTTGTCATCGACGAGGGATCGGATATTAGACTTAATGGCCGGAGGGCGGGTTCAGGAAATGGGAAGAGATATTGCCTGATTCATTATTTAACATTTAAAACCGTTTTTATATAGTCCTTTTTTTAATATTATTTATTTAACTTATATAACTTTAGGTCTTCAAGTTCTATGGAGAAGTACTTTTTTTCTTCCTTAAAAAAGATCCTGTTAAAAATGTTACAGTAGGCCACTTCCTGATAAACTTCTAGTACTTTCATTGTACTGGACGGGAGTCCGCACAAGACTGTAGATTTGGGCGCCGGTTCCAAACCGCGTCTTCAACCGATGAAAATGCTCCTTTACTGCCGATGATGATGATAGTAGTACAAATTTATGAACAATCTGCCTCCCGCACCCGGTGCTCGGTGATTGTTGGGCACTGGGTGTGCTTTCGTCTCTGCTCGCTTCTGGTGTTGGCGGTTTTCCTGAGCAGGGCCGGCTGGTCTTGATGAGGTAACACCAGAAGGTTATGGAGCAGAAGACTCGGCGAGGTGAGGCAGTTGGTGGGCAGGAGTCACTTGTTGATAATAAAACGCTTGTTTTGGTGGTAAAGATGAACTGATTTTTATTTTTTTATGTTGCTGCTTATATGCAATAAGCTTGACTCGCAGCCGACATTGGGCTGTGAGTCAAAAGGTGGTGGGGCTATCCGCGCCAGAAATGCGTTTATATGCCCCGGCAAAATGTCGCATATTCATTTTGCCGGTGGCATAGCCGAAGGCAGACGCTTAAATTTGCGAGTTTGCAAAGATTTTGCAAGCTCGCCTGAATAAAAATTACATAGTTTAATTACATAGCAGTTATAAGAATGTGTACCTTGACAACTAGATTTTTAGTTTGCCAAGATACGACAGAAAATAAAAAAAGTTTGTAAATAAAAGTGTAAAAATGATCTTGAAGCGATCAAATTTGTAAAAATGATTATGTTGGTATTTTTCTCGTTAGTATTTTTCCCCGTAACATAGCGCTCAGAAAGAAAAAAGATTCACTATGCTACGAGGTTCCTGAATTTTTGTACACGCAAAAAAGGTAAAAATAATTGTACAAAAATGGTTATACAAATATGTTAAAAACAGCATTTTAAATATCTCCTCAGTGGTAGCACATAGCAAATAGTGTTTATTTAACTACCGCCGAGGAGATGTACAAGTAAAATATAGGCATTTGCAACATTTAATAAATTGATATTTCTTAGTAAATTGTACATAGTAAAATTTGAATATCTCCGCTCGGCAGAGGTAGGCGCGCGATGCGCTATCGATGCCTTTCGGAGTCAAAGTTTTCAGGCCGCTTTGGCCGAAACGGGAACAAAATCTGCAGTGGCGGGGAGTGAGGATTTCGCCAGTGGCGTGGGGTAGGCACATTTTATAAATGTAAAACACATTTTGATAAAAATAAATAATGTGGCCAACAACGTCCGTTACATTCATAATATATCGGAACGTTTCATAATATATCGTTTATGCAGCTGCGTTTGTCCTAAGAGAAATGCAAACATGTTCCGACATCGTGATAAAACCATCGTGTTTTACTGAAAGTTTACTAGGAAATCTATCTATTCATTCGTTAAAGGTCTGCAATCCCGTTATTATATCACTTCATTTAACCTCAAGAGATTTTGAATAAATTATCAATATTTTTCATCGGTAGGTTTTCTCCGTGTGCCCATTATCAACAGTCCCTGAGTTATTCTAATGAAAATATCATCTGATTCCACAAATTACAGCATTTATCAATTTACTGTGCATTTGTATTGAATGCAGTGTTTATTGGTAGAGAGTTGAAAGATTCTTGTAAAAACATAATTTCCACAACAAAATTTGTTTTCCAAAATATCACCAAATTTGCATCACAAAAGCTATACCTTCATATCATCGTGTTTTACTCATTATAATCATAGAAATTGGAAAGGATAGGCAGAATGGAGCCAAAAAAACATCCAACTAGAAAAATGATTCATTTACGTGACAAGGTGAATTGCAGGTAAAAGTGCATTTGGCAAACGCAGGCCATTCATTAATAATGATGGGGCAAATGTTCTATGGGGTAAATCTAACAAAGGAAATTATTTTCTCGGGTTTTTCAAATCACATTTGAAATACGAAACATTAATAGTGATGAGACTCGAGCGCAAAACAAATAAATCTTTTCTTGGAACGATTATCTGGCTTCCATTGCATTTTCGAGTTCAATAAATAATTTCGTGTGTTAACGCTTCTGTGTAAATGCTTTTTGAATAATAACAAGAGATCTTTGAAGCAGTATTTATGAATCGCTGGCAGCGACAATATATCTAATGTTACGAAAAGAATTATAGTTGAAGTGACACATGCTTCTGAAGTCCCGTCCTTAACGTGATGGTTTAACGTTTTAGTCGAGAAGTTGCAGAATCGATTTCTTGGAACGATTATCTGGCTTCCATTACATTTTCGAGTTCAATAAATAATTTCGTGTGTTAACGCTTCTGTGTAAATGCTTTTTGAATAATAACAAGAGATCTTTGAAGCAGTATTTATGAATCGCTGGCAGCGACAATATATCTAATGTTACGAAAAGAATTATAGTTGAAGTGACACATGCTTCTGAAGTCCCGTCCTTAACGTGATGGTTTAACGTTTTAGTCGAGAAGTTGCAGAATCGATTTCTTGGAACGATTATCTGGCTTCCATTACATTTTCGAGTTCAATAAATAATTTCGTGTGTTAACGCTTCTGTGTAAATGCTTTTTGAATAATAACAAGAGATCTTTGAAGCAGTATTTATGAATCGCTGGCAGCGACAATATATCTAATGTTACGAAAAGAATTATAGTTGAAGTGACACATGCTTCTGAAGTCCCGTCCTTAACGTGATGGTTTAACGTTTTAGTCGAGAAGTTGCAGAATCGATTTCTGCGGTATAGCGAAAACTTACACAATGTTATATATACATTTGTTTTATTTTTACACATTCACTGAATGACACAGCTGTGTCGAAACCGGTAGCAAATAAATAAAAAAAATCCAGTAACATGTCAAATAAAACTTCAAAACAAAATGTCTAGAAATTGTTACATACTTAATGTCCAAGAAATACAAAAAATATACCGGACTCTGTAACGTAATTCTGGTCCACTGTGTCAACTCTGTAACGTAACTCTCGTCCACTCTGTCAACTCTGTAACGTAATTCCGGTCCACTGTGTCAACTCTGTAACGTAACTTTGGTCCATAGATAAAGCTTCACTCTGACTTTCTGGAAATTACTAGTGAAGTCCAGGGGGGTATAACTCCGATTGACAATTTGAATCGAAATTTTGTGACGTCATGTGTTTGCCTAACTATGAGTTAAGCTAAGTTTTTCATTGGTTTATAATAAGTAGGCTCCGAATGAGAATGTTATTGTCTATAAGTTGGCATATCTATGGTTTTTTAGGACAAATTTGTTTCATACAAAAAGCCTGAAGTTATCAATCTATGGAAGTTGATTTATGGTGTAGTCCATAATCAGTGTCATAAGACAGATGACCGATTAAAAAAATACTTATTTATGAAAATACCTCGTAGGTTTAGCCGTGCTGCTGCATTAAACACTGATCGAAGTTTGTCAATTTGATATTTTGGAAGGCTGGCATAAATGCCGTTGCAGTAATCGAGACGTGAGACTACGTACTAGTTGATAAGTAGTTTTGTTGCTTCTGTAGGAAGGTTTCTTCGGACAGACTTGAGTTGTCTTAGGTGAAAAAACCTTTGCTTTAAGCTTTTTAGATTCCCCAATCTTAACAAACGGACTGCAATCTTTAGAGCACAGGCGTCAGGTAGGTATGCTGTCCTTGTTCTATCGGTATTACAATGGAAGATGCTCTGAGGAACTAGCGTCATTGGTCCCTTCGGCACCGGTGCGTAGTCGGGATACACGCCAAACGCGCGCCCAACATTTGTACACGGTTGACATTTGTCACATGAGAACGGGTCACTTCTACGTTTCGTTCTTAAGTTCAACAGCTCGGCTGTGGAACGAACTGCCGGCCTCTGTGTTTCCTCCCTCCTACAACATGGGACTCTTCAAGACCCATGTTCACTCCTTCCTCTCCACAAAAAGACCCTCCACACAGCATCCCCAAAGATGACATAGGCCCTGAAGGAAATTATTTTCTTCAGGGCCTCCTGTGTGGAGTTAATATAAAAAAAGGTTAAAAGTTAAAAGTCTTATTTATTTGACTTTTAAACGAAAAGTTGACACCGAGAAGTTTTACTGTTTTTTTGGGATGATATTGCTGCCGGAAAAAACTTTCGGTTGAGTTGAACTTTCTGTATGCAGATTGACGATTTGCGAATAATTAGAATAGGTTGGGGAGGATCTTATAAAAACAACCTAAACTCAGTAAAAGTCTCGCAAAAAATTATTATAAAAGTAATACTTAAAAAAAAAACTCTACTTTCCCAACAAAATTGCTTTTTAAATTGTTTCCAGTACCAAATATTGATGATATATTTAAGCAAACTTCCATTATAAAAATGTGTAAAGAAAAAAATAACAAAGAATATCAAGAATTTTACAAACTCATGAGAAATGGAAATCAATTTATTACGCCAATCTTTAAAACAACTCAAATGCAAAACCATTATATCCAAGCCATAAAAAACTACAATAATCTCCCTTCCGAATTGCGCTGTATTACGAACCAACAAGAACAAATAAATAAAATCAAACTTTTTTTCCAAAAAAACTTATATTAAACAAAAAAAAATTATTTGAATTCAAGTGACTGGTTATTTGTGCAGCAGCAATTTTCTCCACGATTTTTGAAATGAATGGTAAGTTTGAAACGGGTCGATAATTACCTAAGTTATCGGCGTCTGGTTGTGACTTTTTCAGTATTGGTGTAACTATAGTTCACTTGAGCGGTTCAGGAAAGTCACCCGTGCTCAGTGATTTATTAAAAACGTGAACTAGGAATGGGGCTAAAACAATAGAACGTTGTTTTAATAACCATGTCGGTATAGGATCAAGACTCCACTGCTTATTAGGCGAGCTTTAATTTTTTTTAACTTCTTCCGGCGTTGTGGGTTTGAAGGAAGACAAAACAAATATAAATAATACTTACAAATTTACTTACAATTACGGAAAAGATGTCCATAAAAATAATTATTTTTGCCCCGACAATAAAAGTTGACAGAAAATATGTATAGGAAAATGAACATAATGTTCGTAGCTCTCATTCGAAGTATGATACGGTTAAAAATGATGTAAGTTGATATTATCGAGTTAGCTCAGTAGTCAGAGCACTTCCCCGGCAAGGAAGAGGTCCTGCGTTTAATTCAGCCTTGAGTAAAAGTTGTCTTCCCATGCCTCGATAAGGATTGGTGGTGGTGCGCAAATCCTTCGTTCGCAATTGTGCGGGGTTGGTTGCGGTAAAGTGCGATAAAGACTAAGACAAAACAAAAACGAATTGAATTTGCCTCAGTGTTTGCAAGAGGAAATGAGTGGGAAAGGCCAAAGACTTACCCTGGTCTCTTCCTCCTTAGCCGCTGGTTCCTTATTTTACACTTATCAGCTTGCATACAATTAAGGCGCAATTCCCTTTTTTTTAACATTCACTTAACACAAAACAAAACAGTGACATTCACTGCGGCGGTTAAAAACGTTTCACTGGACGATGTGTGCTCCAAAAAAACAGTCACAGCCGAGTTCAACATATGCGGGTATTCACAATGACACGAATGTTCGCGGTAAGATGCAACGATAACAATGCTACTTGTCTTTGGGCCCGGGTCAAGGAAAGGGGACAAGGGGCAAAGGGGGGGTGAAGGGTACACATTTTAAGGCAATTCAATTTTAAAACCTCACGCGCAACTATCCCCCCCGCCTTGAAAGGGTGCGAAATCACCCCTCTTAAAACCGCATTGTCATGGCATTTATCATATAAACAAATTAACATAACCTACAGTTATCTTAAATTTCCTAACCTACATTGACTAAACCTAATGCTACTAGACTACTATTGAGTTGGCAAAGGGTATAGCCGTATTACTGGGCGAATATATGATCCCAGCACTGTTCTGACACGAACAACACGAATTACTCCATCCTTTGCGGGGAAAACTTCATCAATAACACCTAACGGCCAATGTAATGGTGGGGCGTTTTCAGTTCCCACTATTACTACTAAGCCAACCTTTACTGGATTAGTAGGAGTATTCCATTTTGGACGTACTTGCAAAGTATACAAGTAATCTAATCTCCATCGCTTCCAGAATGATTGAATTAATTTATCGAGTAAATCATGACGCGATAGAAGGTTTAAATTATCCTTCTCGATTTCCACGGCTGGCAGGTGTTTTAAAGGAGTTGTCGTCAAGAAGTGAGCTGGCGTTAACGCAAGGGGCTCGGAGGGATCTGAAGAGAGCGTTCTACACAATGGCCTCGTATTCAGAATGGTTTCTACTTGTGCAAGTACTGTAGTTGCCTCTTCAAACGATAGAATCTGATCTCCTATTACTCGAAAAAGATGAGTCTTCATACTTTTGATATTGGATTCCCAATTTCCTCCAAAGTGGGGTGCTATTAGCGCATTCAGATGCCAGCTTATTCTATTATTGGCCAAAATATTTGCGAATTCTTCACCAAAATGTGAAGATGACGAAAATGCGTGCAATTCATTCAATTTTTTCTTGGCTCCTACAAAGTTAGTTCCGTTGTCTAAGTATAAATTTGACACAGGACTACGTCTAGAAAGAAATCGTTTGAATGCGTTCAGAAAACATTTGGTGCTGAAACTTGACGCCAATTCAAGGTGTATAGCTCTTGTTGTCAAACACACAAATAAGCAAATATACGCCTTTTGAGAACGAATTCCACGTCCACGTGATACGGTTACCCCTAAAGGCATATAATAGGCAAGACAGATTTCCGAAACTACCAACATATGTTTATTATTAAATCGCTAGGTGGCAGTAAGGGTGCCTTCACCAATGTACAATATTCAACATTATACGTGAGTTATGAAGAGACATACAGATATTCAAGTAAAAAAACAAACCAATAACAAAATGTGGCTTGTTTATGGAACTTACTATTTTGGTAGAGTATTTAGTATGATCTTTTTTACAAATGTTTCATCATTTGCTTGTTATTGTAAATCATATTAGGTTTGGAAAGCTGACAATAGGTTTTTAAGTTCGCGATATTATGTGAAAGGAGGAAAGCAACCGTAAGCGGCGTTTTGCACCGTTAGCGGTTGCTTGGTTCCTTTCGTGGTCGCGTTTCGTTAGGGACTGAAGTGTAAGTAGTTAGGTAGGTAGGTGTGAGCGCTATTCTATTATAAACGGTGTTTGGTATCTCATGGTTCAAGTAATCCATTAAATTTTAAATGTTATCATGTTATACATTTTATTGTTACTGTATTTGTAATGTTAAAGTGTTGCTTTGCTTGATTCTCCGTAATGGCAGAGATTAAAAAAATATTTAAAATTAAAAAATCTTGTATTATTCTTCTTATATATTGACCTCGAGAAATAAAATAAAGTTTTTTTATTTATTTATTTTTTTTTGTTAAAATTTTCTTTGTTATTTAGTACAACTGAACAACAATATTTTAAACCATGGCAGTAGCTGTCGTGCAAGGCCGCAGAAAACCATGACAAAACTGCAGCGACACTCACTCTTTATTTTAATAAAACAAATATAATAATGATAGTTTATTCCAGAATGTACAAAAATAGTACAAATATTGAGAAAATAACAATGCATTCATACATAGAATGGAACAGAAAAGAAACAAAAAATATAGTATATGATAATAAATATTCATGGGGGATATTTGACGGGCTCCCGTTTCGTTTGAAGGCCATCAGGGGGGACTCCATCCAGGCAACCATGGTAGTGATGATGATATTCTTCGACTGGCGTAGTCTGCGCCATAAGCTTCCCCTGCGGTGGAACAAAGGTTTATTTTAATATACACAGGATGTTAAGGGACGAACTTGACTTACTTTAACCAGTGATTCCTGACATTATTTAGAGAAAAATGTAAATAAAATGTTGTTCTCCTGTGACTTTTTCAAAATGTCGCCGGAAATGTCACATCGAACATCGAACATCGAAAATGTCACCGGTGACCGTAAATTCATTTACAGTTTTTACTGCAAATAATATCAGAATTTACTGGTTAAAGTAACTCAAGTACGTCCCTCAACACCCTGTGTATATGTTTAATACATTAAATAAAAGGAACTTCAAGGAAGGGTTAAGTTAGAAATAATTCCACTGTGCCCGCTGATAGATGAGCTCTTCAGGAAGTTATCTAAAATCGTATCAGAATCTAAAATTTGAAAAATATTTACATTAGTTTCAATTTTTTTTTTTATAGTGAATACCTCACAAGAGTCCCAACTGCTCCCGTCTGGAGCCAGTGAGACTATGGCATCCCCGATTGGGGGATGTTGTGAGGCTGAAGGTAAGTGGGGAAGGGAAAGAGGAAGGTGGGGAAGTACCTGGCTATTCAGATCTAGTCACTAAACACGGCTAAAGCCATTTGGAGCAACGTTTCAATTCTGAATGGTGGTCTTACACCAGGGCGATACTGGTAGTATCTTCCACTCTGGAACGTGCCGCAAATATACTATATATTATTTTAATTAATTAATTGTGAAATAACACAAATCAATACAGATTTTTCTTGCATTTTTAAGTTTTTCTGTTCGAATTTGTGTCGCTGCTTTTCGTTTTTTCTCCAACGCAGATATAATATACTGTGGGTCACGAATGGGCATTGATCTTTTAAATCTAGGATCTATGATTTCTGGTAATAAACAATCCATAAAGAAAGTACTTAATCTGCTTTCCATCTTTTCTCCCCAAAATTTGTCATCTCGTTTTATTATTTCTATCTTTAATGGAATTGCTTCACCCAACCAGACGGCAAAAATACATACAGACTTATTGGAAATGTGAAGTTGACCCTGTACTTGATAATACTAGTTGAGATTTGTATTTGTCAAAAAAAAAAATGTTTTTATCTTCCTTCCAGAACGTAATTTTTTTTTGCTATTGCTTCTTCAAATAGCATCCCACTAGCAGAAATCGGACATTTAATTTCTAATATTGTACTATCATTTACCAAACCATCTGGAGTGGCTCCTAAGAATGGGAAAATTTCATCAATAAATAAGCCACAGTCATCGACCACAATATTTTCTTGAATGCAAAGTTGCCTTTTTGCAACTTGCTCATGGTCTCTACCATATTGCACAGATTTTATATTATCTAGAGAGCGGCCGTATAATATTGTTTTAACTAAATTAGCAAAACTGATGGTTTGACTTCGTTTACAGATATTACCAAATAAAGAAGCTGTTAACATGTTTCTTCTGAGTTGCAGCCACTCCCCGCTATCAGACTGCAAGACAGTTCGCCTTTTAACTGCCTTCTTTTCACTTTTTGAAATGTCGAGTAGCTTTAAGAATTCTGCCTTAGCACATTCATATGCATCATGTTCCATATCCATTTTTTCGCACAATTCGCCATAATGGATATCAGGTGCTCCTGATTTTGTAAGTAAATATCTCCCTTGTTTTTTTCGTAAAGATCTTTTATCGTTTGTTTTAGAAGCCATTCTTCTTTTTTTCCTTTTCAATTCTAATCGTTTCAAAAAATTACTAGGGCTCCTGTTGAAAATCTGCTTATGTAAAGAATAATACGGTCGCTTGGAATTGAAAGAAACTACTGAAACTGCACAACGACCCATATATGACTGTTTTAAAGAATAATTAATTCGTTTTCCACCAATAAATTTTGCAATAACTCCATTGAAACTCTCAACAATATTACTGTCTAAAAAATGTACTAGACTCCGGGCATTGTTGACAAGATGAGAATTAGCTTCCATAATTTTTGAAAATATAATATTGTTTTGTAACTTTGGAACGTGATTGTGGTCTAATGTTTTATTTGGATCAATTTTAAATTTGCAGAAGTACAGTAAACAATCTTTATGTTCACCGAAAACATGTTTGGGTCCATTTAATAAATCTTTCCTTAAATCGATAATTTTTTGGTCTAATGTACTATTTGATTGCATCCTGTAATTTGCAGCTCTAACTACCGCCTTTCTAAGACGAAGTTTGTTGGTTGAAACAATTTTTCTAAATTCCAAAGGAAAGCCGGTATCTTTCGTAATTTTTTCAATTTGATTGCTGTATGTTCGAATTAAGTCGTTAGAGCATTCTATTTTCTGTACTGTAATATTGGGATATGGGAGACTACTTCTAATTCTGGCGTAAGTGCTGGAGTCTCCATCGGCAATGAGGGTTGAATATATAAGACCGTACATACTTATCGATTGTTGAAATTCGTCTAAAATTGCTTCAGCTTCCATTCCGCTTGAAGAACCAACATAATTTTTGAAGCATGTGTGCTCAGGCACAGGAATTTTCAAATTTATAGCTCTTGCGCAGTTCGTACAGTACTTATTTTTAACTGCCATGTAAATAATTTTTTTTGTGCGGTAACCGATTATCGTAGCAGCTCCTGAGAGGGCGGAGTAGTTGGTTTTATAAGATCGTTCAGACCAACATGCATCAGCTACTTCAGTGATTATTGGGGTCCCGTTTTCATCAACATCGCCGCTTTGAATAGCCAGTTTTTTTTCTTCATCGGCTGCCGCAGGCATACTGGTAAATTTGGTTTTCTCCCACCATTCACAAACCTTCTTATGGCATTTTCCATATCCAGCAATAGATAAGGACGGAACTTCAAGGGTAGCACATAGTTCTTCCATGCCCGAATAACCCGATCCTATGCTCATTATTCCCGAAACAAAAGATTCGTTGATGCCAATGCCTTCTTGTATGCTTTCGGACGTTTTAAGTTTAAAATGTTTACCACATAACACACATTTTAAATTAAAAGTAGAGTTCAAACCATTTCTATTTTCTGAGGTAAATCGTAAATGCTTTAAATTGCAGTTAAAAAGGGAATCATGTTGACTAATACATTGGAGTTGTTTAAAAAAATAATCAAATTGTACTACTCTCCGCCCTTCTATGCAAATATCATCGCTTTCTTCTATCGCCTTTACAATAACAAGCTCTTGCTCTGATTCTTCACAGCTCCATCCTTGGTCATTGGTCACAGGTAATTTCCCCAAAAAATTGCTGTCTTTTTGGTCCTGAACATAAAATAAAATTTTAGCAAAATACAAACCTATTATCACGATGTTGGGAACACGCATCATAGAAATCATAAAAATTCTCGCCTTTCGACAATATACTTCATGAGGGCTAAAGCAGGTGCATGTAACAAGTGTTACGATATATCAGGAATATAGGTAAATAGGCTATGAGAAATCGTCTTTTCAAACTTTGACACCTCATATCTCAGAACAAGTTAAGTGAAGTTATGAAGGCATCTCATTTCCTTTATTTGGAGTGCTGAGAGTCAAATAATCCTTCTCTAAATATTCATTGATAATATTATTATAAGTTTCTCTCAATTTTGGAGAGGCTTCCAATTTACGTTCAAGGCATAAAAAACGTTTCTTTGCCATTGCAAATGAATCCCCAAGGGTTGAAACGTCCCCTTTAAATGGCAAAGCTACTAGGGGAGAGTATAGTATATTGGACCGGTCGTTTAATTGGACCAGCGTAAAATTAACGAAACTACAAAACATATTCTGATCCTGGCAATACCGAATGATGCGCATCTAACATTACTGTTGACTTACCGACCGGCATCACATTCGAGAAGAATTAACAGAAGTTACATGGACAAAACGAAATCTCTCTGTTTCGATGTAATATTTGGAAAACGTTCATACGTCTTTAACTGCAACCATGGTGAGCGTTTTTTTACTATCTTTTCATATTAAACTCGGTAATTTTCATAGTTTTATGTCTGCAATAATCTGAATATCTAAATGTATAGGTTATGTTTGATAGAAAATTTGGTTTGAAAGAAGTAAGAGTTCGATTAATTGGACCACTGTGAGTTCGGCGTATCGGACCGGTCCAATTTATCCTACTCAATGCTGCTACAAGTGAAAATAAAATGTGACCGTAGTTAAATTTGTATTTATTTTAGATGGCGGATAGTAAACAATATTACAAATAGACACAAGAAGACCTAAGGCAAGCAATATTTGCGTTTCGTAATGAACATGTGGGTTTGAATGAATGTGCTCGTGTTTATAAAATTCCAAAACCGACTTTAAAGAAGCATCTAGATTAGAATAATACTGTTGCAAATGATTTTATAATTCACCAAGGATGACCAACAGTTTTTTTAGAAGCAGTTGAAAATGATTTAGTGAACCATCTCCTAACACTGGAACAGTGTATGTTTGCAAAAGGTGCGTGATGCTCAGAAAGCTATCATATTAAGATCAAGCCCATATAAAAATGATTTGGCAATATCTATTCAGGAACGTCTAGGAAAGAGACCAAAAACGGAGCCTATTAACGAAACAAGTAAATGCGTAGGAATCGGAAAAAAGAAAAACGTGACAGCTGCAAGCAGTGTATCATTTAAAGGTTAAGGCATTGGAAAGAAGACGACTAAACCCAACAAATACAACAGCAGCAATGATTCAGATTCTGAGTTAGAAATTGTGTTGGACGAATCTGATAGCCTACCATCTGAAAATAAGGAAAATGCTTGCGGTATATGCAATGGAGATTATTTTGATAAGCGAGGACCAAAAGCAGACTGGGTGCAATGTGTGCATTGTCATAAATGGCATCACGAAACCTGTGTAAGCAACCCAGATATTTGTGATAATTGCTTAAAAAAATAAAGCGTTCTCTCTTATTAAAATACATTAGGTAAAAGTAGTAAGGTGGGTTGGGTCAGGTTAGGCTAGTTATTGCATGTTTATTTTTTAGGTAAATAAATTGTAAATTCTAGCAATAGAATAAGCCTAGGTCCAATTTACAAAACTCACAGGTCCAATTTAACAAACCGGTCGGCTAATTTGGAACAAATGCCTAAATGAAGTAAAATATTTTTAATAAAATAACTGTAACCATTTAATATAAAATAATAAACAGCCTTTGTAGTCTGATAACGCACCTTTCATTTCTGTATATTTGAAGTCCTCTAATGTAATGGCATCCCAATAAATTTACTACTTTCCGAAAAGTGGTCCAATTTAACAAACTCTCCCCTATATATCTTCCATTTTCATGATCTCTTGTGGTTGTTCTTTGATATATTTCCTCACATTCACGATCTTCAGGACTTTTAATAGACGGTAAGTTTACCTCTTCTAATTCCCAAAATCTTTTGAGACAAATATCATCTGGTTCTTCTAGCATGGTGTTATTAAGTAGTTAGGTACTATTTTAATGTAATCAAGTAGTTAGGTACTATTTTAATGTATTGTTAGTCGTATATGTTGGCGGTACTGGTAAATTATGCTGGGCGCGATCGTGGCCGGCCTGTTTTTGTTCCGTTTCCCCACTCTGGTTTTGGCAGCGAGATTGTGCGGCCCCGCTGTTAAAACGACAGTCACATAATTTTAAATCTTAAAATGTGCTAATGTAATCCGAAGTTCGTGATTGACGAAATTCGGGCGAAGAAACATGTCAAGTTATTAATTAAAAAGTATATCAGTATTCATCCGCGTATAAAGCGAGATTTTTGGACTCGGATTAAAACACGATGTCAGTGCCGGCTGGCTCGAATGTTGAAAATAATGTTCCGGATTAATCAAATCAATCGTTCTACTTAAGTAGGCGTTACGCCCGCGATTATAGATAACTGCATCAAGATATTTCCTGTCGGGAATATATTTAAAACGGAAGCGCCGCCAACATGATACGGGTCTCTCA
Organism: Hesperophylax magnus; assembly: GCA_026573805.1. Taxonomy (NCBI): domain Eukaryota; kingdom Metazoa; phylum Arthropoda; class Insecta; order Trichoptera; family Limnephilidae; genus Hesperophylax; species Hesperophylax magnus. Next base: position 433,902 of record JAIUSX010000221.1, on the reverse strand, counting down.
ATCATAACGGCTGGAAGTCTGGATGATCATCCCGTACGCAGAGGGTCAAAGGGTCCCTTCCCACCAGGCGTTCGTCACGGAGGACGCATTTTCTTGATGCCGTGGAGGACAAGGCGACAAAGTCACCACTAGGAGGCGAGATGGGCCTCTTCCACTGCAGATTTACCGCCGTGGATGATTCATAGTTAGTTTAGAGTAGGGAAAGAGTACTATGGTCCCGGGGTGAGTCCTTACCTTTATTAATTTGTATAAATATTTATCAGCACAATAGAATATTCAAATTATCTACCTACCTTAGGTTTTTTATTTGTAGAGAAACCCTGTGCAAACCTTTACAGGAATGTCATATTAATCAATTGCCCATGCTCTGAGACTGAGTATTCGTGCTCTCCGCATTTTAACATACTATGACTTTAGTCGGAGTTTGGCGTCCAAGACTTCCCATGACGGGAGTCAAAGTTAATTTGCGGGGCACCACAACCTGTCACTAAGTGACGTATTTATCTAACAATGGCACAACAAGATACGCTAACATTACCCACAACCCGAGTTGGTGCTGATCCCAAAATAACGTATCCTAGAACTGTTTATAAAGAATGCAGATTATGCCTCTGAAAAGGGTCTTGAACCCTTTTTGACAACAAGAGATGCGGGAAGAGCTGGGCTCCTAGCAACATGTCAATTTCTCCTGGTTCTCCATATGACTCATCCGCCAACGGTAAGTCATTCAAATATGACAATGAAGGTACATCAACTTTGGCGGTAGGTAAGCGCTCTGTAACTTTATTCACAATCAATGAAGTAATGTTATAATTTATTGCTCAATTGAAACGAGAGTAAATTTCGGTCTGTATGGAGCCTGTAATGGGCTTAGAAGATCCTCCAATACCCTTAACGGTGGAACAAGACGGGCGTTGATGAAATGAAATTGCTCTGAGATGCGCTGTCCAATAAACACCTAACGAGATGTTCATTTCCTTGTGCGTCTATTATTCCCACTCGTGCGGTAGCCAGCAATACAGTACAATGAGTCTTTAGATTATGAGATCGAACAGTTGAAAAAGTACACAAAGCTACATCAGAATTGAAGCAGCCCGGTTTTGGATCATTCGATTGATCAGCTTTCTGGTTTTCAATTCTTTGGGCATTTTGAGAGTCTGACTGCCCCTTGTGTGATGAACCCTGTTCTTCAAAATGTAACATTGTATGATGAAACTTGTCATTACACTTATGACAATTTTGATTTGAATTGCAAGCCCTAGCCTTATGTCTATCACTAAGGCATCTAAAACAGAATCCCTTGCTTTTGATAAAATTGAACCGTTCCCTTACATTCAATTTTTTAAATTCTGAACATTTAAACAAATTTCCATGCGATGGATTATTGCAAAGTAAACATTTAATAGGATGACGATTTTCCTCACTACCAGCGCTCATATAGGCTTGCGTAGATCTTTGTGACCGTTTTGACATTTCACCTTTATTTTCCATCGATTTCCTTGAAGAACCGGTTCTTTGCAAGATCTTAACTTGTTCCCGCACAAATTTCACCAAGTGTTTAAACGAGGGGAATTCATTTTCCCGATTGTATGTTTCGAATCCTTTCACCGAGTCCATATCCAGTTTTTTCAATGCAATGTGTAAGAAAATAAAGTCACACAAATTATCTAAATTTACATTTTTAAATAGTAACACCGTAGAAATTACATTTTACAGCGTAGCCACAGCTGACGCAAAATGATCAATGAAGGATTCCAGATTATTAATATTGGCAACAGCAAAGGATTTAAAATCCAAAATTTGATCGATGTATGCAGAAGATATTACTCTTTTGTCGTTATATTTATCGATCAACGAGTTAAAAATAATTTCGTAATTTTCCGGCGATAAAATGATCCCGGCGAATGTTGATTTAACACGGTTACTGATTTTTCCCAACAAATAATATAACTTGTCTGAATTCGAAAGTGTATCGTTATTGTGTACGGTGTTAATAAAACTTGAACAAAATATGGGCCAATTTTTTATTTCCCCATCGAAATATGCCAATTCAATAGGTGGGAGATTTACACTACATTTTTTCGGTTCACTAGCCACCCGTGAAGTATTTTCCCGATTTAATGATATTTTTCTTTTGAAATGTCCATACATATCGTCGAACTTGAACCATCTTTCAAAATCAGGTTCAAAGTTTGAATCGATTTCCAAATTTAATATATTTATTTGTTGAGATATGTCCTCATACTTACTTCTAGTCAAGTCTAGAGTTTCAACTAACGAAAGAAACTCCTCTAGAATACGAAAAATTTATTTGATAGTTCAAATAACTTAGTAAGACGTGCATCTAACGCATCTCGTTGAGACGTCAGTAATTTCAACTTTTTTTCTTTAGTAGTCATAATTTTAGCAATAAATAATTAATTATAATTTAAATAACGCTATAATTTAATTAACGCTAGCGTAATTGATTATAGTAAACAATTCTCCTGAGAAGTGTTTCCAAATTAAACTCAATAACAACTGAATTATTATTTCTTGTTTACCAGCTATTATTATAGTGGTCGTAAATACATCGGGCTACCTACTTAACGCTAGCGAAGTATGTACTCGTATTATTAGAATTGAGTATTGAATCCAAGTACCTACTTAGACAATACGATTCCTTGCGTTAAACCAGGTGCCTACTTACACGATTAAATTATTGTCAACCTATAATTTGCAACGAGGAATTAAATGTAATCCGTTTTTAATATAGCTATTTGACGGACTAAATTTTAACCCATTTATAATGCAAATGCCATGACTTTAGTACAAATATTGATTATAGATTGCAATTGCGAACGAAAATAATACAATATAATCCGGCTCGAAAGACCAATTTGATGGTGGTGCGCAAATCCTTCGTTCGCAATTGTGCGGGGTTGGTTGCGGTAAAGTGCGATAAAGACTAAGACAAAACAAAAACGAATTGAATTTGCCTCAGTGTTTGCAAGAGGAAATGAGTGGGAAAGGCCAAAGACTTACCCTGGTCTCGTCCTCCTTAGCCGCTGGTTCCTTATTTTACACTTATCAGCTTGCATACAATTAAGGGGCAATTCCCCTCTTTTAACATTCACTTAACACAAAAAAAACAGTGACATTCACTGCGGCGGGTAAAAACGTTTCACTGGACGATATGTGCTCCAAAAAAACAGTCACAGCCGAGTTCAACATATGCGGGTCTCTGGCGCTCCCGAAGCTTGCCGGCTGCTTTTTTCTATCGCTCCTAGATATATTTTGAAAATATTGGGAAGTCCTTGTTTGTTAAATTGTGTAAATATCTAAAAATAACCGTAATCATTTTGAGGTTAAGTGTACATAATCAAAATAATTTTAATATCGCAGTTTCTAGCTTTATTGAACTTTTAATAAAATAACTCATATATTATTTTAAAACTATCATTCCTTAAAACTCAGTCCGCTTCCATCCGATGGTCAACTGGACACATGTGCATACCGCACGTGGCTGGACGCAGCAGCTAATCCCAAGTGTTCAGTTTGTAGTGCAGTGATTTGCGATGTTTACTTTGTTATGCAATGCATAATATAAACACTACTATTGTGTATAATCGGGCAACACTATTAAGTTTTAAAAATAAACGTGTATTGTTGGACCCTCTGGTTGCCGCAAAAGTAACCTTGTACAACCTTGTGCGTGACCCAAATGTGAAAGCTAGGTACCGGGGTTGTCGTGGAGGACAAAACAGGAAAAAATATCTATGCAAGAAGGAACAAGACTTTAAAACTAACAATAACTCTAATAATATTAACTCTCTATCAGAACAGGGTATTCAAGTGGTCATACCAACTGACAAACGGAGCATCCTAGCTTCTGAAGCCCTACGCGATTCTGATAAATGTGACAATCTAAACTTGAATAAAATTCGTTCAGAACGAAATGCGAATTTTAGAAGCAGACGGCTTGCGGTGGGTTCCTGGAATGCACGTTCTCTGAACGACAAGTTAGAGGAGGTAGATGAAGTTTTTAAAGATCAAAAACTCCACATACTCACCATCACAGAAAGCTGGCATGAAAACAGTGAATCTTATTCAATCAAAAGACTACAAGCTCTTGGGTATGTCGTTCTGGAGCAGGCTCGACCCAGAGCTACGGAACACTCTAATAGTATATCACACGTAAATCATGGGGGTGTCATGATAATAGCCCGACAAGGACTGCGGCTCACCAGGGTCGAAAATGGCACATTCAGTACATTTGAGTACATTGGCTGCTGTGTTTCTTCTGCGGGATCGTCATTTATACTATTAACACTGTACCGACCCGGTTCGAAAACGATCTGTGTAGATTTTTTTAAGGAGTTTTTGTGTTTTTTGGAATGGACAGTGGGTCTTTCCGAAACTGTCATCATCACGGGTGATATAAATATTCACCTCGAGCGCGAGACATCACCCAACGCTATCAAATTCATTGACTTACTGGATAGTTTTGGACTCCGGCAATGGGTCAACCAACCAACTCATGATGCTGGTGGAATTATAGACATTTTTGTATCCATGTGTAATAGCCCACCACTGATCGCTAAAGTCTGTGATATAGGCTTATCAGATCATCGACTTGCCCGCACCGAAATTCATTTCAACCCGCCAAAAGTGTCAACAATAGAATCGAGGGAATGGCGTAAATTTAATTTCGAAAATTTCCTTGAAGATCTCAAAAATTCTTCTCTATGCATAGAAAGCAACTGGGAAATTAAGACGACGACAAATCTCATCGAGGAGTATAAGCTCCAACCACCTCGAAAACGCGGAAAGTTCGGAAGTCTGATGGCTGGTTCGACGAAGAGTGCCGAAGCCAGAAAAGGCGAATGAGGAAACTAGAGAGGTCATACAGAAGAAACCCCGATGTTACTACACGAGATTTTTATTTATTTATTTGTAAGAAACAAACAGCTTTTATATAATATGCAGTGATAGATATAAATATACAAGTTAACTAAAGTCAAGCCACAGAAGTTTCTTATGTTACAGTGCATTAGAAATGAAGTTTTAGTTTCTTAAAATTAATTTGGTGTTAAAGGAAGGGGAAAGGAAGATAGGAAGAGGATAGGAAGAGGAAAATAGGAAGAGGTTAGGAGATGCTGCCGATACATTCCATACTCTCATATTAATAATCGATCGTACGCATTACTTCATATCGATATTTCTTTAGGTTATTACCAAAAATGTCAATGCTGTAAAAAAATTTATTATATTGTGCACATATACGAGGAATTGGGGAATTTTTTCGAATGTTTGTCCTACACGAGGGTAGATAAAATAAATCAGATTGTCGGGTTGATCTAGACGGAATATGAAAATTTATTAAATTGGTAAGTTCTGGTGAGTCCAGACCATTATTTAGGATTTTAAATAATAGGATTTGATCAAAAATTAGACGTCGTGTTTGGAGGGAGTTAAAATTATGAAATTTAATGGATTCGGTATAATTTGAGAAGTGTAAGTTTAGTTTATAATTTATGTGTTTAAAAATTTTTTTTTGAATTCTTTCTATTCGTTCGATATGGGCTTGGTATAAAGGAGTCCAGATCGGTGTACAGTGTTCCAGGTGCGGGCGAATATATGAGGTGTAAAGGGAATATAGAGTGTTTATGTTGTGGAAGGGTTTTGCTATGCGAATTATAAATCCCAGCATTTTATTGGCTTTGTTAATGATGTCATCAGTGTGTTGGATAAAGTTTAATTTAACATCCAGTGTTACCCCAAGGTCCCTGATATATTTTACTTCATTGATGTGTGTGCCGTTTAGTGTGTATACAAAGGATATTTTATTTTTATTGCGTGTAAATGTTAATTTATTGCATTTTGCGATGTTAATAACAAGTTTGTTTAATTCGCAATAGACAAAGAGACGATTGAGGTCCTCTTGAAGTTTAATGCAGTCGTTGATTGATTTAATAACTAAGTATATTTTTTTATCATCTGCATATGCTAGGTAATTAGCATGTAAAAAACATTTGTGAATATCGTATATATACACAATAAATAATAATGGGCCTAAATGAGAACCTTGAGGTACACCGGAGGGCACAGAGAAGAAGCTGGACTTTGTTCCCTTAACTAAAACACTTTGAAGTCTACTCCAAAGGTATGAAGTGAGCCACCGGAGTAAGTCACCATGGATGCCTAATTGTTTTAATTTTTGAATTAGAATGAAATGGTTTACCTTATCGAAGGCCTTAGAGTAATCAGTGTAGATTACATCTACTTGGTTTCTATTGTCCATATTGCATGTTAAATATTCCGTAAAATTTACCAAGTTTGTAAGTACTGATCTTTTTTGAAGAAATCCGTGTTGTTGGTTTTGTATTTTACGAACAATTGTTGTGTAAATTTGATCGTAGACAATTCTCTCAAAAAGTTTACTAAATACCGTGAGTATTGAGATTGGGCGGTAATTTTCAATGTTAATTTTTGACCCCGTTTTATGAATAGGGATTATAATAGCTTCTTTAAACTTTGTGGGAAATTTACCTTCTTTTAGTGACATTTTAAATATGTTAGTTAAAGGGTAAGAAAGATTTGTGGCACATTTTTTGATGAAATATGGCGAGATACCGTCACTACCAGCACCCTTACTAACATCTAAATTTTTCAGGTATTTATTGATCATTAGATTGTCAATATTTATGTAACCAATCGAAGAATCATTATTTAAATAAGTAGAACTATCGATTATGCTGATATTGTTCGTACCCATATCGCTTACGTAGGTGGACTGAAAGTGTTTAGAGAATAATTGACATACTTGATGAGCGCCGGTGCCTGATTCGTCTTTAAGGTGCATGATTTGTGGGATGCCAGTTGTTTTACTTTTGTTTTTAGCGTAATTCCAGAGTTGTTTATTATTATTCTGAATATTAGATTCAACTAAACATATATATTTATTATAGCAATGCTTCTGTAGATGTTTTTGTTGTGTACGTTTGATAGCGAACTCTATGTAATCTATTGGATTATTAGAAGATTTCCATTTTTTATGAAGTTTTTGTTTTTCTTTGATAATTTTGATTAGAGGAGCTGAATACCAGTTTGGAATTTTTTTCTTTTTGACGAGGCGTTTGGGGACAAATTGGTTGATGGTATTATTTAAGATGTTATAAAAAGAATCAACTACTTCGTCAAAGTTTGCATTTACTTGAGTAAATGACCAGTCTATCATCGATAGATGTCGGTTGATCAACTCATAGTCGGCTTTTTCAAACAGGCAAAGTACTTTAGGAGGAGCGTTGATGATTGGAAGTATATCGATTTGTAATATAATTTTAAGCGATGGGTGGTGTGAGTCTTCACTGACAAGAGGATTGCATGCACGAGATACATGGCATTCCTCATTACAGATGATTAAATCTAGGATTCGGTTATTGGAATTTTTTGTGATTATATTGTTTTAATTCGGAGTAATAAATTGTGTCAGTAAGTGAGGAACTAAGTGTATTTATGTTTCCGGGTGTTAAGTGTGAATCACGCATTTCCCATATTATAGTGTGCATATTAAAGTCTCCAAGTACGAGTAAAATGTCGTCAGGATATTGATCTTTTACATTAGCGAGTAAGCAACGGAATAAACTGAGAGCGGTTTCATATCCACGACCCTGTGGGAGATATACACAAGCTACATGGATAGTACGTTTGGATGTATAGTTAGAGGGAGGAATAGTGACCCAAATGCATTCAGCATTGCACACTAAGTCTTCGCGAGGGTATGCGTTAAGATTGTTATGTGTTATGATCATCACTCCACCGCCTCGACGAGAATCTTCTTGGTTATTAATACTATTCATTGAAATGTTATTTGATCTGTCCCGTCTGAAAATGCTATAAAATTCTATTGGTACTAGTTCAGGATCGAAAATAGAATTATTAAGCCAAGTTTCAGAAATACCGAATATGTAACAATCGTCATTCAATAAAATATTATTATGAAATATTTCTGTCTTAGTACGTAATCCTCTACAGTTTTGATAAAAAATAGTTATCATTGTAAATTATATAAGTTTTTTATGTGTATTGTTATTTTGATAGATATATAAGGTGAAAAGATGTAGAGGTTTATGAATGACGTGTACGAAATTATATACATACGATACTGTAGTAGAAAGGTGAGCAGCAAGTACGAGTAGTAAATTAGGATAAAGGGGGGTAAGGAGAGTGTGAGGAAGGAAGGGTGGAATATTTTGAATAATGAGTACATTGATTATTTGACGAATTATACAATCCATATCGAGATTAAATTCGACTACTAAAAACAATAACACAGGATGTGAGGGAAAAAGAAGAAATAACAATATTTAACGGAAGGTTAAATAAAAGCAATAAAAGTAAATAAAAAAAATAATAATAATAAAAAAGAAAAAGAAAAAGATAGAAATGAAAGCAGTGCGAGATGATCTAGTACGTTTCAAGTTAACAAGTGATATAGCTAGTTTCAGCAAATTATTTATGAGGTATATATGTAATTAAGTCTAAAACTACACATTAAAGTGAGATTGTTGATATAATGACATAATGAAGGAAGTGAAGTGATAAAAAAATTAATTATGTGCAATATTCAATATGTTATAGCTACAGACATTGTTCAAACCAATTATAGATTAAAAAAGTCATATATGATGTTAGTTTAGGGTGAAATCGTATTTAAAACAAATACACGCATGTACAAGCATATACACATAAATATATACGTACATCCACGCACATATTATAACTGAAATGTAAACGTCACATAAATGATGATGCGCACACGACAACGCACATACTCACACACACGCACATATTGTAATTGAAATGTAAACATCACATAAACGTCACATAAATGGTGCTTGATGTTGTTTTATTTCTATTTGAGTACTTATATAATAGTATACATAGGTATGTTATTGTTTAGTATCACTATTATGCACAATAGTTTAATATACAGAGCAGTGGTAAGTAATATATAGATTACCTTCACAAGCACATAATAATAATGTATGATTCATTAGGTTAAACTATGAAGAAGATTTTATGAGCAATGTAACCACCTATGTATAAATAAAATAATGAAATAATGAAAGCACGTGATTTGAATTGAAGCAGTACAGAAACTTTAGTATGAGTTCAAATTATCGAAATAAGTAGGCCAAATTATAATTAGTAACAGTATATCTATATAAAAAAGTACATAAGTGTGTCTGTATCCATTGTTATAATAAATTATATCGTACCTTGATAATTTAAAGTGATTTTGAAGGCAGACTGTTAGATTATTTATTTAGCAATAGAATCAGTGCTAAAGTACGAGTACCTACTTTTTATGTTATTATTTTGTTGGAAGAAGATTATTACAAATTAGCCATCAAGCTAACAAAATAGACAATAAAGTAAAAATTGTTCATCTGCAGGAAAAAAATAAATTATTTATCACTTAATCACTTAATAACACTATTTCTTTGCATTTATTCTTGAACGTAAGCCGATTCTTGAGCTATCATGTTGTAGATCAGGACCGGTTGAGCTGTTGCCGGTGTTTGTGTTGGTAGATGGCTTCGGAGGTTTGTTCATCAGGGCGGCCGCGGCTTCTAGCTGTTTCTGTGTGTTGACGGCGCGCTTGGTGCCGTCAGGGAGCATCACCACAATTGTGCCGTCGCTGGTCCAGCATTTGTTGTTAGTAAAAATAGCGCGGACTGATGTGAAGAGTCTCTGCCGTGTCACGGTTAGGGATTCCGTAAGGAGGAGAGATGATCCTTTCAGACCTCTCTTCTTCTCCCAAACGGATCTACGATCGGTCAGACGTTAAAATTGTAGTAAAATAGGTCTACTCTTATTGGGCTTCGGGCGACCTAACCTCCTTCATTCCACGTCCTTGATGGTTTCTTCGGGGCATCCTAGGCCGGACAGCACGGTGGTCGCCAGGGATCTTGTATCTTCTGAAGATTCTTCTTTGACGCCGTGAAGTAAAAGAAGATGGGTCCTTGAAGCGGCGTCGATGGAGTCCACTCGGAGCTCCAGACGAGCCACCTCCTCTTGAAGGGCACATAATTCCATCGTCATCTTTGTCTTAAAGGCGGCAAATTCACCTCCGAGAAGTTTAAGATCAGGCTGAGAGTGGCCGGGTTTATTTGTTGCTTTATTAAGACGTTTTTCGAAATCATTCATTGTTTCAGTAAATTTTAGGTTAAGTGATTCGAATGACATATTAATTTATTTCGGTGGATGAGTAAGAATAAGTCACTGTCACTGATATATTGTATGTGGGATACAATATCACAAAAAGGTGATTATTATTGGATTTAAGTGTTAATTTAATATACAATCACGCACTGCTATTAAATTACACTATTCAGTTAATTTCACACAATGTTTAGATGTTATTGTTATTTAATTAAGGACATATCCTAAAGCAAACAAACGACAACAACCGCACGTCAGAAGGTAGAATTAGATGAGTGGATAAATGCTCAAAATGAGTACAGAAGCAAAATAAGTGCCAAAAAATCGGATTATTGGATCAATAAAATTGACTCTGAGCGGAAAAATCCACGACGTCTCTGGAACTCGGTCAAAACTATCATCGCTGGTAATACTGTTCCAACTGCTACAGAAATTACACCGCAGGCCTTTTCTAAATTTTTCTGTGAAAAAATAGAAACCATACGCGCCTCCACATCTTCTGCCCCTCCGCCAAGATTTACAGCCAATTCCACAAGGATTCTGTCATCTTTTGAACCTACAACGCTGGAAGAAGTAGGAAAGTTGATCCTTAGTTCGCCAAACAAACAATGTACTCTTGACCCTATCCCAACGTGGCTTCTCAAGAAATGTTGCAACGTGTTATCCCCTTTCCTGGTTCACGTGTTTAATAAGTCCCTAAGCACAGGTGACTTCCCGGAGCCACTTAAGTCTGCTGTAGTTACCCCAATTATTAAAAAACCACAGCTTGATGCCGACAACCTGGGTAATTATCGACCTGTATCAAATCTGCCTTTCGTTGCTAAATTACTAGAAAAAATTGTGGCTTCTCAAATAATCTCCCACTTAAATCTGAATAAATTAATCACCAATCATCAATCTGCATATAGGAGGTTCCACTCAACAGAAACCGGATTACTTCGTGTCCTGTCAGATATAACCCTTGCCATAGAGTCAGGTAAGTTAGCACTTATTTCACTTTTGGATATGAGCGCTGCATTTGATACCATTGACCACGACTTTCTCATTAAGAGACTAGAAGTAACGTTTGGTTTACATTCCAACATCAAATATTGGCTAGAATCCTATCTATCCAATCGCTCGCAAGCAGTAAAGGTTGGAAATAAACAGTCCAACTTCACAAAACTCTCTTCAGGGGTACCCCAGGGATCCGTCTTGGGTCCACTTCTCTTCATTCTTTTTACAAATGACGTTGCAAAAATTATCGAGTCATTTGGTCTTTTATCTCACTGTTATGCTGACGATCAGCAAATATACTTTTACTGCTCACCAAATGAGATCGACGGCCTAAAAATTCGCACAGCTGAGTGTCTAGAAGCAATCAATCTCTGGATGTCCTCAAATAAACTTAGGCTAAATCCTTCAAAAACGGAGTTTTTCTGGGCAGCCACACATAGACGCCAACATTTAATAGAAAACTCACCAATCGCTATTTCAGGCAACGACGTAACTGCTAAAACAACCGTCAAACTTCTGGGAGTTTATCTGGATTCAGACCTTTCTTTAAAAAGTCAGGTAAATAAGACCGTTAGCACGGGGTTCTTCTACCTTAGACAACTTAAGTCAGTTCGTAGGAACCTTTCAACAGAGGCAACTAAATTACTTGTGAACTCATATATAGTATCACGTCTTGACTATTGCAACGGCATTTATGCAAATCTTCCTAAATGCGAAACTGATAAATCAGTGTTCAACGCCGCAGCAAGGCTTATCACCGGGGTACCCAAGTTTTCGCACATTTCGGAACACCTCCAAAATCTTCACTGGCTGAAGTGTCCTGAAAGGATCCAGTACAAGCTATGCTGGATGGTGTTTAAAGCTATCAACGAAATGGCGCCACCGTATATTACTGAGCTATGCATTCCGGAAAATACTGGTCTAAGGCAGTCAACCCTTTGACGGCCGGCATAGTCCAGTGGTAACGCATTGGACTGCCATTCCGAAGGTCGCGGGTTCGAACCCGGCGTGCGCAAATAAATTTTATTTGATTAATTTGTGTTATTTCACAATTAATTAATTAAAATAATATATAGTATATTTGCGGCACGTTCCAGAGTGGAAGATACTACCAGTATCGCCCTGGTTTAAGACCACCATTCAGAATTGAAACGTTGCTCCAAATGGCTTTAGCCGTGTTTAGTGACTAGATCTGAATAGCCAGGTACTTCCTCTTTCCCTTCCCCACTTACCTTCAGCCTCACAACATCCCCCAATTGGGGATGCTATAGTCTCACTGGCTCCAGACGGGAGCAGTTGGGACTCTTGTGAGGTATTCACTATAAAAAAAAAAAAACCCTTAGATCAGCGACATCATCTGCAATTGGAAGGTTGAAAGAGCCTAAGCGAAATCCGAACACTAAGTTTGGTGATCGTGCATTCGGAGTATCCGGCCCTAAGGCTTGGAATAAACTTCCTATGGAATTGAGATGTATAACCAGCCCAACAGAATTTAGATCCAAACTAAAAACTCACTTTTTCAGACACTCATTTCCATAAATCCGTCATTCTATCCAAATATATATTTTTTATACCGTAATTGTTACATTATCTAGAGATTCCGTTCATTCAATTTTGCTACTGACTTGCTTACCAACAACATCAGCGGGAACATAAAAAGTCAATCGGTTTAATTGTTGGAAAATGAATCATCTAAATGCGTTTAAGATTGACGATTGATTTTATTCATAAATTTCATTAATTTAACATATATATCCAGCTAACAATAAAAACACCCTAATATAATAGAACTTCCTTCTTCTTCTGGCGTTAGTAAGATTAGATTGTTAATATTAATTTTAGTTTAAAGTTGTTAAATATGTAAATACTCGTATATATGTCGTTAAGATAGTAGTTATAGGCCTTAGTCGTAAGTCACTAGATATAAGTCTTAGAGATAAGTCAGTAGTTCTGGTACTAACTATTTAAGAAATATATTTGTACAGCGCCCTTCAGGTGATTTCTCACGAAAACGGCGCTATATAAATTAGCCAAATATTATTATTATTCACAATGACACGAATGCTCGCGGTAAGATGCAACGATAACAATGCTACTTGTCTTTGGGCCCGGGTCAAGGAAAGGGGACAAGGGGCAAAGGGGGGGTGAAGGGTACACATTTTAAGGCAATTCAATTTTAAAACCTCACGCGCAACTAATTGGCATAAACTGAGTGCCGTAAAACCCCGCGCAAAAAAATCTCATGAAGGCATATCTCACTGCAAACAGTTACATTACTTTCCTTTTCTGTGCAGGGTCCTACAACACTCGGTTTAAACCGATTCCTTATCGACCCATGGGACGATGGGCAATAAACAGAAAGCTTTACATAGTGCTATTCCTTTAACTTCACTTTGCTGTGGGCTCTGTTTTCGCTTCTTTGGATTGCCTATTTCGTCTTTTGAGAGTCATCTCATGAGATCGGAGCTCGTTTCAGTTTCACCAACACGTTAACTACAACAATATTATTTGTGTTTCCAGTTGAGATGGATGTTCCTACCCAGACCCTTGTACCCCCTGACTGGCTGTATGTGTGTGTACTACTCACCACACTGGACAGATAATCTCTAGAAGCATGATCTACACCGTTTAGAAATAATTTTTTCTTAAAAATGTTATTTTATTATAAGTAGGTACTTTATCGCTTGTCTGAATTCTTCACACAAAAAATACTCTTAGATTCGAAGCAAATTTTGGTTCTTCGAACCGAAGTTACGCAGGACGCGTGGAGAACTGAAATTAATATATTGAAAAGTCTTGCTGTCAGTCACTAGTTACTATTTAAGTGTTTGTTGTAAGTCACTAACATAAGTTTTCGTGATATGTTGTTGTTGTTGGGACGAAGCAGGTTAGATAAATTACTACGCAGGTTATAAATTATAATGCTCCTTTTAGGTGTTTGCCTTTTTTATTTTTTTTCGGATACGGCGCTGTACAATTTATCCAATAATTTTTATGATTATTATATCGACTGCTGAGCGCATTGCGGGCATATTTTCTGTTTGAACGATTTTTTCTTGTTTCATATCTTCGCTTAAGAATCGCTAACATTTTCTTCACTAATTAAATATTACAAATATTACGTGTAATATTTTGAATCGAGCCGCCATCAATAACACTCCTTACGTAGATGGCGATAAGGCTTAAATTCCCGCTTCAAAAGACCATCCAGCTGTTTTGATTTATGCAAGAAAAAAACATAGCCAAATGGTGCCGTTCAGGCATAAATATTTAAATGTTTTCAGATCTTTTTATAAATAACTTAATTTGCCACATTATACAATAAAACCATAACCGAAAATGGGTTCGTAAGTAGGAAATTTTGAACTTTAAAGCAGTTTTCATAGGCCTTATAAACTATTTTTTTCTGGGCTTATAAAAAGACTTATGGAAAAATACTCGATTGTTTCAAAGGTCAAGATGTATTATACTCGCGGTATTTAATTAAAGCATTTGAAACATTTTAAGACGACCAAATTTTCAAACCAAAAACACATGATTTTGCATAACTACGTAGTGCATCGCCTTAAGTTATTCCAAAAATAAATATTGAAAATGTTTGTTCAATTCTGTGACACGCCCACAAGGCACTTCTACCTCTTTGACTGTAGCAGTGACTGCACACTGCACAGTACGCACTGTACACTGAAAACTGCACATGTCACCTTCGTGATTTACCACTAGTGCAAGTAAATAATATACAACACTCGAGATAAATGATGGGTCGCAGTGTGGGGGCCCGTGCCCCGCCATCTGCAGAAGCAGAACTGCAATGGAAGCTGGTTTGTTAAATAATCACCGCAAAGCCATAGCAACTATAAACTATGGAATATTATTCAACACGAGTAATGTACGCCATTGTTTACACAAGTTTATTCGTGTTTCCAGACAGTGAGACGGCTACTTGTGGACACCATTGTGCCGTCAATTATCACACTTTTTAACAAAAAAAAATGACATTAAACCTCATATGGAGTATTCTGCGATTTTGTGGTGAGATTTATGATCTATTTTTTTATTTTTTATTTTTTTTTTATATTAACTCCACACAGGAGGCTCTGAAGAAAATAATTTCCCTCAGGGCCTATGTCATCTTTGGGGATGCTGTGTGGAGGGTCTTTTTGTGGAGAGGAAGGAGTGAACATGGGTCTTGAAGAGTCCCATGTTGTAGGAGGGAGGAAACACAGAGGCCGGCAGTTCGTTCCACAGCCGAGCTGTTGAACTTAAGAACGAATCGTAGAAGCGACCCGTTCTCATGTGACAAATTTAAAAGTATTTCCGGTTGAAATTAATTTCCCATACCTAAAATGAAATACTGTTTTTGAAAGCAGATTAAAGACTCTTTCTTATCAACTGTCAAAATACCACTTTATATGCAACAAAAAATATTTAAGTAATTAACATTTGTGTAAACAAACGTATTATAAAGGCTATTCGAGTACTTTTTTGTTCAGAATAAAAACAATTAATAAACAAAATCACTAACTTTGACAAATCTTTCACAAACACGCCAGCAATGGCGAAATATATAGCTACACAGTGATTTTGGATGGTTAAGATTAATTAAATGATTATATATGAATGATATGATTATTTGCATATAAATATCCTGTAACCGGCATCATTTAATACAAAACGCACTTGCAATAAATGAAAAATAACAACGATCTCGTTTTGGTTTCATATTATTTGATAGATCGAATTTTTTTGTTATACCCGTCATCAATACCACTGAAGAGATTCACCAAGAGAAGTTTTTTGTGGGCCTGCTCGAGTGCCCGAAGTAAGCGCATTCTTTGCGTAATTCTTCAAGAATGCGGCAAGCTGCCTTATTTCGAAGCTTTGGGTACTCGTACCAACAATAGTACATATACAACGTAATCAAAGTTCTTAAAGGCTGCAAGGCTAGTTTCTAGTGCGTAAGTGGTTATCTAAAGTTCTTAAAGGCTGCAAGGCTAGTGTATAGTGTGTAAGTGGTTATCTAAAGTTCTTAAAGGCTGCAAGGCTAGTGTCTAGTGGAGAAGTGGTTATCTAAAGTTCTTAAAAGCTGCAAGGCTAGTGTCTAGTGTGTAAGTGGTTATCTAAAGTTCTTAAAGGCTGCAAGGCTAGTGTCTAGTGGAGAAGTGGTTATCTAAAGTTCTTAAAAGCTGCAAGGCTAGTGTCTAGTGTGTAAGTGGTTATCTAAAGTTCTTAAAGGCTACAAGGCTAGTGTCTAGTGGAGAAGTGGTTATCTAAAGTTCTTAAAGGCTGCAAGGCTAGTGTCTAGTGTGAAAGTGGTTATCTAAAGTTCTTAAAGGCTGCAAGGCTAGTTTCTAGTGTAGAAGTGGTTTTCTAAAAATAATTGCGATATCACGAAACACTGTTCTGTGAAAAAATAAATAAGAATGCTGTAAAAACTGTGCTTCAAATAATCCTATCTAACGGAATTCTAACACTGAATCGAAATATTTCTTTAGCGCTGTGAGAATTATGAAGACCGTTTGTCCGACAAGTACAAGTAAATACAAATGAACACACGTTTGGCCCATGAGGAAATATTACATAAAGTCAGCCATAAACTATGGGATCGATTAGAGGTTAGACAAATGAATCGTGCGCTATTATTATGCCTACTTAAATATGATGGTTGTCGAATTGACGAAATAAAATGACGTAGAAAGTGGAACGATGGACTTGGAGCAGACGGCAGACCTATGGAGAAAAAATTATGGCAATAAAAACTACTCACTTCACCATTTTACCGTACTGATGGACAGAGAGTGTATAGAGATTGGAATGCCACCGTTTTACAGTATGGATAGACAGAGAGTGTATAAAGAATATAATGCCACCATTTTATCGTACGGATAGACAGAGAGTGTATAGATAATAGAATGCCACCATTTTACCGTACGGATAGACAAAGAGTGTATAGAGAATATAATGCCACCATTTTATGGTACGGATAGACAGAGAGTGTATAGAGAATAGAATGCCACCATTTTACCGTACGGATAGACAAAGAGTGTAAGAGAATAGAATGCCACCATTTTGTACTGGCACATACTACATGTTTCATTTATTTTAATCGTCTGCATAGAGAGCTACTCCAACTTCCTCCCCGAAAGCTCGATCGAACATGTCTTCTTGGGGCGTTACCAACTTTTCCTTAAGCCACTTTTTGGATATCTCTTATATCGGCGTGTCTTCATTGCATCAACATTGACCTAGCGACTTTTTGGATATCTTCTTATATCGGCGTGTCTTCATTGCGTCAACATTGACCTAGCGACTTTTTGCATATCTTCTTATATCGGTGTGTCTTCAACTTTGCGTCAACATTGACCTAGCCACTTTTTGGATATCTTCTTATATCGGTGTGTCTTCATTGCGTCAACATTGATCTAGCCACTTTTAGGATATCTTTTAATATCGATGATAAATTTGTTAGGTAAATATGCAAAGGCGCGCCTCGTCCTGTGATACCAAGCCAAGGATGATTCCAATGAGGATACCAAGGATGAAATGCATAAATAATCCACACAAAATTGCACTTATTTTTGGGGTATTGTGCCGTGTTACAATGCACATACATCTGTAAAGGTTATAAATTCCAATGTAATGGTGAGATAATCAGGAACAAAGTAGAGTAATTAATACGGCAGAACAGAGATCTCAACTCATGATTATGGGATTAGTTTTCTGTCAAGTAGGTAGGAAATCAGAAACAAAAGAGGATGAACTTTATCAAAACTATAATGTAACCATCAAAGGAACACAACATGGGAGTTCAAAGTATATCAATGTAACAAAGAATATAAAAAATAAACATACCAGATGGACACACTATGCTAACTAAACGTGGCCGAGTATCGAAGGAAAACAACGGATGGCGAACGAAAACTTGATTCAGGTAGAGGGGAACGGACCCGTGACGGAACCACGGATCTACCGGGGACGGCGTGGAATCCAGGGAAACAAGGTCATCCTTCATTTTGGGGAGAAAGGGCGCTACACCTTCAAAGAGCGTCTGTAGAATCTTCATCCGAGAAGCACGTGGAATCCAGGGAAGCAAGGTCATCCTTCACTTTGGGGAGAAAGAACGTTACACCTTCAAAGAGCGTCTGTAGAATCTTCGTCCGAGAAGCACGTGGAATCCAGGGAAGCAAGGTCATCCTTCACTTTGGGGAGAAAGGGCGCTACACCTTCAAAGAGCGTCTGTAGAATCTTCATCCGAGAAGCACGTGGTCCAACCAGTCTCCAAGACTTACGGACTTCGGAAGAACCAACAGCAATCCGTGACTTCGCGACGCGGGGTTAAATAGGCATAATATTCTAGCCACAACTAGGACCAATCTCTTTACAATTTCAAGTCCAAAACACAAATTCCACAACAATGGCCACCGGCTATCACTGAAAAAAGTGGGGTTCACATAACCTCCACTAAAAATAAAAACCTACACGAACTATTCGTGTTAGGAAAAACACCCCGCGCCCTTTTTTAAAGATAAAAACAACTTGTAATCACATGATTTACTCAGATTTAAACACCTTGATCGTGAGTGACTAATTCCGCGTGCAGCTAGCCCATGCTGACGGGGAGGAAGTGACCATAAACAAAAACTATCTTTCTTCCTCAAAAAAATTGCCAAACTTCAAAAAAAAAAACACCATAGACAAAATAACCAAATAGGCAAGAACTGCACTAGTCACATAATATTTATGTGACACATCATATAAAGAAACACTTCGTATCAGTTAATATTTGGCAAATTATTCGTGTTCACTTTGCGGACATTTTTACATCGAAGTGGGTTTTAGGTTCTTTCTATTTTTATTAAAACTCAAACTAAGAACTTATTTTGTAAAGTGGGTTCTTAGTTTGGGTTTAATTAAATGAAAAACTTTCCTAACAATTTGTTTTTATGACTTAATTTTATGAAAATAATTTGTGCATATTTACCCAATTTTTAACCTCCTACGTTGTTAATTTATTTAGTTATATCTACTGGGTTTTTACAGACGATCTCACTTACGTGAGAACAATCCAGTTATAAAACTCAGTTAAAATACCGCAAAGTTAATATATTTATCCACGTCATATTTTTTAAATAAAAATAGTTGTCTTCCAATCAAGCTTGGATTTCTCGCTGTATGAAAAAATAATGAATCTCAACACGTCAAAAATATTTTCAACTTGATGGGCTCAAAACTTCGATTGGGCTATTAACTTCTTACAAAGGAACTGCTTGATATAAGCATATAAAAAAGATTCCATAATAATCCTTAATTAGTTACTTAACGTAAGTAATAAATTACATTTTTTTAACATCGACATAAACATCTGTACTGTCGGCGCTCAAAAGTCAGAAACCTCATTAAGGTATAAATAAAAATAATGTAATCCATTCCAAAGAAGCAACATATAATGTAAGGATTTGTGTTTTTACTTCATAGATGAGGAGGCAATCGCAAAAAGTCTTGGCTATTATTTTTATAAATATAAATTACTTACCTATCTGAGGTTACGTACCCAACATGTACTTTACCCTGCATTAGCGGATTAAAATATTACATTTTTATTTTTTCCCAAAATTTTTTTAAAAAGTTTTTATTTAGATTTTTCAAGAAATATCTAAAAACATTACTATTCCATACATGTAAATTTTAAATGTATGGAAAAGTAATGTAATATCGTTTTTAGGAAATGAGTAGAAGTTATGGAAATGCTGTAGTGACAAATGAAAGATGAAGGTTTGCAAAAAATATATGTGAACAGTGTTTCAACATCTAAATCACTCGGCCATAATATTAATTCTTTTACATAGTATGATATTTTATTAGTAATTTGTACTTATTTTGGTAAAAGATTAAATGTACGCGGACCAACATAACTGCTAACTACTTGTGTTTGCATTAATTTGGTAGTAGATTAAATGTACGCGGACCAATATAACTGCAAACTGCTTGTGTTTGTATTAATTTGGTAGAAGATTAAATGTCCGCGGACCAATAAAAATGCAAACTGCATGTGTTTGTATTAATTTGGTATTGTTTTGGTAAAAGATTAAATGTACGCCGACCAATATAACTGCACGGTGCATGTGTTTGTATTAATTTGGTAGAATATTAAATGTATGCGGACCAATATAACTGCAAACTGCATGTGTTTGTATTAATTTGGTAGAAGATTAAATGTACGCGGACCAATAAAACTGCAAACTGCATGTGTTTGTATTAATTTGGTAGAAGATTAAAGGTACGCGGACCAATATAACTGCAAACTGCATGTGTTTGTATTAATTTGGTAGAAGATTAAATGTACGCGGACCAATATAACTGCAAACTGCATGTGTTTGTATTAATTTGGTATTGTTTTGGTAAAAGATTAAATGTACGCCGACCAATATAACTGCACGGTGCATGTGTTTGTATTAATTTGGTAGAATATTAAATGTATGCGGACCAATATAACTGCAAACTGCATGTGTTTGTATTAATTTGGTAGAAGATTAAATGTACGCGGACCAATAAAACTGCAAACTGCATGTGTTTGTATTAATTTGGTAGAAGATTAAAGGTACGCGGACCAATATAACTGCAAACTGCATGTGTTTGTATTAATTTGGTAGAAGATTAAATGTACGCGGACCAATATAACTGCAAACTGCATGTGTTTGTATTAATTTGGGATTGTTTTGGGGGGTGTAAAATACATTATCAATTCTTTTGCTTATTCTATTTTCATTATTTTCGAAAGAGTTTGTTTTTCAATACATATTTCATTATTTGCAGGGTAAAAAAATTGCGAATATTTATCTTTGTATAATAAGTCACTCGAAAACTTTGTATTTCTATTACATATAATTTGAATAATGTGCTTTTGGGTTATTTATAAAGGCTGAATGAATGCATCGATCGCATCACCCTATCCTATAATGCATCAAGCGCACCACCCCATCCTATAATGCATCAAGCGCACCACCCCATCCTATAATGCACCAAGCGCACCACCCTATCCTATAATGCATCAAGCGCACCACCCCATCCTATAATGCATCAAGCGCACCACCCCATCCTATAATGCATCAAGCGCACCACCCCATCCTATAATGCATCAAGCGCACCACCCCATCCTATAATGCACCAAGCGCACCACCCTATCCTATAATGCATCAAGCGCACCACCCCATCCTATAATGCATCAAGCGCACCACCCCATCCTATAATGCATCAAGCGCACCACCCCATCCTATAATGCATCAAGCGCACCACCCCATCCTATAATGCATCAAGCGCACCACCCCATCCTATAATGCACCAAGCGCACCACCCTATCCTATAATGCATCAAGCGCACCACCCCATCCTATAATGCATCAAGCGCACCACCCCATCCTATAATGCATCAAGCGCACCACCCCATCCTATAATGCATCAAGCGCACCACCCTATCCTATAATGCAAGGCTGCCCAACCTTTTTAACAGTTGGGCGAAATTGACGATTTTTAATCACTGGCGGGCCACTGAATACCTGACGGTTCCTATTTCCATGGGGGGGGGAGGTTGTTAGAGAATTTCTATAAAACATAATTCCCCACAAAAAAATTCAAAAATGAGTGCTCCCCACAGAAAAAATTCCGGGCACCCAAAAACATCATATGTGATTCCCCACAATTTCGAATTTCGTTATATCACCCCATCCTATAATGCATCAAGCGCTCCACCCTATCCTATAATGCATCAAGCGCACCACCCTATCCTATAATGCTGTGAATGATTGAAGATTGCACAAGAGAAAAAATAGATCATTTTCAATTAATAATAGATCAAACAATAAAAATAGATCATTATGTCATCAACAACAAGTTAACGGATGATGGACGCTCTTCTTAGCCTTTTGCACCACCCTGTACATATTTATTTTTTATTTTTTATATTAACTCCACACAGGGGGCCCTGAAGAAAATAATTTCCCTCAGGGCCTATGTCATCTTTGGGGATGCTGTGTGGAGGGTCTTTTTGTGGAGAGGAAGGAGTGAACATGGGTCTTGAAGAGTCCCATGTTGTAGGAGGGAGGAAACACAGAGGCCGGCAGTTCGTTCCACAGCCGAGCTGTTGAACTTAAGAACGAATCGTAGAAGCGACCCGTTCTCATGTGACAAATGTCAACCGTGTACAAATGTTGGGCGCGCGTTTGGCGTGTATCCCGACTACGCACCGGTGCCGAAGGGATCAATGACGCTAGTTCCTCAGAGCATCTTCCATTGTAATACCGATAGAACAAGGACAGCATACCTACCTGACGCCTGTGCTCTAAAGATTGCAGTCCGTTGTCCGTTTGTTAAGATTGGGGAATCTATCAAACGGACCGCCCGTTTTTGCACAGAGTCAAGGGTTTTTTTCAGGTATTTAGGGGCTCCGGACCAGACATGGCTGCCAAATTCGACAGTAGGGCGCACTTGCGATTTGTACAGGGTCAGCAGTTGTGTACTATTAAAGTATCTGCGGGCCCTGTACAGTACGCCCAGCTTCTGAGAGGCCAGCTTTACTCTGGCTTCGATGGAGCCCCCATACCTGAGCTGGTCACTTATAGTTTTTTTTAATTTTATTTTTTAATTTATTTTTTTTTTAATTTTTTATTTTATTATTTTTTTTTTTATGCTTGATTTTTATTTTTTTTATTTATTGTTTGTTTGTTTGTAAATATAACATAATACAATTAATGAACTTAAAATGTCCAACTAGGCGATTGCCCGTTTTAGGACATTCTAATATGATAATGTTTTTACATGTAAATTATAGTAAATTATAGTGTTGACTATTCTTTTGTTAAAATAATACATATGTATATTCATATTCTAGAATACTTTCAGTTATACCATGACATATTTTACTATTGTTTAGCTGACATAATAAACTAAAGAAATATTAATAGATAAAAACAAGAAAATGAATTTGAAAATGAAACTGAATTGAAGAAATTCTGTTGGTAAAGTAATACAAATGTATATTCATAATCTAGTATACTTTCATTTATACCACGACATTTTTTTTTTTTTTTTTTACTATTGTTTAGCTGATATAATAAACTAAAGAAATATTAATAGATAAAACAAGGAAATGAAAAATAAAAAAAATAAAAAATGAAAGTAAAGAAGGAACTTTTCCTTTAAGGAAAAATATCACGAAGAATTGAGCAATTTTCGAACTTTCTTTATGTAAAAATACAGTTCCTGTAATGCTAATATAATACCAATATAAATTAAAATGTAAAAAAGAATGTAAAGAAAAACAAAATTTACAATTCAATTACTGTTTTTTAGCATATTCTCGCATTCAGCTCTCCCCAAGATCAGAAGCCAATTGTTTACCTGCATGCGCAGAATATTAGTACTCTTTGCCTTCCATGCATCAGGTATGAGATTGAGCAGTTTAGGGCCTAAGTATGAGAATTGTCTCTGTGCTAAAGATGAGGAAGTGGTGGGCGGAACTGTTGGGTTTTTTTTTGCATGTCGTGTATTATGACAGTGGTTTACGGAAGCTAAGTAGTGCCTCTGTTTTTGAGTATGTAATATGATTTTCCTCATGTATAATTGTCTTATATCAAGAACACGAAACTCTGCGAACAATGAATCGCTGGGGTACCTGAAAGGTTTTTTCAGTATGACTCTTATAAGCGATTTCTGGGATTTAGCTAAGGGATCGAGTATGGTTTTAGCACAACCTCCCCAACCTAAGGAAGCATAGTCTAATATGGAATTGCACATTGCAAAGTAAATACGTTTCAAATCATTTAGACATAGAATATTTCTTATTGCTATAAACAGATGTGTAAGTTTCCTGACCTTTGTGGAAGTAAAGGCTATGTGTTTGTCCCATCTCAGAAATTTATCAATGATAATTCCTAGGTATCTTATATTGTCCACACATTCTAGGGTATTGCATTTACATGTAATAATGTCGTAACAATGGTGTATTCTAATGTTAATAATTTCTTGTGGTTGACCCGCTTGAGTTGAACTGAAGCAGATGAATTTCGTTTTATCCGAGTTTAGAGTGAGGAGATTACTATCTAGCCACTGTTTAACTTTGTTTATGCCAAATTCAGCTTTACTGCAAGACTCATTCCAGGTTTTGCCTTCGAATAAAAGTACTGTATCGTCAGCAAATGTAATAATGTGGTCTGCAAATGAAGTATTACATAAGTCATTTATATAAACATTAAACAATATGGGACCTAGTGTACTTCCTTGCGGTACGCCATATTTAATATTGGCTGGATCACTTAGAGTACCGTTAATATCCACTCTTTGGCTCCTGTTTTCTAGGTAACTAACCAACCACTTGAAAATTTGACCCTGTATCCCAATTCGCTGTAGTTTATTCAACAGAATTTTGTGCGAGATAGTATCGAACGCTTTAGCTAGATCTAAAAAAAGTGCAATGCATTTACTACCATTATCTAGATTATTAGAGATGATTTTTGTCAAATTAGCGATGGCGTTTTCAGTGCTTAAACCTTTGCGAAAGCCGAATTGTCTACTAGAAAGGATGTTGTTATTTTCGAGATAATGGATGAGACGGTTCTTTACAATTTTCTCCATAATTTTAGAGACAGAGTTGAGCAAGGAAACAGGCCGGTAATTATGTATCAGTGATTTGTCCCCACTTTTATGCAGTAAAATGACGATTGACTGCTTTAAATGGTTAGGGAATTTCCCTGATTTAAAGCTAAGATTCGCAATGAAAGCAATCGGTATGGCTATGTATACTTTAATGATTTTTAGAAGATTTGATGAAATCTTGTCGGGACCACATGCTTTTGATGACTTAAGGTCGTCAATTATCTTCATGACTTCGTTAGTTGAAGTTGTGATTTAGTCTTCAATATAAAGTTTCTTTTACAGGTTTTTTTTTTCGATGTCTGTCTCACTAGGATAAACCTGTGTCGAGACAGACGTATTTGATACATTAAAAATGTTTACATATTTTTTGATACATTAAATATTTCACTACATTAAATGACATTTTGAAAAAGATAGAAAATAATAAATAATAATAATAAATGATACATTTGTTAATCAGCATCTAGTTGGAGTACATACTTATGTAGGGATTTTTATAAAAAAATTTATCATGGATCTGTCTTGGCTGATGATCCAAGATTTGATGTCTGTTTTATATTTCAGAAAAAATTCGTTCAGTCTAATGGCTAGTGGGAGAGCATTATATAGCCTTGTTGCAAAATATCTCAAATTTCTCTGGCCAAAAGTTGTTTTAGCGAAAGGGATTTGTAAGAAATTATGTCCTTTTGTTCTAGTATCACGAGCAGTTTGGATATTGTCAAAAGTAGTTTTGTGTTTGAAGAGGTATGTTAGTATGTTTTTGGCATAAAGTTGCCTAATGTCCATAACACAGATTTTCCTAAAGATTTCATCCGAACTGCTTGTGATTGGTAGTTTGAGGATAATCTTTATTATAAGTTTCTGAGCTTTAAATATTGGATCAATGGCGGCAGCGTTTGCTCCTCCCCATGCTATGATACCATACTCTATTAAAGATTGACAAAGTGAATAGTAGATTGTTTTGAGCTGGCTTAGGTTGAGAAAGTTGCGAGTTTGTCTAAAAAAATAAATGAATTTTCTAAGTTTGTTTGCTGTAGAGGTTATATGTTCTTTCCACTTTAAATTGCTATCAAAAATAATACCTAAGTATTTAATTTTAGTTACCTGTTCTAAATAAGGGCAATCACATATTATCGAATTTGTCAGGTTGCAAGCACAAATTTTAATTTGATTTTCTGGGTTTCTTAAGGAAGGATTAATACTAAATTCAATGTATTTAGTTTTGGTCACATTCATTGTTAGTGTATTATTGTTTAACCATCTTTTAACCACAGTTATGCCCCTGTTAGCTTTTATGTATACATCATTCCAATTGCTTGATTTGAAGAGGAGAATCGTATCATCAGCGAAACTTACAATTTTGGCATCTATTTGAAGATTACATAATTCATTTATGTATATTAAGAACAGGGTATCACCTAAAACACTTCCTTGAGGCACGCCGTAGCTAATTGGTAATTGATTGCTATTGCAGTTGTTGATTTTCACACTTTGCTTTCGGTTTGACAGGTAATCGCTAATAATAGTAAGTTCATCACCATTTATACCAATATTAGATAGTTTTTGTAAAAGTTTAGAGTGAGAGATAGTATCGAATGCTTTGCACAGGTCTAAGAATATTGATATGCATTTTGATCCCTTGTCTAAGTTTTCATTTAGAAAATCGGTAACTGTTGCCAGGGCTTCGGAGGTGCCTTTATTTTTCCTGAATCCAAACTGGTTGAGTGATAGTATGTTATTTTGTTCAAGGTATTCAATTAGTTGATTATTAATAGTTTTTTCAAAGACTTTAGATAGTGAATTTAGTAATGTAATTGGACGATAGTTCGTTATGTCCGCTCTAGAGCCTCCTTTATGTATTGGGATTATGATTCCGTGTTTTAGGTTGTCGGGGAATCGGCCTTTTAGGATGCTTAGGTTAATAAGATTTGTTAAGGGAGTGGTTATTTCTGA
Source organism: Hesperophylax magnus (assembly GCA_026573805.1). Taxonomy (NCBI): domain Eukaryota; kingdom Metazoa; phylum Arthropoda; class Insecta; order Trichoptera; family Limnephilidae; genus Hesperophylax; species Hesperophylax magnus. Next base: position 407,098 of record JAIUSX010000221.1, on the reverse strand, counting down.
TACAAGTTTTTTTAAGGCAATATTTGATATATCGTCCAAGCCAGTTGAAGACGAGTTTTTTAATGAGTTTATGATCAATCTAGTATCTTCATTTGAAATTTGTTTTAGACTAAAATGCAAGTTGTTGGGCAAATTTGTATTACAGCTTAGTGAACTGGAGTTGGTATGGTTTACATCGATATTTTTTGCGAGTTGTTCACCTATTTTTGAGAAGTATTTATTTGCATGATTAACAATAATATCGGGATTACTAGAAAAACTAAATATTTTATCATTTACTTTTAGTTGTTTTAGGTCATTCGTAGGATTAGGTTGAGAGTGGGTGGCTTCTTTAAGTGTTTTCCAAAGTTTTTTAGGATCATTATTACAGTTTTCTATTTTCTGTTACAGTTACACCAAGCATATCAATGGAAGGCCTGTTCGGAAGATTGCTTCCGTTGAAGGAGACTAGGTTATCATTTAGATCCCTTTTAGACGTAATCAGACAGGATTGGGTCTTTGAAACATTAAATTCGACGAGATTATTTTTACCCCAGGAGGAAATACTCTCGAGATAACCGTCCATTCTCTGCTTCAAAGCCCTCCGAGCCGTTGGAGTTTGTGTGCCCTTTGGGGGCTTGTCAAACAAAAAGCAATCATGAACTGTACTGTCATCCGCGTAACAATGAATCGGTGCACATGTCAAAAGGTCATTGATGTGCAACAAAAACAAAGTCGGAGACAGAACCGATCCCTGTGGGACGCCAGCATTTATAGAGTGTGAGGATGAGGTGAAACCGTCAGCAACTGCCTGAATCGACCTATCCCTTAAAAAGTCAGCAATCCACGTACACAGGGATGCGGGAAGTCCGTAAGAAGGCAATTTGTTGACAAGTCCTCGGTGCCAGACCCGGTCAAAGGCCTTGGATATGTCTAGTGCGACCGTTTGGGTCTCACCGTGACATTCCAGGCACCGCCCCCAACACATGCGACACATACGCGAGAAGATCACCGCACGAGCGGTTCCGCCGGAATCCGTATTGACGGTCGTTGATAATTTTGTTCTTCTCGAGGTATGTGAGCAGTTTGTCGTTGATCACACGTTCCATCACTTTGGACAGAACTGTTGTGATCGCTATGGGGCGGTAGTTGGCCGGGTTGGAGCGGTCACCTTTCTTGGGAATAGGGTGAATGACCGCTTTTTTCCAACCAGAGGGCACAGTGCCACACTTCAGGGACATTTTGAAGAGCTTTGTCAAAACTGGAACTATTTCCGCAGCACACCTCTGCAATACCAGGGCAGGTATTCCATCAGGTCCACTAGCTTTGTTAACATCGAGCCCCCGTATAACGTGGAGTACATCCCGATGCCGGATCCTCAGCTTTTTCATATAGAAGCCGCAGTGAGGAACCGACGGTGGAACAGCACCTCCGTCATCGAGGGTCGAGTTTTCCGCAAACATTTTCCCTAATAAGTTAGCCTTTTCGGTGGCGGTGTTTGCTAGTGAGCCGTCAGGTCTGGTAAGAGGTGGCAAACTGGGTTTGCAAAAATTTCGACCTATTGAGCCTGCAAGGTACCAGAATGCTCTGCTGCCATGCGGGCAGGCAGCCAGCTTTTTGCTGATCTGCAGGTCGTGTTCGAATTTTGACCTATTAATGATTCTCTTGCATTCCTTTGCCGATTTGTTGTATGCTGATCTGCTTTCGGGCGTTCGAGATGTGTTGTAGGCTCGGTAAGCCGCGTTTTTTCGTCGAACTGCTTCGGAGCATTGTCGACTGAACCACGGCTTTGAGCCCACACCAGTTTCTTTAGTAGTCGATTGTATGAAGCCATCCATCGCCGATTTGATTACTTCACCAATCTCCTGGGCACATCTTGAAGGGTCCGAAGTCCGAAAACAAACAGCTGACCACGGAAAAGCGTTGAAATGGGCCCGTATATCGAACAAATCTGCTGACCTATAGTGCCACACTTTTCTCCTCAGCCTCTCATTGGTTGGTCTGAGGCTAACGGGGATTGATGTCGTCACTAGGCAGTGGTCAGATGATCCCAGAGGCGCTGTGACGTCAATCTTATAACCGTGTGGCACAGTAGTTAAAAATAGGTCTAACAGATTGGAACGGTGAGTCTGGACATCAGGAACCCTTGAAGGCTCCTGAACCAGTTGCTCTAATCCGTAGCAAATGGCAAAGGATTCCGCCTGTCGGCCAGCCGAGTCCGTTGGGCCTGAGAACTTCAACTATGGTTCGTTATGAACATTGAAGTCCCCCAGAACAATAAACTCGGCCGAAGGGTAGCGGGGCAAGAGATCATCAATAGTATCTCTCAAATGTTTGAAGAGCTCGGAAGTGTCTGATTCGCTATGGTTCGGTGAGCGGTATAGACATGCGTAGAATCTTGCCGTACTGGCGAGATTGACGCGCACCCACATTACGTCGAATCTGGAGTTTTCCAGACTCAATAATCGTACACAGTTGACGTCAGCTCGACTATAGAGGCAGACTCCTCCTTTGAGTCGGAACTTGCTTGCAAGGGTAAAGCCCGGGCAGTCCAGATAGGAGGAGTCTGGCGGCTCGGCTATCTGAGTTTCGGATAGGAAAAGAAGGTTGGGACGATGGGACAAAAGATGGTGATGAACAGAATTTAAATTAGTATGCAGACCGCGAATGTTGGCAAAATTTACCAACAGTTTTGGCCCGCACCGGGGACGCCTGCTACTCGCCGCTGTAATGATGTTAAGTTCACCCAGCCGACTCAAAAATTTATCCCACCCAGTCGACTCAAAAAGAAATACCACCCAGTCTACTCAAAGTTATACCACCCAGCCGACTCAAAAAGTTATCCCACCCAGTCGACTCAAAAAGAAATACCACCCAGTTTACTCAATGTTATACCACCCAGCCGACTCAAAAAGTTATCCCACCCAGTCGACTCAAAAAGAAATACCACCCAGTCGACTCAAAGTTATACCACCCAGCCGACTCAAAAAGTTATCCCACCCAGTCGACTCAAAAAGAAATACCACCCAGTCGACTCAAAGTTATACCACCCAGCCGACTCAAAAAGTTATCCCACCCAGTCGACTCAAAAAGAAATACCACCCAGTCGACTCAAAGTTATACCACCCAGCCGACTCAAAAATTTATCCGGCCCAGTCGACTCAAAAAGAAATACCACCCAGTCGACTAAAAAAGAAATACCACCCAGTCGACTCAAAGTTATTCCACCCAGCCGACTCAAAAAGTTATCCCACCCAGTCGACTCAAAAAGTTATCCCGCCCAGTCTACTCAAAAAGTTATCCCACTCAGGCGACTCAAAAAGTTATCCCACCCAGGCGACTCAAAATGACGCGAAGTAGATTTTCCCGCTTGTACTTGTAACTTGTACTACCAGTACAATTTGAAAAATTTAATAAGTTCAAATAAATGTTCATAATGATTTATAGTAACCTTTTTTACAAAGCAGAACTTGAGGTGTTTTTTAAATGTATTTAACCGTAAGGCCAAATATCTGTCAGAGAACTTAAAAACAACGTTTATGACTGCCAAGCAGGCCAATTATCTTTTTTTTTTTTTAAATTTAATTCCACACAGGAGGCCCTGAAGAAAATAATTTCCCTCAGGGCCTATGTCATCTTTGAGGATGCTGTGTGGAGGGTCTTTTTGTGGAGAGGAAGGAGTGAACATGGGTCTTGAAGAGTCCCATGCTGTAGGAGGGAGGAAACACAGAGGCCGGCAGTTCGTTCCACAGCCGAGCTGTTGAACTTAAGAACGAATCGTAGAAGCGACCCGTTCTCATGTGACAAGTGTCAACTGTGTACAAATGTTGGGCACGCGTTTGGCGTGTATCCCGACTACGCACCGGTGCCGAAGGGATCAATGACGCTAGTTCCTCAGAGCATCTTCCATTGTAATACCGATAGAACAAGGACATCATACCTACCTGACGCCTGTGCTCTAAAGATTGCAGTCCGTTTGTTAAGATTGGGGAATCTATCAAACGGACCGCCCGTTTTTGCACAGAGTCTAGGGTTTTTTTCAGGTATTTACGGACCAGAGATGGCTGCCAAATTCGACAGTAGGGCGCACTTGCGATTTGTACAGGGTCAGCAGTTGTGTATTATTAAAGTATCTGCGGGCCCTGTACAGTACGCCCAGCTTCTGAGAGGCCAACTTTACTCTGGCTTCGATGGAGCCCCCGTACCTGAGCTGGTCACTTATAGTTATACCAAGCATATCAATGGAAGGCCTGTTCGGAAGATTGCTTCCGTTGAAGGAGACTAGATTATCATTTGGATCCCTTTTAGACGTAATCAGACAGGATTGGGTCTTTGAAACATTAAATTCGACGAGATTATTTTACCCCAGGAGGAAATACTCTCGAGATAACCGTCCATTCTCTGCTTCAAAGCCCTCCGAGCCGTTGGAGTTTGTGTGCCCTTTGGGGGCTTGTCAAACAATACTGTCATCCACGTAGCAATGAATCGGTGCACATGTCAAAAGGTCATTGATGTGCAACAAAAACAAAGTCGGAGACAGAACCGATCCCTGTGGGACGCCAGCATTTATGGAGTGCAAGGAAGAGGTGAAACCGTCAGCAACCGCCTGAATCGACCTATCCCTCAAAAAGTCAGCAATCCACGTACACAGGGATGCGGGAAGTCAGTAAGAATGCAATTTGTTGACGGTCTCAATCAATCACAGTCAATCACAGTCAATGAACAGTCAATCGCAGCAGCGTGAATACACACGGAACATGTATTCATGCTGCTGCGATAGTCCTAATAAATATAGGACAATCGCAGCAGCATGACTACATACGGAACATGTATTCATGCTGCTGCGATTGTCCTAATAAATATAGGACAATCGCAGCAGCGTGAATACATACGGAACATGTATTCATGCTGCTGCGATTGTCCTAATAAATATAGGACAATCGCAGCAGCGTGAATACATACGGAACATGTATTCATGCTGCTTCGATTGTCCTAATAAATATAGGACAATCGCAGCAGCATGAATACATACGGAACATGTATTCATGCTGCTGCGATTGTCCTAATAAATATAGGACAATCGCAGCAGCGTGAATACATACGGAACATGTATTCATGCTGCTGCGATTGTCCTAATAAATAAAATGACGCAATGCGAAAATAATAAAAACACATGTTCTGACATTCTCAATACATTCGTATTTAACAGATAGTTTGTTAGGACATATTTATTAGGACAATCGCAGCAGCATGAATACATGTTCCGTATGTATTCACGCTGCTGCGATTGTCCTAATAAATAAAATGACGAAATGCGAAAATAATAAAAACACATGTTCCGACATTCTCAATACATTCGTATTTTACAGATAGTTTGTTAGGAAATCTGTAAATTCATTCGTTAAAGGCCTGTAGTCCCGTTTTCAACAGGAATACGAATGACGTAATTATTGAAAGCCCGTAGGGCTTTTACAAGTCTAAATTTTACACAATGCAGAAATATCATAATTAATATCAGTTCTACGTAAATAAAGTACACATTGATCAGATTTTTAGTAAATAGGTTACATGAGCATCTCTATCTCCCTGAGAGGGATATTGGAGAAACAGATCTTTAATCAGTGGCCTAATTGCGTGGTAAAAGTTGGCACGGCTCAGTTAGTATGTACTATGTAGTTAGCAGTTAGCAGTCAGCAGGGAGCGCTTCGCACGGACCGCCGACCAATGGACAGAATGTAGAAATCGGCACTTTGCACGACGATGAAATGCGGAGATGACCTCACGATGCCTGGACTGTCACGTTTAGTTTATGTGCATCGTGTATGCCGCCTATTTATTTTTACTCTACCTGCACGAGAGCTTTTGCAATGGTCAAATTGCTCAATTCTCAATCGCTAGCGCCGCTTGATGGGGCTTCAATCAAACAAATATCCAAACAAGCTGCAACCCTTTTGTCACAAAGTCCAAACCCAACGAAACATACCCATCCACTTTCTTGGGAGAGGCTGCCAAATGTTGACGTTATTTAAAGAAGCTTTGTAATAGTATAAAATCAAATTTCAAATTATGTTCCAGGATTCAAACCAAAAAGCCAGATCTAAAGCTCAGTAATTTTTTATCGTGTTGCGTTTTAATGTATCTATTTTTAAATTTTTGTTAAGGTCAATTAGCTCTAAAATCTCAAGAGAGAGTTTTACCTAAACAGGCTTTAAAAGAAGTACCAGACTTTATGTCAAAATGTAATTTTTTTAATCTTTAAACTTTTTCCTTTGACCTTTTTAAATTGTTTGATTTGTTCGACGATTTCTGAAAATTGTATTAATTCAGGTCCAGAGCAAGTATAGCAGAATAAAAATAATTACTTATTACGAACGGGTTTTTTCTTGGTGTGATTAAGCCGACAGCAGTGGATGCTTGTGAAAAATATGTGACACAAAATATTTGTTAGGTAGTCATCGTAAAGTAATGTGTAACAGATGCAAAAATAATTAAATGTTCTATTCCAAGCAATAAGTAATCTGATACCTGAAGATGACGAATAACTACTAGCGATTAAATTCATTACAAATTGTATTTTCCTGCCGATATTATAAGGGAAGATTGACAGAAGACGCAACAGAGACACAGCACTTTATGGCTTGGAACTTGACTATTAGTCTAGACGGTGGGGTTAGCTCTGATGATGGACAACCTCCGATAGGAGATCAACTGTCTTTCAACTGTATTTTTTGTTGTTATTTGGGCATTGCCTCGAATCGAGGGCTGTTGAGTTTGAGTAGGCAAAATGATATTTTTTTCCAGATCTAGAGGTTCATGGGTGAGGTATTTCTAGGTTTTGGTGGCGAACGCGTCTGCCCACTTATAGCGCGAGCGAGATGGTTGCGGAAGATCCTTCGACCTCTCCAGCAGGACTCTTGACCCAATCGCTCTGCACCGCAGTGGGAGGGATGGATTCATACGGATGTCACTCCTGGACCCACTGATTTAACGCGCTGTTTAACTATCGAGTATGGCGAGCAATATGGAGTTATATAAAATGCTTTGAACTTATAGCGTAATATGTCTCCCGTTAAAACGAAGATAAATCGAGAAAGACAATCTCCAGTGTATCTCGTTAGTGAGGATGATGCCACATGTCATTCCATAACCCACGATCCCCTGGACATTTGATTCCCGGAAATTTGATTTCCCTCTGTCAGTTGATCCCTTGGAAACTTACCTAAATCAGTCGATAAACCTATATATGTACCTACACGTCTTGAGTGGAAATCCGCTATACAAATATTGTCCCCAAAGGAGTATGCAAATAGGATATACCGCCGAATAACAAAATACGGTTTTGAATCCTCGCATGACCAGGTAGAACCTTGGGTGATCAACTGTCCGGGGGATAATAATGTTTTGTAATTTGTATTACTGATCCAATCTAATTGGATTATACGATGTTTTCACGTTAATATTTGTATATATATGTTTCCGATGCACCTCTACGCCGCTGATACAGTAAATACCAGAACGTGTTAAAATGTAGTTAGCCACGGGCACCGAGCATCAAGCACTCGTGGCACCTGCGCGCCGAATAGCGGACAGCACTTGCAACTTTTAATTCTTCAACTAGTTCACGATGACGCAGACAGAAGAAATAGAAAAAATAGAATAACAACAAATTCGCTGATCAGAAAACTACGCAGGATCTAGCTCTGCACGGACCTTTGATATAAAGTTTGGTATCTAGTATGATAACTTGAACAATGTATAACTTGACTTAGATAAGACCTAAATTGTAATCAGCAGTGGTATATCTATCGTATGGAAGCCCGGATTGAACTTTTCATTTGTATTGTTTATTAAGAACCAACGAGTTTCAATCAATCGTAATCAAGAAAAAATAATCATACAAACCCTTTGTATGGAATTCCCAAATATAACAGGAAACCCGAGGGCCTCGAGTGAGAAGTTTATAATGTAAACCCCTGAAAGATTCAAATAAAATGAGGTGATGAATATAACATTTGGAGAGGGAGCAAGTTCAGGAGCTTTCCACGTGCTCTGTGTTAATTATACACCAAAACATGAATTAAACATCATAAGATGTGAAGAATGAGATGTGAAGAATATAGACAAGTTCAACGTCCATTACCTAATTGCTTGGTGATGGGCTCGCCTAGAGCTTTCTATGTCCGTGGGCCGGGAACATTACTTGTGACAAAAGTGCAACTAAAGCTTCGGCCCACGTCCCTTCTGCAGATAAAGGAGATCTGGAGATATCGTGTTTTGCTAATCGGAGACAATTTATGCATTTGAAGTTTATGGTTTTGCCATTTGAATAAATAAATTTCACGAGTTGTACTGGCAATACCCATAAAGTAGTCTCGTTTTCAACAGTTACTTCAATAATTCGCTTTTCTTGAACGCGGTCGTTAGATTTCGATCGTAAACAAGGGACCTATAATATAACTGATAAGGAGTTATAAACTAACAATAAACGTTTTCCTAACCCAACCTTCGTACATTTTAACGACCTTATCCACAAATTATGGGAAAGGAACTTCCTTTGTGGCTTTCCAGCGAAATGTGAGGCCTATAGGTGGAAAATCATATGCGACTATTTTACTATAAAGGAAATCCGTATAAAATGTTCTAAATACTAAACAAATAATAAAAACACTTGCCCATTTATATGAGAAGGAAGAATACCCCATAAAGGATTTTTTTGACTTTATACTGAAGAGATTATAAAAAAAGTGTTTTCCAGAAACACGCACTATTTCGCCATATCTTTTGGGGCACAGCTTTCGACCAATCAATCATATTATAAAAAGTGTCCATTTCTTTCATCCAGCAGGTCGCTCGGTTCTCGAATCAGTGGCACGGTCAAGGTGAGCAGAGTCATTCAGAGACCATGTAGAGAAGTGGGAGACCAGAAAAGGAATACCGGCTGTAGCGTCAATGGCCGCAATGGTGGTTATTACCATTACACCTGAGTGTACAGATATTACTGACAGTGGCAGTAGGACAGCACGTGGAGAGCCCAACAAGGAGAAGCAATTGCGAACTGGATTGCTGTCTGCAGTCTGTACTGATAGTTGGTATTGGTACAACTCTGCTACTGTACGTGCTGTAGAATGAAGACGCGGAAGAATGCCTCAAGTGTCTTTTATGTATCAGGGAATGTGGGTGAACGCTGAACACTGAACACTCTGAATACTCTGAAGGCGGGATTTCAGATTTATTTATTTATTTAAACGCCATAAAATGGCTTTTACAATAGAGTGATTACAGAACAAGTAATGTGTACACAAAAATATTATTGCAAGTGATACAGTTGTTAATAGAAGTGCACTTAAACAATACATAATTTAAAAAAATGTCTACTATTTCATTTGATTTAGGTTATGACTACTATACTTATTACACCCAAATTGTTCACGAACCAAAATATCTCCTGAAAAATGGTATATTAGCACCATACACAATACATTCACATTTTGATCTACGACCACGGACGCCAAATTCACTGAGCGCAGCGTTTGGTATTTCATCTGTCTGTAATTCTTTTGTGTGTTGTGCCGTTTTGGAAACTAATTATCTACGTTTGGATACTTTTTATCCGGCCAGAGCTCGCATGATCGCGGATTCTACGACCTGTCACTTCGGAATAATCAATATTATGAAACCTACCTGCCTGAGGAAAATTTTAAAAGAAAAATTATCGTTGAGATGACGTTTTTTTATGAAAAATATAATTCCTTATTAAAAAATATATTTTTTAATATAAATGTTTGGTTTAGTAATTAATTAAGTAGATATTTAAGTACCTACTGACAAATTTTAAGATTTCAGAGGAAATATTGGTTTTTGATTTGTTAAATAGGAGAAAATTAGAAACGTACTTTTTTAGAAGCTAGGTCCACTACTGTTCACAGAACTACTGGTAAGTAATACATTATGACTATTTTTGTGTATATATAAATAGCTTGAGTATCAACAGAATTATTAAATGGTGGTGTACAACTATACACCTGCAAATAAAATCCTCGAAGTAGGGCTAATAGTAAAAGAAAAGCCAATGAATACGTTCACGCAGACAGGGAAACCGTCCCATCCAATCCAATTGCACCGAGCGATGGCGCCTAGAGCGAAAGGTCAGGTGACATCATGCTACGTGGGAAATACACAGATAGAGGTCACAGATCAACATAAACAAGGATGCAGTGCTCATTAAATTACGTATTTATTTCAATAACAATAAATTTATTGTACGAAATGAATTAACAATCACTTCGTATGAAACCACTTTATTTTTGTTATGTGTTGCATTTGGCTTATTTTGTTTGATACTTCAAAACAAAATATTAAACGCGTCATTAAAGCAGCTCAACGAGCACTTTCAAATGTCTTCAAATGCCAGATACCAATAAGATACCTGCTTTACTACTCGACCTTGCCCGAGATACAATAACCTTTCTTGAGTCTGAACAGCTGAAAAATTTAAAACAAGCAATACGGTTCATTGTCTTACTTTTAATAGTTGAGGGGATATTTCAAAGTTCCATAACCAATGATAGAAATAACTGTATATAAAATAGTTGCGAGGCGATCGAGGTCGATTTGGGAGGCGCGTTTGGGTACCGCCGCTCCGGGAACCATTAATTGGATATCCATCACCTGTTCCCTTCGACCTCTCCAGCTGGTCTCTTGACCCATCCACTAGCGCCGCAGGGGGAGGTACATATTCATACGTCCGTCTCTCCTGGACACACTGATCCCTAATTCTTATTCTTACCGAACCCTCATACCTTTTACCTTCCCATAAAGTCCTCTCCTAGATGATTTAGCAGGGCGCCCGGATTAAGCGGGTGAGGTGTGTCCAGGATGCGCCTGCCCACCAGCTGCGTGGCGTGCCAGATCGGGGTACGCTGGTTTGGGGGCCCTTTGACCTCTCCAGCTGGTCTCTTGACCCATCCACTAGCGCCGCAGTGGGAGGTACATATTCATACGTCCGTCTCTCCTGGACACACTGATCCCTAATTCTTATTCTTACCGAACCCTCATACCTTTTACCTTCCCATAAAGTCCTCTCCTAGATGATTTAGCAGGGCGCCCGGATTAAGCGGGTGAGGTGTGTCCAGGATGCGCCTGCCCACCAGCTGCGTGGCGTGCCAGATCGGGGTACGCTGGTTTGGGGGCCCTTTGACCTCTCCAGCTGGTCTCTTGACCCATCCACTAGCGCCGCAGTGGGAGGTACATATTCATACGTCCGTCTCTCCTGGACACACTGATCCCTAATTCCTATTCTTACCGAACCCTCATACCTTTTACCTTCCCATAAAGTCCTCTCCTAGATGATTTAGCAGGGCGCCCGGATTAAGCGGGTGAGGTGGGTCCAGGATGCGCCTGCCCACCAGCTGCGTGGCGTGCCAGATCGGGGTACGCTGGTTTGGGGGCCCTTTGACCTCTCCAGCTGGTCTCTTGACCCATCCACTAGCGCCGCAGTGGGAGGTACATATTCATACGTCCGTCTCTCCTGGACACACTGATCCCTAATTCCTATTCTTACCGAACCTTCATACCTTTTACCTTCCCATAAAGTCCTCTCCTAGATGATTTAGCAGGGCGCCCGGATTAAGCGGGTGAGGTGTGTCCAGGATGCGCCTGCCCACCAGCTGCGTGGCGTGCCAGATCGGGGTACGCTGGTTTGGGGGCCCTTTGACCTCTCCAGCTGGTCTCTTGACCCATCCACTAGCGCCGCAGTGGGAGGTACATATTCATACGTCCGTCTCTCCTGGACACACTGATCCCTAATTCTTATTCTTACCGAACCCTCATACCTTTTACCTTCCCATAAAGTCCTCTCCTAGATGATTTAGCAGGGCGCCCGGATTAAGCGGGTGAGGTGTGTCCAGGATGCGCCTGCCCACCAGCTGCGTGGCGTGCCAGATCGGGGTACGCTGGTTTGGGGGCCCTTTGACCTCTCCAGCTGGTCTCTTGACCCATCCACTAGCGCCGCAGTGGGAGGTACATATTCATACGCCCGTCTCTCCTGGACACACTGATCCCTAATTCCTATTCTTACCGAACCCTCATTCCTTTTACCTTCCCATAAAGTCCTCTCCTAGATGATTTAGCAGGGCGCCCGGATTAAGCGGGTGAGGTGTTTCCAGGATGCGCCTGCCCACCAGCTGCGTGGCGTGCCAGATCGGGGTACGCTGGTTTGGGGGCCCTTTGACCTCTCCAGCTGGTCTCTTGACCCATCCACTAGCGCCGCAGTGGGAGGTACATATTCATACTTCCGTCTCTCCTGGACACACTGATCCCTAATTCCTATTCTTACCGAACCCTCATTCCTTTTACCTTCCCATAAAGTCCTCTCCTAGATGATTTAGCAGGGCGCCCGGATTAAGCGGGTGAGGTGTGTCCAGGATGCGCCTGCCCACCAGCTGCGTGGCGTGCCAGATCGGGGTACGCTGGATTGGGGGCCCTTTGACCTCTCCAGCTGGTCTCTTGACCCATCCACTAGCGCCGCAGTGGGAGGTACATATTCATACGTCCGTCTCTCCTGGACACACTGATCCCTAATTCCTATTCTTACCGAACCCTCATACCTTTTACCTTCCCATAAAGTCCTCTCCTAAAAGACCCTCCATACAGCTTCCCTATACAGATGACATGGGTTTTAAGGGAAATTATTTTCCTCAGGGAATCCCGTGTGGGGTACACGTTTAAAAAAAGATGCGTTGATATAGAAGTTTATAGATCTAGACATAAAAGTTGTGTAGGTATTATTTAACTCCTAAACATTTTACGACATCTCAAATTGAGAGATTTGACTGCTTCGTACATACAAATTTTCTGCTTTATAGTCATGATTAACCTAATCCTTCACTGCAGTATATTTTTTATTTACCTTATTGACTGAAGACTTTGCGTGCATTTGTGTTTAAAGTCTTTGAAGTTACCGCATTTGCGTTGCATTCAGCAGAAATATGTTAAGTGATATAACTACATATCCACTTTTCAGTGGAGCGTGAGCTCCGATGCAATCTTCACCTGGTAGTTACAATACAGATCAATGAGGACAAATATGTTGCCATATTAGAAGACAAAGGCAGCTCTAATGGGAGAATGGGAGTGGAAAGCAAAAATAGCTGAATGAAAATCCAAAAATTATCCCTGGTAAACTTTACTACAGGGACTGGACACCAGACTACTGTAAAAAAAAGGTAAACCATTGGCCGCAGCGTAATGACCCTATTACCCAAGTGCCTAGAAATGAATAAAGTGAACCATGGGCCGCAGCGTAATGACCCTATTACCCAAGTGCTTACAAAATAATAACGTTAACCATGTGCTGCAGCGTAATGAGCTTAATACACAAGTGCTTACAAAATAAGGGCTGCAGCATAATGAGTAGCAGCATATTACCCAAGTGCTTACAAACGAATAAGGTTAACCATGTGCTGCAGCGTAATGAGCTTATTACCCAAGTGCTTACAAAATAAGGGCTGCAGCATAATGAGTAGCAGCATATTACCCAAGTGCTTACGGGAACAATGCCGACCGACTTCGAACTTAAATTAATAAAGTTAATACTTCCTTCTTTTAGATTTAAAAAGCTTTACATAACATGGATGGAATTGATGTTTCTGGTTGAAAATGCTGTGCAATTCTGTCGGAGCATCTGGGCCGAAGGCTTGGAATAAACTCCCTCCGGAACTAAGATTTTTAACAAGACCAACAGAATTCAGGTCTAAACTAAAAACTCACCTTTTTTAAACTGTCATACCCTTAAATTAAATATAGCATTCCTGAGAGAAAGTCCAACTATATCCAATTTTCCAACTATGTCCTAAATCCCGTATCTAAATGTCGCTAATAAAAAATTAGTTAATGTTAATTAAGTGTTAATCTCAAGTGACCTAACAGGTAAGTATTGTACTTTTTTTTTTTTTTTTTTATTTATTCAGTGAATTTTATGAATTACAATTTTAGTGTACTTAATAACTCCCATACTAGGCTTATGCCCGTGTTGTGGTAGTCATAATACTATAAATTACAATGAAACCATATGTTGTAGTAATAAAAAATAAAACATAATATAGACAAAAAAAAAATTAAAAAATAAACATATTTAAGGAAAATATAAAACAAAATATATGTTTTTTATACATGCAAACATACATACATACACATATATAGATGCTCAGATATATATACATATACATACATACATAGACATACATACATACATACATAAATACATTCATATACAAAAAAAAATATATATATATATATATACACACATACATATACATACATACACAGACATACATGTATGCATATATAAATACATTCATACACATCTATATATGAACACACACAAACGTTATGTGTATTCACATATATACATAAATATACATGGTTAATTTTATTATAATGGTTTAAAAGTTAGGAACTCATGTATTCTTTAAAAAAATGCTCGTCCCTTTTCAAATATCCAGTTTTGGACACGTATAATAAAAAGGGATATAGTATTAGTTGATTTTATGTCCCTGTCCAACGCGTTGTATATTTTAGGGGCGATAAACCAGAATTGTCGTTGAGCGAATGTGGTTCTAGTTTTTGGGACCACGCATCCCAGATTTGATGAAAAGCGGGTGTTTACTTGGTGTTGAGGAGCCACTAGCAAGTCATTTTTTCGTATGTAGCATAAGCTTGTCTTAATGAATAGCTGGCGAATATCTAAGACCTTAATTTTAGTAAATAGTATTTTGGAGGGATAGGTAGGATGACATTTAAATATAATTCTGAGAACTAGTTTTTGTACTGTAATTATTGGATTAATGACGGATTCTGCACAGCTACCCCATCCCAGAATACCATATGTTGCTATCGATTGAAAAATGGCAAAATATACGCATTTTAGAGTCGTTAGGTCTAAGATGGATCTAAGAGAGCAGAATATGTGGGAGAGTTTACGAAGTCTTTTTGTTGTTTCTTTTATATGGGTTTCCCAGCGTAGTTGGTCATCGATTATTATTCCCAAGTATTTAACTTCCTTTGAAGATTTAAGAGTTGAACACGTGCATTGAATATTAGGTGAGGTTTCAGGAGTCTGTATGTTGAGTGAACACGAGTGGATGGTAGGTTTGGGGCAGTTATTGGGAAGGCTATGTTTGGGTATGGAAAACGTCATGTATTGTGTCTTGTCGATATTAAGTGTGAGGAGGTTTTTGTCTAGCCTATGTTTAACTTTTGTTAGGCCAATATTAGTTTTGTTTGTAACTGATTCCCATGTTTCATCATCAAATATTAGGACTGTACCATCGGTAAATGAAATTATCTTGCCTCCAATATTCATAGTGCATAGTGTGTTGATATATATGAGAAATAGAATTGGCCCTAGTACACTACCTTGAGGGACCCCATAGGACATGTACTGTATATTATCTCCATAAATAGTTAGTAATAACCTAGATCACTGTATTCATCACTGATTCAGTCAAACAGATTTCTGCATTGCAGTAGAAAAAAAGCATTTACACCTCTGATTTCAAGCATGACTTCATTTTCGCAGTCGAAAGCATCAGACCATGTTTCTAATAAGCAATGCACTCATTAACGTCCTTTAACAGCGCAATTGCAATAATACTCGTTTAATTAGCCCGTACAATCTACCAACCGACTAACCGGCGCGTTTTGAAAGAGTCAGGCCAGATTTAAGTTTGCGGAAAGATTAATCGTAAGATAATTAATATTGTACGACAAATAGCCATCCAAGCATTCACTAAACATGCTATTGATT
This sequence comes from Hesperophylax magnus, assembly GCA_026573805.1. Classification (NCBI taxonomy): domain Eukaryota; kingdom Metazoa; phylum Arthropoda; class Insecta; order Trichoptera; family Limnephilidae; genus Hesperophylax; species Hesperophylax magnus. The sequence continues at coordinate 391,314 of JAIUSX010000221.1, read as the reverse complement.
ATTTATTAACTGATTGTGCTAACGAGTTTAAAAGCTTATTTATAGATCCTTGTTGAATAACGCTTATTGCATAGCTACTATGCTTAGTCATTATTTAAACTGGATAATTTATCTGGCTTAGCGTGTGACAAGTCCAAATATTATTTTGCAACTGTCATGTTGATAACCCTCATAATAATTAAATTTGATAAACAGTCAATATAAGATTGAAGGTAGAATACCATCCTCACAATTAACTTAGCTTTAATATTTTTTTACAGCCGTATTTGCTAAAACACGTCAGCAGTTGTGTACTCTCTGCAGTATCTGCGACTTGTGCAGGGTCAGCAGTTGTGTACTATCTGCAGTATCTGCGACTTGTGCAGGGTCAGCAGTTGTGTACTATCTGCAGTGTCTGCGACTTGTGCAGGGTCAGCAGTTGTGTACTATCTGCAGTATCTGCGGCTTGTGCAGGGTCGGCAGTTGTGTACTATCTGCAGTATCTGCGACTTGTGCAGGGTCAGCAGTTGTGTACTATCTGCAGTATTTACGGGCCCTGTACAATGTGTACGCCCGGCTTTTGAGAGTCCAGCTTGACACTGGCTTCGATGGAGCCCCCGTGCCCGAGATAGTCACTTAGAGTTACACCAAGCATACCAATGGAAGGCTTGTTGTTGAACATATATTATGTACAGTGTGTACGCCCAGCTTTTGAGAGTCCAGCTTGACACTGGCTTCGATGGAGCCCCCGTGCCCGAGATAGTCTCTTAGAGTTACACCAAGCATACCAATGGAAGGCTTGTTGTTGAACATATATTATGTACAGTGTGTACGCCCAGCTTTTGAGAGTCCAGCTTGACAATGGCTTCGATGGAGCCCCCGTGCCCGAGATAGTCACTTAGAGTTACACCAAGTATACCAATGGAAGGCTTGTTGTTGAACATATATTATGTACAGTGTGTACGCCCAGCTTTTGAGAGTCCAGCTTGACACTGGCTTCGATGGAGCCCCCGTGCCCGAGATAGTCATTTAGAGTTACACCAAGCATACCAATGGAAGGCTTGTTGTTGAACATATATTATGTACAGTGTGTACGCCCAGCTTTTGAGAGTCCAGCTTGACACTGGCTTCGATGGAGCCCCCGTGCCCGAGATAGTCACTTAGAGTTACACCAAGCATACCAATGGAAGGCTTGTTGTTGAACATATATTATGTACAGTGTGTACGCCCAGCTTTTGAGAGTCCAGCTTGACACTGGCTTCGATGGAGCCCCCGTGCCCGAGATAGTCACTTAGAGTTACACCAAGCATACCAATGGAAGACTTATATGGTTTAAAGTTTGCCTTTATGTTAGGTTTATTTCATTGGGGCTTCGAAATAAAGAATGAACGCGAATATTAAATATTTTATTTTGAACTGAAAAAATATGTAGTACGATTCAATAAATTTGCATGATAAATAAATTAAACATTTATGCGAATATTATAGGCCATTAAACAAGAGTTATCCTTTCAGCACGTGATCTCAGTTTCCTAATGGCGGCGATAGTAATAAGTTATTGTTAAATATTTTGGATAATCCAAACGCAGGAACTAGATTTACGGCGTTCAAAATATAGCATTAGAGACAATAAAATCAGTTATCAGGCTATCACCGTCGGAATTTAAACTATAAAGAACTTTGATACATTTCCGGGCTTTGTGATGCTTGGAAGCTATTTTAAAGACAGTGGGAGGTTGTGGCTACAGATTGTACCGTAAATTACACAAAAACACGCTTCAACTCCAATCATCAATCAATTTCAGGAATTTCATGAAATATGTTTAATTGTTTTATGTTCATCCATCTTCAAATTTAACTGATATTCCTCCACCGCCAAAGCACATCACGACCGGAATAATTGATAAAAGAAATTTATGTATTTTTTTTTAAATATACAAAAATATGTATGTATTTAGCAGAAGTTATTCAGTACTCATAAATTATAAATGTTCTACGTAAGCCGTGGTGCTCCCTCCCTGACACCACGCAAGAATCCCAACTCGTTTGAGCTATGATTTTAAAATTCTGAGAATGCAGAGTGAGACTCAAATTTGAAAATAATAAATATTATTTTCGAAAATGTAGTATTATTTCGTTGTATCGGAAAATATGATTTTTTTAAACAATCGTTCCATTTTCTTCAGCCAATAATTATTATTAAAAAGTAACAAATTTTACAACATTAAACAAATGATGGAATTAAATATATACTGTCGTACGCCAAACTAAATCTTTTGTACTTGAAATCAAGAACACCTATCTTCTAACATATACGTCAACCCATCATTTTCATGTTATAATTTTTCATCATAAATAATATAGCATTTTTAAAAGAGATCCAAAATGTATCCTGAAGAAAAGGTACTACATACGATATGAGCCACTTTATGAGTGCACGAAGTTTGCATTCCTCCCATAAAGTGCGCAAAGTAATGCATAAAGAACTGTTGATTAATGGCTGCGTTTTCCTTTTGGAGACTTGACGCCGCCCAACGGGAAATTAATTTAATTTCCTGGGCATGGCGCCGCTCGGAGCTCCGAGCTCTGAGCTCTGAAGTGCCGCGGCCCCGGGCGAAATGCGCAACGGCGAACTGCACAAGAGATAGTATCGGATGGTCGCTGCTGGCTGCTCGCTGCTCACAGGCCACATTCCACCCAAATCAGTACATATACCGTTACAATGTGTGGAAGAGTTAAACCTTATTTTTCTGGTTCTGTAATTTTAACATTTTCCGTCATAATTACAATCTAAATACATTTACAACCTAAACGTTTGATTGATAATAACTTTCACGCAACCGGAGCCGCGCAGTTAAACTACTACTTTAATAATAATATTGGGTTGCAGTTGGGAGTAAATAAGAAAACGTAATGATAAGATCTTGAGAGCTATTTAAAATAGTCATCAGTACATGGTGTAGGTCCTTCTTCCACTTCCTCGTCTCATAAAGCACCGTGAAATCCTTGTTAATTCCCCACCATTACAGCCTACCCGATTACTGATTAGTGATTACCCTCTATCCCCCTTACAAATCATGTATTAATCTCACATGAAATATCATACCGGCGATTCCGCAACACGATATCGTACAAGGTTTATCCACCGACATTAACTTGTCCGATCGAAATATTTCTCTATGGGATGTCATTTATCCTCGATTAACGAATGCAGAATATCCCCGATCAGCTTACCGCCATGGGCAATGATAATAGTTGGCGCCTTGTAACCTGTTTGCGCAGACTTGCGCCATGCAAATTTAATGCTATAATTGCAGCGGAATATATTAAACGTTAATCGAATGAAAAACAAAAAAAGGGGACAAAAATAATTGTTTCAACATGTTTTTAATCAAGTGAGTGTGCAATGTAGATGTAGGTATAATGTCCATAAAAAGATACGCTCCTTGTTCGGTGGCTTTTCGGATATCGCGTGTGAAGAAAAAGCTACCGCGAAGATAACAGTACCGCAAAATAAATCATTAGGAGGATATAATTAACTGATGTAAAATAAATATTAACGACTTCTCGCAGAGCGGTAAGAACCTGAAGTAAAAAAATATATTGAAATTGGATTTATCACGTGAATAAATTGAGGAAATAAGTAATATATAATTAATTGCATCAAAATAATTGTTTTCCAGAGTGTAGTTGTAGCACCGAAGTGTTGCTTAAAATAATATTTATACTCTACATGTTCCTAACACTGATAACGTCTTACTGATAAGTTCAGTATATCAACTGTTGAGAGTCACAGATAAAAAGTATGTGGATGGATACTGTAAAATTAAACTGTATTCAAATAATATCAACAAAATGATCAACGATAAACAAAATAAAGAGAGAAAATAACACAATAAATATGAAAAAGATAACTAAAAAATCTTACACACTGCAGGGGCCGAAGGTTCGTAATTTAACCTATTGTATTAATTTTCTCTAATATACAACGTAGAGACAAAACGATTAATGTTTGCACATACCCACATTGTGTGATCGTTTTGTGTTTGCAATATATTATATACAAAATAAACAGTCTCAGAATTTTGTTCTAAATTCACACAAAACTTCACTTTACCCACAGTTTTATAAAAATTTGCCCCTATCGACTTATGATGAGAACTAGCAATTCTTAGTAGTAATGCTAATAAACAAAGGGACAGTTGTAGGCTGTAGGAGTAGGTACTGTTTGTAGGTACTCGTAGTAGGTTCAACTCCATAATAATAATATTGGACAATTTTTATAGCGCCGCTTTTGAGAGATATCACCTCAGGGGCGCTTTACAGTTGATGCAGGTATTACAAAAAATATAAATATTACCAAAATAAAGTGAAGTTAAGTAAAGTAAAATGAAGAACAGGAACAGGTGACATGAATATAGAAGATGGAGACTCTGCAGCAAGAATCCTAGGTGGTGAAGAAATTGAACCAGCTGCTGCAGCGAGAGAGTCCACCAACAGTGCCATCCATCCAGGTATGTGTCTGCTGCTAATAAAGCGCTGACACAATATCCGCACATAGATAACAGACCTTGGCAGCACCACTGTGACGTTCGACGAAGATAGAAAATGGAGACTCTGCAGCAAAAATCCTAGCTGGTGAAGAAACTGGACCATCTGCTGCAGCGAGAGAGACTACCGCGTCCACCAACAGTGCCAGCACCAGTTTCGTCATCGTTCAGGTATGTGTCTGCTGCTAATAAAGCGCTGACATAATATCCTCACATAGATAACAGACCTTAGCAGCACCGCTGTGACGTTCGGCGAGTCCATCATATCTAGTCTCTATTAATAATAATAATATACAGCGCCGCTCAATCACCTCATCTCTCCTAGTCTATTTTAGTCTCTCTAGTCACTTCTTAGCTATTCATGCCACTTAGTGCATCTTCTCGACCCTTTTAGACTCTTTCCTGGCTCTAAAACCTAAATGAAATCACCTCATCTCTCCTAGTCTATTTTAGTCTCTTCTAGTCACTTCTTAGCTATTCATTAGGGTGGATCGCCATTGTATGGAATTTTTTATTTTTATAAATCCGGTTTCGCGGGGTGCGGAATAGATGTTCTAGGTACATACAATTAAGCATACAAAATATCAATTTAAAATTTTGGTAACAAGTACTGCCCCAAAGCAGTTGAATTATTTAAAATCTGGTAAAATATTGTCCTTTTATAAAACAGTTGTGTGTCAATATTAATAATTTAATTTTTACTTTTACATTTCATAATGAATAAAAATTGCCGCGCCTTAAATAATAATACTATAAAAATGTGATAATATTTATTTTCCCGGAAGTATTTGACAAATTGCGAGTCCACTTTCGCGCCTCGCTCGCGCACCGCGCATTCCCGCGCGCATTCCCGCGCGCAGTGACGCGGGGGTGTTGCATACGTTATTGCAATCATCAGTAAACAATTGTAATTAGCAGCTAGTGTGTTACCAAGTTATGAAGACATGATGAAATATTTTATTCACTTCTCGCAAAACATAGAAAACGATTCCAGGATTTGGTAAGAGATACTAGTGAAAATGTTGCTTCTAAAATAGAAAATATTTGGAAACGAGCGTCTTTACCGGTCGTGGAACATCGCACAATTTTGGCGCGAATAAAGGACTACCATGAAAAATCTCGGGCGATTCTTAAACCATGCAAAGGTAGAAAGCATAGTGAGAGTTACCTTAAAAAATTGATGATTTCAAAAGACGCAGCCAGACGTTATTGGATATCGCTGCTTGCAAATGTACTTCGTTCGAAAATTGTTTTTGTGCGCAAGATCGAAAAGTACCTATTAAAGGAAGACATTTTTTGATAGATCGAAGAGGCGACAGAAAAATAATGATTGGTTCTTTAGATAGAAAAACTACTAAGCAAAATGAGAGCAATATGTTACGAAAATTAAAGCGCAAACTGTACCAAGAAACACAACAAAAATCTTGAAATCAACCGTCCACATCTCGCAGTACAGTTTCAAGTTTTACCAACGTTGATCTTCCAACTGACCAACAATACTTTGCTTCATCTACTTCTTCTTCTTATATTATAAATCCAACAGAAAGTGGACTATTTGTTGTATTCAGAACATTGGATCGATACAGTATTTCTGATCGGTCAGGTACTTACATCGTCTGCGCTACATTGCAAGATATTGGATTAGTGACAACAGATAATCTAACAAACGTGATCGATGCCAAAACTAGGACCACACTGACTGCCATCAATCAGCCCCATTTTGATTCGTGCATTTGCATATCGTTTGACGGTCGAAAGGATAAAACATTAATCATGGAGGATGGACGCAGAAAAGTTGTGATAGAAGAATATATCAGTCTTTTGAAAGAACCTGGCCACACAGTTCGGTGATGCTAAAACAATAGCTCACAAATTGTTTGCATATTTTGTGCAAAATCCATTGATTTAGCGTGCCTCGTGGCTATCGGATGTGATGGAACAGCAATTAATACTGGAACTAAGTCTGGCATTATTCGACTTGTTGAAAGAAATCTCCATCGTCCACTTCAGTGGTTGGTCTGTCAGTTACATGCTAACGAGTTAAGTTTGAGACACCTTTTCGAATACCTTGATGGAACAACAACAGGTCCTAGAAGCTTTAGCAGCCAACTAGGAAAGTTACTCAAGAACTGTGAACATCTTCCTGTGATAGAATTTCAAGCAATAGAGTGCAACTTACTGGTGGTTAAAAATAAAAAACACAATCTTCGTGTTTTTACGGGGCGAGACACCTCCACGAAACCATAAAATTGTCTCGTTACCTTCCAGAGCATTTGAAAAAGGTGGTAGATCCTGTAATTCAAATATACTTATTAGTATGTTAAACGACGAACGAAGACAAATTAGAGAGTTGGCTCTGAGACGGATTCTAAGTTTCCTAGAACGTACGTCAGGGTTCTCTCCAATAAGAGTATTTAAGCTACCTACTTTTAATTTCAACGCAGCAGACTATATTGACTTGATCTACTGGGAAAAACCATCAGAACCACCTATTACAAAACTGATATCTAGCGAGACAACAATTGATACCATTGCAGACCACGAAATTATCGAATCCAATATTTTGTGTAGGTTCCGATTGATGCCCTGTCACACGCAAGCTACGGAAAGATGCATCAAAGTGGTAACGGCATCATGCTCTGCTGTTTTCAGCCCTGAAAGACGTGAAGGGTGGATACAAAACAAGCTAGAATCTTGTCGTATAATGCCAGTATTCAATTCGAAGAAGGACTATAAAACACAATATCTTTTATGATTTTTGACTTTATTTTTTAACATTGTTTGTGATTTTTTGTGTAGCAATGGTACTTTTATTGTTTCTTGATTAATAGATAATATTATTAGTAAGTGAAATGTTAATTTTTAAAAATATTTTAACTACTTTTATTGAGCAAAGATTAAACCTTTATTTTTCTAGTTTCGCGCTGTTTCTTTTAAATTTGAATTGACTTGGGGCAGTACTTGCACTCGAAATATCTTAATACTGTCATAATGACTTTTAAAAGTATCCCCATAGAGCATCCATTGCACACCCGCTGCTAAGAAAAACAAAAAATCGATCCACCCTACTATTCATGCCACTTAGCGCATCTTCTCGACCCTTTTAAACTCTTTCCTGGCTATAATACCTAAATAAAATTACAATTTCTTCTATTGTGTCGTGATCCAACGATTTCATACCTATGTCTCAGACCTATAGGGCTCGCTTATCGCAGGCTATCATAAACAAAATCTTGAACCAAAGTCAAAGTGAAGTGTATGTGTGTCATCCGAAACAAAACATTATATAGAGTGGTAACTTCTGTAGTGAGAATTCCCTGATATTGTCAAACATCGGTATGAGAGGCCGGTATTACAATGGAAGTTCGGCACCGGTGAATACTGCATAGTTGGGAAACACGCCAAACCCACGCCCAACATTTGTACACGGTTGATATTTGTCATCCGAGAACGGGTCATTTCTACTACCCAAATCCGAACTCGACTTTCTACGAATCCCTAAAGATGACATAGGACCCAAGGGAAATTATTTTCCTCCAGGCCTCCTGTGTGAGTTTAAAAAAAACATTCTTACCTGACGTCTGTTTTTTAAAGTTTGCAATCCGTTATCCACCACGAATTATCCACATTTTTACCAAAAAACATAAGTGAAAATGTTTATTCAGTTTTATATGTAAAACACTAGTAAAAAGACCACAATTCATTTTATTACTGAGTGATGATTTATATTTTATTTCTATTATCTCTCATTATTTTACGTAACAATATTAATGTTGCATTTTATTTGTCTTATATTTAAATTATTTATAAAAAGTGTAAGGGTTCACTTTAATATGTATTTATTACTGATTTTAAATGCGTATTACTGTCAGATATTGTGAATTTCTCGTGCATGTTTGATGATTTGACATTTTGTTTCGAGGAAATAATACACGAGAATTTTACATATGTAAAGTTAACTCATGGAATTAAGGATATCTATGTGTATCAACTTGATACTGTAACATACTTTCAATTAATAAAATAAAAACAGGTGATTTGTTTATTTCTGTTGACAGGGTTGTGAGAGCTGTTGCTTTGGCATCTGAACTGCTGTTTTGGCATTTCCACCTCATATATTCGTCGAATATCGTACCGATCAAGATACGATAATCAGGTAGGCAATTTTTCCAAAGCAAAATACCTACAAAAATCATTATGACAAAGGTTCAAAGAAGAACGGGTAGACAAAAACATCGATTGGGTAATGACAAAGCACGTGACAAAGCTCGCAAATTACAGTAACAGATGATTTCATGATTGTGATCTATGGTTATGTTCAAGGTGTTGCCATTTTTTGACGATTTAGTACCGTCTCAAAATATTATTTCTTCTCTAATGGCAACTATCTATATGAAAATAATGATCGTGTTAAGCGAAATTTTGTCGCGTGGGTGGCGAAATTTGGGGATTGGTATGAAAAAAAGTAGGGTCTAAAGCAGTCATTACTTATAATGTTATGAGATGTTAAATGAATTTTGATAGAAGAGAGGATATTAGAGAGGGACAATAAAAAAATATGTGATTTAAAGTTCCCACTTCTAGACCACAGAATGTACAATCTCGGGAGTCAAGGACGTGAATTTTAAAAGGGTGAGAAGGAACGGAACAATGTCCAATCCTCATTCGAATAAGTGAGAATATTTCATTTTTGGCTTCATGTCTCATTTCCCACTTATTACAAATTAACTATTACTGTCTAACTTTTGTTTTGACGAAGGAAGGCATTATTATATTATTTTTTTATTTTTTATTATTTTAATATACATCATATGGGATACATTAATACATACATATTTTGCAAAATATAATATTAAGGTTCATAATTGGTCATGTATACCTTATCAGAAAAGAGGAGCTCTTGTGCCTGATAAGGGAGCCACGATTCTTACTTAGATTCATAATTCATAATGTGATATAATAATAATAATATAATAATATATATTATAATAATATATATATATTTTTATTTTTGTTTAATATAAGTTTTTTTGGAAAAAAAGTTTGATTTTATTTATTTGTTCTTGTTGGTTCGTAATACAGCGCAATTCGGAAGGGAGATTATTGTAGTTTTTTATGGCTTGGTAAATATAATGGTTTTGCATTTGAGTTGTTTTAAAGATTGGCGTAATAAATTGATTTCCATTTCTCATGAGTTTGTAAAATTCTTGATATTCTGTGTTATTTTTTTCTTTACACATTTTTATAATGGAAGTTTGCTTAAATATATCATCAATATTTGGTACTGGAAACAATTTAAAAAGCAATTTTGTTGGGAAAGTAGAGTTTTTTTTAAGTATTACTTTTATAATAATTTTTTGCGAGACTTTTACTGAGTTTAGGTTGTTTTTATAAGATCCTCCCCAACCTATGATTCCGTAAATAAGCAGGGAGTGGACAAGAGCATAATATACATTTTTTAGTATTTTCACATTTAAAATATTTCTTAACCTAACAAATATATATATACATTTCCTTATTCTCTTTACTAACTCCCTAATATGGCTTTTCCATTTCAGATTTTCATCGATGATCACACCAAGATATTTAATTTCAGAAGAAGAGTTGATTACAGTACACATAGGATTAAGTAGTTTACAGTTGACATTGTCACAATTTTCATCATGGATTATGATATTTACTTTGTGTTTAGGTATTTTTTGTAGTGAAAATAATACATATGTTGTTTTTTTAGCATTAAGTGTGAGTAGGTTATTATCAAACCATGATTTTAAGATATTAATACATTCATTTAATGAATGTATTCTTCAAATATGGAATGTATAGCATTGCACTACGTCTGCATACATTCTGGAATTAACTATTATTATTATTCGAAACAGTTCAGAACAAAGATATTCTTTAATTTCCTTTTAACACCATTATGAAAATATCGTCAAAAACTATTGTTTTTTTAAATGAACAATTTTTCAATAATTGCAAAATGACTTTGTGGCATCATTTTAATTATGTAAAAAATGAAATGCTTTTCAATCAAAAAGGATCGATATGTTTCGAAACCAATTGTAGAAACAATGAAGAATCATCAGGATATACATTTGGTATTCTTTTTGATTAAATTGATTGTGGTGAATACAAAGTATTTCATTTTAATATAATTAAACACAAAAATCAATGACAGTTGTTCGGGAAAACTCCTGCTGCTCCTTTACAGCGGATAATATGTTATTGTTATTAGGTTCATCTAAGGGTGTCCCCCATAGACATATGAATATTAGTAGACCTGCCCTAAGTGATTAAAAGCGTATTATCCCCACTCCCCATACCGGTTCCATTGAGCCGGCTGGGCTCGCGTTTGGCCTCAAATGAAATTTGAAAACGTGACGTCATCATTCTTGTGCGAACTATGGTCGAGGCATCATCGGTTCATTTTACTAAATAACACGGCAAAATTTTGACTTGTACTATGAAAACTGGTAAAAATAGATGTGAAAAAAGAGAATAAACCCAATTGTCGTATTACATTCCATATATAAGCATTATTTTACTTTATTTTAAGCATATTCACATCGTATAATATGAATCAGTTGTTACTATCACATAGAGAAACGTCTGGACGCGAAACACAAAGCTGGTTGGTTGCTGGGAAGTAAATTATGAACATTTATAAAAGTGTCTTAACTAAATACTCTGAAACTAACTACGACTCTGAAAATAAAAGCTGCCTTACTTTGCCGAATTTGGACTTCGCAAATTTGTTCATAACGTGGCGAGTAATTTGCGCTCCCATGTAAAAATGTCTATTCATTCAAAGCAGATTTTACTTTAAAGAAGTAAATGGTGATATTATAATGCGAGATGCCTATTTACTGTCAGATTGATTTATTGACGAATCACAGTCAGCTTCACTCGTTCCCTCGTTCCCTCGTTCTTCAACAGTTGATTTTACCCCTCGCCCATATCTTCTCGTCTATTAATTCCTATGTCTGTGGTGTCCCCATTGTTTGTTTAAAAAGGTGGTCTTTTACAGCGGATAATATGTTATTGTTATTATATTCATCTAAGGGTGTCCCCATTATTGTCTGAAAAAGGTGCCCTTTCACCCATTACTCCAGATGCGTATCTCCCCCAGTTCCACGGGCATTAAGTTGTCATTGCGCTTTTATCCATCGCACTGCCAAGGACACTGCCTTATCTATGCGCATCTCCTGCTGTACCTTGTTAGCTTGATGTCAGGCGCCTAGTCGGGCTGGAAGCGAATTTACATATCCCCGAGACCGCCTCGTAAAGAACTGGTTAGGTTAGGATCGGTTGCAGATAATGGCTGGTCTCTCCGGTTGAAGTCTACGAACTTAAACAGGACATTTGTGATCTCGATAGGACACTAGGAAACAGGTTATTAATGATAGCGTCTTGTTTTCATATCATATTTACTGCACAATTTAAGGTAAATGCCGGTAAATCCAATATATTAATGTATGTGTTTATTTACTTGACTGAAAATAGTTCTAATTCATGCGATATATTAGATTTTCATTTTTAAAAGAAAGACAAAAATTCAGTTTCGAATAACCTGACAATAATTTGTATCTACTACTACCACAATAGTAAGCGGAAAATTTTGCTTATGTCATGATGGAGGCCAATCGAGGAATTGAACTCAACAGCCACTGAACGGTCATATTATACATTTTTTTTATTTACATTTTGCTTATTTCTACATTTTAGATACATCTTTCCGTAAGTATGCTTAATACAGGTACATTTTATATCTTGCCGTGAGTATGCTGAATCCAGGTACATTTTATATCTTTCCGTGAGTATGCTAAATCCAGGTACATTTTATATCTTTCCGTGAGTATGCTAAATCCAGGTACATTTTATATCTTGCCGTGAGTATGCTGAATCTAAGTACATTTTATATCTTTCCGTGGGTATGCTAAATCCAGGTACATTTTATATCTTTCCGTGGGTATGCTAAATCCAGGTACATTTTATATCTTTCCGTGAGTATGCTAAATCCAGGTATATTTTTACAACTTTCCGTAAGTATGCTAAATCCAGGTACATTTTAATTTCTCTGGGAACCAAAATTAATAAACTACATATTTGAAAGCCTCTATACAGTAAACGATTTTGTATTTCTGATCAGTTACTAAAATATTCAGTGGCGGCTCGTGACTTGTGAGTGTGATAGATGCTGTGGTTTGAAAAAGTTGACTTTTTGATGTTGTTTGGTCAAAAGTTCGATTTTTTGTATAAATATTTTCAGGAAATTTCAGTTTCCACAAAATCTTCATATAAAAAACGAAGACCTTTTTAGCTACAACAACATCAATAATGCCATTTTTGTAATATTAGCATTATAGTACAAACAAAAGTCACGAGCCGACACTGTGTAAAAGACTGTATTGCAATGGAGTTTGTCTCCAACATATGTTTGAGGTAAATTTAAATATTTGTTCTTCTGTCTCTAAATTTAAATCTTTGTGGATCAAAATTAAAACGAAGTGAAAATATATTTGCTGAACACTCATTATATATAATTAGGTATCTATGTACATTGCAACAACTTTAATTATAAGGCGATTAGCATTATAATTTTGGGTGTGGATTCATGCCTCTATTTAAAATATCCTTAGAAATTTCATAGAAAAATCTTTATATATGACGTAAGGAGAATGTAATAATCAGTAAAATATTAGAAAGTCTTGAAAAAGTCAAGTCCAAGGTGCATTACTAAATATATGAACCAGTAACTGAAATGCGCTTATGTTCCTGCACTGGAGTTGGAAGTTGGCAGCATGCAGCATGCAGCATCACGACATTGACCTCGCTGGCGCTGGCGCTATGGTACTTTGGTACTATGGTCTATTCTATAGTCTATAGCTGTATGGCGTACGGAGGTTCACATGAAGTTCTGGGCTCTGGGATTATAAGTGTGACCACCTAATATTACAATGTCGGGTTTGTTAACTTTAAAAATGTTTTGTTAGTCAAGCGGCGTCCGTCCGTCAGAGTGTTTAGCTCCTTGGCTTTGGAGCTATATGTATATACGGGTCGGGGGTTTTAAATGCCACCCCAATCAAAATGGCTTTTCCGTGAATGCCTCACAAGCGCCCAACAGTTCCCGACTGTCCGGAGCCAGGGGACTCTAGCATGTTGTGAGACTGAGGGAAGTGGTTAAGGGAATGAGATGGGAAGGAGTAAGAAACTTTCATAATATATTGGAAGACGTGTACATGCACCTGCGTTTGTCCTGGCAAACGACGAAATGATGAAATGCGAAAATATTAGAATTGTTATTAACACGTTTTCCGAAACCCCATAAAAAATCGTGTTTTACTGATAGCTTATTTGGGAACCTGTCAATTCTATCGTTAGAGGCCTGCAGTTTTGTTTTTAACCAGAATACGAACAATTTGAAGAGATGCTTAATAAATTGGCAATAATTTATATCAGTAAGTTTTCTTTGTGCGCGATGAATATAATAAGTCATTTTACATTCTGTCAATTTGCTGCAGAACGACGGTTAATTTATCACGTTTCGTCTGATTTATGTTATGTTAAACAGAAAAAATTAATAACAACTTCTACGTCGTGAAGTTGGCGTTTTCCTTTCACATCGTTTCATTAAGAAATCCGAAATCACCTTAACATACTTTTAAAAAATGCCTTCATAATAATGAAGAAATTAAAAGTCTCTTTACTTTGTAATTTTGTATTAGTATAGTGCATGCTATAACCCGTATAAGAGGTACAACGTACAACCCACGAAGCATTATGTTTTTTTAATGTTTATTTTAGTGTTCTCATGCTGAGTTTTTTTACGGTTTTTTTATCCATTTTAATTATCCGTTTGAAAAGCAGATAAAGAATGCGGAGATTTTATCTCTTGTATGAACAATATTAAATAAGGTTTATGTTATTCGTTTTATTACCCCGATTACAATCGTGATGACTGCTAAAGATAAGCCTTAAATGATTACAAGATAACTAAATCAGCTGGATAATAATTGGTCACAATGAGAAAGAGACAAGTTTTTTCGGAAATAAAATTACGAAATATATCACATTGATCAAGTTTCAGTGACAGTAATATGTGTCCTGATTTTATCTGGTCGGACAACATAATGAAAAATAATATATCGGCGAGTCGGTTATTGTACATCTACGTTTTAATTATTAATTCAATTTGCTTCTAACCCCCCAGGCCTCTGGCACATTCCGTCAGAAGGCTGGAGTATTTCCGTTTTCGAATAAAATTCAAATTAATGTAATATTTATGGATGTATCCAAACGCTAAAAACTGTTTTTGAAAGGTGATGAAATTTTTGTATTGTAATTATTCTGTCATTAACTTCTAGAGTTGAATATAAAGCGTGGTGTTTTTTATTTCCAACACCGTTTAGATAATATTTCTCACAATGGGAATAAGGAAGACAACAATTTCTGATTCATGACCAACGAGCTTTCCCGAAAGCGAACAAATTAGCCTGAGGAGATGTTGCATAATAAAGAGGATTAGTAATTGAATAATTTACACGTCCGAGGAAGACATAATACGATCAAGTGAACCAAATAGTTATAAATAGGGCCACGTCGAGAGTCAGCATAACAGATACGAGACGATGTATGAATGCGAATGAGGCTAGGAGTGCGTGCCAAGACCGACTTGTCTGACGGTCCATCTCTGCTGCCACAGGAGTTACAACTGCCCGAAACACTGGTTTAGGACTATGGTATCCCCTGTCGGGATGTGTTGTGAGGAGAAGGTGAACGTTAGAAAGTATTCAGATCGGGTCACTAAACACGGCTATTGCCATTTCAAGCAACGTTTCCATTCTGAGCGGTGATGTTTCCAGTCTGTCTGTGAGGGATTGTAACTCTGGTTCAATGAGCTCGGATTTGTTTTGATTTTAACAGTTTTGACTTGATTTAGATTATCTGTCCATCGCTTTATAACGGATAGCGAGTCCATCTACAAGTACCTACTCTGTAAACATACTCTACTCACCGTCCCCTATTGATAAAAAATAATGTATAACCTCACAGAGGTATCAGAGAACGCTTTCACGAAGCACCCTTTGCCGACGTGTCTGCATTGTAATCCAATACCTTTGAGTGTTTCTTTAGCGACGCGACGTACTCTTGTGTATGTACCTACTAAGTATGGTGGGAATTAACACCGGATCACACATCACATCACCAGCAGAATGTGATCTGTTACCAAAACGAATGGTTTATTCGAAACTGAGATTCAGTTTCACAATATTTCGTGGTGCCTTTTAGTGTTTAGTTTACGTGCTCGTAGACAAGTGTTATACTTTTCCCTACGTTCCACACTTCTACCCCGGTGATGGACCTTATATCTAGATTATTTAGCGAATGTGATTAAAACTACATTGTTACTTGATAGCAGTTGGTAATAAGTAATAACTAATAACGCATTCCATTAGACCAAATCATGTATTGCATCATCATCAGAAACACACTCCCGTTCACGTACTATGTTCAATAACCACAACAATAAAAATAAAGGGAAAGGCAAAGCATTCGAGTAATTTTCCTTTCTAACTGGGAATTAATTGATTCACGGCTCGCGTTGGTTTTGTTTCTGTGGATTGCTAAATCAATGACGTAACTTGATAGTATCAGTACAAAAAAACACATTGAAATGATTTGAGAGGCTCGCTCTCAAGCGAAATGATTATGGTACTTAGTATAAAATAGAGTGATGATAATTTGATTTAATTTGAATGTTAAAAAAAATCCATCTGGAAATATAATAATGAACTGATAATTGAGATGCGCTTCTCTGTAAAACTATTCCTGCGGTGGAGCGGCAACCAGAAACATCTACATTTCCTAAACCGAGAATAACAAGAAAGTCCCGAAAATTCCACTTTCATCAAACTATCTATTTATATGAAGAAGATTGTCTGTGGTGGGCGGGCGACTTGGGTTTGACTTTTATTCCGAGATTAATGAAATTTAGCACACTGAACCTTCAAAACAAGAGGAAGGTCTAAGCGAGATTTAAAAACAACCTTATTCCCTTTTCCCATCCCTTAAAACAGAATTTTGATACTTCTTGATGAAATTTGCACACTTGCAAAATAAAGCCAACCACAGACTCTCTGTTTTATATATATGGACTTATTTAACTATACAAATTATCCAATTAATATTATAAAATTACCTAATTTGTTTTTAAAGTGCCGTTGATAAACCTAGTAAAGTCACGGTATGTTTCAAAGAATACATCGAATATGTCATTAACCTTATTCAGAGAGCGGTCTCTCTCCTCGCGGCCGAATTCAGATAGAGATTTACAGCAAGTTGTGGCGATGTCTCGGAGATTATAACTGTCAGGCCTATTTCTATGAGCTATTCTGCAATGTATTAATTGCAGTACGCTACAGAGGCCGTCGTAAGGACGAGGTGTCTCGATTATGAATTATGATAATGGCCGCGGCCGCACTGTAAATGAGTAGTTCGCAGTTTGTTGGAAGGGATATCCGGCGTCGTCGGTTTTCCTTGAATTGGAGACACATACCATGCGTGTTAATATATTATAAGAAATCAATTAGGTATATTGATTACTTTAAAAGCATCTGTATTTATGAGACAGCACTAAGAGCCTGTTGTTTCACGGAACATGAACAAATTCATAAAATTACAAACTTATTAATTAAAGTTCTGTCATTATTCGAGATCTTTGAAACAATTGGCCCACAGTGTAAAAATAATGCAACTTGAATAGAACTTTCACGAAACTTGAATAATAAATTAGAAATTTCAAGTTCTGTGAAACAACTATCACTCTAGCGTTCTTCTTTACTGTATGAATTTACCAATAAAGCAGCACAATGGAAATGAAACAAAATTCTATTAGTTTCGATTACACAAAATAGATTAGCCTACAAATTCAACCTAATAAAATCAAGAGTAACAATTAAACTCCCGCATCATAAGAATAATTTTATTTTTACTGTCGACATAAAAATTAGCAAGTTCCAAACCTCTCGCAATATAACTCAATGTATGTTGTCTGTTGCAAAACAGCCCGCCTTTGAAGTCTCTAATTAAACATTAACACAGCTAAGAGGATAATTGGTTCACGGTAAACATTAAACAATGGCGGTATAATGATTCTATGTTTTCCGCTTGAACTACATTAAATATTACAAGGTGGTCAATAATCAGTAGTCAATACCTATTTATTTATAATAAGACAAGTAGAGTGTTGAATATTGCGATTGACGGGACCAATAACTTTCTCCAGAGTGCTACGAGCTAGTATCTGGACTCGACGCGGACGGCGGGAATCCATGATCGTCTCCTTCAAACCTGCGACTCGGGTTCTTATGCGGGCTGCAAAATCTGCTACACGCGTAGGTCCGTGAGCATGTTGGAAGCGCTGCAGTACACGCGTAGCCTTTGTGAACTTGGGACTTGAAATAGACCCATACAATAGGAAAGAGCAAACAGAGAGGCCAGCGAATAATAGCAAAATGTTGAACATATACGATAAATAACATTATACATGCAAGTAGCAGTGAGTGTATTATGTCAGCAATACCTACTCCCGGAAAGGTTTCGCCAACGAATCTGTTAAATGGTTACCGCTGGGCCCTGCAGATGGCTTAGTTATTACTAATAAATTAATATTATCAACATAATTATATGATAATAAATATTGATTTAACCTATAAACCTTTGATTACAGCAATGTGATGGGGACATATTATCATAATTTCATTTAAAAAAATAATATAATAAATGTTGCAGCTGACGATATTAACAATACACTATGGATGTTATTAATAGACATCGGATTATATTTACTAAAAAGTGCCAAAATGTATACTAAAAATAATAAACCAAGTGTTAACACTGCCAACAAATGCTCGCAAATATGCAACCAAAATGTATACTAAAAATAATAAACCAAGTGTTAACACTTATTTACTCGAGCGCGTTTACTGTATAAGAAATCTAGGCGTACATTTTGATTCCAAACTCCACTTCGATGCGCACATTGATAATATTGTGAATAAAGCTTACAGCATGCTAGGATTTGTCATTAGAAACAGCCGTGAATTTCGAAAACCTGAAACATATCTTCTTCTTTACCACACTCTGGTCCGTTCTCAACTTGAATACTGCACCTCCATATGGAATCCACTTTACGATATCTATAAAGAAAATATTGAAAGTATTCAAAAGAAATTTCTGCGATGCCTCAATTACAGAATGAGCGCACCCAAACGCGGGTACATAAATATGCTCTCGAGTTATAAAGTCTCCACTCTATCTAACCGGCGAACATACCTTGATCTCATGACTCTTTATAAAATCTGTAACAACGTTATTGACTGTCCCGACTTACTGAAATTAATAAACTTCAAAGTACCACCCAGAGTAACAAGGCTTAACGACTTATTCCACATTAGCAGGACGCGTACAAATGCTGGTGTCAGGGATCCAATCGGAAGAATGTGCGAATCACTTAATCAGAATCAAAACCTCAAGGACTCTGACTTATTTTTTGATACACGCACTACTTTTAGTAGAAAAATGAAGACTGTTTTTCTGCAAAGTTCAAAGTAAACAACTTAAACATACTTCGTTTAAATATATATATTTTTTAATTTATGTTTATCTATTTATATATATATTTTTTTGTTTTACTCTCTAAATTTTTTCAAAAATAATTTGTAAATTCTTATAAGGATATTGCGCATTTCTTTCATATCTCTATTTGTAAAATAATATTCTAATGTATATATTTTTCCCCTATTTATAAGTCAAAATATTTGTAAATGTTTTTAACTGCTGTTTAAGTCAATTCGTGAGAAATAGTTTGGATGCAGGTGAATTCTCTAGTTGATGTTTTGTATATTGTTGCCAATTGATATCTGTATCTGTTTTTTCTCCTAAATAAAAAAAAATAAAATAATAAAAAAATAAATTTAAAAAAAACTGCCAACAAATGCTCGCAAATATGCAACCAAAATGTATACTAAAAATAATAAACCAAGTGTTAACACTGCCAACAAATGCTCGCAAATATGCAACCAAAATGTATACTAAAAATAATAAACCAAGTGTTAACACTGCCAACAAATGCTCGCAAATATGCAACCAAAATGTATACTAAAAATAATAAACCAAGTGTAAAAATAATTCACCAAAATTTGGTAATTAAACATAACTTGATTGACTGCCGTAATATAGTACCATAATATGAATACGAACCAAATTCATTTTTAGAAAACGAATTTTATAAAATATATTATGATAAAACTATACTAACAGACCGAACGATTAGTCATAATAGACCCGATATAGTTTTACATGACAAAATTAAAAAAATAACTTATATCATTGATGTCGCTATTCCAAATTCCTGCAACATTCAAAAATCTGTTAATGAAAAAATAAGAAAATACACAGATTTAGGAAACGAAATAAAAAGAATTTGGCATTCTCAGACTATAAAAATATTACCATTCGTTATTTCGGCTACTGGCATTATACCTAGCTCTCTCATTAAAAATTTAGGCGTATTAGATCTATCAAAAAATTTATATATAAAGATGCAAAAGTCGGTCATTTTGAATACATGTAGGATAACGAAAGATTTTTTAAATATTTATGTTGAGGGATCAGTAGGATTTATAGGCCCTGTTAGAAGTTCTACCGAGCCGAACCCTCTGATATGAAAATATCTGGAGTCGGTGAATTTTTTTTCCCATTTGATCTCTGGTGAGTTGACGTGTTGTTGTTCTTGTATTGTTTTGTATTTATTTTACTTATATAATGCACTTGCATAGTGTTGATTGACTAGCTGATCATTTGTGGAAAAGTGAGTGGAAGGGTTTAGTTTTTCCTATGGGGAAGATTTAACCCGGACAACAAAATCGGAAGCATAAAAACAATGCCAACAAATGCTCGCAAATATGCAACTAAAAGCCGTCGCAGGTACCTTCATTTTTTCAACCTAAATGTAGAAACAATAAATTATTTAAAAAACTGGACATTCATATACGATTCTAAATTGTTCTATTCGATAACACTAGTTCGTGGCGTTTCCACGTTTGTGTGATAGAAGCAAATCTTACGCACAGTAGTGCCAAAACCATAACGAAAATTAAGGTTACCAAGGAAAGAGTATATAGTATTTTCAAAAACCAAAACTAAATAGGCATTTTATCTACCCACGAGCTTTTGAAGTGATCGATAGCATTATATGGAAATTTCGTGGGAATACAACGAGAAGTAGCCAAGTCAAAAACCTTGTACGTTGGTAAAATAAGCTGAGGTTCTTTCCATTCCCACAGCTTCGAATGTCAGGATATTTTCTTAAGTATTTGAAAAAAATACACTTTAAATAAAACATAATATCTTAACTTGCGAGATTATCCATACAAAAATCCCCAATCTTAATTTGCCAACAAACAAGAACTTTCAATTTTCTTTGTATGCTCACAATTTATAACAAAAAACATGCTGCAATAATAATCTAATTACTTACTGACGACATAACTAATTATTATTGATAGAATTAAATGACGATGCATTTATATCTCCTAAACACTCATCCACAAAGACTGCCTACCTAATAATTATAATGATTGCATTGCAGTAAACGGTTGACTGCCACCGCAGTAGATAAGTTGGACAATACATATGGTAGTACGCAGCCGTGCATCGGTTCCTACGTTCCTAGTACTGGCCGTATCACTTCTTGGACAGACGCATATCGGGATGGATATGTAATTATGCGCATCCATTATTTCCATTAGCACTCACTGCACTATAAATAAGGCATATTACAGTGTTTGCAATTTAAAATAAACCCCAGCTGATAATGTGTGCCTGGCGCGATGTTTGCTACACTTGTTTAAGACATAACCGGGCGTTGATTTTTCCATACAAACGTAGTCCCCATTTATCTTTCTGGATTTTAACCCTAGAGCAAATATTTTTTAACATAAAATAGATATCGGCGACTTGCGTGTCGGTACGTTTTGTTTTTTTTTTGATAAATTGCTTCTTATAGAAGTTATAACCTTCCAAAAATCAATAAAATTGCCTGATTTAAACGTAGTCAAAAGACGTTCAGTCTACAAACTAGACAATATATTTTGAAAAAAAGCAAAACGGTCCGACATAGAATAGTTTCTTCTTATATAGTTGGTAAAAAAAATTGAAAATCGGTTAACTTTTGGAGGAGAAAAATGGGGAATACAAAACCTCGATTTTGAAGATTTCATTTAGGTATTAGTAGAGCGAGCTGCATGTGTCCCTTTCGCTCAGTATTCGGGAGGTAGAAGGGTCGGGGGGACAAGGTTTAGATAAATACGTATGCATTTGTGTGAAGTGATGTCACGTAGTCATAAATCGATATTCGATATTCTAGTGTTGTGTTGTCCCGAGTAATCGATGTTTTTTTATTATTTTTTTTCCGTTTGGTCACTTTTGTGTTTGTTTGGTGAAGTATTCCGATATTCTTACTTTAATTTCATATGTTTACGTAAAATAATATCTGTAAAAAAAACATCCGTTACGGCCAGACCGACTCCGAGGTGATTTCGTTCCGTATTGCCAATATGGATACAAAACACTCAAATGGATAATTTTTTTAAAAATAACTTTTGGGTAACTAGCATAATATTATAATTCCTCAATAACCTATAATGTATATTGTTATTTTATTTATTTAACTTCTATTTCGACAAATAAATATACAGCAAAGTGATGTAGCGTAGTATATCGAATTGTGTCGGTGCACTAGTGTTGTCTTTTCCCGAGTTATTGATATATTTTATTATTTTTTTTTTTGGTTTAGTGACTTATTTCGAGTATACCATACTTGCCGATCTTACTAAAATTGGACCAAATTCAATTTTTATACGTCAAGTACTATAATAATTTTCAATTTGGGAGGTGGTTATGGGTACCGCCGCCCCGAGAACCATTTATTGGATAACCTCTGTCATAGGTCACCCCAAGTGGTTCGCTACTAATATTTTTTTAAATATATATTTTTAAAAAGATGCCATTTGCGTGGTGATCTGTTATAACAAAACACAGTAGGAAAAGTTGCGCCGTTTAGTCATGACATTTTCCATTATTTTCGAGTTAAATACTAGTTAAATACTAGTTCATTTTTACTCATGATCCGATTTTCAGAACCCCGACATGTCTGGAGGTAGAGTGGAAAAAAATGGAGGTTTCCCCCACACCATCAAATCAAATCAAAAATTATTTATTGTAAAATAAAAATTACAAAAGGTGTAGCTTATGGGTAGACCCCATTTCTTCCAGCTAACCACATTTATTTAATTACAATGTTTATATAATATTATTTGTTTTATTATAATAATTACAATGTTTATACAGATAAAATAATAAAATAATCCGATTTGCAGTGTGGTGATTGGCAAGGGTGTTATGGCTTTCGTGTCATTTTCAAAATTTCAACGAATGGCATTGGCGTTGGCTCTATTAACAAAACACAATAATAAGATTCGTAAAACAAAATAGTGAACAAAAAATTGCAATATTATATCTAAAATTGGTCACTTGCGATGTTTATGTGGTAAAAATTGGTCATTTTGGCCAAATAAACATCGCAAGAGAATTAAAACCTGTTGATTTCAGGAATTTTACTAAAATAAAAAATAAATATTTTATTTTAATACTTTTCCCTGTCTCAAACAACTTGAATGGTTTAGTTAAGTTTTGATAAACAAAAAAGATAACTATCTGTCCAAACAAGTATTTTATATTATTTTTAATTGATTAATTTAGCAAAACGACACAAATTAATTTAATAAAATTTACTTGCGCACGCCGCGACCTGCGGATTCGTAGCCACGAGCCTTACCCTTCAACCACGGAGGCAGTTCAAATGTACGCACCTACATATTTTAGTAGGTTTACCTATATGGGTAGTAAATTTTTTTTTTAATTTTTAAAAGAAAGACAAACATTCCCTGGTTACGAATAATCTAACATTTGAAAAACTCCTACTACCACCACACTAAGCGGAAGGTATTGCTTGTGTTGTGATGGAGAACTTAGCCAGCCAAGGAATCGAATATGAGACGCCCGGGTGGGACCCAAACGCAATGCCCACTCAGCCACTGACCGGTCAAGTAAGTAAGAGCAATACAATAAATTATGAAATAATGTACCTAGGCCTCCTATTTTATTACGAAAATGTACCTATTTAGTTCCTTCAGTCTAAAACTGGTTTTTAGATTAGGCAGAATAGATTTTAACAATTATTAAAAATTATTAAACAATTATTAAAAAATGTCATGGGGCTCATCTATCTCCGCTTTTATTTCTTGCGTGATATTTTGTGCGTGCAAAGACAATATGTATATAATAGCTTATTTAGGTGGCTTACTTAGGAAGGATGGAACGTCCCGTCACAAGAAATTGATTGTTTATTCTTGTCTCCACTCCACCCACATGCAGATAATCCTGTAGCGACTTGTGACTAGCCGCCGGCCGGCAAACATCGATGTAATATGAAACCACAAAGCGAAGCGTCACAGGAATAATTATTTGGCGGGCTTTCTCGGCGGAGTTTTTCTTCGCAAACTCACACGATGACTGACCGTAGCACAGAGCGGAATAGCAATAATTGGGCTAAATACCTATTAAATAAGTTTCTGAATTACCGGGATTCCTCTTAACACTCAAAGTTAAATAAACCCCAGCTGATAATGTGTGCCTGGCGCGATGTTTGCTACAGTTGGTTAACACTCAAAGATAAATAAACCCCAGCTGATAATGTGTGCCTGGCGCGATGTTTGCTACAGTTGGATAACACTCAAAGTTAAAGAAACCCCAGCTGATAATGTGTGCCTGGCGCGATGTTTGCTACAGTTGGTTAACACTCAAAGATAAATAAACCCCAGCTGATAATGTGTGCCTGGCGCGATGTTTGCTACAGTTGGATAACACTCAAAGTTAAAGAAACCCCAGCTGATAATGTGTGCCTGGCGCGATGTTTGCTACAGTTGGTTAACACTCAAAGTTAAATCTCGCTACATAATCATAACACAATAAACCCCAGCTGATAATGTGTGCCTGGCGCGATGTTTGCAACAGTTGGTTAACACTCAAAGTTAAATCTCGCTACATAATCATAACAGAATAAACCCCAGCTGATAATGTGTGCCTGGCGCGATGTTTGCTACACTTGGTTAGAACTCAAAGTTAAATAAACCCCAGCTGATAATGTGTGCCTGGCGCAATGTTTGCTACAGTTGGTTAACACTCAAAGTTAAATAAACCCCAGCTGATAATGTGTGCCTGGCGCGATGTTTGCTACAGTTGGTTAACACTCAAAGATAAATAAACCCCAGCTGATAATGTGTGCCTGGCGCGATGTTTGCTGCAGTTGGTTAACACTCAAAGATAAATAAACCCCAGCTGATAATGTGTGCCTGGCGCGATGTTTGCTACACTTGGTTAACACTCAAAGTTAAATAAACCCCAGCTGATAATGTGTGCCTGGCGCGATGTTTGCTACACTTGGTGTACTGGACGGGAGTCCGCACAAGACTGTAGATTTGGGCGCCGGTTCCAAACCGTGTCTTCAACCGATAAGAATGCTCCTTTACGGCCGATGATGATGATAGTTGACAAATTTATGAGAAAATCTGCCTCCCCCACCCAGTGCTTGGTGAATGATGGGCACTGGGTGTGCTTTCGTCTCTGCTCGCTTCTGGCGTTCGCGGTTTTCCAGAGTAGGGCCGGCTGAACTTGAGGAGGTAACGCCAGAAGGTTTGGAGCAGAAGACTTGGCGAGGTGAGGCAGATGGTGGGCAGGAGTCACTTGTTGATAAATAAAACGCTTGGTTTCGGTGGTAAAGATGAACTAATTTTTATTTTTTATTTGGCTGCTTATATGCAATAAGCCTGACTCGCACCCGACATTGGGCTGTGAATCAAAAAGTGGTGGGGGATTCTATCCGCGCCAGTAATGTGTTTATATGCCCCGGCAAAATGTCGCAAATTCATTTTGCCGGTGGCATAGCCGAAGGTAGACGCTTGAATTTGCGAGTTTGTAAAGATTTTGAAGGCTTATATGAATAACAATTACATAGTTTAAATGCATTGTAGTTATAAGAATGTGTATCTTGACAACTAGATTTTTAGTTTGCCAAGATACGACAAAAAATAAGAAAAGTTTGTAAATAAAAGTGTAAAAATGATCTTGAAGCGATCATATTTGTAAATATGGTTATGGTAGTATTTTTCTCAGGTCCCTCGTAACATAGCGCTCAGAAAGAGAAAAGATTCACTACGCTACGAGGTTCCTGGATTTTTGTACAGGCAAAAACGGTAAAATTAATTGTAAAAAAATGGTTATACATATATGACAAAAACAGCATTTTTAATATCTCCTCAGTGGTAGCACATAGCAAATAGTGTTTATTTAACTACCGCCGAGGAGATGTACAAGTAAAATATAGACATTTGCAACATTTAATAAATTGATATTTCCTAGTAAATTGTACATAGTAAAATTGAATATCGTTCCGCTCGGCAGAGGGAGGCGCGCGATGCGGTATCGATGCCATTCGGAGACAAAGTTTTCAGGCCGCCTTGGCCGAAAATGGGAACAAAATGACCAGTGGCGGGGAGTCATGATTTCGCCAGTGGCGTGGGGTAGGCACATTTTATAAATGTAAAACATATTTTTATGAAATTAAATAATGTGGCCAACATCGTCCGTTACACTCCCCCCGTTTAGCTATGCTGAACTAAAAATAGGACGTTTGTTGGTATGGCGCAGTCGCGGCCGCGGCAGCCAGTCCCTCTGGGATGGTGCTGGGCTGGTGGTACAGTTGAGGTTGCATCGGTAGGTGGAGTCGACAGGATTACAGCGAGCTTCACAGCAGGGCGGACGTAAATTCCGGTGCTCGTCTGGATCCGGGCGGTCCTCACTCGGCCGTCTGCAGCAGGGGTGACATCAAAGACTCGATCGCGTGGCCAGCTGTTGCGGGGCGTGGCGGGGTCCATGATGAATCCACGATTTGTGAATGGAGGAACATGTTGGGCTAGCCTTGATGGCGGCAAGGGCCCCATCAGAGGGGGGGCTGGCTTGCTCCTGCGCATCTTGCAGGTGGGGCAGTTGTGGGCGATCTTGCGAATATTTGTTCGCAGTCGCAGCACATGGTAGCTGCCTCGCACCTCAGCCATTGTTCTCTCCTTATTCGGATGATCGGCTTCCTGGTGATGATGTCTCACCAGAAGTCGTGCATATGCATGATCACCATCTAATATTATAGGTGTCCGCACTGCTTGGGGCACGTAACTGAGGGCTCGTGATCTTGAGTTCATCCACAGTAGGCCGTCAGGTCCAAGGAAGGGGCTCAAGGCTTTGAGCCGACTGTCACTTGGTAGTGTATCTCCTTTCTGGAGCGCATTTATTTCACTAGAAAATGTCTCTTGTTGACATATTTTCGCCCATCGGGCCTCTGCTTCTTTGATTTCATCGTTTCTGATGTGTTTATCAGGTTGTTCGTGGCTTTTTCCACGACACCTTTTGATAAAACGATATATCCTGCATTTAGTTCGAATAAGATGACTGAATGAGGAAAATCTCTTGATGTCGGGCAGTGTCTCTGCCACAGTTGAAGTAAGGCCAACGTTTTGGCGCCTTAATTCAATGTGCCTGGGAGACCCTTTCGCGGGGCCGACTGATTTTCTCGTACCATTTGCAGGCACAGATCCAGCTGGTGCTTCTCGTACGGCCGCCTGTATCAGAGGTGCTCGCGGTACGGGGCCAGATGGTCCATGTGGCATGGTAGAATGCCACCAGGCATAGTGCCTGGGTGGCCGTTTCGCGGGGCCTACTGGCCTTCTCTGCGAAGATGCTGGCACAGATCCAACTGGTACTCCTCGTACGGCCGCCTGTATCAGAGGTGCTCGCGGTACGGGGCCAGATGGTCCATGTGGCATGGTAGAATGCCACCGGGCATGGTGCCTGGGTGGCCATTTCGCGGGGCCGACTGGCCTTCTCTGCGAAGATGCTGGCACAGATCCAGCTGGTACTCCTCGTACGGCCGCCTGTATCAGAGGTGCTCGCGGTACGGGGCCAGATGGTCCATGTTGCACTGTATGATGCCTCCCGGCAGTGCGCCTGGGTGACAGTGTGGCTCGTATGGCCAATGTGGTAGCTTCATTCACATGTTCAGAGGTGCTCGCGGTACGGGGCCAGATGGTCCATGTGGCATGGTAGAATGTCTCTCGGCAATGTGCCTGGGAGACCCTTTCGCGGGGCCGACTGGCCTTCTCTGCGAAAATGCTGGCACTGGTCCAGCTGGTGCTCCTCGTACGGCCGCCTGTATCAGAGGTGCTCGCGGTACGGGGCCAGATGGTCCATGTTGCACTGTATTATGCCTCCCGGCAGTGCGCCTGGGTGACAGTGTGGCTCGTATGGCCAATGTGGTAGCTTCATTCACATGTTCAGAGGTCCCTCCGCCATGGGTGGTCCACCCCAACGCCGTTCGTGATAATATTCGCGTAGAATCACGAACGTCGCGCACTTCCCTCGAGACAATTGGGTGAGCATTGTCTTGCCCGATGAGAAGTGTGGGGGTGATGTAGCGACCGCGGAACCTCTGTACAGGAAGGCTGAGCTGCTTGGTGGTATTTGCTTTGATAATAAACTCATCAGCATGTTATGAAGCGGTGTTAAGTCTTATTTAAAAGTTATTATTTAAAACATCTCTTTAGAACAAGTACCATTGTTAGTATTAATTTTGATAATATTATAGAGAGCACGGTCTGGCAACACATAGACCGCCGGGGAGTCTATGGTTTTTTTTTCCGTTTCCTTTTTTTTGGGACTCTGAAATTGTTACACGAGCGAGGGCGGCCGCGTAATGGTTGCACAGTCAATTAGAATATAATTCATTGTACCCTGGATGGGCGATTGTAATAGAAATGTGTACATCAGTATTCCTGACGCGGGTCGTTATTCGTTTTTTTTTTACAAAAACCAAGTTGGGTGTGCAAGTTCTTTTAAATAAACGACCGTATAAAGGTTCACCGTATGTGTTCGTGAAAATCACAAATGTTCTACCGAAGATTATAGACGCGATCCCTCGCAAATCGGTATTCCGCGGACTCCGCGAATTGAAGCATAAACCTCAGGTGGCGCTATACAAGCCATATTTTTCTAAACGAGTGCGCCCACTTAAGTAATCTGCCCGATCAGCTCCACAATTGATGGATTCGCTCCATAAACGCTAGACCCGTTACGCTCCAGAATCGCATATCAGTCACCTTGTCGGAGACGCTGGACCCGTCTCCTGGACACGTTACTCTCGGACCAAAGCCCTGATGGTGCCAGCTGGATCCGTCTGGGACAGATCACCGCCGGCCGGATAGAAGCTCCCCGCTCACTTCCCGTTATTCAGTGGTTAGTCAGTTTAGATAGAATTAAAAACCAATTTTTGATCCCTGTGGGTAAGTGCCGACTCATTATATGTATCATTTTAACATAAATATATTTTCCAGAATTTATACTTTGCAAAAACTATCATCTTTCATTTCACTACAATTAGTAGAACCTGTAGTCCTTTGTGTGCCCATGCCTTGGTGACAGTTTTCATGCTATGCCCATCCCGAACATTACTCGAGGACCGAGTATTGGCGCGCAGAATATCTGCAAAGTTCTGGATGGCATTAATTTTAAATATAACCGGTAACAATTTGACGCCTCAACGTGTTTTGGCTCGTGGTGATTGCATGTTGTGCTGATTTTGGTGAAATGTTTCATGATTAATTGACATAATATTGTATCACATATGTCTAGTGATTTAAATATTGTTTCATAACCCCAAATATACTCAGTATTCTTGTAACGATAATTCATAATTTGCGTTATTCTATGGTAAAATCTTGCGTAAACTTACATCTTTCATGAAATCTATGATTTATCTATGCTTTTGTAGCTGTCAAATTTTATGTCAACACTAATTGGTAAACAAGATGATTATATGGGAGGTTATGTCAAACTGTCTAATTCATAATTATTTACGATTATTTTACGATGTCATTCACTTGTTTGGTCAAGGCATATTTGCGTTTTATAATATTATTAGATTTTAACGATAATATACATAATAATAAAAACATTTATGTCGGCGTTCTACAATACAAATTGTAAGTCCACATTACAATCGATATGCGTTTTAATTACCCGTAAGTCAACAAACACTCAATATTATTTATATACCTACGTCTTTTTTTTTTCGCCCCAAATTAAATGATATCTTTGATTGACACTTACATTAAGCCGACGTTTAATAACGTTTCACAATATAGTAGGATGGTCCATTTTTCGCAATTCTCATTAGGGTGGAGCATATTTTTTTTTACAATTTTTTTGTTTTTTTTTTACAATTGTACAATAGAAGTTGAGCTATTATTACGACTCATGATACTACAGCCGTCAATGAAGAGTTTCTTTTGTTTTATAAACAAAAAATTAAATACCTTAATTTTTTTTTTTTAACAATAATTGTTTTATTTTTCGCTTCTTTTGCTTCTTTCTTTCTATCTGAACATCAAAGAACGTAATCATGTCTACACCAATACCAAATATCAATGGGGCTTCGAAGGAGGTTCTCATTAAAGAACTTAAAGACAGGAATATTGATCCATCGTCGACTTTTCACGAGCTACGTTTACAGGCGCGCGCTTATAATAAGGAGATTAAAATGCCTGCTATAAGTGAAGTGAATTCTGAATCATCGGATTCTGAATTAGACGACACAACCATTAAGAAAGCCCACATCATTAAACAAACGAAGATTATTTATATAGACTCACACTCAAACAACGTAGACGGTTGGAAACTGAAATATGACGGAAAAAGTAGTGTAAGGGAATTCTTACTATTAATTGAGGAGAAATGTAGGACAAAAAATTTTAACCAGGATCATCTTGTACGCGTTTTTCCTGATCTTTTAGAAGGTTTAGCACTCCTGTGGTTCAGGTCTATTTACACTCAGGATTTGAAATGGGACGATCTTTCAAAACTTTTGATAAGACAATTTGAAGCAAACGACCTTCAAACAGATCTTAAGGTAAAACTATTTAACATGACACAACCTAAAGGTATGTCAGTACTAGAATTCACTCTCAGAATGAAGTCATTAAATAATATGCTTGAAGCTAAACTACCGGAAATAGAACTTTTGCGGTTGGCAAAAAAAGCTTTATTGCCTATGTATACAAATTGACTAGTCTCAAGAGATATATCGACATTCGATCAATTGACTACTCATGCAGGCAACTTGGAATCTTATGCATCACTGTCGGATGATTTCGTATCTTTCAACGTTTCTCAACCAAAAGTAGACTTACCTGTCACTAATAAACCGGAGAAATTTGATAGTACTGCTAGACAAACACCTAACTTTAATAATAATAATATTCATAGACACCAAGGTTATAGCCAGAATCAGTACAGAAAACCAAATAACAACAATTATTCCCACAACTATACTAAAGTTAGTCTTGGAAACAAGGATAATAATTATAAATACAATAAACCGTCTTCTTCTACCTCTAACACATATACAAAAACTGCACACGCAAATTCTAGAACATTGTACAATAAACCATTCTGTTCATATTGTAAACTATCGGGACACATTATAGAAGATTGCAGGAAGAAAAATTCATGGTCTAACAATCCTAAAGTGGGAGCTATCAATGACAAAGCTCATAATAAGTCAAAAAACTAGGTCGGAGTCTCTCTTGCTACAAGCCGTCCTTGGCGCAGAGGAAAAGCGAGTGGGAGAGTTGGCTCCGAATAGTTGATAAATTTCTTTCATCCCCATCAACCGAAACAGTGGGCCCGCTGCCACGGGAGATGGCTATTGAAAATGATAACCGTCCTTATACTTATGTACATATTATAAATAATTTTTACAGTGGAATGCTAGACAGCGGCGCTTCATTGTCATGTCTAGGAGGCAATAGTTATAAAATTTTTAAGGAATTAGGTATTAAGTTAGTTAAAGTTAAGTTTAGTGTTTATACAGCGGACGGTTCAAACCAACCAGTCTTAGGGACAATGTCATTGCCGGTCACGTATAAATCATCCACAAAGGAAATTCTTTTCTACGTCATCCCGACATTGTCGCCTTCAATTATTCTAGGAGTTAACTTTTGGAAGGAGTTCCACATCGCACCGGAACTGTTTTCGAAAGTTACTCTTCCTGTTTCGGAAGGAAATATTAGTGGGTTGCGGGCTATTCGGCCAGCCTCATCCCTAACTATTGAAGAGAACAGGGAACTCTCTAAAATAGTTAAAAAAATTCGAGTCAATTTCTTTTGAAAAGAAGGGGTTAGGTCTAACACACTTAGTCACAAAATAAGACACAAAATAGACACAAAATAATTACAACAGGACCACCCACCAAACAGCGGTATTACCCTCTTTCACCCGAACGGCAGAAACAATTAGAAACAGAAGTTGATGAAATGCTAAAATTAGGGGTTATTCAACCTTCTCGTTCACCATGGTCCAGTCCAGTAATAATTGTAACAAAAAAAGACGGAACAGCTAGATTTTGCCTTGATTCGCGAAAAGTTAATAACGTCACGGTACGTGATAGTTATCCTCTTCCCTATATTTCGCGTATCCTAGATAAACTTGGCGGTGCCAGATATGTTTCCTCGATTGACCTCTCCAAGGCATTTTGGCAAATAGCCTTAGACAAAAAATCATGTGAAAAGACAGCATTTGTTGTTCCTGGGCGGGGCCTCTTTGAGTTCACTCGCATGCCGTTTGGTTTGAAAAATGCTCCTAGCGAATTACAAAGACTAGCGGATGCATTGTTTGGACCTGATTTCGATGATAATGTTGTTTGCTATTTAGATGACCTTATATTAGTATCGGAAGACTTGAAATCACATTTAAACTTGTTAAATCGGGTGTACGAACGTCTACGAGACGCGGGTCTCACCATTAACTTAAAAAAGTCGGAATTTTCTAAAGCCGAGCTTAAATACTTGGGCTATATGGTAGATTCCCAGGGACTTGGCACTGATCCAAGTAAGATTGATAGTATTAAAGATTTTCCTATACCGAAAAATGCGAAACAAATTCGGGCATTTGTTGGCCTGTGCGGTTACTTTAGACGGTTTATCAAGGGATTTTCAAGCATTGCAGCTCCTTTAACAAGTATTACTGGTTCAAAAAAGGGAATTAGTAATTTTAAATGGTCACCGGAAGCTGAATCCGCATTTATTGCACTAAAGCAAGCACTTACTTCTGCCCCAGTTTTAAGTTGTCCAGATTTTTCGAAATCCTTCGCTGTACACTGTGACGCAAGCTCCGTAGGCATTGGGGGGGTATTAATTCAAACTATAGATGGACAGGAGCACTCTATTGCTTATTTTTCGAGATGCTTAAACGTTCACAAACGTAATTATGGAATAACTGAGCGTGAACTTTTAGCCGTACTAGACTCCGTTACACACTTTAGACCATACATTGAAGGAACTCATTTTACAGTTGTAACCGACCACTCAAGTCTAAAATGGTTAGGTTCTCTGCCCACTGCCCAACCCCAGCGGTCGTCTCGCGCGTTGGAGTTCACGCCTATCTCAATTCTCGTTTGATGTAACCCATCGTAAAGGTACTCAGCATATAGTCCCAGATGTCCTTTCGCGAATAGATCTTGCCGAAATCTCCATTAGAGATTCAGAAAATATTCAAGATGAGTGGTATCAAAATATTTGGAAGGGTTGTCAAGAATTTCCCCAACGTTTTCAGAACTTCCAAATTCGGGAAAATGAACTATTTCGTCTCACAAAGACTCGTTCAGCACTGTGTGAAGACACTGCGTGGAAAAAAGTAATTCCTCAAGAAAAAAGATTAGACATTTTAAGTAGTGTTCACGAGTCTATTCGATCTTGTCACCCCGGCGTTTTTAAAACTTATAAAAAAGCACAATTACGGTATTTTTGGCCAAATATGTACAGAGACATTAAACAATTTGTAAATCGCTGTACGGTCTGTAAGGCGCATAAAATCAGTACGGCCTCACCTAACGGTATTTCATCACACCCTAAAAAAGTTACACGTCCAATGCAGATGTTATCGTTGGATTTGGTAGGTCCATTACCGAGAAGTTACTCTGGTTTTACCGTTATTTTATCCTGTGTCGATGTTTTTTCAAAGTTTACCTGGCTGTTTCCGCTGCGCAAAGGTACCGCGCGAAGCGTTGTGAAGAATTTAGAAGAAAGTATCTTTCTTGTACATGGCGTACCGCGCACCATTGTTTGTGATAACGGCCGTCAGTTTGTATCCAAAGAATTTAAG
The DNA here is from genome assembly GCA_026573805.1 of Hesperophylax magnus. NCBI lineage: Eukaryota > Metazoa > Arthropoda > Insecta > Trichoptera > Limnephilidae > Hesperophylax > Hesperophylax magnus. The sequence goes on along the minus strand of JAIUSX010000221.1, from coordinate 357,397 downwards.
GACTTATTAAATAATTATAATATACCACCTCCGTTTTATAACTCTTATTATAACCCTCAAAACAATGTGGTAGAGAGATATAACCAAACTTTGGGCACCGCATTATCGATATTAGTTGAATCAGACCACCGTAATTGGTCAAAATGCTTACCACAAATACAATCAGCTATGAACAATTCCGTAAATCGCGCTACGGGTTTTACTCCTTATTTCCTAATGCATGGTCGAGAGCAAATATTAGACGGTGATTTGCATTGTAACCCTATAGCTGATACGGAATCTAATTCACAAAATTGTACTAGTCAGAGAATCTACGCACAAAAATTAGAAGAACTGTCATCAGTTTATGAGCAAGTCTCAGATGCTTTACTAAAAGCTTACCAAAAAGGAGCAAAACATTATAACCTGCGGAGAAAACATGTTAGTTTTCAAGTCGGAGACAGAGTTTGGCGTAGAAATTTCGTCCAATCAAACGCTTTAAATTACTTTGCACAGAAACTAGGTCCACGCTTTGTGCAAAATATAGTCGTGAAGAAAAAATCAGACTTAATCTATACATTAGCAGACCTCAAAGGTAAGGAAACTGGTAACTTTCACGTGAAAGACATCGTCAAGTCAAAAAATATACCGGATTAATATGTTTCTGATAGTGCTTTGGTGGGTCTGGCCACCCTACCAAGTACTCTCAATTAATTAATATTTAGAATTAGAATTAATATTTAAAAAATTAGATAATTTAGAAGCACTTGAAATCAGAAAATCCCTCAATAATAACTCCAGTATAATAAATAACCAAATTAATCTGTCTTATAGTCCTATTCTAGACATATTTCCAGTTAACCGCTCTGTTCTTCCTGGAATTCCCGTAATCACCCCTGCCACTTGGTCCACCCCTCCCTCAAACACTTAACATTTTTGTATTTATATGTCAATATTTTGTGTAGTAAATCAGTTTTAAATATTCTCCTGACGAAGGAAGGGATCTTCCGAAACCGGTAGAGTGAAAATAAAACTATAGTGGTCAAAAACAAATTTATGTGTTTTTATTATAAATTAATATTTCATATATTTTTCAATGCACGGGAGCACAAAGTGGCTTGATCACCCGAGTTGGAGCGACCCAGCATTATGACAGTCCTTAGTCCTGTCCTAGTTAATTTTCTTTTAGAAAAGACAGAAATTTCATAAAATGGTTAGTATAAATCGGTAAATAATAGAAAGAAACATAATAAATTTAGTCTCACACTCTAGTATCCTACTCGAGTTAGTTACACGACAATGATGTTGTTCAGATAAGCTTATAAGTCAATAATTTAAAAAAAAAAACGACGTGAAATATGGCTTTGACTAAACAAGTGAAAGTTAGGTAGCATGGGTTATATAAACTGCACAAAGCTTGGAATGCACGGTGATACTTTCCCACTATCCCCGCATATTCTAGGTTTCTTACTATATACTTATGTGCATATTTTATACGCTCGCCCGTTACTTAGAAAGTGAAGATGTACCGGTCCTGTACATCTTTGTTTTCTAAGCAGTTTTTTAAATTTTATTATTAAGAATTGCATTTTATCAAATATATTTTTGTTTACTTTATTATAATTATCTTGTCATGTTTGGAAATGGTATACTTATGTTAGTACTCTTGATATTTTGTTTAATAATTTCATAGTAATTAATGATACAATTATAAGAGCTGGTTCAGCATAAGTCTTTTCCTTAAATTCCTTCTATAACTTTAGTTATATTAAGTAAAAGTAGGTTTTATCTATAAATTAGTACAATAATACAATTTTCTACCATTTGCACCATTCGAAAAATGGATGTATACAATTTTCTACCTATTGCACCATTTACAACAATGGATGTATACAATTTTCGACCAATGACACCATTTACAACAATGGTTGTATACTACTACTAATTGCACCACATCTATAAGATTGGTTGTTGACAGTTCCACTCGATTAAACCACCTTACACACCTGCGTGCGTGTAAAGGTTAAAAGTTTTTTCTACTATTACGAAATAATGCTTTCCAAGGATGATTATTTTGTCTTATTGTATAAATTCTCTTCGAAAAACTTACCCAATAACCAGGTCAGGTAGAGTAGATAGAATTTCTTCGAAGTGTGTTTTATCTCCAACGGAGAAGTAGACTCAGTGAAAAGTGAGGGTTGGCTTACCTCCCTAAAAAAGTGTTGCCTGAGTGGCTTATCGCCCTACTAAAGGGTCAGTGAAGCTTTAACGCTTAAGTTGTTTAGATGTGTTGAGAAGGAGAATAATATTTTTTTATATACCTACAGGTTTACCTACAATTTTGTGTAAGAATATTTTCCGTCACAGATGTAACGCTAACGGCAGTCTTCGACAATCGTCAATTTATCATCACCCGGTATTCCGATACTGTGGGTGCTTGCAGACTCCGTTCTCGTAATATCTTCTAAAATTTGTAATTAAGTTACATTAATCTTAAGTTATCTTTAAGTTATAGAATGGCTGAATCGCAGGCTCAACCATCCGACTGCACGCTCGATGGGTACGATTGGAGCTGCGGCACACCCATTCATCATAAGTTTTGTTATCCAAATCGTAGATTTTGTCTTATTCTTTATTTATCTTACAAATTATGATGCTCATGTATAATGGTTGAATGATTTTTTAGAAACCCAGAGGATCTTTTCAAGCTAAGTTATTGCAGTTGTAGTTTTTTCAGGGTTGTATTAATGTTTGGGGACAAACATTTGTGTGGCGCGGGGGGTAATGTTATGAAGCGGTGTTAAGTCTTATTTAAAAGTTATTATTTAAAACACCTCTTCAGAACAAATACCATTGTTAGTATGAATTTTGATTAAAATTATAGAGAGCACGGTCTGGCAACACATAGACCGCCGGGGAGTCTATGGTTTTTTTTCCGTTTCCTTTTTTATGGGACTCTGAAATTGTTACACGAGCGAGGGCGGCCGCGTAATGGTTGCACAGTCAATTAGAATATAATTCATTGTACCCTGGATGGGCGATTGTAATAGAAATGTGTACATTATGTGTTATCAAAAGTCGGCAATCATCATCCCCCTTTCGAAATGATTTTAAAACTTGAAAAACTGAAATACTTAAAAGATAATCATTGCCCTATTAAATACAATTTTAAGAAAGGAAATTATGAAGCTTGTCGTCTAGATCTGTCAAATGTTAATTGGATCTCACTTTTCAGTAACTCGAATGTCAACAATAAGGTACAATTATTCTACGATACTTTGTGGGATATTATTGATAAACATATCCCGAAAAAAAAACACAAATAAGAAATCACTACCCCAAATGGTTTAGTCAGTCTCTTATTAAGCTCCTTAAAGAGAAAAATAAAGTAAGGCTGCGGGCCAATAAATATAAAAACCCACTAGACTATGCTGAGTTTGGTATTCTAAGAAAAAGATCGAAAAAAATGCAAAAAGAATGCTATTTATCATATATAAATTCTGTTGAACAAGGCATAAAAGTAAATGTAAAAGCTTTCTGGGCATACTCAAAATCGTTGCGTACTACCAATTGCATTCCCAAATTAATACACCTGGATTCTATATCTGCAGATAATGGTCAACACATTGCCAATCTTTTCTCTAATTATTTCGCATCCGTTTATACTCAATCTAATCCCTTGTTATATACTGCCATGCCAAAAGTTTCACAAAACAACCAATTTAATCTTGGAAAAATCAATGTTAGCAAGGAAACCATTAAATCTTGTTTAGAAAAAATCGATACATCCAAAGGCCCAGGACCTGATAAAATACCTCCCTTGTTTGTAAGATGTTGTTCCAGCGCGTTGATTAACCCACTTCTTTTAATATATAATGAATCATTATTTTCAGGAACTTTCCCAAACTTGTGGAAAAATGCACATATTGTTCCAATACATAAATCTGGTGATAAATCTTTTGTGAAAAATTACCGACCAATCAGCATTTTATCTTGTTTTGCGAAAGTCTTTGAATCTATAATATATATTTCTGTATTTTCACACTTTAAACCCCAATTGTGCATCAATCAACATGGGTTTGTTCCCAACAGATCTACAAATTCAAATCTTCTTGACTTTTGTGATTACGTTTGTAATGCTTTCAATGAAAGAACTCAAGTAGATGCCATTTACACAGATTTTCAAAAGGCATTTGATAAAGTTAACCATTCTATTCTACTACAGAAGCTTGATCAAATAGGTATTCACGGTGATCTTTTTAGATGGCTTAAGTCTTACTTAGAAAATAGAACACAATTAGTACTTATTAATGGGTACGAATCACCTCCCATAATTGTAACATCAGGCGTACCCCAGGGGTCCAATCTTGGCCCACTGCTTTTCTTAATCTTTATTAACGACCTTGGCACCATGTTACGCTGTGATTTTGTTCTATTTGCCGATGATCTCAAGATTTACCGCAAAATTTCCACTGATTCTGATCATGTTAAGCTTCAAGAAGACCTTTACACACAAAATAGCTGGTGCATTCAAAACGAAATGTTTTTAAATATTGAAAAATGTTACATTATTACTTTTACTCGTAACAGAAAACGAAAGGATTTTGCATATTTCATTAATAATGTTCAATTAAATGCAGTCACCACTATAAGAGATCTAGGAATCACTCTTGATTCAAAGTTTATGTTTGATGTACACATAAATGATATTATAAGTAAATCAATGAAAATGATTGGATTCATTCATAGAATATCGAAACCATTTAAATACCCCCAATCCATTATAACATTATACAACTCGTTGGTCAGAAGCAAATTGGAATATGGGAGTGTTATCTGGAACCCACATTATATAAAATATTCTAAAAGTATTGAATCTGTGCAAAAAAAATTCCTAAGACTGTTATCATATAAACTTGGATTAAATGCCTCACTCAAATCTTATGAAGAACGTCTACTAAACTTCAAATTTACGACATTGGAAAAAAAAAGACAATTTGCGGACTTAATATGTTTATATAAAATTATTCATGATAAACTTCTTACCACTAATTGTCTGAGCAATATTCATATTAAAGTCCCTAATAGACATAATTTAAGGAGCCAAAATATATTCCATATAGATATATTTAATAACAATATTGCATATTTCAATCCACTATCTAGAATGTGTCGTCTGTACAATACAGTTGAATGTGACCTTATAGATATATTCGCAAACAGTCTCGCATATTTTAAAAAACAAATCAACCATCTTCTACCATGATATGTTATGGAGAACAGTTAAGAGATATAATTGCTTTATTATTTTCTTTAGTTTTCTTCCTTATCCTTTCTCTGTACATTTACTATATTTTATATTTCATACTTAATATTCATGTTTTATATTTCTTTTTAATTATTATTATATTTGTATTTTTTTCTTTCACTACTAGCATCTCCACCTAATATCAACTAAACCTTGTTTACGCATGCTGCGAACATTTTTAATTGGGGTGTTAATATCTGTGCACATTCCCACCGAAATAACATAAATGCAATAATTGTTAACACTCTGTAAATGTTTCAAAGAAATTAACAAAATAGAATCATTCATTATATATAAACAATGTTGTGTACCCCTGCCTAAGTTTGTATAAAATCAGTAGCATAAGAGTTTCAACTACCAGTCTGAAAATGTCCGTAGTAGGATGAAACCGGTCCTGGTAATAATAAATAAGTGGAACAAAGTGAAAAAGTTTTTTAATTTTAATTCTATTTCAAAGAATAAATAAATAAATACATCAGTATTCCTGACGCGGGTCGTTATTCGTTTTTTTTACAAAAACCAAGTCGGGTGTGCAAGTTCTTTTAAATAAACGACCGTATAAAGGTTCACCGTGTGTGTTCGTGAAAATCACAAATGTTCTACCGAAGATTATAGACGCGATCCCTCGCAAATCGGTATTCCGGGGACTCCGCGAATTGAAGCATAAACCTCGGGTGGCGCTATAAAAGCCATATTTTTCTAAACGAGAAATGGATAATAAAATCACACGCCCGGACTGCGCTCGCTTAAGTAATCTGCCCGATCAGCTCCACAATTGATGGATTCGCTCCATAAACGCTAGACCCGTTACGCTCCAGAATCGCTTATCAGTCACCTTGTCGGAGACGCTGGACCTGTCTCCTGGACACGTTACTCTCGGACCAAAGCCCTGATGGTGCCAGCTGGATCCGTCTGGGACAGATCACCGCCGGCCGGATAGAAGCTCCCCGCTCACTTCCCGTTATTAAGTGGTTAGTCAGTTTAGATAGAATTAAAAACCAATTTTTGATCCCTGTGGGTAAGTGCCGACTCATTATATGTATCATTTTAACATAAATATATTTTCCATGATTTATACTTTGCAAAAACTATCATCTTTCATTTCACTACAATTAGTAGAACCTGTAGTCCTTTGTGTGCCCATGCCTTGGTGACAGTTTTCATGCTCTGCCCATCCCGAACATTACTCGAGGACCGAGTATTGGCGCGCAGAATATCTGCAAAGTTTTGGATGGCATTAATTTAAAATATAACCGGTAACAAGCAATTCCGGCGCCGCGTAGAGTGATTTTCACGCGGCGGGACGTCATGTCTGATGAGATCATGTTTTTCGCTCCGTGCAGCCGTAGCTCACGGGTAGGTCCGGTAGTGCCGAGTTTTTGTGCTGTGGTGGCGTCAATAAGGGTGACTGTCGAGCCCTCGTCCAGAAGCGCAAAGGTTTTAATCTGCCGCTTCGGGCCCGACAGTATAACTCCCACCACTTTTAGCACGGCACTTTCGGTGTGGCGTCACATGTTGTGAACGTCTGCCACAGTAATGTTATTATCACGAGTGTTATTATAGTTCAGGTTGTGAAGAAGTCGGTGGTGGGGGTATCTGCACTCCCCCACGCCGCACCATTCACTAACTTTGCAATGTTTGGTATAATGTTTGCCATTGAGGCACAAACGGCACAATCCGGCATCGTTTACTGTTTCAAAACGATATTTTAAGTCTTTCGCGGCGAAAGTGCGACATTCACCGAGTTGGTGACCAGTTTCACCTCACTGGACACACCAGGCGCGGTTATCAAACTCGCGAACTTCACCGTAACTGTTTTGCACATTTTCCCCGCTTCGATTATTTTCTCGATTATTACCAGACAAAATTTGGGGCTTTCGATTATTTTTCGCGAACTGGTTTTTTTCACTAGAATAACTGTTGTAAGTATTGTTTTTCCGCGGCAAAAACCGTTCTGACGCGGCAGACGTGTTAAAACTGTTGTCACAAGTATCACGTTGGCGGGCACTGTTTTTTCGCCAAAACTGTTCTGACGCGGCAGACGTGTTCTCGAAACGGTTTTCGTCACAGGTATCACGATTTTGGGCACTGTTTTTTCGCGAAAACTGTTCCGTTATTGAGAGCGCATGTTCACGGCGTGGGCGGGACCTCGCGGGGTCGACCAAACCAGACTTTGGGATGGCGTTCGCGACGGTCTTGAGGAAGGCGGCAAACTGGCAAATGGTAGCGGAGGCCTCGTAGTGCCGCACTTCCATCAGCCACGCCAACCGCAAGGTGGGCGGCATCTTCCCCGCGATGTCGCTGAGCAGCGCTGGATTCGTAAGATAGCCCTCATTGTTGAGGGAGCGGAGTGATGCCACCAGGTTTTGTACAGTGCCAGAGAAGTCTGCAATATCCTCCAGAGAGGCTTCAATTGTGAGGTGGGGCAGCTTCTTGACTTTGTCCAGCATCATTCGAGGATCCCACCACTTACCCACCCCGGTATAGGTAATTTATGGTTACCCCTTCAGGGCACTAGCATGGACTCTAATTTTTTTTCATGAACGACTCTACATTTAAAGAACGAAGCTAAACCTCGAATGTCCCCGCATACGTTGTTAGCAAGCAGTATGCAAGTGCTTGGTTATGTACAGGTTAGTATAGTGTTAGTAAATGCTTACCTTTTGATTAGTGGATATAGGGATGAAGAATAAAACACATAGGAGGACACTAGGTCCGCCAAAACCAGTTTTGTGTACATAATGCACTTGAAAAGAAAAGTCAGAACATTATATTTGTCCAGCATCAGAGCAGCGAGTGAAGTAGTCCCTCCAAATCGTTGCTCCAGGACTGCCAGGATCTCCGGAACCTGAGCAGGGTCCATCAGAATGGGGGCGACGGCTTCTCGGGCTTTCCCCTTGAGGGCTCGCTGTAGGCGGATCAGGTTTTCGCTGGAAGTCATCCGACATGTAGAGGTGGACTGGGCAAACTGTGCCCTCCAGGTGGGCCACTCCAGTGGATCTCCAGAGAAGGGAGGCAGGTCCTTGGCTATTGATTGTCTGGCAATAAGGGCCGCCATTCTTGGATCGTCCTCGATTGTGGGACGGGGGCTGTCCTGGGCCCTTGAAGCTCTGATGGCTTCTGTCAGGGCGGAGGTCAGCTGAGCCATGGGACTGCCATCATGCTGAACCCAGGCTCTGGTATGTTGGGCCGTCTCATCCGCCGTAGGTTGGGGCGGGAATATCGGCATGGAGCTGGTACTGGCTGCGGGCTGGCCATCTGGCCGTGCCGGCACGCCATACTCCTGTTCGCGCAGTGGTATGGGCGACACATGTCCAGATGGTCCAGATGGTCCAGGCTGCGTCCATGGCACGTCCCACTGCTCCAGCAGTCCGGCAGGTGATCTCTGCATCGGCGCTGAGTACCCCGGGTGGGGCAGAGGTACGGGCAGCACAGGGCCAGGAGGTCCAGGCTGCATTGGTACTGGGCATCCCTGAATGGTCCAGGGTGCTGGTTGCGCAGGGCCTGCTGGCTCTTGCTGCACATGTGATACGTACCTCTGGTCCACCAGGGTACAGGTCCGGCTGACACTTCGCATACGGCTTGCCTCCGCATCAGAGGTGTGGGCGGTACGGGGCCAGAGGGTCCAGGCTGCATCAGGTTTGGCCATCCTGCATTGGGCCAGGGTAACGAGGGCGGGGGACCGGCTGGCCTTGGCTGCGCCGCTGCTGCTTCCTCTGGTCTACCAGAGGCACCGGGCTCGGTTGGCCGGGCTGCACCCATCCAGGGCTGTACCCTTGGAAGCGCCAGGGTCCTCCTTGGGCAGGATACCCTTCCAGGAGTACGGGGGCAGATCGGGCAGGCACTGCTGCTGCTGGTTCCTCGTACCTCTGGTCCACCAGAGGCACCGGGCTCGATGGGCCGGGCTGCGTCCATGCTGGTGGTGACCTCTCCGGGAGCATCGTCGGTCCAGGAGGGGCAGGGGCTGCTGCTGTTGGAGCTGATTGAAGAGCTGCTTTGAGTCTCTCAATGTGCTTGGTTTGATTGCGAAGCTGTTGTCGCAATGACTCCATCGCATCCTCAACGCATCGAGAAAATCTGCCTCCCGCACCCAGTGCTTGGTGAATGGTGGGCACTGGGTGTGCTTTCATCTCTGCTCGCTTGTGGCGTTCGCGGTTTTCCAGAGTAGGGCCGGCTGATCTTGAGGAGGTAACGCCAGAAGGTTTGGAGCAGAAGACTTGGCGAGGTGAGGCAGATGGTGGGCAGGAGTCACTTGTTGATAAATAAAACGCTCGGTTTCGGTGGTAAAGATGAACTAATTTTTATTTTTTATGTTGCTGCTTATATGCAATAAGCCTGACTCGCACCCGACATTGGGCTGTGAGTCAAAAAGTGGTGGGGGATTCTATCCGCGCCAGTAATGTGTTTATATGCCCCGGCAAAATGTCGCATATTCATTTTGCCGATGGCATAGCCGAAGGTAGACGCTTGAATTTGCGAGTTTGTAAAGATTTTGAAGGCTTACATGAATAACAATTACATAGTTTAAATGCATAGTAGTTATAAGAATGTGTATCTTGACAACTAGATTTTTAGTTTGTAAATAGAATTTACATTTATTGTATATATAAACCTTACGGAAGAAATTCTCTGAAAGAAAGTAAAAACATTATCAAAATCATATAGTTTATAATAACTAAGCTCACAGAGTGATACTGATAGCGACTTTATTTTATACTATTTACAGATTTGTCACTCTACATTTCTTTTAAATTCCATATTTGTCAAATTTACTACTATTATTTGCACGCAGATATAATATACTTTTTGGTATGTGTGGGATTTCACTAGCTTCCAGAAATAGAAAAAAATGTAATTCATTATTTCCTTACGGAGTAACAGGAGTAAGTGTACGGAAATTTGATACAAATATAAGGTAGTTAAACTGTAGAAAAGAAAAGACAGCCAGATCTCCTAAGTAACTTCGGAAAACGTTTGGCATTTTCTTAAAATGAATCACTGAAGATTTGTAATCAACGAGTGCCATCTACCAACACGTACTCATGTTTGGAGAGCAAACATTTTTTCAATTATTCGCGTATCAATAATATATTATTTTTTATTCCATTAATCCATCCAACCATTGCCAGAAGATATTTTAGGAATGCAACCTCTCTTCTGTTTTGGACTTAATAAGATACACGTATTAAGCTAATATTAACATGAACGTGTAATCCAGAGGTCATTCCCCTTAATATATCGAGTAACTAAGTAGGAAGAGTGATGACTTGTGTGAGAAGCACCTGTAGTAGTTAAGAGGATTAAGTTTATCAATTATAAAGGCATAAATACTAGTAGGTATTACGTTAGAGGCTACTGTTGCTTAAGAATGTTTAGAAAAACATTTACATATTTTACAATGATGTGTGAATTAGTTAGGTAGCTAAAAACATGTTACCTAGGTTGTAAGTAACGCAGGCATCGAGTCAAATATTTAAATAATATTATAATTATAGTGGATAAGCTTTCATAAAAAGTAACTCTCCTATTATTTAGGTGATTTGCTAATTATTTGTATTTTTGTTTTAATTTAACACCTTTTTTTTTTTTTATGTTTCACCTCACAAGAGTGTCCCTGCCTGTGGAGTGCACAGACAGGGGAACTATGTCACCACCCGGTTGGGCGGCGTTGTGAGGCGGAGTAAGGTAGGGGCTGAGGGAAGGGATTTGTTAATGCGGGCCTTGAAGAGGCTCGGATTATAGGAGGGAGGAAAAACAGATGCCGGTAGCTCGTTCCACATACGAGCCGACTTACACAAAAACGAGTCGTAAAAACGGCCCGTTCTCATGAAGCCAACGTCAACCGTGAACGGGTGTTCAGTTCGTGTCCGTCGAGTTTCGCGCACGTGCACCGGTGCATCAGGAATCAATGCTGCTAGCTCCTTGGAGCAGGCTCCATTGAAATACCTGTAGAACAGACACAGCATGCCTACATTGCGTCTATGCATTAGAGAAGGCAATCGGTCTGTTAACAACGGATTGTCAATCAGACGGATCGCTCTCCTTTGCACAGATTCAAGCAGGTTTATCAAGTATTTTGGGGCACCAGCCCAAAGGTGGCTCCCAAATTCAATAGTTGGGCGGACTTGAGACTTGTACAGGGTCAGCAGCTGGTCACTGTTGAAGAATCTCCTAGCCCTGTACAAGACGCCCAACTTTTTGGAGGCCTGATTTACTCGGGCTTCTATGGATCCCCGATACTTGAGCTGGTCTGATATAGTAACTCCAAGCATTTCAATGGAGTCTTTATTGGGAGAGTGCTCCCATCAAATTGCACCAGACAGTCATTGATCTCCCTCTTTGCCGAAATCAGACACGCTTGGGTTTTTGAAACGTTGAAACTGACCAAGTTGGCCTTACCCCAGGCACGAACCATCTCTAGGTGGTGGTCAATTTTTTGCTTCAAAACTTCCCGAGCTGTTCGGACATCATAGGTGGAAGGGGGCTTGTCAAAAAGATAACCCTCGTGAACGGTGCTGTCATCAGCGTAGCAGTGAATTGGTGCACATTCAACGAGATCATTGATGTGCAATGAAAACAGCGTCGGAGAGAGCACAGATCCTTGTGGCACCCCCGCATTGATTTGGTGCGGTGAGGAAGAAGAGCCGTCAACCACGGTTTGAATTGTTCTTCCCCTCAGAAAGTCCGCAATCCAACTATGCAGGGTTGGGTGGATCCCATACGATGGTAACTTCCCGACAAGCGCCCGGTGCCAGACTCTGTCAAAGGCTTTGGAGATATCCAACCCAACGGTTTGGGTTTCACCATAACGTTCCATGTACCGCCCCCAAATATGCGTTACATATCCGAGTAGATCGCCACACGATCGGTTACGACGAAATCCATATTGCCGATCGCTTAGGATATTGTTATTCTCGAGATATGTGAGCAATTTGTTGTTAACCACCCTTTCTAATACCTTCGAGAGTATGGAAGTGATGGCTATGGGGCGGTAGTTAGAAGGGTCGGAGCGGTCCCCCTTTTTTGGGATTGGGTGAACGATTGCCTTTTTCCAAAGATCTGGCACCTTTCCACCTTTGAGAGAGAGCCTAAATAATTTCGCGAGCACTGGAGTCATTTCTGCAGAACACCTCTTGAGGACCAAGGCAGGTATTCCGTCCGGCCCACTGGCTTTGTCGACTTTCAGCTCGTTCAAGACTCGGAGAACCTCTCTGTTCCGGATCTTCGGTTCCTCCATTTGAAAACCGCAGTGCGGAATGGAAGGGGGAGTCTCTCCGTTATCTTGAAGAGTTGAGTTTTCCGCGAAAATTTTGCCTAATAATTCAGCTTTCTCACGGGCCGAGTTAGCCAGCCGACCATCAGGCTTGGTCAGAGGTGGGAGAATGGTTCTGCAGAAATTTCTTCCGATCGAGCTAGCGAGTGACCAGAAAGCACGGCTACCAGTGGGGCAATCAGCCAGCTTTTTCGCAATTCTCTGGTCGTGATCGCTCTTAGCTCTATTTAGAACTCTCTTACATTCCCTTGCCCGTTTTCGGTATTCCGAAAGGTTATTCATGGAGCTAATCTTCCGGAGTGCATTAAAAGCCGTATTTTTGAGTCTGACAGCTTCAGCACAGCGATAGTCAAACCACGGTTTTGTGCCCGCTCCAGAGGATTTGACGGAGAAGGGAATGTAGCAATCCATTGCTGATGTGATTACTTCTGCTACCTCACGTGCACAAATTGATGGGTCCACGGAGCTAAAGCATACAGTACTCCAAGGAAAGGCGCCGAAGAAAGACCGCATGCCGTCCCATTTCGCTGCCCTGTAGTGCCATACCTTCCTCTTTACATGTTTGTCGGGTTGACGGTTCATGGAGGATGGGACAGAGGTGGTAATCAGGCAGTAGTCAGAGGATCCTAAGGGCGCTGTCACCTCCACTCTGTACCCGAGTGGTTCACTAGTGAGAAACAAATCGAGTAGGTTGGCTCGATGTGATGGGATGTCTGGTATTCTGGTCGGAGATTCTACGAGTTGGCTTAGTCCATGGATAAGAGCAAAGGATTCCGCTGATCTACCGGCAGAGTTTGTTGGGCCCGAGAACTTCAGCCATTGTTCATTATGAACATTGAAGTCCCCCAGGATTACAAACTCGGCCGATGGGTAACGGGGCAAGAGAATATCTACAGTGTCACTCAAGTATTTAACAACTCAACAGTGTCTGATTCGGCAAGGTTTGGTGAGCGATATAGGCACGCATAAATTCTCATCATACCGGTGAGATCCACGCGTACCCATAACACTTCGTGTTTTGCGCTCTCGATATTTGCGAGACGAGCGCAGCTGATGTCAGCGCGGCTGTAAAGGCAGACACCTCCTTTTGGCCTGAAAAGACTTTCCAGATGATATCCTGGGCAGTTCAGATAGGAGGTATCTGGGGGCTCGGCAATCTGTGTTTCCGTAAGGAAGAGGAGATGGGGATTTTGTGAGAGAAGGTGGTGGTGGATGGGAGTAAGGTTGTTGTGCAGACCGCGAATGTTAGCGAAATTCACCTTCATCCTCGGTCCACACTGAGGACTCCTACTGTTCGCTGTCGCTGAGTTTATATTGATTTGTTGTGAGTTCATAGTTTTTAAGTTTGTTTTATTTGTTCGTGGGATTTAGGATGGGTTGGGAAGGATTAGGTTAAAAAGGTTGGGTGGGGAGTTGGAGAGTTGAGCAACTGGATACACCAAATGTAGGGTATGTTCTTCTGACTGCGGTTCCAGGCAATGGACAGGAGAGTCCGGCTGTGGAGGTCGCCCAGTGCGCCCCAAACGCTGGATGCTGGGTCCTCACCGGTCACGAACCGGCACAATATCAGCGGCAGGGTTTTTTCGCTGGCTGATGGGGAAGCCCACCCTTGGTCGTGAGCCCAAGGGTCGGGCCCCTGTACTATCCAGCGGCCCGGACAGCGATAACCGGTTTACTGGATCTCCCTCAACCGGCCTCTCCCAGCCCGGCCCGCCCCGCAGTAAGTAGGCTGACCCATTTATCAGTGTGATCCAGAACGCACAACCCTCCATGAGCCCGGGCACCCCTGCTAAGTCACCAAACGTAGCGAACCACTTCAGGTGACCTGTGGCAGAGGTGTTGGTAACCCAGAGTATGGTTCCCGGGGCGGTGGTACCCATTGACCACCTCCCAAATTAAAATACCTAAGAGGTATACACTAATTACCTAAGAGGAAACATCAAAAAACTAAAGTTATCAAAACTAAAGTAAGACTGGTAGTAGCCAAGATTTTGAGACATGTTGCATAACTCAAAGGGAGGAACAAAATTAGCAGTCGTTAAACAAAAAAATACTTCAACAGATAATAATAGATCATTAAAATAACAATGTTATAATCGAGTGCGAGATCATTCTAAGAATCCAAAGACTTCAAAACGCTACATGACCAGACACTAACAATGATGAGTGTGGGGGTGCACCAGAGAAAGCGATCCAGAATAAGGTTGAGGCAGAGGTGGACAGACTGGGTGGAAGAGGATTTGACGCAGACTGGAGGCGAAGCCTGTGGAGAGCATTTGTGGTCTGTGTATGAGGCAAAATTCCAACCTAGAATGTAGCAATGCGACGTATTGAGACGGATTGGGAAAGGGGCTGGAAGAATTATTTCGTTGTTCCGAGTCTTGAAAGGCATTTTTTTAAAATCTCGTATTAACGACTTGATCGTCGACGCTACATTTTCTATTTTCGTAATTAATGACTTGTTTTTTTTTCAAAAATATGTTTTTGTAAATTGTACCGTCTTACCAAATGATACACATATTATATGATATCATTTGGTAAGACGTATAGAGTTATCCAGTAATTTTGGCCTCACTGGGTGGCTTACCCGTGCTGAGGCCTTCATTTTATAATATAAAAATATAATCTACATAATACATTTGAAATATAATCTTGTGTGTTTGTGAGTGATGTGTATTTTATATTGGTTTTGTGTGTAACGTGTAGGTTTTTTTAAAATTTTATGTTATGGATTTTTGGTAATATTGTCTTTTTTGTTCTTTAATCCATTTTGTAATTTAGTGTCTGAATTTATTTTTGTTTTCAATCAATTTTTTTCAAGTGTTTATTTATTTATTTATTTATTTATTTATTTATTTATCAAAAGAAAGTACAGATTACAGTGTTAGACTGTTGAATGCTTTTATAGCCAGGTATTTGTAGTGTCTTTGTCCAAAGCTTGTATTTACTGACGGAGTTTTTATGTTTTCTTTGTACACTTGTCTAACTGGTCTGTTAGGGCCTGTTCCCACTTCCGTTTTAAAAACGGAGGCGGGTCCCGTTTTAAAAACGGATGCCCTAGTGGCTGTAGTGGATGTATGGAGCTGTTCACACTTGTCCGACACGATTTGAAAACGGATCCGACATTTTTTGTCGGATGTATCGCCAGCGCAGCGCGTCCGTTTTCAAATCGTGTCGGAACACGCTCGCTCATAGTGTTGTATGGAGCTGTTCACACTTGTCGTTTAGTCGTTCCGGCAGAGTCCCCGCCACACCCCCACCCCTCCCCGCCCGCTCCCAGTCGCAAGGAAGCAGGCACGCTGCGTGCTTGTATTTGGTTATTTTGTTAAGTAAATAAATCAAAACTACAATAATGGATAAGCAAATAAATCCCGAAAATTTAATACCACTGGTCGAAGAAAGAGTATAGTAATATTTTATCTTTAACTAAATAAAAACAAAACACTTGGTGTACACAACTTTTGTATATCAAAATTTATATTTTAATTTTATAAAGTTTACTTTTTTTAAATTTTAAAGCTTTAATGAGATGCACGGAAGAGCGTATTAGTTTAATAAACACATAATAAAAATATTTGAGTTGTTATTGTTCTCTTACTTTAAAATATCGATAGCCTTTCTTCAGGACAAATGAACTCTCTCAATTTTGTATTTTGATATGTTAAGCTCTCTGAAACTCATTCCAGTAGATGGTTAAAGGAAGTGATAGACATTCTCTTAAGCCATTAAGCGCCCTTGAGGTGATTTTCTCACGGTGAAAACGGCGATATATAAATAATCTAATCATTATTATTCTAAAATAATTAAAGAACTTTAGTTCATCACTTCTCAACTCACCATTAACACTTGGAAAATTCCTACAGAAAATCTTTCAGCTTCATAGCTGGGTGCACCCAATATTTTCTTTTCCCTTTTTTTTTCTTCTTTTTAATAAGTACCACATGACAATAAGAGCTTCATCGACGTCCATTGCGCACCATTACTGAGAATGAGCAAATAAAATGTTTTGGTTGAATCGACAATTATTTGTTTTCGTAGAGTATGATCCGGTTTTAAAACGGATCCGTTTTACAGATCCGGATCGGTAGGTACACCCAATCATAGACGAATGATTTTCTGTAGGAATTTTCCAAGTGTTAAAATTGGTCAGTTGAGAAGTGATGAACTATAGTTCTTTAATTATTTTAGAATAATAATGATTGGATTATTTATATAGCGCCGTTTTCACCATGAGAAAATCACCTCAAGGGCGCTTAATGGCTTAAGAGAATGTCTATCACTTCCTTTAACCATCTACTGGAATGAGTTTCAGAGAGCTTAACATATCAAAATACAAAATTGAGAGAGTTCATTTGTCCTGAAGAAAGGCTATCGATATTTTAAAGTAAGAGAACAATAACAACTCAAATATTTTTATTATGTGTTTATTAAACTAATACGCTCTTCCGTGCATCGCATTAAAGCTTTAAAATTTAAAAAAAGTAAACTTTATAAAATTAAAATATAAATTTTGATATACAAAAGTTGTGTACACCAAGTGTTTTGTTTTTATTTAGTTAAAGATAAAATATTACTATACTCTTTCTTCGACCAGTGGTATTAAATTTTCGGGATTTATTTGCTTATCCATTATTGTAGTTTTGATTTATTTACTTAACAAAATAACCAAATACAAGCACGCAGCGTGCCTGCTTCCTTGCGACTGGGAGCGGGCGGGGAGGGGTGGGGGTGTGGCGGGGACTCTGCCGGAACGACTAAACGACAAGTGTGAACAGCTCCATACAACACTATGAGCGAGCGTGTTCCGACACGATTTGAAAACGGACGCGCTGCGCTGGCGATACATCCGACAAAAAATGTCGGATCCGTTTTCAAATCGTGTCGGACAAGTGTGAACAGCTCCATACATCCACTACAGCCACTAGGGCATCCGTTTTTAAAACGGGACCCGCCTCCGTTTTTAAAACAGAAGTGGGAACAGGCCCTTAGTGATATTTTGTGTTTGTTGAAATTTGTTTTTTTTTGTCGAAAATGTAGTTTAGTAGTGTTTTAACGTACCTTTAATTGGCGTATATCTAGTACGTCACAGCTGTTGAATATTTGGTCTGTATCAGTCAGCCTACGTTTTTTTAGAATTACCTTTAAGATCGTTTCCTGTGCGATTTCTATGTAATTGAAGCCGAGTTTGTTGCTCCTCCCCAAGCAATAATTTCATATTCTATTTTTGATTGGCAAAGTGCAAAATATATTGTTTTCAATTGTTTTATTTTATATGTCTCTTATGTTTAGGAAAATACTAGTATTGTTTTGAGGAGTTTATTTGTGATTTGTTTGATGTGAGGTATCAATGTAAGGTTATGGTCAGTAATATATCATTAGTAGTTTCCCCAGAATAGTAGGTAATGTTCAGAGAAATAATTTTGAATGGTATCCTTAAGGATAAGCTGGCGTACAAGGAGAAGAAGTAAATATTTAATTAGAAAAGATGAATGCTACATAAATGGATGGTTTTACAAAATAAGTGGACCCGTTCATGTCTGTATTTATGGAGAGATGATCCAGAAATTGAACATTTCTGGTTTTTGATTCTGAAAGTTTCCCGAACGTTTTAGGTACGTTTTGTACGATATTTATATTATAGGATATATTTCCACGTGGAAGACGTGCCGGGCAAGTAGGTGAAATCTGCCGGCTATAATTTAAGCTAGTAGACAGATGTCGACAAGATGTCAACTGTCAACCGCGGTAGCATGTAGAAGATGCTAGTTGACACATCCGCCGCCCCACAGTTTCCCTTTAAAATAATAAATTACAATATATGATCTGTCTTTAAAAGATTTATGAAATTATAAATTTTTTATATTTCATTTAAGAGTGTTTATATTTGATAATTTGTTAAAAGTATGATGAAGCTGTCCGAAACGTTGGCTAAATAAGGAGGTAGAGTAACACGGCATTATACCGAAATAAATCAATATAGGTAATATAAGGAGGTAGAGCAACACGGCATTATACCGAAATAAATCAATATAGGTAATATAAGGAGGTAGAGCAACACGGCATTATACCGAAATAAATCAATATAATATAAGGAGGTAGAGCAACACGGCATTATACCGAAATAAATCAATATAATATAAGGAGGTAGAGCAACACGGCATTATACCGAAATAAATCAATATAATATAAGGAGGTAGAGCAACACGGCATTATACCGAAATAAATCAATATAGGTAATATAAGGAGGTAGAGCAACACGGCATTATACCGAAATAAATCAATATAATATTTTGTTTGCTAAAATCTCAAATCATATCCGATATGTAATATTTTCACACGTAACAGTCCACAAGTAGTTTTCATATCAACCCTGTTGCATATATTTTTCACAAAACCGGCGCAATAAATAATTATTATTATCATTATTAGTGTGGCTTGATAATTGTGAATTTACATAAGGTCATCCCCTCAGTGGAGTGACGATGATAGACTAAACTGAATGCAGAAAAAAGTGCAATCATCTCCCAAAGTTACAACACTTTACCCTTGAAGGGGCGATTCCGGTACAACATAAGGTTAGGAATTCTTCTTAACCTTAAAATTAACGACTTTATCGCTATCATCGAAATAGTTGTCAATTTAAGGTTAAGGACAGTTCCTTATCCTTAGGCAGATTCAGAATCACCCTGAAAGTAGTTAATTTTAAGGTTTCGATTCCGTATCCTTATCCTTAAGTAGTCCGGACATCTTGTTTATTTGTAGTAGTAAAATATCAATTGCTTTTATGTTTCATCAGAGTTCAATACCCGAGGATATGTAAAATAACATATAAGATCTGCAAGCATTCCTTAAATAAATAAATATTAGTGTTTCGGCTAAACACAACCCATTTAACGGATTACGTGTAATAAAGTGTCTTTGCCAATATTGGCGCATACCTACTACACTGGCGGATATTAAAAGTAACCCCACCAAAACCGATTTATTTTTCGTATTGGGTTCTAACAAGTGAATACTTGGTAGATTACAAAGTATTTACAGCTCTTCAAAGAAAGGCAACTCCCTCTTTGTTCTTAGAATGATAAACAATCTCACGCCACGAATACACGGACAATATTTGAATTCCTTCCACTTCCCTATAACTCTATACCCTAGGTATATCTTATTCTCTTGTTTAGTTGTATTGCTTTTTAAAACAAATATTATGCATGTGTATGTATGTATGTACATATGTATACTACTTTATCAATTTGTGTTTATTTTATAGAAAACTTTGGCAAATTTTTGAGTTATCGAAAAAAATTTATTACCAACTTTCAATTTTTTTTTATAATTCTACCAAAATATTTATTTATTTTGTAAGAAACAAACAGCTTTTATATAATATGCAGTGATAGATATAAATATACAAGTTAACTAAAGTCAAGCCACAGAAGTTTCTTATGTTAAGGTGCATTAGAAATGAAGTTTTAGTTTCTTAAAATTAATTTGGTGTTAAAGGAAGGGGAGAGGAAGAGGAAAATAGGAAGAGGATAGGGGATGATGCCGATACATTCCATACTCTCGTATTAATAATCGATCGTACGCATTACTTCATATCGATATTTCTTTAGGTTATTACCAAAAATGTCAATGCTGTAAAATTTTTTATTATATTGTGCACATATACGAGGAATTGGGGAATTTTTTCGAATGTTTGTCCTACACGAGGGTAGATAAAATAAATCAGATTGTCGGGTTGATCTAGACGGAATATGAAAATTTATTAAATTGGTAAGTTCTGGTGAGTCCAGACCATTATTTAGGATTTTAAATAATAAGATTTGATCAAAAATTAGACGTCGTGTTTGGAGGGAGTTAAAATTATGAAATTTAATGGATTCGGTATAATTTGAGAAGTGTAAGTTTAGTTTATAATTTATGTGTTTAATTTTTTTTTTTGAATTCTTTCGATATGGGCTTGGTATAAAGGAGTCCAGATCGGTGTACAGTGTTCCAGGTGCGGGCGAATATATGAGGTGTAAAGGGAATATAGAGTGTTTATGTTGTGGAAGGGTTTTGCTATGCGAATTATAAATCCCAGCATTTTATTGGCTTTGTTAATGATGGTTTACACTAGTAAAATATGTTTACTAGTAAATTCAAATTAAGTATTCCTCCATTGGTCACCATGAAACAGGCAGCTGCCTAGTATGGTGCTCTAATGTATCTTCTCTAAATAAATGTATTAATCATGTAACATGTACTTATAAATAAAAAATAAATATTGATGATTGTATGCATGTGCGAACATACTTGATTTATTTACTATTTTAGGTCCTATATTTAGTATTTAAATTCATTATTATTTATAGTTTTGGTATTTTGTGTGAAGTGTATGCACCAGGGTGCATTTAAAAAAAACAGTTTATTAGTGCCTTTTTTCATTTGTCGCCAGTGTATTTGGTATTTAAGTCGGAAATTAGCATTGTGGTCCAACATTGTGGAGGAACATTTAAATTAACATGTGGCTCTTAGTGGCCGGCAATTAAGAGTTCGGTTGGACAAATAAACGCCGAATGCGATTTACGACGCTATAAAAAAATATCCGGGAAAGTAAACCATAGAACAATTAAACTGGATTCCCAAACAGCCTTGGAATTTTCATGTTATATTTCAAACCATAAAATTTTAATACAAAATGTTTTGTCGGTAAATAAAATCATAATACTAACAATGATATTGGTAATTAAAGCGCCCAGCTTCCGTTTGACACGAATTATATGTTTATAAACATATGTATATTAGTGGTATTTTTTATATAAAATATCATTTAGGAATGTGTGCTTCACTGGGTGCTTGTGCTAACATTGCCTTCCGGTGCTGCATCTTCCATGAGACCCATTTTACAATATACAAAATATCATTTAGGAATGTGTGCTTCACTGGGTGCTTGTGCTAACATTGCCTCCCGGTGCTGCATCTTCCATGAGACCCATTTTACAATATACAAAATATCATTTAGGAATGTGTGCTTCACTGGGTGCTTGTGCTAACATTGCCTCCCGGTGCTGCATCTTCCATGAGACCCATTTTACAATATACAAAATATCATTTAGGAATGTGTGCTTCACTGGGTGCTTGTGCTAACATTGCCTCCCCGTGCTGCCTCTTCCATGAGACCCATTTTACAATATACAAAATATCATTTAGGAATGTGTGCTTCACTGGGTGTTTGTGCTAACATTGCCTTCCGGTGCTGCATCTTCCATGAGACCCATTTTACAATATACAAAATATCATTTAGGAATGTGTGCTTCACTGGGTGCTTGTGCTAACATTGCCTCCCGGTGCTGCATCTTCCATGAGACCCATTTTACAATATAAAAAATATCATTTAGGAATGTGTGCTTCACTGGGTGCTTGTGCTAACATTGCCTCCCGGTGCTGCATCTTCCATGAGACCCATTTTACAATATAAAAAATATCATTTAGGAATGTGTGCTTCACTGGGTGCTTGTGCTAACATTGCCTCCCGGTGCTGCATCTTCCATGAGACCCATTTTACAATATACAAAATATCATTTAGGAATGTGTGCTTCACTGGGTGCTTGTGCTAACATTGCCTCCCGTTGCTGCATCTTCCATGAGACCCATTTTACAATATACAAAATATCATTTAGGAATGTGTGCTTCACTGGGTGCTTGTGCTAACATTGCCTCCCGGTGCTGCATCTTCCATGAGACCCATTTTACAATATACAAAATATAATTTAGGAATGTGTGCTTCACTGGGTGCTTGTGCTAACATTGCCTCCCCGTGCTGCCTCTTCCATGAGACCCATTTTATAATATACAAAATGTGTATGTAAATAGAATAGACTGTTTCGTAATCAAATTAAATAAAACTAACTCAAATTAAATATTAAGAAATAAAATAAAAACAGGGACTAAAAATAAAATAATAAAGGCAGTTTTAAAATTTTTTGTAATATATATGTAATTCTTGGTACGGTTGTGTATCATATGTGTGCTAAGTATATTTGGTAATATGTATGTAATTCTTGGTACGGTTGTGTATTTTTTATTTTTATTTTATTTTATTTTATTAGGAACATTAACAGGTTTATAACATAATATGCATAGAGAGAGAGAAAAAATAAATAAAAGAATTAGGTTACAACCCAATAACCAATGTTCACATCATGCAATAAAGATAAAGAAGGTTAAAAAGCAATAAACAAACAAAGAAAACAAAGAAAGGTTAAAAACAAAGAAATGTTAAAAACAAGGAAATAATAAGAGAAAATGTATAAACACATACATACATATATATACATACACATGCATATACACATATAAATACATACGTACACACATACATATACATAGTTGCATACATACATACGCATACATACATGCATACATACATATGTACATACACACACGTACATTTGATATTAAATACAAATAATATGTAAGAGTGATAATGAATAAATGATGAATGTAATGTATTAAATTTAGAAAAGGGTTAATTATTACAATACTCTGTTAACAATTTTTTTAAAAGTTCCTAAGGTACACGACAGGATATCAGCATCAAAATAAGTTTTATTATAATGATTCATACGTGTGCTATGTATATTTGGTAATATGTATGTAATTATTGGTACGGTTGTGTATAATATGTGTGCTATGTGTATTCGGTAATATGTATGTAATTATTTGTTCGGTTGTGTATAATACGTTTACTATGTATATTTGGTAATTATTGGTACGGTTGGGTATAATATGTTTACTATGTATGTTTGGTAATATGTATGTAATTATTGGTACGGTTGTGGATAATATGTTTAAGTAATATGTATGTAATATTTGTTTGGTTGTGTATAATATGTCCTACTATGTATATTTTTTATTCTTTCAAGATAAAGAATATACATTTCTTAGTTACCGATATAACTATATATTATTTTTTATGTCATGTTTCAAAATCTAAAAGAAACTTACGATTTCTAGAAAGGAATTTTCGATTTTTGGGTGCTAATTTTACACCAGAACATTTAAAATCAAAACTTGCTAATAATAGCAAATTCTACAAAGACCTCATGAAATTTGGAACACCGATATTAAACCTTTTAAAAACAAGACACAGCATTTTTTATGAATGTTTATTTTTTACAATTGGGTACATATTTATTTATTTACAATGTTGCGGACTTTGAAAAGTTTAAGGCTTTTTGTGAGAGATAAAATAATGTGCGATGGCCGAAAGCTAAAAGGAGCAACATTGGTAAATTGTTAGGTAAACAAAAAAAAACATTTAAAGTAACCTACACGTTTATAGGTAGTCACGTAGGTTAACCATATGTAATTTTTATAGCTTGAATTGCACGTGAATAGGGAGAATTTGTGCATAAATATGAATGTAATAAATGATTTTTTCAATAATAAATATAATTCAAAGCCTTGTGAATCTGGCTGGGTATTTACGACTTCGCGTGTCGCTATTTCCCCATGAATTTCCCCATCTCCTCGCCTCGCAATATGACCCCCGCGGCCTTTCCCACCACAAGGAGGACCCTAACTCTTCTCCATTACTAAACTTGTCTTTTCCGTTAACTAACCTTTAGCCAGTCGTTAATGCTTTCTACCATAACAGTAATAATTACAATTCGTGACTTAAACCCTGAATTATCACTAATTATATGTATTTTAAATTACGTACTTTAAACAAAACTCAATAATAGAATAGTTAAAAGTAATGCATACCAAGATTTTAACTTACACAACTAACGATAATAACGAAAGTAGAGGTCAATTCTAGTTTGGGAACTGTTTCGTAGTCTCATTGCTTGTACGAGTATATCGGCAGAGCTCCGGTTTCATACAGATTGTAAAAATACATTTTAATTTGAATGAAACATATTCCATGAATTTCGAAGGCAATTTGTCACATTTTAATTATTTTCATTCGTGAATATTTCCTTTGTGCGCCGGTCCCTATTTTGTGGAGCCAGTCAGCCTATGAAATCACAACTTTCGCTTGGTTCAAGATAACACCGAAAAAATGTGAGCATTTTATTTCATTTGGAAACTTATGTTTGTAAAAATATGTTGATTTGAAATTTTGTGAAATGAAATCTCTGAAATACATCACAAGCGTCGCAGATGAATACAAACATAAATATTGATAATTCATAATTTACGCGTTACCCCCAAAACATTGAGAAAAACGAGTTTGAGATAAATCAAGTAAAAATTCTTACAGATACATAAGTATGCAGGCCCTACTTAAGAATTCATGGCATTCCTAACTGTCTCTCAATACAAATCTAGTCCATTGAATATTTGGTGATGGTTGTATATCACATATCAATCTCGTATACATTCCGTGTTAGATATAATCATGAATATTCATAAAGTTTATAATAAATATACGAGAAGCTATGTATTTTTACATCGAATCGATCAACATTAAATTAAACTGGGCTACTTAAATATTAATAATAATAACATAGCATTTATATAGCGCAGTTTAGTGTCATTTCACTTCAAGTGCGCTTTACTATAACAAACTTAAAACGATAATATAGTATTAGCGGTCATGTTCTTAAAATTATTCCTGCAGTGCGCCTTACCTTTAAAATACATGTAGGTATTCGATATATTTTTGACCTTCACATCTTCGACCACATCTTCAAACACTGGCCTTCTATCAGAAGACTAACTAACTTACTAACTTTGTAACTTACTAACTTATTTACTAACAAACTAAACATCTCGCAGAGAGGACGGACCGCCACACAACTATTTATTGGCATACGCTCTTTACTTCATTCATTACATACATATATGTATCAGCTCAGACATTGTCTTCTGTTATTCTGACTCTTCAAAAGATCCTGCTGTTATTTGATACTAAGTATTGGATCTATTGCGTCGTCTGAAGGTATTACCATCTATTCAATATAATACCTACTTACCCGTAACAGCGTCAGCCTGGTAATCTGAAGGTATATCGCCATCTATCCAATATAATACTAACTTATTTACTAACAAACTAAACATCACGCAGAGAGGACGGACCGCCACACAACTATTTATTGGCATACGCTCTTTACTTCATTCATTACATACATATATGTATCAGCTCAGACATTGTCTTCTGTTATTCTGACTCTTTAAAAGATCCTACTGTTATTTGATACTAAGTATTGGATCTATTGCTTCGTCTGAAGGTATGAATATATATATGTATGTATATATCACCATCTATTCAATGTAATAGCATCAGCCTGGTAATCTGAAGGTATATCGCCATCTATCCAATATAATACTAACTTATTTACTAACAAACTAAACATCTCGCAGAGAGGACGGACCGCCACACAACTATTTATTGGCATACGCTCTTTACTTCATTCATTACATACATATATGTATCAGCTCAGACATTGTCTTCTGTTATTCTGACTCTTCAAAAGATCCTACTGTTATTTGATACTAAGTATTGGATCTATTGCTTCGTCTGAAGGTATTACCATATATTCAATATAATACCTACTTACCCGTAACAGCGTCAGCCTGGTAATCTGAAGGTATATCGCCATCTATCCAATATAATACTAACTTATTTACTAACAAACTAAACATCACGCAGAGAGGACGGACCGCCACAAAACTATTTATTGGCATACGCTCTTTACTTCATTCATTATATACATATATGTATCAGCTCAGACATTGTCTTCTGTTATTCTGACTCTTCAAAAGATCCTGCTGTTATTTGATACTAATTATTGGATCTATTGCTTCGTCTGAAGGTATTACCATCTATTCAATGTAATAGCATCAGCCTGGTAATCTGAAGGTATATCGCCATCTATCCAATATAATACCTACCTACCAGTAATAGCATCAGCCTGGTAATCTGAAGATATATCGCCATCTATCCAATATAATACTAACTTATTTACTAACAAACTAAACATCACGCAGAGAGGACGGACCGCCACACAACTATTTATTGGCATACGCTCTTTACTTCATTCATTACATACATTTATGTATCAGCTCAGACATTGTCTTCTGTTATTCTGACTCTTCAAAAGATCCTACTGTTATTTGATACTAAGTATTGGATCTATTGCTTCGTCTGAAGGTATTACCATCTATTCAATATAATACCTACTTACCCGTAACAGCGTCAGCCTGGTAATCTGAAGGTATATCGCCATCTATCCAATATGATATTAACTTATTTACTAACAAACTAAACATCACGCAGAGAGGACGGACCGCCACACAACTATTTATTGGCATACGCTCTTTACTTCATTCATTACATACATATATGTATCAGCTCAGACATTGTCTTCTGTTATTCTGACTCTTTAAAAGATCCTACTGTTATTTGATACTAAGTATTGGATCTATTGCTTCGTCTGAAGGTATGAATATATATATGTATGTATATATCACCATCTATTCAATGTAATAGCATCAGCCTGGTAATCTGAAGGTATATCGCCATCTATCCAATATAATACTAACTTATTTACTAACAAACTAAACATCACGCAGAGAGGACGGACCGCCACACAACTATTTATTGGCATACGCTCTTTACTTCATTCATTACATACATTTATGTATCAGCTCAGACATTGTCTTCTGTTATTCTGACTCTTCAAAAGATCCTACTGTTATTTGATACTAAGTATTGGATCTATTGCTTCGTCTGAAGGTATTACCATCTATTCAATATAATACCTACTTACCCGTAACAGCGTCAGCCTGGTAATCTGAAGGTATATCGCCATCTATCCAATATAATACTAACTTATTTACTAACAAACTAAACATCACGCAGAGAGGACGGACCGCCACACAACTATTTATTGGCATACGCTCTTTACTTCATTCATTACATACATATATGTATCAGCTCAGACATTGTCTTCTGTTATTCTGACTCTTTAAAAGATCCTACTGTTATTTGATACTAAGTATTGGATCTATTGCTTCGTCTGAAGGTATGAATATATATATGTATGTATATATCACCATCTATTCAATGTAATAGCATCAGCCTGGTAATCTGAAGGTATATCGCCATCTATCCAATATAATACTAACTTATTTACTAACAAACTAAACATCACGCAGAGAGGACGGACCGCCACACAACTATTTATTGGCATACGCTCTTTACTTCATTAATTACATACACATATGTATCAGCTCAGACATTGTCTTCTGTTATTCTGACTCTTCAAAAGATCCTACTGTTATTTGATACTAAGTATTGGATCTATTGCTTCGTCTGAAGGTATTACCATCTATTCAATATAATACCTACTTACCCGTAACAGCGTCAGCCTGGTAATCTGAAGGTATATCGCCATCTATCCAATATAATACTAACTTATTTACTAACAAACTAAACATCACGCAGAGAGGACGGACCGCCACAAAACTATTTATTGGCATACGCTCTTTACTTCATTCATTATATACATATATGTATCAGCTCAGACATTGTCTTCTGTTATTCTGACTCTTCAAAAGATCCTGCTGTTATTTGATACTAATTATTGGATCTATTGCTTCGTCTGAAGGTATTACCATCTACTCAATGTAATAGCATCAGCCTGGTAATCTGAAGGTATATCGCCATCTATCCAATATAATACCTACCTACCAGTAATAGCATCAGCCTGGTAATCTGAAGGTATATCGCCATCTATCCAATATAATACTAACTTATTTACTAACAAACTAAACATCACGCAGAGAGGACGGACCGCCACACAACTATTTATTGGCATACGCTCTTTACTTCATTCATTACATACATTTATGTATCAGCTCAGACATTGTCTTCTGTTATTCTGACTCTTCAAAAGATCCTACTGTTATTTGATACTAAGTATTGGATCTATTGCTTCGTCTGAAGGTATTACCATCTATTCAATATAATACCTACTTACCCGTAACAGCGTCAGCCTGGTAATCTGAAGGTATATCGCCATCTATCCAATATAATACTAACTTATTTACTAACAAACTAAACATCACGCAGAGAGGACGGACCGCCACACAACTATTTATTGGCATACGCTCTTTACTTCATTCATTACATACATATATGTATCAGCTCAGACATTGTCTTCTGTTATTCTGACTCTTTAAAAGATCCTACTGTTATTTGATACTAAGTATTGGATCTATTGCTTCGTCTGAAGGTATGAATATATATATGTATGTAAATATCACCATCTATTCAATGTAATAGCATCAGCCTGGTAATCTGAAGGTATATCGCCATCTATCCAATATAATACTAACTTATTTACTAACAAACTAAACATCTCGCAGAGAGGACGGACCGCCACACAACTATTTATTGGCATACGCTCTTTACTTCATTCATTACATACATATATGTATCAGCTCAGACATTGTCTTCTGTTATTCTGACTCTTCAAAAGATCCTACTGTTATTTGATACTAAGTATTGGATCTATTGCTTCGTCTGAAGGTATTACCATCTATTCAATATAATACCTACTTACCCGTAACAGCGTCAGCCTGGTAATCTGAAGGTATATCGCCATCTATCCAATATAATACTAACTTATTTACTAACAAACTAAACATCACGCAGAGAGGGCGGACCGCCACACAACTATTTATTGGCATACGCTCTTTACTTCATTCATTACATACATATATGTATCAGCTCAGACATTGTCTTCTGTTATTCTGACTCTTTAAAAGATCCTACTTTTATTTGATACTAAGTATTGGATCTATTGCTTCGTCTGAAGGTATGAATATATATATGTATGTATATATCACCATCTATTCAATGTAATAGCATCAGCCTGGTAATCTGAAGGTATATCGCCATCTATCCAATATAATACTAACTTATTTACTAACAAACTAAACATCACGCAGAGAGGACGGACCGCCACACAACTATTTATTGGCATACGCTCTTTACTTCATTCATTACATACATATATGTATCAGCTCAGACATTGTCTTCTGTTATTCTGACTCTTCAAAAGATCCTACTGTTATTTGATACTAAGTATTGGATCTATTGCTTCGTCTGAAGGTATTACCATCTATTCAATATAATACCTACTTACCCGTAACAGCGTCAGCCTGGTAATCTGAAGGTATATCGCCATCTATCCAATATAATACTAACTTATTTACTAACAAACTAAACATCACGCAGAGAGGACGGACCGCCACAAAACTATTTATTGGCATACGCTCTTCACTTCATTCATTATATACATATATGTATCAGCTCAGACATTGTCTTCTGTTATTCTGACTCTTCAAAAGATCCTGCTGTTATTTGATACTAATTATTGGATCTATTGCTTCGTCTGAAGGTATTACCATCTATTCAATGTAATAGCATCAGCCTGGTAATCTGAAGGTATATCGCCATCTATCCAATATAATACCTACCTACCAGTAATAGCATCAGCCTGGTAATCTGAAGGTATATCGCCATCTATCCAATATAATACTAACTTATTTACTAACAAACTAAACATCACGCAGAGAGGACGGACCGCCACACAACTATTTATTGGCATACGCTCTTTACTTCATTCATTACATACATTTATGTATCAGCTCAGACATTGTCTTCTGTTATTCTGACTCTTCAAAAGATCCTACTGTTATTTGATACTAAGTATTGGATCTATTGCTTCGTCTGAAGGTATTACCATCTATTCAATATAATACCTACTTACCCGTAACAGCGTCAGCCTGGTAATCTGAAGGTATATCGCCATCTATCCAATATAATACTAACTTATTTACTAACAAACTAAACATCACGCAGAGAGGACGGACCGCCACACAACTATTTATTGGCATACGCTCTTTACTTCATTCATTACATACATATATGTATCAGCTCAGACATTGTCTTCTGTTATTCTGACTCTTTAAAAGATCCTACTGTTATTTGATACTAAGTATTGGATCTATTGCTTCGTCTGAAGGTATGAATATATATATGTATGTATATATCACCATCTATTCAATGTAATAGCATCAGCCTGGTAATCTGAAGGTATATCGCCATCTATCCAATATAATACTAACTTATTTACTAACAAACTAAACATCTCGCAGAGAGGACGGACCGCCACACAACTATTTATTGGCATACGCTCTTTACTTCATTCATTACATACATATATGTATCAGCTCAGACATTGTCTTCTGTTATTCTGACTCTTCAAAAGATCCTACTGTTATTTGATACTAAGTATTGGATCTATTGCTTCGTCTGAAGGTATTACCATCTATTCAATATAATACCTACTTACCCGTAACAGCGTCAGCCTGGTAATCTGAAGGTATATCGCCATCTATCCAATATAATACTAACTTATTTACTAACAAACTAAACATCACGCAGAGAGGACGGACCGCCACACAACTATTTATTGGCAAACGCTCTTTACTTCATTCATTACATACATATATGTATCAGCTCAGACATTGTCTTCTGTTATTCTGACTCTTCAAAAGATCTTACTGTTATTTGATACTAAGTATTGGATCTATTGCTTCGTCTGAAGGTATTACCATCTATTCAATGTAATAGCATCAGCCTGGTAATCTGAAGGTATATCGCCATCTATCCAATATAATACCTACCTACCAGTAATAGCATCAGCCTGGTAATCTGAAGGTATATCGCCATCTATCCAATATAATACTAACTTATTTACTAACAAACTAAACATCACGCAGAGAGGACGGACCGCCACACAACTATTTATTGGCATACGCTCTTTACTTCATTCATTACATACATTTATGTATCAGCTCAGACATTGTCTTCTGTTATTCTGACTCTTCAAAAGATCCTACTGTTATTTGATACTAAGTATTGGATCTATTGCTTCGTCTGAAGGTATTACCATCTATTCAATATAATACCTACTTACCCGTAACAGCGTCAGCCTGGTAATCTGAAGGTATATCGCCATCTATCCAATATAATACTAACTTATTTACTAACAAACTAAACATCACGCAGAGAGGACGGACCGCCACACAACTATTTATTGGCATACGCTCTTTACTTCATTCATTACATACATATATGTATCAGCTCAGACATTGTCTTCTGTTATTCTGACTCTTTAAAAGATCCTACTGTTATTTGATACTAAGTATTGGATCTATTGCTTCGTCTGAAGGTATGAATATATATATGTATGTATATATCACCATCTATTCAATGTAATAGCATCAGCCTGGTAATCTGAAGGTATATCGCCATCTATCCAATATAATACTAACTTATTTACTAACAAACTAAACATCTCGCAGAGAGGACGGACCGCCACACAACTATTTATTGGCATACGCTCTTTACTTCATTCATTACATACATATATGTATCAGCTCAGACATTGTCTTCTGTTATTCTGACTCTTCAAAAGATCCTACTGTTATTTGATACTAAGTATTGGATCTATTGCTTCGTCTGAAGGTATTACCATCTATTCAATATAATACCTACTTACCCGTAACAGCGTCAGCCTGGTAATCTGAAGGTATATCGCCATCTATCCAATATAATACTAACTTATTTACTAACAAACTAAACATCACGCAGAGAGGACGGACCGCCACAAAACTATTTATTGGCATACGCTCTTTACTTCATTCATTATATACATATATGTATCAGCTCAGACATTGTCTTCTGTTATTCTGACTCTTCAAAAGATCCTGCTGTTATTTGATACTAATTATTGGATCTATTGCTTCGTCTGAAGGTATTACCATCTATTCAATGTAATAGCATCAGCCTTGTTATCTGAAGGTATATCGCCATCTATCCAATATAATACCTACCTACCAGTAATAGCATCAGCCTGGTAATCTCAAGGTATATTGCCATCTATCCAATATAATACCTACCTACCCTATAACAACGTCAGCCTATAGTAATCTGAAGGTGTTGCCATCTATCCAATATAATTTTTGTTATTCGTTACGAATATATACGAATAACAAAGATTATGACAATGTACAAGTTATAAATAATAACATTTCCAGAATAGTAATGGGGCTAAATAACTATTATGCAGAATCAGTGGACATCAAATTATCGCAGCATAAATTTTAAAGATTGTTGCAGGGGCAGTTAAGTTATGTAAGATGCCCATAAAAATGGCGTTTAATTAATAATTAAATTGATAATTTCTTCGAACAGGCACTGCCTGGTTAAAACTATAATAGCGCTCTTGAGGCGATTTTTGTATGGGCCATTATGTATTCACACCTGTGTTGCAACACAATGTAATAATAATAATGGATTATTTGTATAGCGCCGTTTTCGCGAGAAAATCACCTCAAAGGCGCTTACTTATCCATATTATTATAAATCATAACCATGTCTTATATTATAAATCATAACCTTGTTTTCGGACTTCGGACCCTTCAAGATGTGCCCAGGAGATTGGTAAAGTCATCAAATCGGCGATGGATGGCTTCATACAATCGACTACTAAAGAAACTGGTGTGGCCTCAAAGCCGTGGTTCAGTCGACAATGCTCCGAAGCAGTTCGACGAAAAAACGCGGCTTACCGAGCCTACAACACATCTCGAACGCCCGAAAGCAGATCAGCATACAACAAATCGGCAAAGGAATGCAAGAGAATCATTAATAGATCAAAATTCGAACACGACCTGCAGATCAGCAAAAAGCTGGCTGCCTACCCGCATGGCAGCAGAGCATTCTGGTCGCTTGCGGGCTCAATAGGTCGGAATTTTTGCAAACCCAGTTTGCCACCTCTTACCAGACCTGACGGCTCACTAGCAATCACCGCCACCGAAAAGGCTAACCTATTAGGGAAAATGTTTGCGGAAAACTCGACCCTCGACGACGGAGGTGCTGTTCCGCCGTCGGTTCCTCACTGCGGCTTCTATATGAAAAAGCTGAGGATCCGGCATCGGCATGTACTCCACGTCATACGGGGGCTCGATGTTAACAAAGCTAGTGGACCTGATGGAATACCTGCCCTGGTATTGCAGAGGTGTGCTGCGGAAATAGATCCAGTTTTGACAAAGCTCTTCAAAATGTCCCTGAAGTGTGGCACTGTGCCCTCTGGTAGGAAAAAAGCGGTCATTCACCCTATTCCCAAGAAAGGTGACCGCTCCAACCCGGCCAACTACCGCCCCATAGCGATCACATCAGTTCTGTCCAAAGTGATGGAACGTGTGATCAACGACAAACTGCTCACATACCTCGAGAAGAACAAAATTATCAACGACCGTCAATACGGATTCCGGCGGAACCGCTCGTGCGGTGATCTTCTCGCGTATGTGACGCATGTTTGGGGGCGGCCCCTGGAACGTCACGGTGAGACCCAAACGGTCACACTAGACATATCCAAGGCCTTTGACCGGGTCTGGCACCGAGGACTTGTCAACAAATTGCATTCTTACGGACTTCCCGCATCCCTGTGTACGTGGACTGCTGACTTTTTAAGGAATAGGTCGATTCAGGCGGTTGCTGATGGTTTCACCTCTTCCTCGCATTCCATAAATGCTGGCGTCCCACAGGGATCGGTTCTGTCTCCGACTTTGTTTTTGTTGCACATCAATGACCTTTTGACATGTGCACCGATTCATTGTTACGCAGATGACAGTACAGTTCATGATTGCTTTTTGTTTGACAAGCCCCCAAAGGGCACACAAACTCCAACGACTCGGAGGGCTTTGAAGCAGAGAATGGACGGTTATCTCGAGAGTATTTCCTCCTGGGGTAAAAATAATCTCGTCGAATTTAATGTTTCAAAGACCCAATCCTGTCTGATTACGTCTAAAAGGGATCCAAATGATAATCTAGTCTCCTTCAACGGAAGCAATCTTCCGAACAGGCCTTCCATTGATATGCTTGGTGTAACTATAAGTGACCAGCTCAGGTACGGGGGCTCCATCGAAGCCAGAGTAAAGTTAAATATGATTTAAGATTTTCACGGCCAAAAGTATTTTTGTTATTTGTTTTTGGGGTGTTATGCCGTGTTGCGCTAACTCCTTCTTTAGCCAACGTTTCGGACAGCATTGCAGTGTCCATCATCAGGGCAGATGTGTTATTTTAGACACTGCAATGCTGTCCGAAACGTTGGCTAAAGAAGGAGTTAGCGCAACACGGCATAACACCCCAAAAACAAATAACAGAGTAAAGTTGGCCTCTCAGAAGCTGGGCGTACTGTACAGGGCCCGCAGATACTTTAATAATACACAACTGCTGACCCTGTACAAATCGCAAGTGCGCCCTACTGTCGAATTTGGCAGCCATCTCTGGTCCGGAGCCCCTAAATACCGGAAAAAAACCCTAGACTCTGTGCAGAAACGGGAGGTCCGTTTGATAGATTCCCCAATCTTAACAAACGGACTGCAATCTTTAGAGCACAGGCGTCAGGTAGGTATGCTGTCCTTGTTCTATCGGTATTACAATGGAAGATGCTCTGAGGAACTAGCGTCATTGATCCCTTCGGCACCGGTGCGTAGTCGGGATACACGCCAAACGCGCGCCCAACATTTGTACACGGTTGACATTTGTCACATGAGAACGGGTCGCTTCTACGATTCGTTCTTAAGTTCCACAGCTCGGCTGTGGAACGAACTGCCGGCCTCTGTGTTTCCTCCCTCCTACAACATGGGACTCTTCAAGACCCATGTTCACTCCTTCCTCTCCACAAAAAGACCCTCCACACAGCATCCCCAAAGATGACATAGGCCCTGAGGGAAATTATTTTCTTCAGGGCCTCCTGTGTGGAGTTAATATAAAAAAAAAAAAAAAATGTCTACATTTATTTCTATATATTTTCTTGTATAAAATATGCAAATCATCCAAATATTATTATTACTAAGCTATTTATTTGTGGCTGATATAATTATGCAATTCCACGGATGTAGGTAGACATGATACTATACACACGAAATCTGGAGGAGGCCCACCACTTCCCCGCCCTGTTTTAGGTACTGATGGTACCCCTTCAGAGCTCTCTCAAGGACGCTAATTTTTTGATATAACGAGTCTACATTTAAAATTTCAAAACAAGACCTCCAAAATGTCCATGCATACAATGTTATTCGCAGTATGCAAGTGCTGCGTATTAGTAACCTGTTAGTAAAATCTACTCTATTTGGTTAGTTTAACAGGTCATATGTACAAGGTATCAACAATAACGGGTAAAAATAATAATTTACAGCCACCTGCAAAAATGAAAAATTATGAGACAAAAGAAAATGGTGAAATGTACACCTCATTTTTTGTGAGGGGGTGTCGTCACCCGCTCCCAGGCAGTCCTAGGGAGAGAAATCAGGGCATTGGATGGGTTTCACGAGGATCAGGTTCCGCGCCCCTAAGCCAGGAAACCGGTTGTGCCTCGACGAAAGATGTAAGTTGGGGTTGGGAAGATCCCAAAGACCATGAGAAGAAAGCGTCGGAGAACCTGGAGGCAGGGCGGAAGGTCACCAATTAACGATCAGCCCATCTTCAGTCCCGTTCCTGGCCTCAGGGGAGGCACTGATGGCAGGCGACGGCACCAATCC
This sequence comes from Hesperophylax magnus, assembly GCA_026573805.1. Taxonomy (NCBI): domain Eukaryota; kingdom Metazoa; phylum Arthropoda; class Insecta; order Trichoptera; family Limnephilidae; genus Hesperophylax; species Hesperophylax magnus. Next base: position 321,224 of record JAIUSX010000221.1, on the reverse strand, counting down.
CTCATCGCGAAATGGTCGTCCAAGATGGGTATGCACGGACGAGGTCTTATGCCACCCCAGAGTTGGGGTACACCGGACAGAACAAAAAAAAGAAATCAGTTCAGTTCTGCTACCAGCAAGCACTTAACTCTGTAAAAACAATAATACAAAACACAATAAAAGAAGAAAATTGCGAAATAGATTTATACTGTCGCGTTATTTACAGGTCATCATCGAAAAAAAAAAGGTAGATCCTTATAAACAATAATTATACATGAAAGAGATATACATAATGCCAATAAAATTAGCAAAAATAAACAGGAAAATCTAATAATAACTATATCAAAAGAATTTTACAAAATTTACATATAGCGGTATGTTTACAGTAATAAAGTCCCGTAGTCCGATGAGGCCAGGAGCAACACCTGGCATTAAAAGCTACTGATTTTAATCTCAATTCTCGACTCTAAGATCAGACCATCTCTCGACCCAGATTTTTGTGTACTTCCTCAAGCACTCGAAATTCACCATGTTTGACACGAGATCAGAATTCCAAACTGGTCTCGTTGTTACTTCCAAACCGGCCAATAATTCATCTCTTGCATCCGTCATAATCTCACAGTGCCACAGAATGTGCTCAGCGGTTTGATCGGAACTACCACACGCGCAGTTCGGGTGTGGGGACAGGGAGAGTCTGTGTAGTCTCCCCCTGAACTCACCATGTCCTGATAATATTTGGGTCATGTGGTGATCCAATTTGATGAAAGCTCCTTCCATTCTGATTTTAACTGATGGGAAGAAGGAGAAGGTCCATCTTCCCATTTTCGACCTATCCCATCGAGACTGCCACTCGTTGAGTGATAAGTCACTCATTTGTTTCAGTAGACCAGGGAGAGTCCCTACCCCGCCCGGCGTAAGAATTACGCCGAGATGTGTAGCAGGTAGTCCTCTGGAGAGCTTCTTTTTTGTTAACACTTCCCTAATTTCCAGATCGATTGGTAAAATACCGGCCAACACGGGCAAAGCGTCCGAAGCAACGGTTCTGTATGCACCGGAGAGCGCCAGCAAGGGGGTTCGCTGACCCCTCTTGAGAGCCGAGAGTATAAGCGAATTCCCCAAACGGTGCTCCCACACAGAGGCGGCATACGAGACTTGCGCCACGTATATACCCCTATAAAGTAGTCGCAGGGCAGGGGAACGCAACCCCCACTCAGTTGTAGAGATTCTTCTCAGCTTAAAGAAAAGGGCCTGGGCCTTGCTGGAGACCTCTTTAACGTGAGTTAAGAAGGAGGACGATCGATCTAGAGTGACACCTAGATATTTGACTGAGTCTGCAAAGTGAATAGTGGAGGCTCCCATTTTGATGGAAGGGTTTCTTCTTCTACTGAGGAAACCTTTCATCAAGAGTCCCACGGTCTTTTGGGGGGCAAAATTCAACTTGTTTCTCACACCCCAGCTTAGGATTGCACGCAAACCTTCTTCAGCCTTTCCTTCCACTTCCCTTCTACTGTCCCCCGAGACCAAATACAATTTATCATCAGCGTAGTCGACCGATGTGCATCCTTCAGGTAAGGGTAACCTGGAGGAGTCGTCAAAATCAATATTCCAGTATTTAGGTCCCAAAATGGAGCCTTGCGGGCATCCCTTATCAACCTTCCGGACTATTTTTTGATCCCCATAAACGATCTCTATTGTACGGTCGTTTAAATAGTCACAGTTGATTTTGAAAAGGTCTTGTGGGCAACCTCTATTTTTAATTTTAGTAATCAACATCGGCCACCACGCATGATCGAAGGCACCAGTGATATCTAAGAAGATTCCAATTACGTACCTCTTTGGACAGACCTTCACCCATTCAAGCGCATACATGATGGCATGCTCGGTAGATTTCCCAGGGACAAAACCAAATTGCCGCTCACATGCTGGGGAAAGAGTTTGCTGCAACCGATTACTGATGAGTGTTTCCAAGATTTTGCTAAAAACAGGCAGGATGGTAATCGGACGGTAGGCCTTAACGTCCGTTCTTAGTTTATCGTTACCCTTTGGGATAATCTTGAGCACACCTCTCTTCCATTCCGTAGGGAAAACTCCTCTACGCAGACATGTCTCCATAACCTGGAACAACTCTTCCTTGGCATGGATCCAGACATTCTTCGCTATTATACCGTTAAGTCGATCATGCCCTGGTGCCTTCTTCGGACCCAAACCCTTGATTATAACGTCAATTTCGGCCTTAGAAATTTTTAACATTCTGTCCTCATGGTCGAGGATCCTAGGTGGAAGCCGTGACAGAGCTCTTATCTGTTTGTGGTGGTCGTTTTCCCCGGTTACTGAGTCTAGTGGAACTAATTTGTCCAGCAAGGTATTAAGAGTGCTGGTCACATCGGTACTCTCAGAGTTCCCATCGGGATTATCCGATATGATACTAGTCAAATACCGGTCAGATCCTTTTCCCGTTTTTTCGATTGCGCTGTGGATTGCACGAAATCTAACCGATACCAGAAATCACTTGTAATCACCGAAAGATCAAGTAATCAGTGGTCTCGATAGATTGAGCTTAGTGTGATTGTAGGCGCCATGCACAGAACCTACACAGATTAGCCTATTGCCATCGATATAGACTACGTGATAGTAGCCCCTGCTGAACAAAAATAACAATAAATCACGAGTGCGGTGGGGATGTACTTACCACGTAACCAGGCCTAACCGAGCAACCTCACACCTGTGCAACCATCAATTCCAGCTATGAGCAATAGTCTGGTTATTTCAAAACAAAACAAGAATAGTACCAGCAAATATTACGACTGCTTGTCTTATGCTACGTACACATACGCGAGGCGAACTGCCGAACTGAACCCCAACTTACGGGAAAGGAACGAAGCAACGGCAAAGGGCGCGAAACACCGCTTGCAGTTGCTTCGTTCCTTTCCGTAATTCGTGGCTCGGTTCGCAAATGTATACGTACCGTAATATCGAGAGGGAGTATGGCTAGAGAGGTCAAAAGGTCTCCGTTAACCAGTCTCTTTCGATCGTACCCGCCACACAGTACCTATACAAAGCTTACCCCACAAACCCGGGAACTTGGGGTATAACATTGTAACATTCGCCTGACATCGTGCATCTCCGTCCCATTTGAATTTCGTAAACACATTTCTGTATATGAAGTTTAATGCCCGGTTGGGGGAGATACTTGGATCACGAAACACGCGTGATTGTAGTGATCTAAAAATGGTCTCCCTGGAAGTCGACCACACCATTAATTTGTCCTAAAGATAAGAGAGCAGTCTATAATCGACTAATCGGAGGGCTAATCTAGTTCGCCGTAACAAAGCCCATCGCCTATTTCTGGATATAACTTGTCCGATAACATTAATAATTTATTGAGGCGATAATTGATTTATTCGTGGCCGCGTCGCGAGAATAAGGCGGCCTTTGTGTTGGCCGGTGTTGGTTTATTTGGACGATTCAGACCGCCTACTTTGATTAATGCAAATAGATCTGGAATCTACGCTAATTTATTGCATTGTCAATTTATTCCTAGGCCAATTGATATGTTACATACGTTATACATTGTGCAAGAAACTGCCAAATTTAAAACATTTCTTCTTAGAGATTTATTGCATATCTTGTTGAAGTTGTATTTTTAAAACGACCCGATCTGGACACTTTCAAATTTCTATCAAATTGTTTTGTTTGCACCGAATTAAATAGTGACGATCACTCACAACAGCTATATCAAGTATTATCTAAGTTATCTAGAGGTAATTACGAGACTAATTTAATATTGGGATCTATCACCCCAAATCGGAAAATAGCAGTCTACAGAAAATAAATACTGAAAAGGGAATAGGAACCTGCCAAAAAAAGGATAGTGAAGAATGTTAGTCCAGCCTTTAAATTATAAATAATATAGATTTAGATTTAGGGCGATAAGGAGAATATCAACTTTGATGTAAATTGCAAAATACCAGTAAAATTTATATTTTAAACCTATTACTATGCACTTTACCTGGCTTTGATTTTAAGTATTGTTTGAGAGCAGAGCTTCATCCGTTTTTCCACTGAGATTATGATAAAATAAATTTAAAAAAATACTAGCGCAGACCCAGAATCGAGAATTTTAAACTATTAAGTAAATAATATTGTTTAATTATCTATCAACCTTCAACAACTCATCAATACGGCAGAATTTGTTAAATTGAATAATAATGTAACGTTTAAAAGAAAAACTTTAAACTAAATTGGAGTTCTCCACTAAAATAAATATATTCTCAAACTTATAAAGTACACGTGAAGATTGCAAAATGTGGTCATTCCGAGAAATTTAATCGCTGTCACGGAGAGCTTTTTCCCTTTCTTTAGCGAAACGCTTCAAATACAAACTTTTCGGTCTGCTGCAGACGTCAATTAGTATTCACATTATCAGATTTGGTTTTTAGAAGCAAGAAACAAGCACAAACCGGAGGAAGCCACTTAAAACTGTATTACGTTCCGCACAGCGTATCATAATATATTATTCCACATACCACATGTGGAGTTGTTTGTTGGTAGTGTCTTCTTGCTTCTCTCGTCATTAGCAAATGTCGTCGGGTCTTTCGTTGTTGATGTTTCCTAGCGCACCCGACATGCGCCTAGCGGGAAGCGTGCGCTGCCTGGCTGGGCTCTCAACAGGTTGGGTTTAGGGTTTGCAATTCCGCAACGTCAATAAGCCGTGGCAATCTTTGACAATGAAAGATGAACTGAACTTGGTTTCAGGAAGAGGGAATAGAGCCGCAACTCAAACTAGAAACTCCGGTTTTGAAGAAAGATATGTTCATTTTTTTAAATCGGATTTATCAGAGGGAGATACCTTCAGACAGTCCCACCACCACTGGTGTGGAAACAGAGAGAGGGTTTTCCGCTGCTGGGCTGCGGCGCACTTATGTCCGTTTATGGACGGGTGACAGGCCTCTCCACAGTCTATATGTTTTTTACGATATTTTTAAATCAAAGTCTTATACCTTCAGACAGTCCCACCACCACTGGTGTGGAAGCAGAGAGAGGGTTTTCCGCTGCTGGGCTGCGGCGCACTTATGTCCGTTTATGGACGGGTGACAGGCCTCTCCACAGTCTATATGTTTTTACGATATTTTTAAATCAAAGTCTTCTTGCGTTATAGGTAGACTTACGTTACCTTACCAACATCATTTTATAATATTACTTGTACCAAAGATGATTGATACGAAAATTTCTTTTAAATGACTTACTATGTCACCTTTTCAAAGCCTTTTTAATAATATACTGGTATCAAGTTAATTGAAACATAAATAAAATGTTGGTATTATTTCAATTTGATAGTCCTTAAAAATTCCGGGAGATATGAAAAGGGTGCGGGACTTGCAAACCCTAGTTGGGTTATTCGGTAGGTAGTAGTACTGGGTAGGCCGGGACAAGTCACCGGAGAAGACCGAACCAAATGAGCGTCTAAACCTAGTTGTGGGTTGTTCGGTAGGTAGTAGTACTAGGTAGGGCGGGACAAGTCATCGGAGAAGACCGAACCAAATGAGCGTCTAAACCTAGTTGTGGGTTGTTCGGTAGGTAGTAGTACTAGGTAGGGCGGAACAAGTCACTGGAGAAGACCGAACCAAATGAGCGTCTAAACCTAGTTGTGGGTTGTTCGGTAGGTAGTAGTACTAGGTAGGGCGGGACAAGTCACCGGAGAAGACCGAACCAAATGAGCGTCTAAACGTAGTTGTGGGTTGTTCGTTAGGTAGTAGTACTAGGTAGGGCGGGATAAGTCATCGGAGAAGACCGAACCAAATGAGCGTCTAAACCTAGTTGTGGGTTGTTCGGTAGGTAGTAGTACTAGGTAGGGCGGGACAAGTCACCGGAGAAGACCGAACCAAATGAGCGTCTAAACCTAGTTGTGGGTTGTTCGTTAGGTAGTAGTACTAGGTAGGGCGGGATAAGTCATCGGAGAAGACCGAACCAAATGAGCGTCTAAACCTAGTTGTGGGTTGTTCGGTAGGTAGTAGTACTAGGTAGGGCGGGACAAGTCATCGGAGAAGACCGAACCAAATGAGCGTCTAAACCTAGTTGTGGGTTGTTCGGTAGGTAGTAGTACTAGGTAGGGCGGGACAAGTCATCGGAGAAGACCGAACCAAATGAGCGTCTAAACCTAGTTGTGGGTTGTTCGGTAGGTAGTAGTACTAGGTAGGGCGGGACAAGTCACCGGAGAAGACCGAACCAAATAAGCGTCTAAACCTAGTTGTGGGTTGTTCGTTAGGTAGTAGTACTAGGTAGGGCGGGATAAATCATCGGAGAAGACCGAACCAAATGAGCGTCTAAACCTAGTTGTGGGTTGTTCGGTAGGTAGTAGTACTAGGTAGGGCGGGACAAGTCATCGGAGAAGACCGAACCAAATGAGCGTCTAAACCTAGTTGTGGGTTGTTCGGTAGGTAGTAGTACTAGGTAGGGCGGGACAAGTCACCGGAGAAGACCGAACCAAATGAGCGTCTAAACCTAGTTGTGGGTTGTTCGTTAGGTAGTAGTACTAGGTAGGGCGGGATAAGTCATCGGAGAAGACCGAACCAAATGAGCGTCTAAACCTAGTTGTGGGTTGTTCGGTAGGTAGTAGTACTAGGTAGGGCGGGATAAGTCATCGGAGAAGACCGAACCAAATGAGCGTCTAAACCTAGTTGTGGGTTGTTCGGTAGGTAGTAGTACTAGGTAGGGCGGGACAAGTCACCGGAGAAGACCGAACCAAATGAGCGTCTAAACCTAGTTGTGGGTTGTTCGGTAGGTAGTAGTACTAGGTAGGGCGGGACAAGTCACCGGAGAAGACCGAACCAAATGAGCGTCTAAACCTAGTTGTGGGTTGTTCGGTAGGTAGTAGTACTAGGTAGGGCGGGACAAGTCATCGGAGAAGACCGAACCAAATGAGCGTCTAAACCTAGTTGTGGGTTGTTCGGTAGGTAGTAGTACTAGGTAGGGCGGAACAAGTCACTGGAGAAGACCGAACCAAATGAGCGTCTAAACCTAGTTGTGGGTTGTTCGGTAGGTAGTAGTACTAGGTAGGGCGGGACAAGTCACCGGAGAAGACCGAACCAAATGAGCGTCTAAACGTAGTTGTGGGTTGTTCGTTAGGTAGTAGTACTAGGTAGGGCGGGATAAGTCATCGGAGAAGACCGAACCAAATGAGCGTCTAAACCTAGTTGTGGGTTGTTCGGTAGGTAGTAGTACTAGGTAGGGCGGGACAAGTCACCGGAGAAGACCGAACCAAATGAGCGTCTAAACCTAGTTGTGGGTTGTTCGTTAGGTAGTAGTACTAGGTAGGGCGGGATAAGTCATCGGAGAAGACCGAACCAAATGAGCGTCTAAACCTAGTTGTGGGTTGTTCGGTAGGTAGTAGTACTAGGTAGGGCGGGATAAGTCATCGGAGAAGACCGAACCAAATGAGCGTCTAAACCTAGTTGTGGGTTGTTCGGTAGGTAGTAGTACTAGGTAGGGCGGGACAAGTCACCGGAGAAGACCGAACCAAATGAGCGTCTAAACCTAGTTGTGGGTTGTTCGGTAGGTAGTAGTACTAGGTAGGGCGGGACAAGTCACCGGAGAAGACCGAACCAAATGAGCGTCTAAACCTAATTGTGGGTTGTTCGGTAGGTAGTAGTACTAGGTAGGGCGGGACAAGTCATCGGAGAAGACCGAACCAAATGAGCGTCTAAACCTAGTTGTGGGTTGTTCGGTAGGTAGTAGTACTAGGTAGGGCGGAACAAGTCACTGGAGAAGACCGAACCAAATGAGCGTCTAAACCTAGTTGTGGGTTGTTCGGTAGGTAGTAGTACTAGGTAGGGCGGGACAAGTCACCGGAGAAGACCGAACCAAATGAGCGTCTAAACGTAGTTGTGGGTTGTTCGTTAGGTAGTAGTACTAGGTAGGGCGGGATAAGTCATCGGAGAAGACCGAACCAAATGAGCGTCTAAACCTAGTTGTGGGTTGTTCGGTAGGTAGTAGTACTAGGTAGGGCGGGACAAGTCATCGGAGAAGACCGAACCAAATGAGCGTCTAAACCTAGTTGTGGGTTGTTCGGTAGGTAGTAGTACTAGGTAGGGCGGAACAAGTCACTGGAGAAGACCGAACCAAATGAGCGTCTAAACCTAGTTGTGGGTTGTTCGGTAGGTAGTAGTACTAGGTAGGGCGGGACAAGTCACCGGAGAAGACCGAACCAAATGAGCGTCTAAACGTAGTTGTGGGTTGTTCGTTAGGTAGTAGTACTAGGTAGGGCGGGATAAGTCATCGGAGAAGACCGAACCAAATGAGCGTCTAAACCTAGTTGTGGGTTGTTCGGTAGGTAGTAGTACTAGGTAGGGCGGGACAAGTCATCGGAGAAGACCGAACCAAATGAGCGTCTAAACCTAGTTGTGGGTTGTTCGGTAGGTAGTAGTACTAGGTAGGGCGGAACAAGTCACTGGAGAAGACCGAACCAAATGAGCGTCTAAACCTAGTTGTGGGTTGTTCGGTAGGTAGTAGTACTAGGTAGGGCGGGACAAGTCACCGGAGAAGACCGAACCAAATGAGCGTCTAAACCTAGTTGTGGGTTGTTCGGTAGGTAGTAGTACTAGGTAGGGCGGGACAAGTCACCGGAGAAGACCGAACCAAATGAGCGTCTAAACCTAGTTGTGGGTTGTTCGGTAGGACGGGACAAGTCACTGGAGAAGACTGAAACAAATGAGCGTCTAACGTCAATCAGCGAATACAAAATGTATAGTATATCTTTTATGAAATCTGTACTATGTACGCATGATAAATTATTTATCTAAAACCCCAGTTATCGGGGATAAAATTGGGGATGGGAAGAAGGTAACGTAGTGATTTGTGTTATAATATTTTATAATTAATAATCTCTGTATCATCAACAGTTGACTTTCATAATTTTTAAGATTTTTTTACATTTTACCAAAAATACAACCAATTATAGATTTTTTCCTTGTGTTAAGAAATGAACAGAACAGAATTATAAAAATAAAAATCCGTAATATTTAAAAATAATAAGAAGACATAAAACATGAATAAAATTAGTACAAAAACCACTTAAATTCATGTCAGAAATATACAAACGAAAGAAAATTTACTCGCGACATGTCAGAAAAGCACTATGTAATTTTTATATACAAACGATAGAAAAGTAAATCGTGACATGTCAGAAAAACACTAGGTATTCTATGTATTTTAATACAAACAATAGAAAAGTAAATCGTAACATGTCAGAAAAACACTAGGTATTTTATGTACTCGTGGCAGCGATGTGTGGCGGCGATGCGTGTGTGTGTATTTGTAATTTACGGTGGCTGCCCGAACCGTAAATTGTGTTCAGGAGATGGGAGATTGAAATGAGTGTCTGCGGTATTAATTAAATTTATTCGAGAGGACGAATATTACAATTTTACAGAACGCGGAGACGGTGGCAGACAAAGTAGAGAGAGTGGCGGTAGGATCGAATGTTGAAACCGGAATGAAGATTTCTCTTCTCGTGCTCGCTTGCGTCTAGCGGCGGATTAATTCAAGTTAGTGTTGCCACATGTGGGAGGAAATAAAGTAGTCCCAAATACTTTTTACATTATTTATTTAGCTCGCAAATGTCCACTCTTCATATTACGTTATAGTTAATAATTACATAGTCAGTTCAAGCAAGGATGTTGTTTACGGTTATTTTGAATAGGACAGACTAGCGTGTGGAGATTGCAGGTACGCGTCAGACAATTGGAAGAGAGGCAGAGAGCGAGCTAAAAGGACTAGAAAACAATTAAGTCAGTGGCGATATTAGTTTCCATTCAAATCTAGCTTGGAGGAAGGAATTCGAAGTGTGTTGTTTATTCAGTAGTGTGGAAGAAGGCATTTCAAGTGCGTGTTCTTTATGCAGTTGTACTGGACAGGAGTCCGCACAAGACGGTAGATTTGGGCGCCGGGTCCAAACCGTGTCTTCAACCGATGGGAATGCTCCTTTACGGCCGATGATGATGATAGTGGTATATTTTATGGCAATCTGCCAACCGCACCCGGTGCTCGGTGAATGTTGGGCACTGGTTGTGCTGTCGTCTCTGCTCGCTTCTGGCGTTTGGCGGTTTTCCTACGCAGGGCCGGCTGGTCTTGAAGAGGTAACACCAGAAGATTTGGAGCAGAAGACTAGGCAAGGTGAGGGCAGGAGTCACTTGTAGAAGTAAAACACTTGTTTTTTATGGTAAAGTTGAACTGATTTAATTTTATTTTGTCGCTGCTTATATCCTATAAGGTCGACTCTAAGCCGACATTTGGCTGTCGAATGAAGAGGGGTGGGGATTTTACCCGCGCCACATATGCGTACATAAGCCACCGCAAAATGTTGCACATTCATTTTGTCGGTGGGTTAGCTGAAGGCAGACGCTTGAAATTGAGACTTTGCAAAGATTTTGCAAGCTCGCCTGTATTACAATTACATAGTTTTATTACATAGTAGTTATAACAATGTGTATCTTGACAACTAGATTTTTGGTTTGTCAAGATACGACAAAAAATAAGAAATGTTTGTAAAATAAAATTGTTAAAATGATCTTGAAGCGATCGAATTTGTAAAAGGGTTATGACAGTATTTTTCGCGGGTTCCCAGTAACATAGCGCTCCGAAAGAGGAAAGATTCACTATGCTACGAGGTTCCTGGATTTTTGTAGAGACAAATATGAAAATTAATTATAAAAAATGGTTACATTAAATCGTTAAAAAAGGCATTATAAATATCTCCTCAGTGGTAGCATATCGCACATAGTTTTTATTTGACTACCGCTGAGGAGATGTACAAGTTAAAACAGGTATTATTAACATTTTGTAAATTATAATTTAGTTAGTAAAATTTGCATACAAAAAACTGAACATCGTACCGCTCAGCCGGGGTACGTGCGCGATACGGTATCGATGCTTTTCGGGGTCAGAATGTTCGGGCAATTTTGGCCGAAGAGATTGATTGGATTGATTAGGAGCGAAGCGTAGTTTGTGGTTTTTGCGCAGTTTGTGGTTTTTTCGTGGCTTGTAACATAGCCACAAAACTGCTTCCGTCTGGCTTGTGTTCACACAGCCAGACCCCAACATCTTACAGCCGGCCGGAGAAATCCCGCCGGCCTGGAGCAGGCGCACGCACCCCAACTGCCCTTTTCAAGGCAATCTTCGCAAATTCACTCACGTCGCCCCAACTGCCTTTCTTAAGGCAATCTTGCAAAATACTAAAAATAACTAATTTTTCTCGTTTCTTTCAGAATAAAACAATTCAAAATGCCTTACCACTGCACACCAAGAGGAACTGCGACATTCAAGCGCAGCAAAATCCTGCCTATGGACTTCCCGGAAGGAGCCACTGGCTGGAGACTAAATCCAGTGACGCGCGAGCCAGAATTTTTGTATGGATCCTCGCAGCCCGGCTCTAACGCCGGATCACCAAGAGCCTCATCACCAATGGAAGATGAATGGACGAGGGCTACGGCTTCAAAGCGCTCCCATTCCCCTCCAAAGCCCGTTTTTCGTGTGGTTCACAAAAATAAATACGAACCCTTACATAAGGTAAGCGAAACACCTCAAGAAATCTCGTCGCCACCGATGAAGAAACGCCCGACGCCACCAGGACCAGTGGCGTCCACAAGCCGAGAACAGGCGCCCACCAGCCGAGAACCTGTGGCCACAAACACTCTCAGGAAGAGCTCACGAGTCCCACCCATAATCATGACCATAGGGTCAATGACGCACGGCGAGATCACGGAAGAAGTGCAGAGGCACATTGGAAGTGCCCACTTCAACTTCCGGTATGCCAAAGGAGGCAAAATCAGCGTTGAAAATGAGCTCAGTAGAAGCCCACAAAAAACTTACAACAGCCCTACGTGGAGAGGAGAAGCCTTTCCACACCTTCACCACAGAAGCGGAAAAACTAAAGAAGACCGTCAACAGGTGACTCCCGAAGTTGTCACCAGGTGACATAATGGAAGATCTGGAGAATCAAGGCTTCCCGGCCAGGACTGTGGTCATGATGACCACCCCGGGAACAGAATACCCACTTTACCTGGCCCACTTTGGCCAGGAAACAAACATGGGCCACCTGAGAGCCGCAGTGGTCTACCTGTGCCACTGCAGGATTACAATGAGGAAATATAGAAGCAACCACCTCCAACACGGAACACAGTGCCACAGATGCCAAAATTTCGGACATGGGTCCAGAAATTGCGCACACGTAGCCCGCTGCGTAAAATGCGAAGGAGCTCACGCCACACCAGAGTGCCCGAAAACCAACAGAGAAGAGCCGGCCGTCTGCTGCAATTGCGGCGGAGCCCATCCCGCAAACTACGGTAAATGCCCCAACAGGGTAGCTGCAATACGTAGCTGCTCTCCAGAGCAGACAGGAGCAATCCAACGCCCAGAGGCGCAAAGAGGCAGAGCACCGTGCACAGAAACCCGCGGCCCGAGAAGACGGCCGGCCCTGGGCAGACGTGGCGGGCCGAAGCAACCACCAGCAACAGGCTCCGGAAAAGCAGGAACCACGAAGAGCCACACCGGAACAACGCCAAGCGCCAAACGCCGGAAACTCCTCTGATGACGAGGACATAATGACTTTACTGCACGGCCTCATCAGGGTACGCGAACAACTGGCCTCCTGCTCATCCAAAGCAGAAAAACTGATCATCCTAATGGAGCTTTTCAAGGACACCTCATAGTGAAGCTCCACGAGAAAAACGACAGCGACGGCGAGAAATAGTACCCTTTTTAATATAACAAAAGGTTTTTTCTCCCACAGGATTTCTCTCCCAAACTTTTTTCTCCCAACAGGTAGATATGCAGGACCACCGAAGCGAAAAGGACGCAGCCCAAACATGAAAAAATTAAATACTTAAATTTAGTAAATCATAATGGCAAAACAGAGTAAAAAGTTCAGAACTTATTGTTTTTTCCTTTCATGTCATTTGTATGAGGTTTTTTATCCCGTTAAGAATTTTTCCTCATAAAACTCATTAATGTAACATAAAATCAGTCAATTAAATACAACCATCAGATGGTAATAGTAATAAGGCTAAATGAGCCGCAGTACTAGTCAGCTAGAAACATGAAAGGGTATTGTTATAAGCCCTAGCTAGTTAGAGGATTACGAAAGAATCCATAAAATCAAAAAAAAAAAAATTTGGCCGAAACGGGATATAAATGAGCAGTGGCGTGGAGTTGGCACATTTTATAAATGTAAACATATTTTTTAAAAATGGAACAATATGCCCAACAACGTCCGTTACAGCAGTGGTGTGGAAGAAAGCCTTTCAACTGTGTGTTGTTTATTCAGTGGTGAGGAAAAAGGCATTTCAACTGTATGTTGTTTATTAAAAAGTAGAGGATCCGGGTCGATGGCGGCCCAAAAGTCATGTAGAAGTGCAGTCCTACTCCAGGTGTGCCCAATTTGCAATAGGTCAACTTCAGATAATTTATGGAACCAACAGAGAAACTTATGACAGCACCACGATGAATGTAGCCCAAATCGACGACCTATACAAAAACATTGTACAAGCATTGAGTAACTCAGCTATATCTGCGTTTAACATAGGGAGAAGGCCAAAAAATGGGAGAAAATGGAAGGCTACAGCGGGTTGGAATGAGCAGGTTGCCTTATATTATGAAGCGTCTAGAAATGCACATATAAATTGGCTGCAGAATGGACGACCTACTGAAGGTCCCATCATGGAAGCTAGAAAAGAAACCAAATTGCTTTTTAAGAAAAAATATAAGAATTGTCAAAGAAGCTTTGAGCAGAACAAAATGGACAAAATAGCGAACAGCTTTGAATGCAAGAATTTTTCATCTTTCTGGAATAAAACCAAAGCCGTATTGAAAGCGAAATACACCGCACCGAGCCAGATTGATGGAAAATCTGTAAATAAAGATATTGCTGAAGTTTTCAGAAATACATTCTGCTCCGCACCAGATCAACCGCAAATAATGGTTAAAGAGATTGAGACAACAATGCATCAACCAGAACAACAGCCGTCCATCGTCATATTACCTGAGATGATCCAGCGAGCAATAAGCAACATGGCAGGAGGTAAATCTGCAGGTCACGATGGACTAGTGATAGAACATGTAAAGCATGCGGGGGAGTATTTACAATACTGCTTGCCTCTCTCTTCACTGCCATGATCGGCCTCGGACACATTCCGAAAGATCTGTCCAAAACAATAATAATACCGATCCCAAAAAGCCGCCAGTTGAACTTGACATCATCTGTTAATTACAGACCCATATCTCTTGCCACAATAATTGCAAGAATCTTCGAAAAGGTCATCTTAAATTTAACGGAAGACAAGCTCAATACAGAAGACTCTCAAATGGGCTTGAAAGCTGGATGCTCTACTGATACGGCCATATATAGCATGAAACAAACAATCGAATACTATAAAGCCAGAAAAACAACGGTGTACGCATGCTTCCTAGACTTAAGCAAAGCCTTTGACAGGGTTTGTCATAATGCGTTGTGGAAAAAACTGACCGAACGACAAGTTCCACCACAAATTGTCAATATATTGAGAATATGGTACAACCAACAGGAAAACTTTGTCAGATGGAATGAAAGCCTAACAGAAGCAGCCAAATTAAAGTGCGGCGTTAGACAAGGAGGCTCAATGTCCCCAGTGCTTTTCAACGTATATATGGATGAACTTAGTAAAACACTAAATACAACAAGAATCGGATGCCATATTGCCGGGGTATGTATGAACAATATTAGCTATGCAGACGACATGGTCATACTAGCTCCATCGATAAGAGCGATGAGAAAACTTCTGGCAATATGCGAAGCTTACGTTGATAGTCACGGGCTGAAGTACAATGCTAAAAAGTCATCCCTGCTGATATTTAAAGCAAATACTGGTCCCACTGTCATTCCACCCATACGTCTCGACGGGGCCAACCTGACAATTTGCAGCGAAATCAAATATTTGGGGTATGTCATCACCGATGACCTAAATGATAAAAAAGACATAGAACGTCAAAGAAGAGTACTGAGTGTGCGAGCTAACATGCTTGCCAGGAGATTCAACAAATGCAGTCCTCCGGTGAAGAAGCAACTTTTCCAAACATATTGTATGAGCTTCTACACTAGCGAGCTATGGACGACATACACACAAGGCGTCATGAACACACTCCGAGTACAGTACAACCACGCATACAGAGCCCTATTTGGCCTCCCCTGGCGATGCAGCGCCTCACAGATGTTCACCGAAGGAAGGGTGCATGGGTTCGCTGCTTTGATGCGCCACAGAATAGCCGGGACGAGGCAGCGCTACCAGAGATCGGACAACACTCTTGTCCAGGCCGTTGCCCAGTGGCAGGGAGCGCCTCTACACCGGAGATGGAGAATTTCACTCAAGCCACCATAAAGACCTAATGTGCACATCAATGTATTGATTTTTTATTTATTATTTTTATTTTTATTTTTTTCTTTATTCATTTTATTTTTATGTATTAACTTAAATGTAAACTTTTATGGCAGGCAGAGCATTGCACACACCGCTCTGTCCAGCTGAAATAAACATTATTATTATTATTATTATTCAGTGGTGTGAAAGAAGGCATTTCAAGTGTGTGTTGTTTATTCAATGGTGTGGAAGAAGGTATTTCAAGTGTGTGTTCTTTATACAGTGGTATGGAAGAAGGCATTTCAACTGTGTGTTGTTTATTCAATGGTGTGGAAGAAGGTATTTCAAGTGTGTGTTATTTATGTAGTGCAAGCAACGCAACGTAACATATTTCTATTTGACTAACTAACAGTGCTAAGAGAATAAATTTAGCCCAACAGCAGTCAATTGAAATATTGTATTATGTAATCTATTAAGCTGTTAAATATGAAAGATCCGTACGATTCTTGGTAAACATCATAAAGTGTTTTTTTACTGTCTTGGCGTTTTACGTAAAAGACTATTAATATTTTAATTACTATTGTAACTCCGTAAAGGCCGACTGAGAACTTCAAAATGTTAAATTGAACCTGTGTTTTTAATGGTTCTTTAATTGGCGAAATCATAATGGCATTCGAATCGTAAAACCTGCGAAAATGGAATATCTGTTTTTTTTATTGCTTTTTAAAGATATCATGACTTCGAAGAAATTCTATACTTTTATGGTAGTTTATATCGCGCTGTAAAGTGTGGAAATGGACGGACTTACAACTTAATTTATGATAACAACTTAGAAAAAAGAAATAACAAAAGTATTTACCTATTCAAAAAGATGTAGTTCTGGCTACATTATTATTAAGGTTATTCTTAAAATATATTTAGAAACTTTACACCGATAGATGGCGTTATTTTCAATATTGTCAATTAAAACTCTTTTAACGCGTTATGCTTTTTAATATTGAGGTAAGTTATTGGTTCGCGCATGCACATAAAATATATTAATCTGTTTAAATTTTTTTTCGTACCAATACTTTTATAATTTTACAGAACGGCAGAAAAACACACAATTTTATTGTAAAACCAACACGCACAGAAAACATTTGGCGCGGAAGAATTTTAATACCAAACCAAAAGATATTTGTAAAAAATCGTGCATTTCAAAAATTCTACGGTAAAACGCTCAAGTCTAAAAGAGAAGGATGATAAAAGTATTGTTGAATTCAGTAATTTAAATCGTCGCTTGGGGAGAATGATTTTTTTTATAAAAAGCGCTGGCTAGGTAACAAAGCATATGGCGCGTTGCTGGCCTTAACTGGACCTTTTTTTTAAAGGCCGCTTGCACGACTTACTATGGCCATGTACATTGTACAATCCATAGCGTAATAAGAATATTATCACTCTAAAGATACAATCCTACAAACTTCGGGAAATCGAGAGAAGTCCGTTTTACATGGTTACCGATAACGTATATATTTTTTACTGGTGATTTATAACTTTTTCAACGAAAAAGCTGGAGTTTTTAAAACTTTGGAATTACCTTTTTCAGCGTGTAAAATTTAAAAAAATATCGACTTACCTATCGGTACCTATCGCATCTAGAAAAATCGTCAACAATATTTTTTTCTTATACGGAAGTTGTTTCTCATTCAAAATAATGTACCACCTCTCATAGTTTTTTTTTTATTTTTTTTTTTCCCTCCACGTAAAATCATGGATATGTATCCGTAGTCTCACTTGCTCTAATATTATTATTATTATTATATTTTTTTGTAATTTTAAGTGTTTCCGTGTTGTTCCCTCGAGTGTTTTCTCTTGGGGTAAGAATAATCTCGTCAAATTTAATGTTTCAAAGACCCAATCATGTCCGTTTGATAGATTCTCTAGTCTTCACAAACAGATTGCAATTTTTAGAGCACAGGCGTCGGGTAGGAATGCTATTCTTGTTTTACCGGTATTTCAATGGAAGATGCTCCGAGGAACTAGCGTCATTGATCCCCCGGCACCGGTGCATAGTCGGGCAACACGCCAAACGCGCGCCCAACATGTGTACACGGTTGACATTTGTCACATGAGAACGGGTCGCCGCTCGCGACTCTTTCATGAGTTCAACAGCTCGGCTGTGGAACGATTTGCCGGCCTCTATGTTTCCTCTTTCCTACAACTGGGTCTCTTCAAGACCCATGTTCACTCCTTACTCTCCTTAAAAAAAACCCTCCTCACAGCATCTTCAAATATGACATAGGCCCTGAGGGAAATTATTTTCCTCAAGGCCTCCTGTGTGGAGTTAATTTTTAAAAAAGCGCTTGTCCACGTAAAGGCCTTCCAGAATTATCGAACGAGACGTGGTTGGTTTGAACACAAAATTCGTACACAAAATGTTTTGTCGTGTTAAATGGGCTTTACGACAACAAGCGATGTAGGTACATACCTATTTATTAACCATGACCTTATCTTGGTGTTTGCATCTAATATGTTTTGTGTAAGTCAAAAAGTTATATCTGTTCGTATATTTGTACGCGGCGTATGTACCGAAACCAACTAAGTGGTTAGAATTACCAGATGGAGAATCAAATTCGTCGTGCCGCTAGGCCTTATCGCTTTTGGTGCGTTGATACTAGAGCAGTCAAAAAGGGGACCACACCGCATTTATTTTATTTTTATTGTAGCTATATAAAATTTACAAATACATGATATGAATAGTATTTTATAATAAAAATCACTTTGTGCACAATTTTATACTATCTTTATTTAGATACAAAATAAAATCAAACCATATTTTATCAGTGTTTATGTTGTTTATTAATTTATAAACGTAAAACTTCCTTCTTCAATCTTTGCAAATTCACTTTGTGGTGTCATTTTTAATATAATGAAACAATACCTTTAGTTATACTTATCCTGACGAAGAAACCATCGGTGTCGAAATATGTCGGTAAATTTTAAATATAATTAGTGGTGTATATATATTTATTTATTTATTGAAGTAAAACTTCTTTAGGCGTGCTTGACTTGGGGAATAAACTGGCAAATGGAGTGGAGTGGAGGAGTATGTCTACCTATGTATATGTACTTTTCTTGGCGGTGAGTCTACAAGGTTCTGGATGGTTTGCAAATGCTTTAGAAAATTGTGGAAGGAGAAAGTTTTAAAAGCTGGGTACCCCAGCTAGTAAAGGATAGATTTTTTATTTTTATTCATTATTTTCATTATCGGATACATCAGTAATTACTGTGGATGATTTTAAGACCGAGACAATAAGGCTATGGTATGAGAAATTAGACACATATGTTTTCGAATGAAAATTAGAAAGATATTTAGAGAAAACTGCATCGATTGTTGTTCCGTGTCTTGTGGTAGGTCACTTCAATTGTTTACACTTTTTCGATAGTTTTTTATAACATCTCAAACCCGTGGCAAGTGGCAGACAGATAATGTTATGCTAGAGTATATAGGTACCTACCTACGTAGCTCGATCTATGCATTTTATTGTTTAGTACATCAAAATAACTAGGCGAGTCTATCTATAGTAATTTTTACAGATTCAAGAAAGTTCTAAATTATTAAAGTCGTCCTTGTTATCGTAAGACAGTTAATTTAGCCCTTTTACTGTAAGCCTCCGTCGCAAATATTCCGTGCGCTCAGTAATACTGGAACATTTATAAAAAAGCGAAAACATTATTCTATCAGCATAAAAAACCATTCCATGCAACTTGACATTTTTACTACAAATGCATCTAACTAGGTACTTTAGAACCGTAGGAATGTGTTGCAAACGTTCTTGTGAAATATATATCGGAACTGCTCCCACAGAAGTATATCTCTTCTAGTGTACGGACAGGCTAGAGTAGTGTTTTTACCTACTTGTGTCACTAACACTTACAGTAATTAGATGAAAAATAATGACTTTTGTTAATGTAATTACTCGGTTATTATAAGTAATATAACAGTAAAATTTGCGTTCGCGCAAAAATCATTATTAGAATTATTTTTCAGTACTAAAATAAATAAAATATTATCTGTAGATTTCGAATGGGGCAAACAAACAGTTTGTATGAAAATTGCCGCTTACGTTTCACCTTAATGGTACCTAAGTACCGCGCTATATAAATCCAACATTATTATTAGTATTATTACTGTAAATATACGGTAGAGTTATTAACGTTACATGTACCTAATATAGGTAAGTAACCTATCTACTATAAAAAGTACCTACCTTATTCACATTTAAGTAGTTACTTTGTTTATTTTTGGTTAGCTGTAACAAATCAGGTGGTAGATACTCGGTGGTAGTACCGCCATTGTGAATACTACTTTTTAAAATCGAAATTTTACTTCCCGACATTCCTCTTATCCTATCCACTTCCCCTCCGCACTCCCTCCAGCCTCACAATATAACCCAATTGGCAAAGAAAAACTGGCTCAAGACACTAACAGACGATTGAGAGCATTTGGGACTCTTGGGATATTAATTATTGTAAATTGGTACATAATTTACATCGATCGACTCTTGAAAAAGAGATTTTTCCCTCATTATTTTAAATATCAGACCTAATACACTTTTACCAAGCGCCCACGATAAGTCGAAGCAGATACTTGTCTACTGTTTACCTACATATTTATAGGCAATTTTAACGATTTAAATCTTATCTCTAAAGTTAAATCAGATAAGAGCATAGGTTGTGTGCAGAACTGCACATCCTAACTGAACTGGTACTGGTCGGATGAGCTGAGATTGTTTGTGGAGCTCTGCGAGGTAAACTTAGGTTGTGTGCAGAACTGCAGAGCCTAACTGAACTGGTACTGGTCGGATGAGCTGAGATTATTTGTGGAGCTCTGCGAGGTAAACTTAGGTTGTGTGCAGAACTACAGAGCCTAACTGAACTGGTACTGGTCGGATGAGCTGAGATTGTTTGTGGAGCTCTACGAGGTAAACTTAGGTTGTGTGCAGAACTGCAGAGCCTAACTGAACTGGTGCTGGTCGGATGAGCTGAGATTGTTTGTGGAGCTCTACGAGGTAAACTTAGGTTGTGTGGAGAACTGCAGAGCCTAACTGAACTGGTGCTAGTCGAATGAGCTGAGATTGTTTAGGGAGCTCTACGAGGTAAACTTAGGTTGGTCGGATGAGCTGAGATTGTTTGGGGAGCTCTACGAGGTAAACTTAGGTTGGTCGGATGAGCTGAGATTGTTTGGGGAGCTCTACGAGGTAAACTTAGGTTGGTCGGATGAGCTGAGATTGTTTTGTTTACCTAAACTTAGGTTGTGTGCAGAACTGCAGAGCCTAACTAAACTGGTACTGGTTAAATGAGCGGAGATTGTTTGTGGAGCTAAACTTAGCTTATCCTTTTCAGTACATACTTTAATTAAGACCCGTGCATAATGAACTCAAAACAGTTTGTTTAATAACATTATGAGATCACAGAAAATACAGCAGAATAAAACAGCTGAAGTAAAATAAATTTGTACAAAAAACTAGTTGATAGTAAAATAATATCCACCTACAAAATAATTAATCACAATTAACCACCCCTAATTATTAATAAAATCAAAATGCAGTTCCGTCGCATTCAATTGCAACTAGCTCCTCAAAATTAATATCTTTCGAAGACCGTAAGAAAATAATTCCATTGTTAATTGCGTCAGATTTTCCGGCAATTAATAAAATGTATCCCATGTACTCGCTATCTGGTTCTTTTAAACTAAAATGTTTTTCAATTATTATTTTTCGAAGGTTATCCTCCAAGTTTAAATGTCTATCGAAATATATACCAAAAAGATTGGAATCGGTTATTAACCGATTACTAGTAAGATTAGGGTAGTAAGGGCAGTCCTTTTCTTTATTCGAGCTCGGCGAATTTGACTCCATTCGTATCATTCTGTGAAATGCTGTTCTGGCCACAACAGGGAAATCTTTCACCGCAGCATTATTTTTTTCACATTAACTCCACACAAAAGCCCTGAGGAAAATAATTTTCCTCGGGGCCTACACCATCTTTGGCAATGCTGTGTGGAGGGTCTTTTTGAGTTGTAGAGGGGAGGAAACAGAGACCGGCAAATCGTTCCAGAGCCGACCTGTCGAACTAAAGAACGAGTAGGAGAAACGTTTAGCATATTTTTAAGTTGTACTTCATCTGGTATTGTTTCAACCAGGAATCTGAAGTTTAAAATGCATGAAAGAACAACTTCACTCAATTTTTTTTCGAACTCAGTCTCATTATTTGTGTTTTCAATATTTTTATCTAAATTCAAAGTGGTTGCGAAAATATCAAATATAAATATATATTTGTACTATTTTTTATTTGTTATTAGTACATAACAGAGTACCAATCCCGCGTATGACGGATACTGGACCGCTCCCTCCCACTATAGGTAGACTACCCTAATGGTAATAACGGGTAATTCCATTATTGGTTTGTCCCTATTAGATAACTGCACAAGATCAACGACGTATAGAGGAGAACCGCCGAAGATAATCCCTAGTGTACTTGTTCTAGTTCACTCACTAGTTACTGAATTGGAAATGTAGCGACATTCGTGACAAGGGCATTCAAGATTTTAAATAATGAAGACAATATTAGTGATTTCTAAACGAAAATCTGAAACAGAAAAATCAGAAAAGGAAACGGTCACATCTGGGACTCGAATTGAATCTTGCGATCATACATAAAGATAGTTGCCAATAAAAATGTGCGGTGAAAAAATGAAGACAATGTTAGTAGTTCTTATTCGAAGTATGATACAGTTAAAAGTGACCGAGGGGGATAGGGTCCCATTAGCGCAGTTGGTAGAGCACTGTCCCGGAAAGACAGGGGTCCTGGGTTCGAGTCCCAGATGTGACCGTTTCCTTTTCTGATTTTTCTGTTTCAGATTTTCGTTTAGAAATCACTAATATTGTCTTCATTATTTAAAATATTACAATTTGAGGTTTTACTCAATAAAGTTATTCCGAAAAATAAATAAAAAAAAGCATTCAAGATTATTTTCGCAAACTCATTTTACAGGCGTTAAGACGCTAAGCCATAATTTAGTAAATAACTATTAAACGTCACAATTGGCTGTTGCACGGAGGGATTTATTGGTCTGGCAAAAAGTCGAGTAGTTTCACGATATAATTTAACTGTCCACGGTAATGAATGCGTAAGAAACGGCCGTCGCGCTCTTGTGGACTTAACGATGAGTTTTAGAAGTTAACCTGTCAACTCCGGGAATATATGGAGCATGCGCTGACCGGCTTTAATATTCGAGGTTTATTGGCGCAGTTTGCTGCTATTCGAGATGTGGGACATTAAAGTTACGAGCGTTTAAGAAGGTATTCACATGAAAATTTAATGTAACACCAATTATTGATTACGTACGAAGATTGAGAAATTCGCCTTAAAACGCTAATCGAACTGTAGATATTTTGTTTAAGAAAAAGTGAATGCATTCATATTTTTTGGGATGTGGTGAGAAGAATGAAAGAGCTTGTTAGGTCACAGCGTTTACGGACCGATTGGTGGATTTAATCGACGGTGAATTACCCGGGCCGAAGATCGACACCACGTCGGAGGATGTAGTCTGTGGCGATTTCCCAAGGTGAACGGTGGTGGAGTGGTGGAGACGAATGAAAGAGCTTGTTAGGTCACAGCGTTTAAGGACCGATTAGTGGATTTAATCGACGGTGAATTACCTGGGCCGAAGATCGACACCACGTCGGAGGATGTAGTCTGTGGCGATTTCCCAAGGTGAACGGTGGTGGAGTGGTGGAGACGAATGAAAGAGCTTGTGAGGTCACAGCGTTTAGGGACCGATTAGTGGATTTAATCGACGGTGAATTACCTGGGCCGAAGATCGACACCACGTCGGAGGATGTAGTCTGTGGCGATTTCCCAAGGTGAACGGTGGTGGAGTGGTGGAGACGAATGAAAGAGCTTGTTAGGTCACAGCGTTTAAGGACTGATTAGTGGATTTAATCGACGGTGAATTACCTAGGCCGAAGATCAACACCACGTCGGAGGATGTAGTCTGTGGCGATTTCCCAAGGTGAACGGTGGTGGAGTGGTGGAGACGAATGAAAGAGCTTGTTAGGTCACAGCGTTTAAGGACTGATTAGTGGATTTAATCGACGGTGAATTACCTGGGCCGAAGATCAACACCACGTCGGAGGATGTAGTCTGTGGCGATTTCCCAAGGTGAACGGTGGTGGAGTGGTGGAGACGAATGAAAGAGCTTGTGAGGTCACAGCGTTTAAGGACCGATTAGTGGATTTAATCGACGGTGAATTACCTGGGCCGAAGATCGACACCACGTCGGAGGATGTAGTCTGTGGCGATTTCCCAAGGTGAACGGTGGTGGAGTGGTGGAGACGAATGAAAGAGCTTGTGAGGTCACAGCGTTTAAGGACCGATTAGTGGATTTAATCGACGGTGAATTACCTGGGCCGAAGATCGACACCACGTCGGAGGATGTAGTCTGTGGCGATTTCCCAAGGTGAACGGTGGTGGAGTGGTGGAGACGAATGAAAGAGCTTGTGAGGTCACAGCGTTTAAGGACCGATTAGTGGATTTAATCGACGGTGAATTACCTGGGCCGAAGATCGACACCACGTCGGAGGATGTAGTCTGTGGCGATTTCCCAAGGTGAACGGTGGTGGAGTGGTGGAGACGAATGAAAGAGCTTGTGAGGTCACAGCGTTTAAGGACCGATTAGTGGATTTAATCGACGGTGAATTACCTGGGCCGAAGATCGACACCACGTCGGAGGATGTAGTCTGTGGCGATTTCCCAAGGTGAACGGTGGTGGAGTGGTGGAGACGAATGAAAGAGCTTGTGAGGTCACAGCGTTTAAGGACCGATTAGTGGATTTAATCGACGGTGAATTACCTGGGCCGAAGATCGACACCACGTCGGAGGATGTAGTCTGTGGCGATTTCCCAAGGTGAACGGTGGTGGAGTGGTGGAGACGAATGAAAGAGCTTGTGAGGTCACAGCGTTTAAGGACCGATTAGTGGATTTAATCGACGGTGAATTACCTGGGCCGAAGATCGACACCACGTCGGAGGATGTAGTCTGTGGCGATTTCCCAAGGTGAACGGTGGTGGAGTGGTGGAGACGAATGAAAGAGCTTGTGAGGTCACAGCGTTTAAGGACCGATTAGTGGATTTAATCGACGGTGAATTACCTGGGCCGAAGATCGACACCACGTCGGAGGATGTAGTCTGTGGCGATTTCCCAAGGTGAACGGTGGTGGAGTGGTGGAGACGAATGAAAGAGTTTGTGAGGTCACAGCGTTTAAGGACCGATTAGTGGATTTAATCGACGGTGAATTACCTGGGCCGAAGATCGACACCACGTCGGAGGATGTAGTCTGTGGCGATTTCCTCAGAGCTTTAAAAGGCTGTGTACTTTCGAATACTTGAAAGTGAAGTTGACTAGATAAACTCAATCCAGTAAGCTCCCTTTCATTGTAAGGTTAAGTTAACTCGATAGAGTAAGCATTTATTTATTTATATTGGGTTTTTACAGACGATCTCACTTATGTGAGAACAATCCATTTGTAAAAACTCAGTTAATATACAAATAGGTACAAAAATTACCAAAATCTACTCAACCATAGGACACATCTTCTGAATGCAATTATCGATGTAATTAAATGTAGTAATTCTTTGAAAAAAAAAGGACTTAACTCCTTATCTAAAATATTAAAATCCACAGTTCCGAACCCCTGCAACTACAGGAAGGTAGCGAGAGGTACCTAATGTACATAGGTACTCGACTCGTACCACAGCGCTTCGGCAGTTTGGCACTGTATGAGTGGTTTGGTATATTTATGGGCACTGTGATTAAACGTACTCGTGTTATTGAGGTTATTATTGCAATTTTGGAAACATATGATCACCTTACTTATTTTTTCTTTGTTGTATATATTTTTAAATTATGTATGTATTCTTTCTCATCTTAAATATTTTATAGAACATATCTCACTGTACCTTTTTAATATTTCCTTGTTAAAAATATTATGAACTGAATATACAATTTGGCTGTCCTGAAACGGGTATCATTCCCAGTTGGACAGACAAAGGATCATTTTGAAATGTATTGTAATATATATGTACATCTATGAATAAATAAATAAATAAATAAATAAATAAATAAACATTAATTTTCATTTACCTAAATAAAGATAAATATAAAACAAATAAACATTCAAAATTAAAAATATGTATGAAACACAAATATTACAGAAAAGTAAGAGACGCAAGTAATACTTAATATAATCAGTGCAACATTTTTTTTAACAATACAAATTTTTATTTTTTTTACTTGAAAGTAAAGTTGACTAGTAAATCTCAATCCAGTAAGCTCACCTCTTATTCTAAGGTAGAGTTAACTCGATCCACAATTTATTGTGAGGTTAAGTTAACTCGCTCCAGTAAGCTCACCTCTTATTCTATGGTTAAGTAAACTTGATCCAGTAAGCTCACCTTTATTTGTAAGATTAAGAAAACTCGATTCAGTAAGCTCACCTTTCATTGATAAGTTAACATTATTTTTTAAGTTGGTAGGTACCCGGAAAATAACTTTTCGGCAGCATTAGAGTAGGAATTCTAATCTAACGAAGTACCAAAGAAAAGTTGCTAGCAGCCAAACCAAATTGTTAAGTATGCCAAAGTGCGAGATTATCACCGCAATAATTCATTTCACTTTATTATGCACACTTGTTTATCCACAGTTATGCTTTGCTATAAAAATCAAACCAAGTGACAAGCAATATAATAATATAATATTCCTTAAAAGATTAGTGAGTAGTAAAATGACATACACGGTGGGAGATGATGCCCGACGCCAGATCCTCGCTAAATGTCTGTAATTAATTGACATACACGATGGGAGATGATGCCCGACGCCAGATCCTCGCTAAATGTCTGCAATTAAATGACATAAACGGTGGGAGATGATGCCCGACGCCAGATCCTCGCTAAATGTCTGTAATTAATTGACATACACGATGGGAGATGATGCCCGACGCCAGATCCTCGCTAAATGTCTGCAATTAAATGACATAAACGGTGGGAGATGATGCCCGACGCCAGATCCTCGCTAAATGTCTGCAATTAAATGACATAAACGGTGGGAGATGATGCCCGACGCCAGATCCTCGCTAAATGTCTGCAATTAAATGACATAAATGGTGGGAGATGATGCCCGACGCCAGATCCTCGCTAAATGTCTGTAATTAATTGACATACACGATGGGAGATGATGCCCGACGCCAGATCCTCGCTAAATGTCTGTAATTAAATGACATACACGATGGGAGATGATGCCCGACGCCAGATCCTCGCTAAATGTCTGCAATTAAATGACATAAACGGTGGGAGATGATGCCCGACGCCAGATCCTCGCTAAATGTCTGTAATTAATTGACATACACGATGGGAGATGATGCCCGACGCCAGATCCTCGCTAAATGTCTGCAATTAAATGACATAAACGGTGAAAGATGATGCCCGACGCCAGATCCTCGCTAAATGTCTGCAATTAAATGACATAAACGGTGGGAGATGATGCCCGACGCCAGATCCTCGCTAAATGTCTGCAATTAAATGACATAAACGGTGGGAGATGATGCCCGACGCCAGATCCTCGCTAAATGTCTGCAATTAAATGACATAAACGGTGGGAGATGATGCCCGACGCCAGATCCTCGCTAAATGTCTGCAATTAAATGACATAAACGGTGGGAGATGATGCCCGACGCCAGATCCTCGCTAAATGTCTGTAATTAATTGACATACACGATGGGAGATGATGCCCGACGCCAGATCCTCGCTAAATGTCTGCAATTAAATGACATAAACGGTGGGAGATGATGCCCGACGCCAGATCCTCGCTAAATGTCTGCAATTAAATGACATAAACGGTGGGAGATGATGCCCGACGCCAGATCCTCGCTAAATGTCTGCAATTAAATGACATACACGGTGGGAGATGATGCCCGACGCCAGATCCTCGCTAAATGTCTGTAATTAATTGACATACACGATGGGAGATGATGCCCGACGCCAGATCCTCGCTAAATGTCTGCAATTAAATGACATAAACGGTGGGAGATGATGCCCGACGCCAGATCCTCGCTAAATGTCTGTAATTAATTGACATACACGATGGGAGATGATGCCCGACGCCAGATCCTCGCTAAATGTCTGCAATTAAATGACATAAACGGTGGGAGATGATGCCCGACGCCAGATCCTCGCTAAATGTCTGCAATTAAATGACATAAACGGTGGGAGATGATGCCCGACGCCAGATCCTCGCTAAATGTCTGTAATTAATTGACATACACGATGGGAGATGATGCCCGACGCCAGATCCTCGCTAAATGTCTGCAATTAAATGACATAAACGGTGGGAGATGATGCCCGACGCCAGATCCTCGCTAAATGTCTGCAATTAAATGACATAAACGGTGGGAGATGATGCCCGACGCCAGATCCTCGCTAAATGTCTGCAATTAAATGACATAAACGGTGGGAGATGATGCCCGACGCCAGATCCTCGCTAAATGTCTGCAATTAATTGACATACACGATGGGAGATGATGCCCGACGCCAGATCCTCGCTAAATGTCTGTAATTAAATGACATACACGGTGGGAGATGATGCCCGACGCCAGATCCTCGCTAAATGTCTGTAATTAAATGACATACACGGTGGGAGATGATGCCCGACGCCAGATCCTCGCTAAATGTCTGTAATTAAATGACATACACGGTGGGAGATGATGCCCGACGCCAGATCCTCGCTAAATGTCTGTAATTAATTGACATACACGATGGGAGATGATGCCCGACGCCAGATCTTCGCTAAATGTCTGTAATTAAATGACATACACGGTGGGAGATGATGCCCGACGCCAGATCCTCGCTAAATGTCTGTAATTAAATGACATACACGGTGGGAGATGATGCCCGACGCCAGATCCTCGCTAAATGTCTGTAATTAAATGACATAAACGGTGGGAGATGATGCCCGACGCCAGATCCTCGCTAAATGTCTGTAATTAAATGACATACACGGTGGGAGATGATGCCCGACGCCAGATCCTCGCTAAATGTCTGTAATTAAATGACATACACGGTGGGAGATGATGCCCGACGCCAGATCCTCGCTAAATGTCTGTAATTAAATGACATACACGGTGGGAGATGATGCCCGACGCCAGATCCTCGCTAAATGTCTGTAATTAAATGACATACACGGTGGGAGATGATGCCCGACGCCAGATCCTCGCTAAATGTCTGTAATTAAATGCAAATTCTCGATATCGCTTCTCCAGATCAGAAGACGTATGAATATTTATATGAACCTGACAAAAATTGGAAATTAATTTACCAAAATGGATAAAATCTCGAAACCAGTAATTAAAATGATGAAAATATTGGTCAGACATTTTCAGTAATTGATTAATCAATTGGGTTAAAGTTAAACGGGTTTTTTTATTGGGTTTATTTTTCAATATGCATTTTAGATAGAAAACATGTAAATTATTTACTCTCACATTCTCACAATTCTACGTTAGGTCTTACTTTGTTACTTCCTTTTGAAAATAGAAATTTGTTGCAATGTCTGCCAAAGTTATGATTTGTATCAACAGTATTGGATATTTCGCAGAATTTGAACAGGTTTCAAAATTAATATTTAAGTTCTGTTACCATTCAAGTAGAATTTGAAGTTTAACTGTGAAATTTGATGATTCGTTAATATTCTGTAAAACAACCTATCCTTATGAACCTCAAATTATAATGAATCCATTGGTACTGTTGTCATTTTGATTTTAGAAACAAATCTACGTGTGTAGGGCAAGTGTACGCTCGATAAAGACCGATAACATTATATCTCCATTAGAAATGTCGGTGTACTGAATGTATTTATTATAATGAATCCATTGGTACTGTTGTCATTTTGATTTTAGAAACAAATCTACGTGTGTAGGGCAAGTGTACGCTCGATAAAGACCGATAACATTATGTGGTATTATATCTCCATTAGAAATGTCGGTGTACTGGATGTATTTATTATAATGAATCCATTGGTACTGTTGTCATTTTGATTTTAGAAACAAATCTACGTGTGTAGGGCAAGTGTACGCTCGATAAAGACCGATAACATTATGTGGTATTATATCTCCATTAGAAATGTCGGTGTACTGGATGTATTTATTATAATGAATCCATTGGTACTGTTGTCATTTTGATTTTAGAAACAAATCTACGTGTGTAGGGCAAGTGTACGCTCGATAAAGACCGATAACATTATGTGGTATTATATCTCCATTAGAAATGTCGGTGTACTGAATGTATTTATTATAATGAATCCATTGGTACTGTTGTCATTTTGATTTTAGAAACAAATCTGCGTGTGTGGGGCAAGTGTACGCTCGATAAAGACCGATAACATTATGTGGTATTATATCTCCATTAGAAATGTCGGTGTACTGAATGTATTTATTATAATGAATCCATTGGTACTGTTGTCATTTTGATTTTAGAAACAAATCTACGTGTGTAGGGCAAGTGTACGCTCGATAAAGACCGATAACATTATGTGGTATTATATCTCCATTAGAAATGTCGGTGTACTGAATGTATTTATTATAATGAATCCATTGGTACTGTTGTCATTTTGATTTTAGAAACAAATCTACGTGTGTAGGGCAAGTGTACGCTCGATAAAGACCGATAACATTATGTGGTATTATATCTCCATTAGAAATGTCGGTGTACTGAATGTATTTATTATAATGAATCCATTGGTACTGTTGTCATTTTGATTTTAGAAACAAATCTACGTGTGTAGGGCAAGTGTACGCTCGATAAAGACCGATAACATTATATCTCCATTAGAAATGTCGGTGTACTGAATGTATTTATTATAATGAATCCATTGGTACTGTTGTCATTTTGATTTTAGAAACAAATCTACGTGTGTAGGGCAAGTGTACGCTCGATAAAGACCGATAACATTATGTGGTATTATATCTCCATTAGAAATGTCGGTGTACTGAATGTATTTATTATAATGAATCCATTGGTACTGTTGTCATTTTGATTTTAGAAACAAATCTACGTGTGTAGGGCAAGTGTACGCTCGATAAAGACCGATAAAATTATGTGGTATTCTATCTCCATTAGAAATGTCGGTGTAGGTACTGAATGTATTTATTAATACTCAAATAATTTGTAAGAGCGAATTATATTTGTTTGTTTATTTATCAAACTAGCTTTACGATTATTGGAATTTTTATTAATTAATGAATTTATACGTATTTTAATATTTTTTATTAATAAAAATTCGAGTAATGTTTATTTCAATGAATATTATATATTTGGGGAAACTTTATAGGGTAATAACCATATTTTCCGATAATTTATTTGTTTTCATTATAAGTTACTACATGAGAATAATATAAATATGCCTTCAGAGAGCGAAACAGCTGTCACGGGTGATAATTACACATCAGAACTTGTTTAAAAATAAACTGTTTTTTTGTAAATTTATTAATAACACCATTTAATATATAAAAGAAAAACCAATTATTGGAATTTTTCCATTTATTCATTTTGACTTCGTATGTTTAAATAATAATATTTTTTGGATGATTTTTATAGAGCCGTTTTGGTGCAAAATCACCTCAAGGGCGCTGTACAAATATATAATACATTTCCACAATGATATATGTTATTACTTACCATATATGGAGATAATATACAGTACTAAAAGAGGCGCTAGTGTAGCATGTTGCCACATCAATAATAATAAAAACAAAGATTTCATTTACGTGAAGAATGTCTCAAAAGAGATATTATTATTCTATAAATATTATTGAGTACCTATTTGGAGATTAAAAAGTAGTCACAGTTTTCACAAAACCAATATAAAAATTAACAGTGCACTTTATTCTCAATATCCTAATGGCGTCAGATTCCTCGTGTCAGATGACAAACGACCAATTAAACCGGCATATATCACTTCAAATATCTATGGCCGTTCAATAGACACGGTTTGGTAATCGAATTCCAGTATTGAAGTATTGAATTAATTAAAAATGAAATGAACAAAGTAAGTTTTACACGCCAACAAGGAACCAACATTAAAAATGAAATGAACAAAGTAAACTGTTTAGGTAGGTTGGGGGACAACAAGCGTTCAGTCATTTACTAGACAATCTCAAGTTGATCAGAGAGTTGAATTTGAGTTTTGTCTGGAGTTATTATATTTGTTACTCAATTACTTTCATTTAAACTTTCCGATAGTGAAGCATGCCCTTGCCAAACGTCACTGAGAAACAGCTTTTTGCCTTGCTTACGCACGCTTATGCGATCATCGAATTTGAATATTCGGAAAGTTTTTTATGTCATTCGAAAATATTTTACTGCGAGTTGTTTTTATTATTTAAAAATTATTTCCTTTCACGGGAAGTTTCTTTTCTGAAGTCGAAAGACAAGTTTGAAAAATTCTGTATGCTAGAAATGCATCTATATGAGTGCTGTGTTCGTGTTAACTGACTGAATTGGTGGAATAAAATTTCAAGTGTCACGAATATTTTAATGTGAGCAGATTCAAATAGGAAGCAGCGTAGATTAAAATTTACTCATATATTCAACATCATCAACAAAAATATTAATGATTTCGGTTGTGTGCTTGTTTGTAATTCTGAATTCTATAAATGAACTAGAACTCGAATTTGCTTGGAATTTAAGTGTCATTTTCAAAATCGAAAGTGATCGTGTGAAATATTCAGCTTAGCGAAAAATAGGTATCTACCGACAATATAATATTTTAACAGAATATTATTTTAATTGTCTTGATTTTGTCAAAGTTCTATAATAACTTCTGCTCAGTGATAAATTATTTCCTTATTTTTTAAATGAGAAACTAATGTTTATAAGACAAGGTTTTTTAATAGCACAAAGTCGCCTGAGATATCCATACAAATTGAAAATGAGTTTTAAAATAAGGAATTAATTCCCGTCGGTGGCATTTATTTTTAATATTTTCAATTCGTGTGGTTATTTCAGGCGACTAATTATTTCTTATAATAATACATTATTTCCTATTTACATCCTCAAGTTGTTTTACTGTATACGAAATTAGACAAATAAATCTCTACGGAACACATGACACGAATCAATGCATATCAAATAATTTGAATCGAGGATTGACAAGTTGACATGTTTGTTTGAATTGATTTGGAGACGCTTACTTGTTTGAAGTTTTGAAGTAGTTTGTGAGCCCAGAACGATAAGTAATACGTATACACCTCTTGAATTAAATCAATAATTGGTATTGACAACTCCATGCGATAACAGAGGTTATATGGACACTTGCATGTATGGATAGGTTACTGACCTCTACACATTATATAACAGTACAATACAACCAATTATAGATTTCCTCTATGTGTTCAGAAATGAACAGAATTAGCTAAACAGATTTCTATAAAATCAATAATTCATAATCTTTTAATATAATGAGAAGACAGGATATACATAAAACTTCTTAAATTCATAATAGAATTATACATGTAAACAACAACAACAGAAAAGTTACTCATGACGTGTCAGAAAAACAATATTTCAGTTCGCAATTGAAAATGTCCACTGTTGATACCATGTCATTGTAAATACATATTTCTCTAAAGCGAGAATTCTGTTTACAGTTTTTTTTGGATTAATCCACTTTTAAAAGGCAGAAGAGCGCGTGGAGCGCGCAGATAGATACACTAAATTAATCTTACTTATAAATATTATTGTTAACTAATTTATAAAGGAATCATTCACATACGTGATGCCTTCGTAATGAAGCCATTTTATGGAACGAAGCCGCCTCTGCATAATTATTAAATGTTAACGAAGTACCTACACTACAGGTATTATTAATATTATGGGTGAATTATAAACAATGATCTACATTGAAAAATAATTTATTTACACTCATTTTCATGGTCTGAAAAAGACGTATTTTAGAAATAATATACTCAGAATGGATGAATTGGACATTGGAGGGGACCCACCTGTAACGGACGTAGTTGACCACATTATTTAATTTCATAAAATCTGTTTTACATTTATAAAATGTGCCTACCCCACGCCACTGGCGAAATCATCACTCCCCGCCACTGGCCATTTTGTTCCCGGCCGCTTGAAAAACTTTGTCTACGAACGGCATCGATACCGCATCGCCGGCTTACCTGCCGCGTGGATCGATGTCCAGCATTTTTTCTATGTAAAATTTACTAGGAAAAATCAATTTTTAAATATTGCAAATGTTTATATTTTACTTGTTCATCCCCTCGGCGGTAGTCAAGTAAACACTATTTTCTATAGACTACCGCTGAGGAGATATTAAAAAGGCTGTTTTTCACACATATGTACAACCAATTTTGAACAATATTTTTTACCTTTTTTGCGTGTACAAAAATCCAGGAACCTCGTAGCATAGTGAATCTTATCTCTTTCTGAGCGCTATGTTACGGGGGACCTGGGAAAAATACCAACTTAACAATGTTTTACAAATTTGATCGCTTTGAGATCATATTTACACATTTATTTACAAACTTTTCTTATTTTTTGTCGTATCTTGGCAAACCAAAAATCTAGTTGTCAAGATACACATTCTTATAACTACTATGCATTTAAACTATGTAATTGTCATT
Organism: Hesperophylax magnus; assembly: GCA_026573805.1. NCBI lineage: Eukaryota > Metazoa > Arthropoda > Insecta > Trichoptera > Limnephilidae > Hesperophylax > Hesperophylax magnus. The sequence continues at coordinate 287,129 of JAIUSX010000221.1, read as the reverse complement.
CATGTAAGCCTTCAAAATCTTTTCTAACTCGCAAATTTAAGCGACTACCTTCGACTGTGCTACTGGCAAAATGAATATGCAACATTTTTCCGGGGCATATAAACACATATCTGGCGCGGGTACAATCCCCCACCACTTTTGGACTCAAAGCCCAATGTCGGGTGCGAGTCATGCTTATTGAATATAAGCAGCCAAATAATAAAATAAAATTAGTTCATCTTTACCACCGAAACCAAGCGTTTTATTTATCTACAAGTGACTCCTGCCCAACATCTGCCTCACCTCGCCAAGTCTTCTGCTCCAAGATCTTCTGGTGTTACCTCCTCAAGACAAGCCGGCCCTCCTCTGGAAAACCGCCAACACCAGAAGCGAGCAGAGACGACAGCACACCCAGTGCCCAACATTCACCAAGCCTGGGTGCGGGAGGCAGATTTCATCAAATATTACTACTATCATCATCATCGGCCGTAAAGGAGCATTCTCATCGGTTGAAGACACGGTTTGGACCCGGTGCCTAAATCTACAGTCTTGTGCGGACTCCCGTCCAGTACACCACCCTTTCCCGACGGCTGTCTGAGGAAACTGATTGTTTAACCTCCTTAGCCGCACACGTCAGGACTCTAAATTTATTTTAAAACGATTCTAGACCCTCCAAATAAATTGGACAGTGCTCGAGACCGTTCAAGGAATCCTGGAAGCAAACTAAATCTGGTCCATCCTGTCAAAGTGGTAGCCGTGTTTGATAGTACCTTTTTATTCCGCCAGAGAGTGCTCATGCGTTCTGGCGCACGAGCTTTCAATTCGGAATAATCAACACTACTAGAGTGTAAAATATTTTTACATACGAAGAAAAGGCAGAATATTATTATTTTTGAGTATTCAAGGAATCCTGGAAGGAACAAGCAGTAAAAAAATAGGTACCTACCTATGTAATTGAAACACACACCTTATTAGGACATTTTTAAAATACAACTGTATGGAAATCTCTTCGGAAATCATCTTCTAAAATATTTTATGTACGAAGGAAAAGCACTTAACCCCAGGCCACGGCTGTGGTTATAATATATGCCAAAACACAATTGGAAAGCAATAGATTGCTTCTGCTTTGTAAACACACAAATAACTGTGGGCCGATTGCATATTTTCTTTAGCAGTGATACTTTATGAATAGATAGATTTTTTTCGCCAATTCAACCAGCATTGGCCAAGTTTTAAGACCTCATTAGCAACATCAAACAGCGACATTCCAACATAGCGTTATGTATGAATATATGTTGTTGTCGTTGCGAAACCACTCCATCAAGCCAGGAATTATAATGAACACACAATGTACGGCTAATGTTTTCGCTTCAAGTATTACAAATCTAATGTCCATCGTCTATAGAACATTATCAGCATAGATAGGTAGTATTATATTATCACAGCTTGTGTGTCAAAAGCATTCCTGACCACTTTGTTGCTGGCTGCTGGCTGCTGGCTCTCTGGTCGCTGGTCAATGCCGAATCTGATGCCCCCGGCCAAACCACATACTCCGTATATTGGAATTCCGTGACAGGTTGATGTTTTTCAATTCGAGCTCTGCACTAATTACTCCTTGAAAAATCACAAAAACTTAGAAATTTAAAACTCAAATTAAAAGCTGGATACAAAACATAGGGAGATCTGAAATAGAAAACATACAGATACTTACAACAATAAGAATATGACATAACATCATATTTATTTAAAAATACTAATTTTGGTTGTGATTCTGTCTGTAACACCGATTCAATGAACTCTAGAACTTGGATTTCCTTTGAATTTACTTAAGTGTCATTTTCGAAATTGGAACTGATTGTGGGAACAACTTAGACAAGCGATAAAGTAGATGAGTTCCAAAAATATTTAATTTTAGTTAAGTAATAAATTAATTATTCTTTATTCAAAATGTGTATTTTTGTTGAAATTTCTGATAATTTTCAAGTTTACTAATGGTGTTCATTCGAAAGGTAAATTACAATATTTGTTTTTGATTAACACGCTGACAATGTATGTTTTTGAAATGCAATTATCCCAAGACAAATACTTCCAGCTTCACAAATCCTACAATTATAATATCACGCGATTCTTGACGGGTCTGCGCCAGTATTATTAATAAAATGTAACAACATATTATAATATCACGTGATTCTTGACGGGTCTGCGCCAGTATTATTAATAAAATGTAACAACATATTATAATATCACGTGATTCTTGACGGGTCTGCGCCAGTATTATTAATAAAATGTAACAACATATTATAATATCACGTGATTCTTGACGGGTCTGCGCCAGTATTATTAATAAAATGTAACAACATATTATAATATCACGTGATTCTTGACGGGTCTGCGCCAGTATTATTAATAAAATGTAACAACATATTATAATATCACGAGATTCTTGACGGGTCTGCGCCAGTATTATTAATAAAATGTAACAACATATTATAATATCACGTGATTCTTGACGGGTCTGCGCCAGTATTATTAATAAAATGTAACAACATATTATAATATCACGTGATTCTTGACGGGTCTGCGCCAGTATTATTAATAAAATGTAACAACATATTATAATATCACGAGATTCTTGACGGGTCTGCGCCAGTATTATTAATAAAATGTAACAACATATTATAATATCACGTGATTCTTGACGGGTCTGCGCCAGTATTATTAATAAAATGTAACAACATATTATAATATCACGTGATTCTTGACGGGTCTGCGCCAGTATTATTAATAAAATGTAACAACATATTATAATATCACGTGATTCTTGACGGGTCTGCGCCAGTATTATTAATAAAATGTAACAACATATTATAATATCACGTGATTCTTGACGGGTCTGCGCCAGTATTATTAATAAAATGTAACAACATATTATAATATCACGAGATTCTTGACGGGTCTGCGCCAGTATTATTAATAAAATGTAACAACATATTATAATATCACGTGATTCTTGACGGGTCTGCGCCAGTATTATTAATAAAATGTAACAACATATCATAATATCACGTGATTCTTGACGGGTCTGCGCCAGTATTATTAATAAAATGTAACAACATATTATAATATCACGTGATTCTTGACGGGTCTGCGCCAGTATTATTAATAAAATGTAACAACATATTATAATATCACGTGATTCTTGACGGGTCTGCGCCAGTATTATTAATAAAATGTAACAACATATTATAATATCACGTGATTCTTGACGGGTCTGCGCCAGTATTATTAATAAAATGTAACAACATATTATAATATCACGTGATTCTTGACGGGTCTGCGCCAGTATTATTAATAAAATGTAACAACATATTATAATATCACGAGATTCTTGACGGGTCTGCGCCAGTATTATTAATAAAATGTAACAACATATTATAATATCACGTGATTCTTGACGGGTCTGCGCCAGTATTATTAATAAAATGTAACAACATATTATAATATCACGTGATTCTTGACGGGTCTGCGCCAGTATTATTAATAAAATGTAACAACATATTATAATATCACGTGATTCTTGACGGGTCTGCGCCAGTATTATTAATAAAATGTAACAACATATTATAATATCACGAGATTCTTGACGGGTCTGCGCCAGTATTATTAATAAAATGTAACAACATATTATAATATCACGTGATTCTTGACGGGTCTGCGCCAGTATTATTAATAAAATGTAACAACATATCATAATATCACGTGATTCTTGACGGGTCTGCGCCAGTATTATTAATAAAATGTAACAACATATTATAATATCACGTGATTCTTGACGGGTCTGCGCCAGTATTATTAATAAAATGTAACAATATTTTCTTCAAATATTACATTTTATCCAAGTAAATTAAATCCTCAGCATAGGATAATCAGGAAAACATTTTTCTAAAAACTGCCTAAAAAATAAAGTGAAACATTACTTTCATTATTATTTAAAAAAATATTATTACTTGTTGATGTTCGAATTATTAAAAAGATAATAAAACGTGGGTTAAAAATAGCGAACTTACAAAAATATATCATTTTAATTATTTACACTCCCGTTAATTAATTAGTAATCACAAATTCAGTATTCAAGTAGCACATAGCACATGGAAAAAGTACACTCTTAAAACTTTACTTGGTTGGTCTTCTAGAGCAGGATACCAATGATAACTTTTAAATGAACTAATTTGAAATTGTTTATTTGATTTTCATTCTATTTTGGTCTAGTCCAAATTGAAGAACTTGCCCCTTTCGGGTTATCAGACTTCGCAATGCGAAAGAAGAATGCCGCGCGCACAAAGCAACAAGTGTTTATTACGAAACAAGCCACACACCACAATATACACCACACTGTACACACTTGTTGCGACCAGAAGTAGCGAGCAGGGCCTCTCATTCTCCAAATAACACATAATATTGTTGTTAAATAATAATTCGTATTTATTTATTACCTCTCATGGAATGTATAACATAATTGGCAAATAATAATTAGTCAACCTCGTTAGGACTGAGCCCGTATCGAGGTTAACAATTCTTTACACATTTGAGTGAAGCAACTTAAAGGTAATCAAATATTACAAGTAGAAATAAAAAAGTTTCTTAAATGGGCGAATATGGCCATATTAAAATTTTAAAGATTTCTTATCCCCGAGAAGAAACAAAGTAAACGTAAAACAACTAGGCTGACTCTCTCTCTTTAACGAATAGAACAAACAATACATTTCACGTGTGTCAAAAATCAAAAATGATGGGGTAATGGGTAAAATACATGAAATGGGTAGAACGCATGCAATGGGGTCTTGTGACGTCACAAGAGGCATGCTTCTGTACAATTCATAATTCGAATGGCAGTGCTACAATACAGCAGTGTTTCGCTGGGCCCAGGGTAATTTGTTATTCCGACCGTCGCATTTTATAATGCACCGCTTCTACAATCACCAGGAACAGGATTATATGGAGATGAATGATGGATTCGCCGAACGTCACAGCGGTGCTGCCAAGGTCTGTTATCTATGTGAGGATATTGTGTCAGCGCTTTATTAGCAGCAGACAAATACCTGGACGGATGACGAACCTCGTGCTGGCGCTATTGGTGCACGCGGTGGACTCTCTCGCTGCAGAAGCTCGTCCAGTTTCTGCACCACCTAGGATTCTTGCTGCAGAGTCTCCATCTTCAATCTTCGTCGAACGCCACAGCGGTGCTGCCAAGATCTGGTTAATCTATGTGTCAGCTCTTTATTAACAGCAGACATATACCTGGATGGATGACGAACCTCGTGCTGGCACTGTTGGTGGACGCGGTAAACTCTCTTGCTGCAGCGGCTGGTCCAGTTTCTTCACCACCTAGGATTTTTGCTGCAGAGTCTCCATCTTCAATCTTCGTCGAACGCCACAGCGGTGCTGCCAAGATCTGGTTAATCTATGTGAGGTTATTGTGTCAGCTCTTTATTAACAGCAGACATATACCTGGATGGATGACGAACCTCGTGCTGGCACTGTTGGTGGACGCGGTAAACTCTCTTGCTGCAGCGGCTGGTCCAGTTTCTTCACCATCTAGGATTTTTGCTGCAGAGTCTCCATCTTCTATCTTCGAGTCAACTGTTCGTGCACTTCATTTTACTTAACTTCACTCTCTTTTTGAAATATTCATATTTTTTTGTAATACCTGCATCAATTGTAAAGCGCCCCTGATGTGATGTCTCACAAAGCGGCACTAAATTATCCAAGAAATAAATAAAAATGTACCGTGATATTACAAGCTTTTCGGTCGGCCGCAACTTTTCACATTTTGACGGCTTACATACAAGATGGCTGCCAGACTGTCAGGCAATTTCACATCACCCTAGATTTGGCTTCAATGCCATTCATACAAATTCGCACTAATGCTTCAGGGCTTTTTAGGTCCATGGTAAAAAACAAGAAATTTCGGGGTAAGAGACGACCTCATTTTCGACTAGTCAATTGCAATTTAGAAAATGAAATTAAAATAATTTTCTATTAAAAATGTTATATTTTAGGTAGGTAATTAATTATGACTTCTCCAAACAAACACTTCGAATTTTGAAAATGATAACACTTAAATTCCAAGCAAAAGTTCTAGAGTTCATTGAACCGGAATTACAGATAGGCATTTGAAATCACAACCGAAATTAGTGTTTTAATTATATTAATTAATGTAGGTGCCAAACGAATAATTGACTCTGTTTAAATCAGTAGAAACTTCTTGGCAGCCCTATCAGCAAATTGTGTATAATGTATACATCGCGTCTTGGGGATTAGGAATCGAGATGAACGCGCAGACGTAAAGAAGAGAAAGCAAACGGAATACCAACATCATTAAACCACAACACAGAACACAACACACAACACACGGAACTTTGTACCGACACTTAGAAAGCATTTATTTTCCATTCTCCAATTGCAAGTTAGCCGAAGTTTGCAAGATATGTTTAATGTAATTAATGGTACAATAGCAACTTACTTTGTATATTTTCATACTCTGAACAATAAAATTATTCAATGCATAGTGCAATACAATGTTCATCATACCAGTACTTACTTACATTGTGAATTAATCCTAATGAAGTTAAAAATTAAAATTTAAGCAATAAATTGACATCGTGAAATGAAGCAATAAACAATTTCCTTTCTATTCGGCTAACGTTAGAACGTTCTGAATCAAGAGATGTATTTAGGGCCTCTCTTGATTATGTTATATATAAACGACATGAAACGTGTTATTAGTCATTATTCATTCCTATTTTAAGCAGTTGACGTGAAATTATATAAATTTATTGACTCCACAGATGACTGCAACTTGTTACAAGAAGACGTTAGCAAAATTAAGCAATATTACAATAACAATCAACTTTATCTAAATACAGACGAGTGTAATGTTATTACCTCTACACCTAAAAAACAGCCGATTAATTACGCTTACAAATTAAACCATTTACCCCTACAACGAGTAGAAACAATCAGAGATCTTGGAGTACTGCTAGATTTTAAAATGTTATGTATGGACCATTTTGAAAATATTTTAGAAAAAGCTTATAAACAATTGGAATTTATTGTTCGCATTACAAAGCCTTTCACTGTAGCACACACTAATTATGTTATATATGTCATATGTAAGGTCACAACTCGAGTTTGCCTCAGTCATTTGGAATCCTCAATATCAAACATACATTGATCTATTGAAAATATGAATACGAATTTATTAAACACTTGGTGATCATCGGTTTGACCCCACCGCTTTATATAAATGCAGAAAATTTCTGTTGACCTATTCTTATACAAAATCGTGAATAATCTTGTTGATTCATCATATCTGCCCTGAACACAACACCAGTTAGGCTAGCATTACACTTGTAAGTTTTTACGTAAATTTACGACTTCTAGCCAATGGGCATCTTGCATTTTGAAAATCCAATGCGCCCATTGGCTAGAAGTCGTAAATTTACGTAAAAACTTACAAGTGTAATGCTAGCCATAGAACGACTTATTTAGACCATAAACCATACTGGAAAGCCAAATATGCGCAAAACTCTTTAATAGGACGTATCTGTAATATAAACTCACAATGCCTCTAGAGATGTACACATTTTCAACTGTAACTTGAAAATAAATTAAATGCAGCTTACTAAACTGATTTTAACTTAATTTTTTATATCGTGAAATAAAACTATCATCGTAGTTTATTTTATTGTTTTTAGTATAATCTTGCGAAAACTGTATTACTACTAACTGTCTTTACATATTTTGTTAATGATAAACTAATTATTATTTTTTTGGTAAACTAATGTTTAAGACAAGATTTTTTTATGCATAGCACAAAGGGTAACAATTATTTTACAAGCAATAATTATTAGCCTGAAACACTCATCCACATTGAAAAATCTCCTGATAAAAGATACATGACGCCAACGGGACTCGAACCCGTGTCCCTTCGATTTCCGGTCGACAGCTCTGACCACTGAGCTATGGCGGCTTATCTCTTATCCGCGAAATAATTCAATATATACTAGTGTTCCATTCAACAATTACTGCTTGTTAGGTGAAAAAATGTAAAATATTTGATAAACTAATGTTTATAAGACAAGTTTTATGCATAGCATAAAGAATAACAAATAAGTATAAGCAATAATTAGTCATCATTATAGTTATTTTTACTCGGGATAGTTTCAATTTGTATTGATATTTCAGGCGACTAATTATTGCTTATAATTAATTGTCTTTACTTGTTTTATAACATTTTGTAATTCCTTATAATGTTTATTTATTTTTATATTTCTTTTTCATTTATAAATATATTTTGTAGATACAAATACTAAATCAAAAACTAAACTTAACCCTTTACGGCGCCGAATTGCAGATCTGCATCATACCATTCGAACTCCTTCAATTGTTCAAAGAAACAAAAAATACCATTTGGCGCAGCGTTGCATATCCACAGCAAAGCTATCTTACGAATTAGTTAGTTTTATTTTTACTAAATGGCGTACTTTACATTTTGTGGTCATTTGAATATAAAAACTTGTCATAACCGGTTCGTGTAGTTTGCACGCGTGTTCAATTGTTTGTTTTTATTACTGATATTGAAAATTTCGCCGTGAAATTGTGCTGAAGTAACAGTAAGTCCCTCTTTTTCATAAATTTAATGTACTTTCAATGAATTTTACTATATTTACAGGGATACGCTACACTTTTGTTATGATGCAGTAATGCATCATTGCGCTAAACGATCATAATCCATTAGATTGTTTCTAGAAAGAATATTTTTTCTTTCAGTCTCATTATGAGTAGGAGGCTTCCACGTTTAGGTGCCAAAGTTCCATCTTTGACGACTCAAGAATCGGAAGACATTCTGGGCCATTGGCAAGATGGTGATGATGGCTTAGACTACTCAGATGACGAAGACATAGCTGATCATCGTACATATTAGAATGAAATGGGCAGAATTTACGCGAAGATTCGGATGAGGAACCAGAAATACCAGATCCAGAAGAACAGGACAACAACATCTTGTCACCAAACTTGGAGGACAATATCAACACTACAGTCGCGCAATATGAGACACCGCCTGGTATTCCAATACCGAGTACCAGTTCAACTACTACTTCAAGAAGTTCACGTGCTCCTAAGACAAATATTTTATGGAAAAATAAAAACTTAGGGTTTAGCGAAGACCAGATGAAGTTTCGGGGATCTTCTATCTTACCCAATGAAATATTAGAGCTGCAGACACCTTATCATGTATTTTCATATTTATTTACTGACGACTTTATCGATCTTATTAGAGAGAAAACAAACCTGTATAGCGTGCAAGAAGATACCAGTAAGTCTATAAATGTTACAAGCCAGGAAATAAGACAGTTCATAGGAATTATATTCTTCATGTCCATAATTCATATGCCTAATGTGCGAATGTACTGGTCAGAGAAATATGGTTGCGCCCATATACGCGAGACCATGACGGTAAAACGGTTGGAGTTTTTGAGACAGTCGCTACATTTCAATGATAACGCCAAAATAACACCATATGGTTAGCCAAATTCTGATCAATTGTATAAAATCAGACCTATGATTGAGAAATTAAACCATAATTTTGCTAGAGTGCCTTTTGAACAACATTTGTCTGTTGATGAACAAATGTGTTCCACCAAAGCGCGAAGTGACCTAAAGCAATATTTGCCAGATAAACCTCACAAATGGGGCTTCAAGCTGTTTGTGATTAGTGGTGTATCTGGATATGGCTACAAGTTAGAAGTCTACAGTGGCCAAGAGAACATATGCGCAGATGGTGAGCCTCAGTTAGGTGCGTTATCTAACGTAGTGGTCCGACTTGCCAGAGACATGCCTGACAACCAAAACTATCGATTGTTTTTTGACAACAGTAAAGACGAGAGGTTAGTAAAATATAAAAAACGAACCGGCTCAAACGTACCAGTGATGTAGAATCACTGATTCAGGATAAAAGAAGAAAGGACCATGCCAGTACATACCACCAAAAGAGGTCAGATTAGACCAGGTAGGGCACTGGCCTATATGGACTGAAAAGAGGCTGAGATGCAAACTTCCAGGATGTAAAGGAACAGCCCAAACAGAATGTCAAAAATGTGGTGTGGCCTTATGTTTTAACAAAAATAATAACTGTTTTCAAATGTTTCATACTTCCTAACTTTTGGTGTGTTTTGACACCATGATGCACTTCTGCATCACAGTGTTTTTTTAAAAAAAAAAAAAAAAGTTTTTACATAGGATTTTTTTTATTATTTTTCCCATTATATATAGTTGTTGTTTTACCTGGAGGTAATAAAATAAACATAAAAAAATTTCTTGAGCCGTAAAGGGTTAATGGAACTTCATTGGTTTAGAACCATTGACTAAATATAACTCTAGAACATATGAATAATTACTGTTTATGCTTAAATGTACCACTGTTTGTTTCCTAAATTAAATTAAAATAAAAGTGAAATTAATAAAAATTTCACTTTTATTTTAAAATTAATATTAAACCTGTGTACGATCCGATACGAAGCTATCACCCGAGTCAGGAATACTCCTGTCCCGGTGCGATCGACACACCAGAAAGGGATTGATTTGTTAGGACTTGGAACACGTGCTCTAAGGATAGGAAGGATATTGGAGTTTAATCAGCCTTTACACTTAGCAACCTAGAGCCAAATTTTAATTGTCAGGGATCGTGGGATGATTTAAGTATTTCCTTTCAATTTTTTCTTCCTTATTCGTGGTTTTTTTCTGTTTCTCCTGTCATTCTAGCATATCCTTGCTAATTCTTGCCTTTGCTTGCTTATTTTAATATCAGCCTTTTCTCTCTTCTCTAGACCATTCTTCCTCCATCATTCCTCCCAGTGTATTTATTACAAGTGAAAAAATAACCCAGTATCGGGAAAGTTTATTGCGGACTATATGCGGATTACACCAAGATTAAATAAGTAAAAGAAAAAAATATTTCCAAGCACATAATAAATATTCGTAGAGCAATCAAATACAATAATCATTAATCTTCTTCAAAGAACAACGTGTATTCAAACGAGCTCTTGACTGAAGTATCAGGTGCTCAAAACGTATCAAATTACCTGCTTCAAGTTTCGCTATTACATTCCTCTAAGTCTCCATGAATTCCGTCAAATGAATACTAATTGATTATATATATTATTTCCATCCCACACATAACGCGTAAACCATAAAGCGTTCACAGCTTAATAATTCCTCTTCATCACATCAAAATGTTAACAACACAGTATTTTAAGGGTAAAAAAGTACTTGTCATCTTTGTTTGTAGCTACGTGGGTTGGCGCGTTGTTTAGTGGACAGATAACCAAATGACTTCGTGAAGATTGAACCTAATATAAATTATTCTATTATCATCACAATCGATCGATAGAGACATATGACTGCCCTCGGGATTTTGGTTAGCCAGTTTGAACTTTAATACGCTTGCGGGAAGTAATGTCATATTTATACATCATTATCAAGATCTCTGCGACATATAATAACTCGTATATTGAGATTATTTTAACCCTTTAGGCTTTAAATTATTTTTCTCTACAAGTCCCAACGACACAGTGAAATATCATGGAATTTCGGAATGCTTCCAAGATATTTTAAATGTTTGCTAAACGTATTTCTTATTTTTAAAGTCAAAAGTAAAAAGAAAGAAGTTCGATTTAAAAGAAGAGATAAAATTATCTTTGATTTTTTTGTGTTTGAAATAACATTGATATTTCTTAAAAATAAAATTTTAGTATCAAACATGAAAATGTTAACAACAAAATTTACCGAAATATTTTTTTCTCGAAGCGTCCATAACTTAGAGAGATTTCTATATTTAGAAAACACATTCCTTTTATTTGGAGAAATAGTAAGAAAACAGTCTCTTCACTTTTTATGCCGTTAATACAATAAAAATACAATAAAAATAAACAATCAACGAATAAATCCCGCCAATTTGTAATCCCACACAATTTTTTGGATTTTATCCATGGAATCAAGTAAAAAATAGTTGAGAAGAAAATTATTAATCTATCGAACGACGATCAATTCGCCGAACTCCGAATTATAGAAAAAAAGATAAAAAATACTTAATAATGTATTGACGCCCCGGTGAGATCTGTCCTTCAGAGGCTCTGAAGGAATATGATATTTGTGGCTAGAAATGGCCGTCCGAGGCTCGAGTGGTTATGTTGTGAGGCTGAAGGGAGTAAGGAAGCCAGTGAGACTGTGACATCCCCAACTGAGATATGTTGTGAGGCTGAAGGGAGTGAGGAAGCCAGTGGGACCATGGCATCCCCAAATGAGATATGTTGTGAGGCTGAAGGGAGTGAGGAAGCCAGTGGGACCATGGCATCCCCAAATGAGATATGTTGTGAGGCTGAAGGGAGTGAGGAAGCCAGTGGGACCATGGCATCCCCAAATGAGATATGTTGTGAGGCTGAAGGGAGTAAGGAAGCCAGTGAGACTTGTGACATCCCCAACTGAGATATGTTGTGAGGCTGAAGGGAGTGAGGAAGCCAGTGGGACCATGGCATCCCCAAATGAAATATGTTGTTAGGCTGAAGGGAGTGAGGAAGCCAGTGAGACCATGGCATCCCCAAATGAGATATGTTGTGAGGCTGAAGGGAGTGAGGAAGCCAGTGGGACCATGGCATCCCCAAATGAAATATGTTGTTAGGCTGAAGGGAGTGAGGAAGCCAGTGAGACCATGGCATCCCCAAATGAGATATGTTGTGAGGCTGAAGGGAGTGAGGAAGCCAGTGGGACCATGGCATCCCCAAATGAGATATGTTGTGAGGCTGAAGGGAGTGAGGAAGCCAGTGGGACCATGGCATCCCCAAATGAGATATGTTGTGAGGCTAAAGGGAGTGAGGAAGCCAGTGGGACCATGGCATCCCCAAATGAAATATGTTGTTAGGCTGAAGGGAGTGAGGAAGCCAGTGAGACCATGGCATCCCCAAATGAGATATGTTGTGAGGCTGAAGGGAGTGAGGAAGCCAGTGGGACCATGGCATCCCCAAATGAAATATGTTGTTAGGCTGAAGGGAGTGAGGAAGCCAGTGAGACCATGGCATCCCCAAATGAGATATGTTGTGAGGCTGAAGGGAGTGAGGAAGCCAGTGGGACCATGGCATCCCCAAATGAGATATGTTGTGAGGCTGAAGGGAGTGAGGAAGCCAGTGGGACCATGGCATCCCCAAATGAAATATGTTGTTAGGCTGAAGGGAGTGAGGAAGCCAGTGAGACCATGGCATCCCCAAATGAGATATGTTGTGAGGCTGAAGGGAGTGAGGAAGCCAGTGGGACCATGGCATCCCCAAATGAGATATGTTGTGAGGCTGAAGGTAGTGAGGAAGCCAGTGAGACCATGGCATCCCCAAATGAGATATGTTGTGAGGCTGAAGGGAGTGAGGAAGCCAGTGGGACCATGGCATCCCCAAATGAGATATGTTGTGAGGCTGAAGGGAGTGAGGAAGCCAGTGGGACCATGGCATCCCCAAATGAGATATGTTGTGAGGCTGAAGGGAGTGAGGAAGCCAGTGGGACCATGGCATCCCCAAATGAGATATGTTGTTAGGCTGAAGGGAGTGAGGAAGCCAGTGAGACTATGGCATCCCCAAATGATATATGTTGTTAGGCTGAAGGGAGTGAGGAAGCCAGTGAGACTATGGCATCCCCAAATGAGATATGTTGTTAGGCTGAAAGGAGTGAGGAAGCCAGTGAGACTATGGCATCCCCAAATGAGATATGTTGTTAGGCTGAAGAGAATGAGGAAAAAAATGAAAACGAAGGAAGAGAAGTGCCAGATTCAGATTTGTTTTATTCAGATCTGTTCACCAAACACGGTAAAAGCAACTTTAATAAATGTTCAGGGCGATAGATAGGTACTACTGACAAAATCTACCACCCTAGTATCTAGGTGTGAAATAACACTGTGCGAAATATAGTGTTTTAAGACAGTAAGAATTGGATGAATGAGGCAAGGAGTGTGTGCCAAGACCGAGTTGTTTGGCGGTCCGTCCTCTCTGCCTATCCCTGCGGGAAAACGGCGTGATGGTTAGTTAGTTGGTTAGTTAGTTAGGAATTGGATTGGCAGATTAATTTTACAAATATGGTTCGGGTTTTCGAAACAGAAGTGTACTATGAACGATTATAAATGAGTAGGAATTAGGAAGGAAAACAAATTATAACACACGTTGTACATGCTTGCCGCAATTTAAATCCAGAATGTGTGGTTTTATTGGACGGATTTAGAAAATAAAATAAATTTACAATAACCAGTTGTGTGGACAGTGTGGAACAGCCTGCGACCATTTTGTGAATTCAATTAGGTATACCGGAATCTATTACCAAATGTCAGAAGCCTATCCTTTACGTCAGTGGTTAAAACACTTTGGTACGCGAAATCATGGAACTTCTAACTATCTGATTTCTTATACATAGTTAGTGTATTGATATGTATAACCAGCTATTAGAAAAAGTTACAAACAAAAATATGTAATGGTTCCAAAAGAAAATGGCAAATAATAAAAATTAACATGTGGTGTCTTATTGAAGTAGTAGAACTCTAAATCATAAATATATTAAAATGATTTCTTTTAAGTAGGTGTACATTGTAGGTACGCCATTGATAATATCCCTATATTTATCTTTCTTCCCCTATTGAATTTGCCTTTCACAAAGTGGTAGATACTCGCACTATCGCCCCGGTGGAGACAACCGTTTTGAACCGACACGTTGCTTGAAATGGCATCAGCCGTATTTTCTGATCGGATCTGATTAGTCAAGTAATTCACAGACTTTCTACTCCCAAATCTATTCAGCCTCACGACTCAACCGGGATTCAGTAATTCAACTGGGGATGCCATAGTCCCACATTGTATGGACAATGCCGCACGGTGCTTCCAACATGCCATAGTCCCACATTGTATGGAAAATGCTACAAGGTGCTTCCAACATGCCATAGTCGCACATTGCATGGACAATGCCGCACGGTGCTTCCAACATGCCATAGTCCCACATTGCATGGACAATGCCGCACAGTGCTTCCAACATGCCGCAGTCCCACATTGCATGGACAATGCCGCACGGTGCTTCCAACATGCCATAGTCCTACATTGTATGGAAAATGCCACAAGGTGCTTCCAACATGCCATAGTCCCACATTGCATGGACAATGCCGCACGGTGCTTCCAACATGCCATAATCCCACATTGCATGGACAATGCCGCACAGTGCTTCCAACATGCCGCAGTCCCACATTGCATGGACAATGCCGCACGGTGCTTCCAACATGCCATAGTCCCACATTGCATAGACAATGCCGCAAGGTGCTTTCAACATGCCGTAGGCCCATATTAAGTGGATATTTAATTTCGCAAAATGCTTTCAACATACTGTAGTTCCACATTGATCAGTCAAAAGTATAATAATTATTTAATGTCGAGTCGATTTAATGTAATAAGGTGACGCCGAGTCGATTCGCAAATGAATGAATTTCTCGCAAAGGTCAAGAACCTACATATTAATTCATCAATTTTCATTTTCTTTATAAACAAACGATAAAAGCTTGGCGACTTGAAATATTATGTTACCGGTCACCAGTTCTAAAAATAAACTAAAGTTAAGCTATTTTATGTTAAATTTCATAGTTCGCATTTACAACCAAATTAACAAAAGTTATTATTATTTTACTATTTAAAAAATAACAGAAAAATATTTCCGTGACCTGACCTGACAATATTTTAAAAACTTCTACTACCGTCAACCCGACAGTGGGGCCGAACCCCCAAAACGTGGCGGAAACCCCGAAACGACGTTTAATTCAAACAAAACTCATCACTCAGGGGTTTTTGAGGTCGCTGATTACGAATTTGAAGTTAAAAATTATCCAAACACAATGGTGGATCCAATATAGCAACGAGACGCATGAAAACCCGAAAATATATAGACAGTAGGAGATCAATAATTACAACAATTAACATACTGAAAACGTCATTGTTTATTAAACTAAATAACAGAATATCAGTCGAAAATATATCGAAGCATTGTTGTCTTAAAATTCAAAACTTAATCTGATTAACCCTATGCCCTATCCGAATCAGTATCGCTCTCGAAGTCCTCAGAGTCAGAATCCACATCAGAGTCTTCCGTGTTCAGTCGTGGTGCGATTTGAATTTCAGGAGAAAGTAATAATCCTATTGCCTCCTTTGATAAACTTTTCATTTTCTTCTGTGGCAGTTTTCTGATGCTGGAGATGTATGGATCGGAAGTTACCAGAAGCCGCTTGAAAACGTCTTCCATTGTTTTTACTCGCGAACACTTTCTGGAAAAGTCTTCGCGATATCTTTTAATATCCTTGTTCCTCGCTTCCTGTGCTTCTTCGGATAACTGACCGATTGGTAGCAATGCGTGAGCTACAATTTGTGGACCGTGAATCAATAACTTATGCACCGAAGTAGGCATATAATACCATGGATACAGCTCAACGAATTTCCTCGCAGTTGTCAGCGTATAATTATGGAACTTATCAGAATTGATTTCATGTCCACTCGAAATGACTTGTAAGATGACGTGAAACCGTTCTATCAAATCTATGTCCAATGATGTTATGAGAGCAGATGTCTTCGAATTTTCAAAAAAGCGTCGAGCTGTATTTCCATCATTGGTATTTCCGTAACCAGGTTTCGGACGATCGAAAATAAGTCCCAGTTTTGATCTGAATCCCTTTTGAATGATCTTCTTGCGCGTGTCTACCATCTCTTTTTCTTCGGCACTGCGTACTTGCCATTTTTTTAAGCCAAGTTTATACGACAAATGCAAGCAGCATTCAAAAAACCTTATCCAAGCATGTAATATTGAAAGTCCAAACTTCAGATTCTCTTCTTTGACTTCTTTTTGCAAAACAGCATCGATGTTATTGAAATCTTTGCTAGTACTTCCACATAAATAGCATCGTTGCGTAGAGTTTATGGATGCGACTGCGTTGCATACTTTGCCATCGATCATTGTGAACGCCATATTGTACGAAACCGAGATTTCTTTCCCATATATTATATTCTCAAAGGGAACAAGTGACTTTATCTGCTCTTCAATATATTGCACCTCACTGACCGTAGATTCTGCACTTTCGTGCAAAAATTGTAGTCTCAGTGGTCTACAAAATCGAGGAGACGATGGTCTAGGATTCTTCCAAATCACGACTACTGCCTCTGATTTTGGATCCACAGAAATGAGTTGTAAGGGTACTACCGATGTAAAAAATACATTCGCATCTGATACGCGTTCATCCTCAAATGTTTGTTTATATTCACTTTGTCCTGAACTTCCGTCACAACCCCATTTGAAAATGAATTTCATGTGGCTAACATTCGCTTGATCCAAACTGCGAATGATATCTTCTTGGCATAGTAAAATACGGTCGGTTGTATGATCCAATAAAGCTTGTAGCTGAACTTCAGCCATGCTTTCTGTAATGGTGATAGCAGTATTAGGTGGATAGCAACGTTTTTTCGCTTCTGCCAATTTCTTGTATGAAGGATACAGCTTGCAGTTATTCTCATTACTTGTTATTCTCAATCCCTGATATTGATTCTTTGTGAATTTGTACTCAATATATAACGAAAGTGCGGCTTCGGAGGACAAAGTTTTCTCGCTTGTCGCGGTCAATTGGAAAGCCTGTCGATACTTCAAAGCTCTCGATGGACTTGTCATTGTTATTTCATAAAGAACCTTTGAAGCATCCAATTTACCTGCAGAGCGCAGGCTCATTTGAGTAGCATAAGCTAACTCTTGTGGCGTCAAAGTTTCGCGAACTGATTGGGTTCTTTCGCGTTTCGACCTCTTGCTCAATAATTCAAAATCCCCAGAAGGACGACCACTGCACGTACTAGTCGATGGCAGATCACAGTCAGCTTGATAATTGCCACTAACAATAGGTGCCGGAAATGAAACGGATGCATTCAGCCATTCATTATTCCGTTTCAAAAAGGGATTCTCTGTCCTGTTAGCTTTTTGCCACCTTGTTCTCATTTGATTAAACAATATAGAAAGCGAGACTCTCATGTCCTCAGGTACCTGCAACGGTCGATCAATTTTTCCGGAAAGTTGTTCCTCCAGAAAAGGGATTATTTCAGGTAGGCCATCATTCAACCGGTGTTTAACGATGTTGAATATTTCTTGCCGAGTGAATTTCACACACTCTTCATCCGAATCTGTATGAAAAATATTACTTTAGCATTAGCAACAAATTAATTACAGAAAAATAATCAAATATCGTAAGCGTGCTGCATGGGAAAAATAGTTCTGAAGCCTGCCGCACCGTGCGCTACATCGACCGCGGTGCACCGCCATGTTGTGATACGTTATTTGGGACGCACACGCTCGAAGAAAAATTCATTATACAAGAGAATAGGCAGATTTAGGCAGCTGATTTTTGTCAATTCCATCAGATAATTGATTATTCTATAGTCTGGGAGTTGTAATTCCGCATGATATTGCAAAAAATGCTACTTTTGCTCTAGTTGAAAATACAAGTACAGAAAATCATGCTATTTTTGTACAAGCGTCGAAATATGTGTAATATAAATAGGATAACCATTAGATTTAAAACTTATTAGTATATGAATATTTTCTACATACCTGAGGCAATCGTTTCCATTTTGTAGAATTGTAATTCTTTACTTCACTACTTAATTATGAACTCACTAATCGAGGGTAAATTTGACTAGTTTCGACAGCGACACGTGTGCTCTTGACAAAGGTCAACTTCGAACTGAAATGGTTTGACAGATCCCGAAGGTAGGGACCTATCCGTTCGGAGTGAGATGCACGAACCCTTCCCCCACCCGCTTCATTCCTTGAAATACCCCGAATCGAACATTCATTTTTCGGGGTTTCCGCCACGTTTTGGCGATTTGGCCCCACTGTGCGACGCCTTGTGAGGGAACCCAACGCCTTGTGAGAGTACCCGACGGCTTGTGAGGGAACCCAACGCCTTGTGAGAGTACCCGACGCCTTGGGAGGGAACCCAACGCCTTGTGAGAGTACCCGACGGCTTGTGAGGGAACCCGATGCATTGTGAGGGAACCCAACGCGTTTGTCCACTTAGCAACTGACCGGTCATTATAAGATGTATCATTAATATGATTTAATTTTAGAAATTGGGTTTTAAGCCATCACAGATGTCCTGTCCAGTCCAGTTTCCAGTTTTCTGATTCTGTTCTGCCACTTTCTATCAGCCATAGATACTGTAATGCACTCTTTAAGAGGGTCCGTTTTATATTGCTGTTGCTGTTTGAATTCATTATATACGAAATGTATGAAATTGTTGTCCAAACGGTGTATTCAATTTCGGTACTATCACTCTTTGTTCTGTTCTTAGTCTTGTCGTCTAACTGTGATCTACAAGACTGTGAAGCTTAGGGTTGTTCGTATAGTACATTATAAGTGCATGTATATAGATCTGACTTACATCCAATAATTTTGTTTCCTTGAATAAGGCTGTCGATGGATATATAACATGAAAGGTATTTTATCCGTCACTCTTATTACAGCTTTTTGTGACTTAGCTAATGGATCTAGATTAGTTTTCGCTGCACCGCCCCAGCTTAGTATGGCATACCTAATAACTGAGTGGCACAATGCGTAGTACACAGATATTATTATTTTCTTGTCAACAATTTCGTTTATCTTTCAGGAAGAATATTAGTTTCT
The DNA here is from genome assembly GCA_026573805.1 of Hesperophylax magnus. Taxonomy (NCBI): domain Eukaryota; kingdom Metazoa; phylum Arthropoda; class Insecta; order Trichoptera; family Limnephilidae; genus Hesperophylax; species Hesperophylax magnus. The sequence goes on along the minus strand of JAIUSX010000221.1, from coordinate 267,374 downwards.
GTATTCGTTTGCCCGTATTTTCAATGTGCGTTCTACAGATTAAAGAGTCATCTATAAAATTACAAAATAATTGACTAATTCTACCTTTTCCTATTTGTGCTTCTGGGGTATAAGTGTCATTTACAAAGACATTTATTTTCATGTCACTGTTTTCTTTGCATTTAACGTCAAGAGGTTGCATTCTAGCCACTTTGATACTCTTACTAGACCTGTTTCAGATTTTGATTTTATATCCTCCCATGTCTCCTTTGAAAAGTAAAACTGTATCATCGGCAAATGATATTATTTTTTTCATTTTCAAGGTGTATTTTTCATGATTCGTTTATTTGAGCAAGAAAAAGTATTAGTCCAAGTCTACTTCCCTGGGGTACTCCGAATGAATTTTTTTCCGAGAGTAGTCATCAAACCATTTGAGGGATACCTCACACACCCATAATTTCTAGTTTCCTCAATAGATCTTGTTTGTGATATTGAGTCAATGCATAATGTTGTAAATTTTGCGCCAACGTGAGTAAAGAAATCGTAATGTCTGGTATTTTACTACAGTTTATTATTCAATTATTATAAAGATATCGGATGTGCTCGCTGGAAAAAAAATTGTTGATGTTCTTGTTTTGTAGAACGTAGAACATATTTTTTCCATACAACACCTAATTTGAATCAAAGTTAACGCACTTTAACAAAATGGGACAAGGAGAACAGATGGTAATTTTTATTTTATTAAATACATATACGGCTATACTGCCTTTTATAAATAAACATATAACTGAGTAGAAAAGTAATATCAGTAAAATAATATCAAAATAAAGTCACATTATGGAAAAATAATTTTTGAGTGCATTTTTATATTGCGTTAATTTTAAAAAATAAATGTCGCCGATGTTAGCATGTTCATTTCCCAAAATGTGTAATCGACTGATTGGTGAGTAATAAAATGTGATAATGTGTGTGTGTTATTATAGTAGAACGGTAGAGTCAGTCTATTGTTAGCGCGACCAGGGCAATGAAATCGTATTAGTTCTATTAAATCAGGGGTATCCAGGACCGAGTGAATTATTTTATATAATATTAATAGATCACAGATTTTTCTGCGATCTGATAAATTTACGAGATTAGTCCAGTTTAATAACAAATTATAGTCCACGGATTCTCTTGGAATACCTAATTTAAAATTAATGTACCTAAGGAATCTATGCTGGACTTTTTCAATCGGTGAATATGGATATTGTAATGTGGAGCCCAAATCGTAGAGTTATATTCCAAAATGCTTCTCACTAGCGTTATGTATAAAATGCGAATAGTATCAATGTTACAAAATTGTTTGGTTATTCTAATAATAAATCCTAAAATCTTCATTGCTCTATTAATAATATTAGTTATATGGCTAATAAATGTAAGTTTTGAGTTAAAAATAATACCTAGATCATTTATTTTTTCTACTGAGTTTAATATAATTTTGTCAAGTTTGTATTCATAAATTGTCGGTTTCTTTATTTTATAAAATCTTATTATTTGACATTTACTAATGTTAAGTGCCAGTTTATTGCATATACACCAATTAATCAAGTTGTTTAAATTTTTTTGTAAAATTATGCAATCAGAAATATTTTTAATTTTTTTATATAATTTTAAATCATCAGCAAATAACAGAATATCAACATCGGAAAAAACGTCTACAATGTCATTAATAAATAAAATAAACAGTATTGGTCCTAAATGGGAGCCCTGTGGCACACCACTAGTGGCAGAAAAGGCATCCGATATTACGTCATTTAACTTTACAAACAGATGCCTATTTGTTAGATAACTCTCTACCCATTTAAGAAAGTTCCCGGTTATACCCATACTCCTTAAATTATTTATCAATATTTTATGACAAACTTTATCGAACGCCTTACTGAAGTCAGTATATATCGAATCTACTTGACATTTATCTGCAAAGGCATTCGCTATAAAGTTTTCATATATTAGTAGATTTGTCAGAGTTGATCTATTCTTCATGAAACCATTTTGAAACCTTGTTATAATCCCATTTAATTTAAAAATAATTTTTTCCAAAATAATTTTTTCAAATAGTTTTGGAATAGTTGACTGTATACATATAGGTCTATAGTTGCGTATATCGCATTTGTCACCTTTTTAAAATATGGGTGTGATGTAACTATTTTTCCATGCAATTGGAAAATATCCCGATGACAATGACATATTAAAAATTAAATAGAGGGGATACGACAAGGCATGTATACAGTGTTTCAATAGAATTGGTGGTATTTTGTCAGGACCCGAACTTTTTTTATATCTAATTTGTTAATATGGGTTTTAATTTCATTTATATCTATGTGAATGTTAGAAATTTGTAAATTGATGTTAGATGAAAAAAAAGGAATTTCACTATTATCAATCTTTAAATGATTTAGAATTTTTGTACTTTTTATGTATTTTCTTCTTCAATAGAGTCAAGTCAATTAAATCTTTATTGAACCACTGAGGGAAAACATTATTTTTACATTTAATGTAAGGCACACTTTTATCTATGATATTGTGAATTATTTTATAGAATACGTTGATATTTTTGTTAATATTTTCTTGTTTTAAAAAAGTCCAATCAGTAGCATTTAAGCATTCATTAACATGATTAAAATCAGCTTTATTAAAATTGTGAAGTGATTTTTTGCACTGTAGATTTGGTATTATATTTAGTGATACGCTAATATTTAATGGAGGATGATAGTTATCTACAGGTAATATTATTTCACTTGATTTTACTACAGTTACTGAAGTATCACTTGAAAATACCAAGTCCAGTATTTTGTTATTACAATTTTTAATTTTATTTAATTGTGTTAGATTTATAAAATTTGACATGCTTATAACTTCTTTGTTTATAGTTGACAAGCCAGCGTTTTCTATACCTGTCAATTCCATAAAGTTTTGATTCCAAATGATGTTTGGAAGATTAAAATAGCCAGTTATAATTATTTTTACTTTTTGATATTTTAATTGTAAAATTTCAATATCTTCAAAATGCTTAGTATAAATACTAATATCCGATTTAGGCGGAATGTACACATTACCCAATAAAATTCTGTTTTTACCTGTATTAATCATAACAAATAATTTCTCTATTTAAACGTTTTTTGTATTTAACTGTCTGGAGACAATATTTTTCGCTACTGCAATCAGAACTCCACCACCTCTTCTTTTATTGTTTTTAATGTCATCGTTTGTAGATTGATTTCTATCCCGGCGGAAAACGTTGTATCTATGCTCAATGCATTTTTCGGGTACTAATGTTAAACCAATTTCACCAAGATGTTTCGTTGGAGCACATATTTTGATTTTTGGCATAATCAACCGAAATCAATTTTAGTAAATTCAAAAAAATTCTTTCTGATAAAGAGTAGTTAAGTTATGAGTAAAAAATATTAAGGCAAATTAAGGCAAGAAGAATAGGGTAATGAAAGTGGGAGGGAAGAAGTGGATGATTGGGAAGTACCTAATATTCAAATCCTATGCATTATCGTTCCCGATCGGGAATGGTGACCGGACCGAATCGAACCGGTTAAGAGATTAATATAACAATAAAAGATCGAAGAAGATTTATGCAAAATTATGTGTTTTCTTTGTAAATAAAACTTTTATTGAAATTTTAATCACAAACGAAGAGAACGTAATATTGTGTTTAAAAAATTTATTTTTAAAAGATGGGAGCAAAAGACAGATTAAAATAAAACAAAAGAGCATTTAAATAGTAAAGGAGAGAGTGTGAACAGGAATTGAAATAAAATGGATAGAAAAGTTGAACGAGCCTAATGACGCTATCGAGGACGCGATCAACCAATAAAACTCCAATAAAACTCTAATAAAAAGCCGATTTCAGATTCCTAACCATCCATCTGAGGTGTGGGCGGAAAACTAACCGATATTAAATTAAAACATTCGAGTGTTAAAAAGCAATTAAACCTAGATTAAGGTAAAGAAAGATTAAAATAAAACAAAAGAGCATTTAAATAGTAAAGGAGAGAGTGTGAACAGGAATTGAAATAAAATGTGACTCGGATAGAAAAGTTGAACGAGCCTAATGACGCTATCGAGGACGCGATCAACCAATAAAACTCCAATAAAACTCTAATAAAAAGCCGATTTCAGATTCCTAACCATCCATCTGAGGTGTGGGCGGAAAACTAACCGATATTAAATTAAAACATTCGAGTGTTAAAAAGCAATTAAACCTAGATTAAGGTAAAGAAAGATTAAAATAAAACAAAAGAGCATTTAAATAGTAAAGGAGAGAGTGTGAACAGGAATTGAAATAAAATGGATAGAAAAGTTGAACGAGCCTAATGACGCTATCGAGGACGCGATCAACCAATAAAACTCCAATAAAACTCTAATAAAAAGCCGATTTCAGATTCCTAACCATCCATCTGAGGTGTGGGCGGAAAACTAACCGATATTAAATTAAAACATTCGAGTGTTAAAAAGCAATTAAACCTAGATTAAGGTAAAGAAAGATTAAAATAAAACAAAAGAGCATTTAAATAGTAAAGGAGAGAGTGTGAACAGGAATTGAAATAAAATGTGAAAAGTTGAACGAGCCTAATGACGCTATCGAGGACGCGATCAACCAATAAAACTCCAATAAAACTCTAATAAAAAGCCGATTTCAGATTCCTAACCATCCATCTGAGGTGTGGGCGGAAAACTAACCGATATTAAATTAAAACATTCGAGTGTTAAAAAGCAATTAAACCTAGATTAAGGTAAAGAAAGATTAAAATAAAACAAAAGAGCATTTAAATAGTAAAGGAGAGAGTGTGAACAGGAATTGAAATAAAATGTGACTCGGATAGAAAAGTTGAACGAGCCTAATGACGCTATCGAGGACGCGATCAACCAATAAAACTCCAATAAAACTCTAATAAAAAGCCGATTTCAGATTCCTAACCATCCATCTGAGGTGTGGGCGGAAAACTAACCGATATTAAATTAAAACATTCGAGTGTTAAAAAGCAATTAAACCTAGATTAAGGTAAAGAAAGATTAAAATAAAACAAAAGAGCATTTAAATAGTAAAGGAGAGAGTGTGAACAGGAATTGAAATAAAATGTGACTCGGATAGAAAAGTTGAACGAGCCTAATGACGCTATCGAGGACGCGATCAACCAATAAAACTCCAATAAAACTCTAATAAAAAGCCGATTTCAGATTCCTAACCATCCATCTGAGGTGTGGGCGGAAAACTAACCGATATTAAATTAAAACATTCGAGTGTTAAAAAGCAATTAAACCTAGATTAAGGTAAAGAAAGATTAAAATAAAACAAAAGAGCATTTAAATAGTAAAGGAGAGAGTGTGAACAGGAATTGAAATAAAATGTGACTCGGATAGAAAAGTTGAACGAGCCTAATGACGCTATCGAGGACGCGATCAACCAATAAAACTCCAATAAAACTCTAATAAAAAGCCGATTTCAGATTCCTAACCATCCATCTGAGGTGTGGGCGGAAAACTAACCGATATTAAATTAAAACATTCGAGTGTTAAAAAGCAATTAAACCTAGATTAAGGTAAAGAAAGATTAAAATAAAACAAAAGAGCATTTAAATAGTAAAGGAGAGAGTGTGAACAGGAATTGAAATAAAATGTGACTCGGATAGAAAAGTTGAACGAGCCTAATGACGCTATCGAGGACGCGATCAACCAATAAAACTCCAATAAAACTCTAATAAAAAGCCGATTTCAGATTCCTAACCATCCATCTGAGGTGTGGGCGGAAAACTAACCGATATTAAATTAAAACATTCGAGTGTTAAAAAGCAATTAAACCTAGATTAAGGTAAAGAAAGATTAAAATAAAACAAAAGAGCATTTAAATAGTAAAGGAGAGAGTGTGAACAGGAATTGAAATAAAATGGATAGAAAAGTTGAACGAGCCTAATGACGCTATCGAGGACGCGATCAACCAATAAAACTCCAATAAAACTCTAATAAAAAGCCGATTTCAGATTCCTAACCATCCATCTGAGGTGTGGGCGGAAAACTAACCGATATTAAATTAAAACATTCGAGTGTTAAAAAGCAATTAAACCTAGATTAAGGTAAAGAAAGATTAAAATAAAACAAAAGAGCATTTAAATAGTAAAGGAGAGAGTGTGAACAGGAATTGAAATAAAATGTGAAAAGTTGAACGAGCCTAATGACGCTATCGAGGACGCGATCAACCAATAAAACTCCAATAAAACTCTAATAAAAAGCCGATTTCAGATTCCTAACCATCCATCTGAGGTGTGGGCGGAAAACTAACCGATATTAAATTAAAACATTCGAGTGTTAAAAAGCAATTAAACCTAGATTAAGGTAAAGAAAGATTAAAATAAAACAAAAGAGCATTTAAATAGTAAAGGAGAGAGTGTGAACAGGAATTGAAATAAAATGTGACTCGGATAGAAAAGTTGAACGAGCCTAATGACGCTATCGAGGACGCGATCAACCAATAAAACTCCAATAAAACTCTAATAAAAAGCCGATTTCAGATTCCTAACCATCCATCTGAGGTGTGGGCGGAAAACTAACCGATATTAAATTAAAACATTCGAGTGTTAAAAAGCAATTAAACCTAGATTAAGGTAAAGAAAGATTAAAATAAAACAAAAGAGCATTTAAATAGTAAAGGAGAGAGTGTGAACAGGAATTGAAATAAAATGTGACTCGGATAGAAAAGTTGAACGAGCCTAATGACGCTATCGAGGACGCGATCAACCAATAAAACTCCAATAAAACTCTAATAAAAAGCCGATTTCAGATTCCTAACCATCCATCTGAGGTGTGGGCGGAAAACTAACCGATATTAAATTAAAACATTCGAGTGTTAAAAAGCAATTAAACCTAGATTAAGGTAAAGAAAGATTAAAATAAAACAAAAGAGCATTTAAATAGTAAAGGAGAGAGTGTGAACAGGAATTGAAATAAAATGTGACTCGGATAGAAAAGTTGAACGAGCCTAATGACGCTATCGAGGACGCGATCAACCAATAAAACTCCAATAAAACTCTAATAAAAAGCCGATTTCAGATTCCTAACCATCCATCTGAGGTGTGGGCGGAAAACTAACCGATATTAAATTAAAACATTCGAGTGTTAAAAAGCAATTAAACCTAGATTAAGGTAAAGAAAGATTAAAATAAAACAAAAGAGCATTTAAATAGTAAAGGAGAGAGTGTGAACAGGAATTGAAATAAAATGTGACTCGGATAGAAAAGTTGAACGAGCCTAATGACGCTATCGAGGACGCGATCAACCAATAAAACTCCAATAAAACTCTAATAAAAAGCCGATTTCAGATTCCTAACCATCCATCTGAGGTGTGGGCGGAAAACTAACCGATATTAAATTAAAACATTCGAGTGTTAAAAAGCAATTAAACCTAGATTAAGGTAAAGAAAGATTAAAATAAAACAAAAGAGCATTTAAATAGTAAAGGAGAGAGTGTGAACAGGAATTGAAATAAAATGTGACTCGGATAGAAAAGTTGAACGAGCCTAATGACGCTATCGAGGACGCGATCAACCAATAAAACTCCAATAAAACTCTAATAAAAAGCCGATTTCAGATTCCTAACCATCCATCTGAGGTGTGGGCGGAAAACTAACCGATATTAAATTAAAACATTCGAGTGTTAAAAAGCAATTAAACCTAGATTAAGGTAAAGAAAGATTAAAATAAAACAAAAGAGCATTTAAATAGTAAAGGAGAGAGTGTGAACAGGAATTGAAATAAAATGTGACTCGGATAGAAAAGTTGAACGAGCCTAATGACGCTATCGAGGACGCGATCAACCAATAAAACTCCAATAAAACTCTAATAAAAAGCCGATTTCAGATTCCTAACCATCCATCTGAGGTGTGGGCGGAAAACTAACCGATATTAAATTAAAACATTCGAGTGTTAAAAAGCAATTAAACCTAGATTAAGGTAAAGAAAGATTAAAATAAAATAAAAGAGCATTTAAATAGTAAAGGAGAGAGTGTGAACAGGAATTGAAATAAAATGTGACTCGGATAGAAAAGTTGAACGAGCCTAATGACGCTATCGAGGACGCGATCAACCAATAAAACTCCAATAAAACTCTAATAAAAAGCCGATTTCAGATTCCTAACCATCCATCTGAGGTGTGGGCGGAAAACTAACCGATATTAAATTAAAACATTCGAGTGTTAAAAAGCAATTAAACCTAGATTAAGGTAAAGAAAGATTAAAATAAAACAAAAGAGCATTTAAATAGTAAAGGAGAGAGTGTGAACAGGAATTGAAATAAAATGTGACTCGGATAGAAAAGTTGAACGAGCCTAATGACGCTATCGAGGACGCGATCAACCAATAAAACTCCAATAAAACTCTAATAAAAAGCCGATTTCAGATTCCTAACCATCCATCTGAGGTGTGGGCGGAAAACTAACCGATATTAAATTAAAACATTCGAGTGTTAAAAAGCAATTAAACCTAGATTAAGGTAAAGAAAGATTAAAATAAAACAAAAGAGCATTTAAATAGTAAAGGAGAGAGTGTGAACAGGAATTGAAATAAAATGTGACTCGGATAGAAAAGTTGAACGAGCCTAATGACGCTATCGAGGACGCGATCAACCAATAAAACTCTAATAAAACTCTAATAAATTTATTTTTAAAAGATGGGAGCAAAAGACAGATTAAAATAAAACAAAAGAGCATTTAAATAGTAAAGGAGAGAGTGTGAACAGGAATTGAAATAAAATGTGACTCGGATAGAAAAGTTGAACGAGCCTAATGACGCTATCGAGGACGCGATCAACCAATAAAACTCCAATAAAACTCTAATAAAAAGCCGATTTCAGATTCCTAACCATCCATCTGAGGTGTGGGCGGAAAACTAACCGATATTAAATTAAAACATTCGAGTGTTAAAAAGCAATTAAACCTAGATTAAGGTAAAGAAAGATTAAAATAAAACAAAAGAGCATTTAAATAGTAAAGGAGAGAGTGTGAACAGGAATTGAAATAAAATGTGACTCGGATAGAAAAGTTGAACGAGCCTAATGACGCTATCGAGGACGCGATCAACCAATAAAACTCCAATAAAACTCTAATAAAAAGCCGATTTCAGATTCCTAACCATCCATCTGAGGTGTGGGCGGAAAACTAACCGATATTAAATTAAAACATTCGAGTGTTAAAAAGCAATTAAACCTAGATTAAGGTAAAGAAAGATTAAAATAAAACAAAAGAGCATTTAAATAGTAAAGGAGAGAGTGTGAACAGGAATTGAAATAAAATGTGACTCGGATAGAAAAGTTGAACGAGCCTAATGACGCTATCGAGGACGCGATCAACCAATAAAACTCCAATAAAACTCTAATAAAAAGCCGATTTCAGATTCCTAACCATCCATCTGAGGTGTGGGCGGAAAACTAACCGATATTAAATTAAAACATTCGAGTGTTAAAAAGCAATTAAACCTAGATTAAGGTAAAGAAAGATTAAAATAAAACAAAAGAGCATTTAAATAGTAAAGGAGAGAGTGTGAACAGGAATTGAAATAAAATGTGACTCGGATAGAAAAGTTGAACGAGCCTAATGACGCTATCGAGGACGCGATCAACCAATAAAACTCCAATAAAACTCTAATAAAAAGCCGATTTCAGATTCCTAACCATCCATCTGAGGTGTGGGCGGAAAACTAACCGATATTAAATTAAAACATTCGAGTGTTAAAAAGCAATTAAACCTAGATTAAGGTAAAGAAAGATTAAAATAAAACAAAAGAGCATTTAAATAGTAAAGGAGAGAGTGTGAACAGGAATTGAAATAAAATGTGACTCGGATAGAAAAGTTGAACGAGCCTAATGACGCTATCGAGGACGCGATCAACCAATAAAACTCCAATAAAACTCTAATAAAAAGCCGATTTCAGATTCCTAACCATCCATCTGAGGTGTGGGCGGAAAACTAACCGATATTAAATTAAAACATTCGAGTGTTAAAAAGCAATTAAACCTAGATTAAGGTAAAGAAAGATTAAAATAAAACAAAAGAGCATTTAAATAGTAAAGGAGAGAGTGTGAACAGGAATTGAAATAAAATGTGACTCGGATAGAAAAGTTGAACGAGCCTAATGACGCTATCGAGGACGCGATCAACCAATAAAACTCCAATAAAACTCTAATAAAAAGCCGATTTCAGATTCCTAACCATCCATCTGAGGTGTGGGCGGAAAACTAACCGATATTAAATTAAAACATTCGAGTGTTAAAAAGCAATTAAACCTAGATTAAGGTAAAGAAAGATTAAAATAAAACAAAAGAGCATTTAAATAGTAAAGGAGAGAGTGTGAACAGGAATTGAAATAAAATGTGACTCGGATAGAAAAGTTGAACGAGCCTAATGACGCTATCGAGGACGCGATCAACCAATAAAACTCTAATAAAACTCTAATAAATTTATTTTTAAAAGATGGGAGCAAAAGACAGATTAAAATAAAACAAAAGAGCATTTAAATAGTAAAGGAGAGAGTGTGAACAGGAATTGAAATAAAATGTGACTCGGATAGAAAAGTTGAACGAGCCTAATGACGCTATCGAGGACGCGATCAACCAATAAAACTCCAATAAAACTCTAATAAAAAGCCGATTTCAGATTCCTAACCATCCATCTGAGGTGTGGGCGGAAAACTAACCGATATTAAATTAAAACATTCGAGTGTTAAAAAGCAATTAAACCTAGATTAAGGTAAAGAAAGATTAAAATAAAACAAAAGAGCATTTAAATAGTAAAGGAGAGAGTGTGAACAGGAATTGAAATAAAATGGATAGAAAAGTTGAACGAGCCTAATGACGCTATCGAGGACGCGATCAACCAATAAAACTCCAATAAAACTCTAATAAAAAGCCGATTTCAGATTCCTAACCATCCATCTGAGGTGTGGGCGGAAAACTAACCGATATTAAATTAAAACATTCGAGTGTTAAAAAGCAATTAAACCTAGATTAAGGTAAAGAAAGATTAAAATAAAACAAAAGAGCATTTAAATAGTAAAGGAGAGAGTGTGAACAGGAATTGAAATAAAATGTGACTCGGATAGAAAAGTTGAACGAGCCTAATGACGCTATCGAGGACGCGATCAACCAATAAAACTCCAATAAAACTCTAATAAAAAGCCGATTTCAGATTCCTAACCATCCATCTGAGGTGTGGGCGGAAAACTAACCGATATTAAATTAAAACATTCGAGTGTTAAAAAGCAATTAAACCTAGATTAAGGTAAAGAAAGATTAAAATAAAACAAAAGAGCATTTAAATAGTAAAGGAGAGAGTGTGAACAGGAATTGAAATAAAATGTGACTCGGATAGAAAAGTTGAACGAGCCTAATGACGCTATCGAGGACGCGATCAACCAATAAAACTCCAATAAAACTCTAATAAAAAGCCGATTTCAGATTCCTAACCATCCATCTGAGGTGTGGGCGGAAAACTAACCGATATTAAATTAAAACATTCGAGTGTTAAAAAGCAATTAAACCTAGATTAAGGTAAAGAAAGATTAAAATAAAACAAAAGAGCATTTAAATAGTAAAGGAGAGAGTGTGAACAGGAATTGAAATAAAATGTGACTCGGATAGAAAAGTTGAACGAGCCTAATGACGCTATCGAGGACGCGATCAACCAATAAAACTCCAATAAAACTCTAATAAAAAGCCGATTTCAGATTCCTAACCATCCATCTGAGGTGTGGGCGGAAAACTAACCGATATTAAATTAAAACATTCGAGTGTTAAAAAGCAATTAAACCTAGATTAAGGTAAAGAAAGATTAAAATAAAACAAAAGAGCATTTAAATAGTAAAGGAGAGAGTGTGAACAGGAATTGAAATAAAATGTGACTCGGATAGAAAAGTTGAACGAGCCTAATGACGCTATCGAGGACGCGATCAACCAATAAAACTCCAATAAAACTCTAATAAAAAGCCGATTTCAGATTCCTAACCATCCATCTGAGGTGTGGGCGGAAAACTAACCGATATTAAATTAAAACATTCGAGTGTTAAAAAGCAATTAAACCTAGATTAAGGTAAAGAAAGATTAAAATAAAACAAAAGAGCATTTAAATAGTAAAGGAGAGAGTGTGAACAGGAATTGAAATAAAATGTGACTCGGATAGAAAAGTTGAACGAGCCTAATGACGCTATCGAGGACGCGATCAACCAATAAAACTCCAATAAAACTCTAATAAAAAGCCGATTTCAGATTCCTAACCATCCATCTGAGGTGTGGGCGGAAAACTAACCGATATTAAATTAAAACATTCGAGTGTTAAAAAGCAATTAAACCTAGATTAAGGTAAAGAAAGATTAAAATAAAATAAAAGAGCATTTAAATAGTAAAGGAGAGAGTGTGAACAGGAATTGAAATAAAATGTGACTCGGATAGAAAAGTTGAACGAGCCTAATGACGCTATCGAGGACGCGATCAACCAATAAAACTCCAATAAAACTCTAATAAAAAGCCGATTTCAGATTCCTAACCATCCATCTGAGGTGTGGGCGGAAAACTAACCGATATTAAATTAAAACATTCGAGTGTTAAAAAGCAATTAAACCTAGATTAAGGTAAAGAAAGATTAAAATAAAACAAAAGAGCATTTAAATAGTAAAGGAGAGAGTGTGAACAGGAATTGAAATAAAATGTGACTCGGATAGAAAAGTTGAACGAGCCTAATGACGCTATCGAGGACGCGATCAACCAATAAAACTCCAATAAAACTCTAATAAAAAGCCGATTTCAGATTCCTAACCATCCATCTGAGGTGTGGGCGGAAAACTAACCGATATTAAATTAAAACATTCGAGTGTTAAAAAGCAATTAAACCTAGATTAAGGTAAAGAAAGATTAAAATAAAACAAAAGAGCATTTAAATAGTAAAGGAGAGAGTGTGAACAGGAATTGAAATAAAATGGATAGAAAAGTTGAACGAGCCTAATGACGCTATCGAGGACGCGATCAACCAATAAAACTCCAATAAAACTCTAATAAAAAGCCGATTTCAGATTCCTAACCATCCATCTGAGGTGTGGGCGGAAAACTAACCGATATTAAATTAAAACATTCGAGTGTTAAAAAGCAATTAAACCTAGATTAAGGTAAAGAAAGATTAAAATAAAACAAAAGAGCATTTAAATAGTAAAGGAGAGAGTGTGAACAGGAATTGAAATAAAATGTGACTCGGATAGAAAAGTTGAACGAGCCTAATGACGCTATCGAGGACGCGATCAACCAATAAAACTCCAATAAAACTCTAATAAAAAGCCGATTTCAGATTCCTAACCATCCATCTGAGGTGTGGGCGGAAAACTAACCGATATTAAATTAAAACATTCGAGTGTTAAAAAGCAATTAAACCTAGATTTAGGTAAAGAAAGATTAAAATAAAACAAAAGAGCATTTAAATAGTAAAGGAGAGAGTGTGAACAGGAATTGAAATAAAATGTGACTCGGATAGAAAAGTTGAACGAGCCTAATGACGCTATCGAGGACGCGATCAACCAATAAAACTCCAATAAAACTCTAATAAAAAGCCGATTTCAGATTCCTAACCATCCATCTGAGGTGTGGGCGGAAAACTAACCGATATTAAATTAAAACATTCGAGTGTTAAAAAGCAATTAAACCTAGATTAAGGTAAAGAAAGATTAAAGATGGATAAAGATTCACATTACAAATACATTTTAATGATTTTATTGAACTAACTAACAACCACACTGTTTCCGTCCGGATTATTAGATGATAGAAAACCAAATTCTTTCGTACTAACACGTATTCCCCGCTTCATCCACTTTCATGCGTCAACCTTTCTCGTCACCATAACATACCTACTTACTTTCACAAACTATTAATTCCGTTAAAAATATGTGAAATATTTTACGTTTATTTTCTGCTTATGATCATCGTACTAAAATTATTAATATAATTGCAAGGTCCTCATCGCAATCAAGGGTCATCATCATCAGCAGCTCTTGATCCGGTTAGCGTCTGATAAACACCGTCAATTGTACTTGCTTCGTGGCATAAACCATCATATAGAAAATACTTGTGTCTCATTAATATCGAATATATTTAAAATGTCAATTTTCACAAACAAACTATCGTTTTAATTAGAAGCTACCACTCACGAGAGAATTACGTTGTGGGCCTGTCAGGTGTGCTCTAATGAATTTTAATTTCCCCCTACTTATGTAGGCTAGAATTAGTCATTATTATATTTATGTAACGGCAATATCGAAACAATTTAGAAAAGCCCGCAGATTCATTTTCGCCAACGACACCGCATTTATAATATCTAATGATAATGTCATAGAAGTGATTCACGAATTACAAACCGACTTCAACGCAGCTTAGGATGTAGGATTAATCATTAATGTAAAGAAAACAAAATGTATGTAAATTAGATAACCTAGTTTGGAAATGAGGAATATACCGAATTTAACTGCGAACATTTTCAACTGTAAGTGAAAAAAATAATTTTGTTAACGAATATATTTATTTAGGACTAACTATTGACAATAAATTGAAACGGGATAAGGAAGTGACTAAAATATTTATCCGACTAAGAACTATAGCAAATAATTTCTATAAATTAAAATTTATATCGCCCCGTAACACACTTAATATATTTAATATATTTTTCTTTCATTAGATCATCATTAGATACGGAATACAAACATACGAATGCGGGGAATATAAGAAATATTTATATCAAATATGTAAACAAAAATACAAACTGCTGCCGTGAAAGAAAATGTCACACCTAATATATACAGACAAAGAAGCAATGTACGATTGTACAACTATTGTTTTTCTCTGATATTATTACTTTCATTTAAAGGACTTCTCTGGCTCCTTACTATTATTTTCAACTGGGGAGAAAGTATGAAAGTTTACGGAAAAGAAATGTCTGAAAATCCCACTAATGTCATCTTTGGGGATGGTGTGATGCGGATCTTTATAGGAAAATGAAGGACAGGAAGTTCAGTAAAGGAAAAAGTTGTGAGGGTTGTGTATGATTGTATGAATCTGTCAATGTGTCTAGGAGTGACGGACGTATGAATCCATTTCCCCCACTGCGGTGTAAAGTGTTGTGTCGAGAGAGACCAGCTGGAGAGGCCAAAGGTTATCCCCAAACTAACCTCTCCCGATCCGGCCCGCCACACAACAGATTGGACCTCGACCCACCTCACATATGAACCCGGAAACCCCTTGCTGAGTCAACAAACGTAGCGAACCCCTCGGGGTGACCTATAGCAGAGGTGATGGTTATCCAATAAATAGTTCCCTGGGCGGCGGTACCCATACCCGCCTCCCAAATTTTCAACTAAAATCTAAAATATTAAATGAAAAAAACACATTTTGTAATACACCACTCTTATTTTTGAATTAACAAAGATCGCCAACCAGGTTTCGCTTTTCCCAAGTTTCGACTGTTACTTATTTAATATATAATGTCACACCACAACGTATTTGCTTCCTTCGAAAAAAAAAATCTAATAATTATGGAATATTGTGTACCAGTGATTTTTAATAAACTAAAAAAACACTTTGCACATGAAAATGAAAAACCTAACAATAAAATTGTAAAAAGGCGGTAAAAGTAAAAGAAAAATCCATGTTTGTTTAGAATAGTTCTTCTTTATTGTTAATTACACAGTCTTAACTTTAGTCCATAATTGTTTCCTCCGCAGACCATTTATTCCGCTAACGCAGCGTTGACACAGTACAAATAATATTTTTCACTCTTAATCTTATTAATTAAGACAAAATGTTAAGGTAGAACCGACAGACAAGCAGACGGGTGGCATCTTTGCTGGACCACCTTTGTTTCAAAAGCTGTATTATATGCTATGCAGTACTAATAAATTGAAAAAAATATATACCTATTTATGATATATGTAACAACAAAATTGAATTGTTATTTTCAAAATTGGAACTGACGCGTTAAGAATTAAGACAAGCAATAAACTACCTACCTACCTATGCTATAATTAACTTATATTTTAATCTAAATTGCATAACTTTATAACTTATAATTAACTTATTTTATAAATCCAATCTGTAAATATCACCCGCCATAACACAGGGACATCCCTAGCATGGCGGATGAATTATCACAAATATGTATAAATGTTCAACAAGTTCTTATAATAAATAAAAAAATAATATTTTTTTAACAGAAAATTATTTGTATATTTGAAATGTGTATGTATTTTATTCCAATTTCTCAGGGTTTCTATGAGATAGTGACAACATAGTCCCGAGGGAAAAAAATTTCCCCGGGGTTAATTTTTTCTGTTTGGTTTCTTTGTTGAGGTAATATAAAAAAATGTTGACAGGGTCAGATTTTAAATATTTGAAATAGATCAACTCATCTTGGAATTCCGTTTTAATATGACTTTTTCAAATATCAAAAGTATTTATTGAACAGAAAATCTAATTTATTGATCTGTCTGGTGCTAGAAGTGGAGAGGTCTTATGAAAATTGATGATACAAATTTTATTTAAAACCGTGTAGAAAGTAGGGTATAGTATGATGCAAATCTACAATTTCTTCCGAGATTGATGACATTTTGCACAGTTGACCTTCGAAACAAGAAGAAGTTCTCTGTCGACGTGTGATTTCAAATAAATTCTGTGGAAAGTCCGGACAACGCCGGGAACTTTAGCTAATAACAAATAAAATAAGTCAAATCAGAGCAGAACTGGAAACTGTAGCGACGTCCAACCTTGTGTTATTATAACTACGCCCCAGATAAAATGAGAAGTTAGAATTCCAAATGAAAGAATGCACACAGATAAATAAGATCACCCGGAACTGTGGATGATATAATGGAACAGGTCTGGTATGCAGAAGACAAGTTCAATAAAAAGGCAAGAACGACCTCACTCAATGCTTCAGTCTCCAGTTTCTAATGTCATCGGCTCTTCTAATGCGGCAGCTAGTAAGTGCTAATGGTCGATAGACGAGAATGATTTGGATATTGAGATAGAGTGGTTTACGTGTAACTTACTCACATAACTCTTGATTTCTATGCTCTATATTCATTTTAAAATATTATTATATTCTTTTAAAGAAAGACTCGTAGACCCGAGTTACGAATAACCTGACAATAATTTGAAAAACTCTCGATGGAGGACTTAGCCAGCCGAGACCAGCCAAACTCAGCCACTGACCATACATCAAAAATATATAAAGCACTTTTTAAACAAAATATGTACTTACCTATAATGAAAAGGTGCAACTACCGATGTACAATTTGTTTTTAAAAACAATATTTTAACACAAAAAGATAAAACTTCTGCCTCAGTCAATCTTATCTAGTTCGATATTGACATTAAAAAATGCCGGGAGCTTTTTACACCAAAGTGAACAGGGATTACTTTACGCAATCCCAATTTACCACTTCCCCACTCCCTCTCCCACTCTCTTCCCTTTCATCCTCACAACGTACTCCAATTGGGGAAGCCATAGTCTCAGAAGGACTCGGTAGGCAATAGTCGTTCCTGTAAGGTATTCACGGTGCTCAATAGCTAATATTTGCTCTGCGGCCGGAATCGAACTCGAAACTTCCCAACTAAAAGTTATACATAATATGCATATCATTAAGGTTAAATTAGCTGCCTCTCCCATAGCCAAATATTAAAAAATAGGTAGTTACCTAATAGCATTGGTACCTACTTATAAAAGATCCACGTTTCAAAGACAAAAATTATGAACATTTTTAACAACTTTACTTACGATCAAGTAGTTCAGCAACATTCTTCTAACAAATAAAAAAGAAAACAATAAAAAAGCAGTGGCGCCAGCAGTATTCAAATTGAAAACAGTTCTGTAATTTATTCACTCAGATAGAAAATACCCATTCACACAAGGAGATTTTCACAGTGCAATGCAGTTTTGAACATCCTGATTTTTTATGGAATCTGATATATGAATGATAGATGAATCTGTAGTTATGTATTACCCAGAGCTTTTCCTAAACACAAACGCATTTTGCCAATAACGATTGAAAAGGATACTAAATAATTATTGACAATGCCGTTGATATTTCTAGACTCCAGATGATTCACAAAAAATGCAAAGAGCTGTTCAACAAAATTCAGTTCAAACATTTACCGATCACGTGAAAACTCAATACGGCAGTACTGGCAGTATAAATATGGCAGTACTGACAAACTGGTACTCACACCAGCTCAGATAGGGAAGTAAGTAAGTGCAAATGCAAACTCATTGAAAACGCGCTTGTTTCTAGAAATAGGCAATCGAGTCTCTCATGACAAGTAGTCTCGGCGCCGAACATTTAGCTTCCTCGTGAAAAGAGACGAATGGTAGTATTTAAAATATTTCCCCCAAGCCAAGCGTTAATTATGATGTAAAAAAACAACAATTCTCACAGAAATCAGCGCGTAACATGTAAAGTCATTGACATAGAACAGACAGGGATGGCTACTCACCTCTAGGGAAGTGTTTTCCATTTCGTGTAATTTATGTTGTAATGGAACATCAAACTGCAACTGTCAACTTTTAATAAATAAGTTTTAATGTAGGTACACCATAGAATACATGTACACAGGAGTTCGTATGAATTATTTGTTTTTAACCAGACGGAACAAAATGCCCCAGACGTCATGTCATTAATCATTACAAATCGTATGGAGCTTTTTACACTTCAAACAAATGGGGTTCAAATAATTGGTAGTTTCCTATTTCTCTAGGAGTCTTCTATTTAGTTTTATAGGATCAGGACAAGTCTTATTTCTCTAGGATTCTTCTATTTAGTTTTACAGCATCAGGACAAGTCTTATTTCTCTGTGATTCTTCTAGTTAGTTTTACAGCATCAGGACAAGTCTTATTTCTCTAGAATTCTTCTAGTTAGTTTTACAGCATCAGGACAAGTCTTTGTTCTCTAGGATTCTTCTAGTTAGTTTTACAGCATCAGGACAAGTCTTTGTTCTCTAGGATTCTTCTAGTTAGTTGTACAGCATCAGGACAAGTCTTATTTCTCTAGAATTCTTCTATTTAGTTTTACATCATCAGGACAAGTCTTATTTCTCTAAAATTCTTCTAGTTAGTTTTACAGCATCAGAACAAGTCTTATTTCTCTAAAATTCTTCTAGTTAGTTTTACAGCATCAGAACAAGTGTTATTTTTGATGCAATTACTCGTGCTCAGTAATGGGCGAAGCGCAGAATTTATATTTTCTTTATTTTATTGTCATTAAAACAAAGTTATTGCAATTGCCGTTATAAAACCGCAATAAAAAAAACATGATAAAAACGTGTTTTTTTATAGGTTTTTACAGATCGTTATTAAAAAATATATTATTTTTCAGACTGCACACACTGCACCCATTAAATAATTCAATGATTTTAGAGGCAATTTATGGAATTATTTATAAGTTATTATTTATTAGTTAGTAATTATTTTAAAAAATGATTTTGTTTTATCTCTTTTCTATTTTACTAAAATAAAGTCGTTATCCGCTGTTTATCCGCTTCGTTATTCTAAACTACACAACGGAATTTGATAGGATTTTCACTAGTATTTAGAAAATTTCCTTCTTATAGTTATATTTAGAAAGAACTAAGCGCGCAGATAGACAGATGCGGGTAGCGACTTTATTTCATACTATTTAATAATTGAAGATTTGATTAATTTATATTTGATTATATATTATATTATATTTGATTTTAAGCAATGCCAACGCCAACGTTCCCATTCTGAATTAAGATCTTTCAGCAGGGCATGGAATAAAGAATAACACAAGAAGTGCCTTTAGGGCGTGTTTCGTGATCCAGATATAAGCCCAATTTACCAGTTTTAGTTTCCATACAAAACTGTTTTACTATGATTATGTAATTCAAATGGGATTGCGATATACCTACAATTTCAGTAAGAGAGTCAGACCGAGTGCTAAATGGTCTAGAAGAAGTCATGCAAGGCACTTCTAGCTTTCTTTTTTATTTTATGCACCAGGGCGATACTGACAGTTTCCACCATACTAGACTAGTAGGTATCTGCAGTTCTATGCCTCCCCTTGAGGTGAGCGGCGCGCGGCAGTGAGGTAAGCGAATTAACCGCTAGGAATTTCGACAGCAGTACACCTGGCGGCGGTCGTGTGAATTATCGTCACGATTTCGGCGCTATCAGTCGGCCGAAGGTACCTGCCGACCTACCAACACACCTGATACCTGTGATACCTGATACCCGATGTTGATTGCGCACTGTTGTGTTATGCTTTTAATTTCCAAGCCGCATGGAAATAACGGCACAGTAATTCGGCACACTTTCACACGACCGTGACGCTGTACAAGGTGTTTGGTTGTCATGGAGAAATACTAGACTCGTATACAGTAACCTTTTGTGCTATAGGACCATTGTTGAAGATATTCATAAAACTTGGAATTCTTCACTAAGCGACCCCGTGGGAGAACGGGGAACGGGTGGATAGTCTGCGTGGATAAATATTAGAGCAGGACGTAACCAAGGAGGATTGGAGGTGATTGGCGAGGTACCAGAGCCAGTGGACAGTATTTTGTGGAGGTCAAATCCCACCCTGAGATGTAGCAAGGATCGTAAATTGTCGACCACTCAAAAGGTTTCTTTATAATAATTCTGCAGGATGAAGAGGTATTGGGAGGCCTTAAATTGTGTGACTAGACGGCGTGGCGTTGAAGCCCACATCGTGTTGTATATGATGAAGAAGAAGAGCAGTGGGCCTTATACAGTTCCTTGCGGTACACCTAAATCGCTTGTAAGAGGTTGACTCAAGGATTCGCTTATCTTAAATACTTGGGATCTTTTATGCAGTAGCTTTTGATCCTGCTTAGAGCGTTTTATGTTATCCAAACTTATATCTTTGGACATAAGAAGAAAATGAAGACAGCATGAGAGACAGCAGGATGAAGAAGTTTCTCCGAGGTCATCATGACTACATAAGAGTAATGCTGATGTTGATAATGAGACGACTAAAACTGCAAAAAAACAGAAACTATAATAATTATGTATTTTACATCTGTAATACAAATAGGTTACCTTTTAAAAAGTTACTTATCTGTAGAAAAACCGCATCAAACGCCATCGCGCACAGGCAATCATTTCTTCGAGATATTATCTTTGCCGTGTCCGCTACTATCAGAGATTGAACATTTCAGAGACCTGAGTCCTACTAGCCGGAAAAAAATGTCGTGGACAGATCAGGTACTTAAAACAAAGAAAAACTGTCCAACCTTTCACTTCGCCATTCCTTTCCGTTTCCCACTCACTTCAACCTCACCACCTACCCTCTACCCCAAATGAGGATGCCACAGCCCAACTGACTTCAGACAGTTGGAATCAGTTTGTGCGGTATTCACATAAAAAGTAATGATATTGAGAATAGACTCTCTTAAAGGACTAACTATAATGAATAGGCTACCAGCAACACATAATTCCATTTTAGTCTCATTCATGAAAACCATGTTTAAATTACGGAAGAAATTCAATGCTCAAATATGAATGGTGCTCCTAAAAGGCAAGTGAACCTAAAAGCTCTAGTAGCAAAATGACTGAAGTAAGCCTCCCTGTACCATTTTGACTTGACCTCAACGAATTATCAAACTGTTGACCTCGCCGACCAAACACCATTTACACGACACCTGACTGCAATCTGTCACTTGTCTGCTGGTGCCTATACTACTAGTAGGTACCTGACGACAAGAATGCCCCAGTATACATACCTCCCGACTGGCAACCGGCAATTTAATGTGTTTGGTAGGTACTCATAATGAATGTAATCATCCGAACGAGCACTTTATGCGCACTTATATTAACGGTACTCGGAGATTAAGTCATACTTGACGGGCGCTAAGATCAACTTTTACGGGCTGTGTGCCAACCCGTGTCTACGGTGCCATCACAATAAACAATAATGCACATTATGTGAAATAAGTTAACTTTAAAAATAATACCCTTAGCGGATGATTAGGTGATGCATTGCACTTAATTAAAAACAGTCTCCGCAGCCTTTTGATAGGGAGGTGAAATATCAAAATGATTAGTAAAATAAAAACACAACCCCGTAGCGTAGCGCAGGGCAAGGACGCCTGGAGGCGCCTTGTCTATGCGAAAGAAAATATGATGTGATGAACAATACAATCTACTTAATTTTGTATATATATACATACATGAGTATATTTTATATTTATAAAATACATACACTCATAGAATCCAATCCGTACTAGCGCAGACCCGTGAAAAATATGATCTGATGAACAATCCAATCTACTTAATTTATATATATAATACACTCATAGGATCCAATCGGTTGCGTATTGAGGAAAACAATTAACCTAATAATGCGTGGGGAAATAATCAGATGAATGACTCTCTAGTCTCCAGAGGTGGTTGAACACAGACGCACGCGAACAAGCCACAGCGGCGTTACCACGTTACCACCGGGCGTGACGGACGAGTGGCAATCTCCTCCTAGGCATAATTATGGACTAACTTATTTTAATACTCAGTGGCGTTACAGTAAAGTACACAACACGAGGGACAGGAATTTATCATTATACTAGCGCAGACCCGTGAAAAATCACTGATAATAATCTGAATTCTCAACTAATCAGTTTCAATTTTCTGTTCTAAATATTATACTATAGGTAGGTACATACTTGATCGCTCGTCTGAATTCTTCAAATCATCAGTTCAGATTTTGAACATGACACTTAAATTCCAAATAAATGTTGAGTTCCTAGAACCAGTAATAACTAACGCACATAACTGACAAACCGATATTATTATGTTTAATAAATATTGCCGACGTAAAAGGAAAACAAATAACGCCAGAAGCAATAGTAATTAAGATTGATGTTTTTTGACAAGTTAACCTATTATCTTGAAGAGTCCATAATCAGGGCAAATACTGCACGGCTGTTTGAAATCTTGGCTAAAGGAGGAGGAGGTGTAATTTAAAATCAGCACTGTGAGAATTTTAATGGTATCATTTTTTTTTAAATTTATTTTGAATTTAATAACTACATTTTTTTTTAGATTTTTGAAATATATACTTAAAAGAGATGTAGATTATTGGTCCTCGCAAGGAGATCTTGCACTGTGGGGGACTAGATAGATTATTAGTCCTCCTCACAAGGAGATCTTGCACTGTGGGGGACTAGATAGATTATTAGTCCTCCTCTCAAGGAGATCCTATTCTGACAGGGACTAGGTTCTGTTTTGTTGAAGTTTTCAGCGACTTCAAGGTGTGGGGTAAGGTTTTTTCAGTAACTTCTATGACGACGTTTTTAAAATATCAGATCTTTTTCCGATAGTTTTCTAAGCCAAGATTTTATGTACTTATTTTTTGTTTTACTATGTGGAAATTGTTATAATTTTTTACTATTATTTTTATAATGATAAACTAATGTTTATAAGACAAGGATTTTTATGCAAAGCACAAAGGATAACAAATTATTATAAGCAATAATTAGTCTCCTGAAATATCTATACAAATTGAAAATATCTCCTGAGTAAAAATAAATGCCGCCGACGGGAATTGAACCCGTATCTTCTAATGTCCGGTCAGGAGCTCTGGACCATTGAGCTACGTCAGCTTATTTCCAACACGCCAAATAATTTAATATTTACTAGTACTTCAATCAACAATTACTGCTTATTAAATCTTTACTGCTAAAAATCAGAGCTTCTTTGTCCAAATGTACTATTTCACTTTGGCATATTTAACTTACAATGTGCTTGGCTCTTATTTTATGATTATGTGAGGTTTCTCTTTGACTTTTTGAGGTAAAAAACGAGAATATTTCGGTATAGAATTGTTTGTATGATTGAAACATCCCTCGCATATTATTTCTAGAAACCGATCTACCTACTTGCCTCGCCCTACCTATTTCTGGATATAATCCTACATACCTACCTCCCGCCTTTCCAGTGTTGTCTGTTTTGGGTCAGCTGACGGCAGTGCTGCCTCAGTACCGGCATTTGAACCCTTAGGTGCACTGGGCAGGTGATTTCTACGCCACTGTATCCAATACAGTTGCTACTCCGTACCGTTAGCGCCATGAAGGCGCCAGCAGTAGTGCAGTCGCTGAACCGTGCGAATTTATGGCTAAATGCTGTAACATTATTGTTATGATATTTTTCATAAATGCAGTACTTAATAGTTTTCCCATTGCGAAACGTTCCCGCTGGGAAATGCCGAGAGAGTGGGTGAGTGGTTAGTTGGTTATGGGTTCTCACTCTCACTCAGTCGCGGGTTCAACACTCTATACATGTTTATTTATATAGGTATTGGTAGGTTTACGTCACCTGGGACTGCCTTTCTTTTTAAAATAAATACAAAATCGGCTATAAAAAAATAAAGTATCGTCATACAGGAACTAACGGAGACGGCCTCTGTAGTGTGATGTCTTACAAAATCGGCTATAAAAAATAAAGTATCGTCATACAGGAACTAACGGAGACGGCCTCTGTAGTGTGATGTCTTACAAAATCGGCTATAAAAAATAAAGTATCGTCATACAGGAACTAACGGAGACGGCCTCTGTAGTGTGATGTCTTACAAAATCGGCTATAAAAAAAATAAAGTATCGTCATACAGGAACTAACGGAGACGGCCTCTGTAGTGTGATGTCTTACAAAATCGGCTATAAAAAAAATAAAGTATCGTCATACAGGAACTAACGGAGACGGCCTCTGTAGTGTGATGTCTTACAAAATCGGCTATAAAAAAATAAAGTATCGTCATACAGGAACTAACGGAGACGGCCTCTGTAGTGTGATGTCTTACAAAATCGGCTATAAAAAATAAAGTATCGTCATACAGGAACTAACGGAGACGGCCTCTGTAGTGTGATGTCTTACAAAATCGGCTATAAAAAATAAAGTATCTTCATACAGGAACTAACGGAGACGGCCTCTGTAGTGTGATGTTTACAAAATCGGCTATAAAAAATAAAGTATCGTCATACAGGAACTAACGGAGACGGCCTCTGTAGTGTGATGTCTTACAAAATCGGCTATAAAAAATAAAGTATCGTCATACAGGAACTAACGGAGACGGCCTCTGTAGTGTGATGTCTTACAAAATCGGCTATAAAAAATAAAGTATCGTCATACAGGAACTAACGGAGACGGCCTCTGTAGTGTGATGTCTTACAAAATCGGCTATAAAAAATAAAGTATCGTCATACAGGAACTAACGGAGACGGCCTCTGTAGTGTGATGTCTTACAAAATCGGCTATAAAAAATAAAGTATCGTCATACAGGAACTAACGGAGACGGCCTCTGTAGTGTGATGTCTTACAAAATCGGCTATAAAAAATAAAGTATCGTCATACAGGAACTAACGGAGACGGCCTCTGTAGTGTGATGTCTTACAAAATCGGCTATAAAAAATAAAGTATCGTCATACAGGAACTAACGGAGACGGCCTCTGTAGTGTGATGTCTTACAAAATCGGCTATAAAAAATAAAGTATCGTCATACAGGAACTAACGGAGACGGCCTCTGTAGTGTGATGTCTTACAAAATCGGCTATAAAAAATAAAGTATCTTCATACAGGAACTAACGGAGACGGCCTCTGTAGTGTGATGTTTACAAAATCGGCTATAAAAAATAAAGTATCGTCATACAGGAACTAACGGAGACGGCCTCTGTAGTGTGATGTCTTACAAAATCGGCTATAAAAAATAAAGTATCGTCATACAGGAACTAACGGAGACGGCCTCTGTAGTGTGATGTCTTACAAAATCGGCTATAAAAAATAAAGTATCGTCATACAGGAACTAACGGAGACGGCCTCTGTAGTGTGATGTCTTACAAAATCGGCTATAAAAAATAAAGTATCGTCATACAGGAACTAACGGAGACGGCCTCTGTAGTGTGATGTCTTACAAAATCGGCTATAAAAAATAAAGTATCGTCATACAGGAACTAACGGAGACGGCCTCTGTAGTGTGATGTCTTACAAAATCGGCTATAAAAAATAAAGTATCGTCATACAGGAACTAACGGAGACGGCCTCTGTAGTGTGATGTCTTACAAAATCGGCTATAAAAAATAAAGTATCGTCATACAGGAACTAACGGAGACGGCCTCTGTAGTGTGATGTCTTACAAAATCGGCTATAAAAAATAAAGTATCTTCATACAGGAACTAACGGAGACGGCCTCTGTAGTGTGATGTTTACAAAATCGGCTATAAAAAATAAAGTATCGTCATACAGGAACTAACGGAGACGGCCTCTGTAGTGTGATGTCTTACAAAATCGGCTATAAAAAATAAAGTATCGTCATACAGGAACTAACGGAGACGGCCTCTGTAGTGTGATGTCTTACAAAATCGGCTATAAAAAATAAAGTATCGTCATACAGGAACTAACGGAGACGGCCTCTGTAGTGTGATGTCTTACAAAATCGGCTATAAAAAATAAAGTATCGTCATACAGGAACTAACGGAGACGGCCTCTGTAGTGTGATGTCTTACAAAATCGGCTATAAAAAATAAAGTATCGTCATACAGGAACTAACGGAGATGGCCTCTGTAGTGTGATGTCTTACAAAATCGGCTATAAAAAATAAAGTATCGTCATTCGGGAACTAACGGAGACGGCCTCTGTAGTGTGATGTCTTACAAAATCGGCTATAAAAAATAAAGTATCGTCATACAGGAACTAACGGAGACGGCCTCTGTAGTGTGATGTCTTACAAAATCGGCTATAAAAAATAAAGTATCTTCATACAGGAACTAACGGAGACGGCCTCTGTAGTGTGATGTCTTACAAAATCGGCTATAAAAAAATAAGAAAAATTGGAATAACTTTACATCTCGTCCCAAAGTACATATATGATACCTACTAGCTTTTTTAAAATACTAAAAACATACTACTTAAAGAATGGATGCGTCATAGTAAGAAGATAATAATATCAAAACTTCGCGTTCCCACAGTTAAACATGGAAATCATGCGATGTATAATTTGGCCAGATCTATACATTCTCCGCGCATCTCAATCTCCAGATTGCATCGAGTCTCTTCGTAACCCATTTCCCGCTCCCGTCGTCTACAGACCATTTTAATGTTTTTTTAACAGAGTCGCTTCGGAATATTATGAATTCTTGAAACTCAAGAAATAAAATTCCTCTAAAAAATAAAAATTTCAACAACAAAAAAATAGCAAAAACATGAAAAAAAAAAATTCTTCTCATTTATTAAAAACACATAAAGAGGGGTAAGTTTTTAGATTCTCACGGCCAAAAGCATTTTTGTTGTTTGTTTTTGGGGTGTTATGCCGTGTTGCGCTAACTCCTTCTTTAGCCGACGTTTCGGACAGCGTTGCAGTGTCCATCATCAGGGTAGATCCGAAGAACACATCTTCGGATCTACCCTGATGATGGACACTGCAACGCTGTCCGAAACGTCGGCTAAAGAAGGAGTTAGCGCAACACGGCATAACACCCCAATAAACAAACAACAAAAACATAAAGAGGGGGTCGCAATAATATTTTTTTAAATGTTTCTCTTACCGGACACTGCTAATGATAAATATATATATTTAGTTTCAGACAACACAATATTTAGTTCTATTCCTTAGTCTCATATTCTATCCCTTTCTTATAAACATGTTTTATTATTTTTTCTAAATTTTCTGTTGTTTACCTATATAAGTACGTAATTATGTTATAATTTTTATTTGTTTTACATACTATCCTCATATTATATTACAATATTATGGTTTTATATAAAGCCGTTCTGTTAATTCTATTTATTTCTTATAATAAGGAGGAAATCTATAATAAATGGTAGTATAACATAAAAATTCAACTGTTGATTTTCCAAATTAAATATTCATATTTATAAATGTTTCGTAAGTGAATTTTCATTTATGTATTTCTGTTCTATTAATTCTATCCATTTCTTATAATAAGGAGGAAATCTATAATAAATGGTAGTATAACATAAAAATTCAACTGTTGATTTTCCAAATTATATATTTATATTTTTGGCCTGTTAATTCTATCCATTTCTTATCACGCATACGGACTACGCAGGAAATGTATAATTGTGTGTATTTTTGGTACACACAATAGTACTGGATGAAAATCAACTGTTGATTTCTCAAAGATTAATAAATACATAATGTGATTGGTATGTTGTGAGCATGGAAGTAGGTAAGTATAATATTACTTCGACGATTGTAAGACTGAAGGGGAAGGGGAGATGAGTAAGTACCTGGCTATTCAGATCTAGTCACTAAACACGGCATTTGCCATACCGAGCAATGCTTAGATTCCGAGTGGAGGTCTCTTACCAGGGCGAGTGGTACTGGAGTAATGAGTATCCACCAATTTTATCTTAGTTAGCTTATTGTAGGGGTGTGTTTTTGAATAAGTCCCCAGGGCGCCTGTAAACTGAACATCCCATCCGGGCCTTTTCAAGACTATGAACTAATCACCATAAAGTTTCAATGAACGCAGTCTGGAGTTTGATTGCTTCGTTAAAGCGAACAGCTAATTATGCGCATTTTATGATCGCCGTTAAACGCGAGACTTTTGTCTTCTTGGCAGGGGTGCCACGAACAACAAATCAAAAAATTTCTTACATAATTTTAAACATTTTAATAAACGCATGATCAGCCCATAGTGGCTTTCTGATACAAACCATACACGTATGGCAGTAAGGAAATGGTGAAGAAAGGAAGCAGGAATGTACACAGATTGGAGAGTGGTTCGACTATCTGGGATCTTCACGAGGTGGGAAGGGTTCAACAAAAGTTTCTGTATGAATGGTTTATGTTTTCCTATATGAGGGACATACTCGGACTTCACACCTTGCAGCTCAGAAGACGGGTAGATTGCCATGAGGTTACCACTACTAAGAGGCCTGTAGGACCAACCCGCCAGTGGTTCTCCCGAAAGGGAGGAGTATGTTGCTCCTGAACCAAATCTCTTACAATATCGATATATTGTGCGTCAGCGAAGAGAGAATCAAAAGGACATCCTATTGATTCTCGAATAATCTCTCCTCATTGATCTTCGCCATGACTTTTAATTAATTTATTTTATGTATTTGCAATCTAAATACCCATTTTGGCAAATATTGTATTACGTAATTTCTTATATGTACGAGTTTTAAACAAAAAATTGTAATTGTGTTACGAATTTAATAAAAAAATATTGTTATTATTATTAAATGCAGTAGAAATGAGATCCCGAGGTTTCTTTACCGTGATATTATCGCAGTTAGAGTTGAAACGAATACAGTAGGTAGGTACTCACACAGATGGATTGCTTGCATAATTCATTAAAAGAAAATGAAAAAAAATCATACATGATAATAATAAGAACACCCTGTTAATTTTTTTGTATACATATTCAAATTCGAACGACGTACACAATTGTTATCCCCGTAAGCAAGACATAATGCTGTTTCTCTGTGACGTGTCACAAGGACGCCGCTGTCAGAAGTATATATGTACATATGCACCAATACACACACCGATAAGTGAATGTCGTTCGGAGCAACTCTAATTGTGCGACTTATAGATTATCATAATACTATGCATACCTAAGATTAAAAAAGTATTATTTGATACAATAACTTAAAAAAACATAATTAGATAATGTGGGTCTCACTGGGTGGTTTACCTGCGTTGAGTTTCTGTAACGACTATATTACTCCCCAATTCAAACACGAGAAATCATTCCCGAGTTGAATTGAGAAATTTCAATAATTATCGTTAAGCTTTCTATATATATAATGTATTACAATATATATTATGTAATATATGTTAAATAAAAAATATTTGATTAAATATTAATTTATAACGGAATAAAAATGCAAAGCCCTGAATGCGTTTGCTTTATCTCTTTTTTAAATCACCATAGACTCGTATTATGCATTTGTTTATAGTTTTCAAAGAGGTTTCTAAAACGTCATAAAATTGGATGACTTTTTGACGCAAATCGCATTTATAGATTGAGGGGAACAAAGACCGGTCAGTGGCAGAGTTAGCATCCAGTTTGGGTCCCACCCAGGCGTCGTGCGTTCAAGTCCTCGGCTGGCTAAGTCCTCCATCACGACACAAGCAACATTTTCCGCTTACTACGATGGTACAAGAAGATTTTCAAATATTATCAGGTTATTCGTAACTAGGGAATGTTTGTCTTTCTTTGACAAAAAAGGTAAAATTATTGTTGGTTTATTTTAGGTAGGTATATGAAATAGTTTTGTCGTTAAATTAATATAAGTAGGTAATGGATAAATTAAACGCAATGTCTATGGTACCTAGAATTTCACGAGGCCACCCTCGCCGTTTGAGAGTTTTCGCGGAGATATACATCTCTTTTACATTTGATATATATCTTCTTACAGGTAAAAATTATACTTTAGACATATATATTATAATAAGGTATTAATTATGAAGACAATATTAGCGATTCCTGAAGGAATATTTGAAACAGAGAAGGACCCTTGCCTTGCCGGGGCACCGCTCTACCAACTAAGCTAAAGTTTCCCTTCGGAATCGTCATATTAAACTGTATCATACTTCGAATACGAAATATCGACATTGCCTTAATAAAGATGTTTGTATGATCGCGTCCTAGATGTGACCGTATCTTTTGCTGATATTTCTGTTTCAGATTTTTGTTTAGGAATAGCTAATATTGTCTACAGTAATTAAATACATATTACAATTTGAAGTTTTTACTCATTAAGTTATTCCAAAACATCAAATTATGTTAATAGGTCACGGTCAATAAAATTCAAGTGGAAAAAAGTTTTATATTTGTTTTATTATAATATATTATAACGGAATCCCACCATGAATTGTCAGTTTTAAAAATAGAAATATTATAATATAGTAATTAAATAACACATTTTTAAGTTGTACGTGTATAATAGCTAGTCCATTGATGAAAATAAACTACTCGGTATGAAAGTAATGTTTGTTTTCAGGAAAATATGAAACAGATATAAATTATATTAGTGAATCTCCAGTGAGTGAGTGAGTCACATTACTTTATTCCAGAGACTCGTCTCCCCATCGCCCGGTCACTCGTCAGCGGAGAGGGGTCGCTTGTTGGAACAACAGTTTCCCCCAAAGTAATAGAAATAATATCGCACGCCGTGTCGGCGCCATTACTCCTGGCGCCGACCAAACCTAGACCACGTCACTCATTACTCATTACCTCATCATTACTTTTACTGAAATCATAGGTTCCATGACAAAATAGGAACTCATCATCGTAGGAGTCACATACAACGCTTGAAGAGTCCTGGCCAGTGGTCTCTGTCGCCTCAGTCACCTCTGGGAAAAAGCCTCAACTCTCGCTGGTCTCCAGTAATCTTCATCCAGTTCCTTATACCCACTGATAAGGTTTTTGATTGCCATGCGGTCTTTCGTCATGCATTATTACGGAACAGAACTATTATTTAATAACTCTGACCGACAAGCACACAACATATATAATATCATATTCAACTACATACTGCAACTAAATGCTTGGAGTAAGTACAACAAGTACTACATAGAAACCCGAGTAAATCTGGCAACAATACTCCCACTTACAATTTGTCTTCCCAGTAACAATTTGTCTATGATTTGACTTACAATTTGTTTTCCCAGTAACAATTTGTCTATGATTTGACTCAATAGCCGTTTTGACAGCACCGTAAATAATATCAATATAGTGTCAATAAAACAACCTAATAACATAACCCGCTTAAAAAAACAATATATAGTGATACGCTAGACAAAGTGGCAGTATTTGTGACGGTGGCAGTGAAATTAATCATTTGTAAATTGAAGTGCAAAAAGAGTATTGTCATTGTGACCCAAAATCAACTTTGGTGAAAACATACAATAACCATAGACAATACAAATCTATTTCGCCATAGACAATTTACATAAATTAATATATACTTAGGGGCATTTTTGTTCCAACATTAATAAAAATATAATTAATAAACCAAAAAAAAAAAAAAAAAAAAGAAATAGAAAATGGCAAATACAAGAGGAAAGGGAGTTATAACGGAAACCGAAGAAAAATTTAACATTGATAAAATTATACAGATTATTGAAAAAAAATTTGAATCCATGAAAAAAGAAATTATATCAAAAATTGAAAAACAAACCCAGGACACTCAAAAAAGCATTGATTTTATGAGTAGTCAGTACGATGATCTAATAAAAAAACTAGAAATAACAATTCTACAAAATAAAAAAATTGAAAATGATTTTGAAAACATAAAAAAGGAACACCAGGAAAAGAATATCATTATTAAACAACTTGAAATAAAAATTTCAGACCTCGAATACAAATCTCGGTCTAATTTCTTAGAAATAGCGGGCATTCCCCAAAAAAATGGAGAGCAGCAGATGGAGATAGTAAAAAGAGTTGCGGCGGCGGCAGGAATGGAAATCCAGCACAATGATATAATTGATATAAAAAGGACACATGATAGAAGGAACAATGCGCCACCGAAACTGCTAGTGGAATTTGCGGAAAAAAAGACAAGAGACAATCTTCTTTCTAAAAGGAAAAATATTAATTATGCAGCTATAAAAGATATCTCCACCGAACCAATCTATATTGCAGAGGAATTGAGCCCATATCAAAGGGAACTGCTCTGGAAAACGAAAAAATCTGCCAATGAAAAAATGTACTCCTACGTTTGGTTCAAAGATGGAAAAATAATGACGCGAAGAATGCCAACCGAAAAAATAATTTATATAAAACATGTAGATGATATAAAAAATATTGTATAACAAAAGGGCACAAAAACGATTACGAAAAAAAGATAAAAATGGCTGACATTATATTAACCTCAGAACCAAGTGATCTATCGAATTTAAATAACAACTCTTTCAATATACTACACAAAAACATAAGAAGCATAAGAAAAAATTTTGATGAATTGCAAATTTTATTGAAATATTTAAAAGTTAATTTTCAAATAATAATACTTACTGAATGTTGGATAAATCATAAATACATGAAATTGGAAATTGCTGGATATACAACGTACTCAAGTTTGAATAACAAAAAACAAAACGATGGTGTAATTATATACATTAAAAACGAAATAAAAGCCGAAGTTGAAGAAATTATTATCACAAATGCCAATTGTTTAAAAATTAAAATCAGTAAAGAAAAAGCTATATTAGCAATCTATCGATCGCCCTCAACAAGAAACATCGACCCATTCCTTAAATCCGTAGACGAGGAACTCTGCCTTCTTAAAGAAACGAAAAACATATTTACTATTGGAGATGTAAATATAAATATTTTAGAAAATGGACACCCTAAGCGAATTCAATATCTGCAGATGCTAGCATCCCATGGACTGGAAAGCTTAATAAATGTTCCTACTCGAAAAGTGGACAACAGTGAAAGTTGCATAGACCATATAATGAGTAAAACAAAAGACATTACTCAAACTGTTGTATTTAATTCAACTATAACCGATCATTATACAACTATGCTTTCAATAAAAATAAACAAGTCAAATAAAATGAAGAAAAAACCATTAACAACAGAAAAAACAGAAATCAACTGGAATATCATTAAACATAATCTACAATGTACCGATTGGAAAAAACTGCAAAGTATGAACAATACAAATGATGCATGGAATTATTTCATAGAACTTCTTCAGAATAATATACTATCTAATACCACAAAAATTACTAAGAAAATCTCACACAAAAATGTACATATTAAACCATGGATTACACAGAATGTTATAAACTGCATAAGAAAAAGAGACGAGTTACACAAGAAACTTAAAAAAATTCCATACGATATACACATGTTAAGATACTACAAAAGATACAGAAACATTTGCAAACAAGTTATTATGTGTACAAAAGAAACCTACTATAAGAAAAAAATTGTAGATTGTAAACAAAATCCCAGGAAAATGTGGCAAATAATAAATGAAATAACCAGTTCTAAATCTGCCAACGTTACATCAATTGACGTGCTGAATATAAACAATGTTCCCAGGACATACGCTGATAATCCTGACCAAATACTTGAATACGTCAATAATTTTTTCATAAATATAGGATCAAATCTAGCAAAGCAAGTTACAAAATGTAATGAAGATGTACAAATAAACGAACCACCTGAGCAAGGAAATCAGCTCAATTTTAAACAAATTACAGCTGACGATATCAAAAACACAATTTCTTCTTTAAAATCAAATATTTCTTCGGGGGAGGACACAATCTCAACCAACGCAATAAAATATCTCTGTAAAGAACTTATCGAACCACTTACATACTTAGTCAACATGTCTATAACGAATAGCATATTCCCTACAGCCCTCAAAAAAGCGATTGCTATACCAATATTTAAACAAGGATGTAAAAATGACATAAACAATTACCGACCAATAAGCCTACTAAATGCATTTTCAAAAATATTGGAAAGAATACTAAAAAAACAACTCTTATCCTACTTAGAAGACAATAAAAAATTATCAAAAACTCAGTATGGATTTAGAGAGAACTTAAGTACTAGTGACGCCATAGAAAAAATTACCGATATGATCACTAAAAGTTTAGACAGTGGAGAAAAAACTTTGGCAATCTTCATAGACTTACAAAAGGCTTTTGACACAATAGATCACAAAATACTTTTTTCAAAACTTTCAAAAATTAGTATGTCATGTACAACACTAAACTTACTAAAAAGCTATATGACGGAGCGTACACAGAGCGTCCAAATTAACAAGAGAAAAAGCAAACCTCTTCTTATCAACCATGGAGTACCACAAGGAAGCGTACTAGGTCCGATATTATTTTTAATATACATTAATGATATCTGTAACCTAGAAACAAGAGGAAAAATCATTAGTTTTGCTGATGACACAGTAATTTTATTTAAAGAAAAAGATTGGATAAATACCTACAAAGAAGCTGAACACGGACTTGGTCTCCTGCAAAACTGGCTTAAAAGAAACTCCCTGACGCTTAATGTCAATAAAACAAAATATCTGACATTTTCTAAAACAGCCAGAGGGCAGCCGTCAGAGGACCTTAATCTCAAATTACATTCATGCCAAGGAATTTATCAAAAAAATCAAGGCTTATTATGCCTCTGTCCCACTATAGCACACTCCAAAAGCATCAAATATCTTGGAATTGAAATTGATGATAATCTCCGTTGGAACTCACATATAGATGTAATTACAAAAAAACTAACCAGGTACATATACTTCTTTAGAAACATTCGCAATATCCTCAATATAAACGATATTAAAAAAGTATACTATGCTTTGTGTCAATCACAAATAGAGTACGGAATAACTGGATGGGGGTCTGCCTTGAGCACTCACACAGAGCGGCTCAATATAGCACAAAAAGGAGTATTAAAGACTATACTGAAAGTTCCGCTTAGAACTCCGACAGAAGAAATATTCAAAAACTTCAATGTTTACAATGTACAGAAACTATATTCAAAAAATATTTTATTTAAACTGAAAAAAAACATATCCGAATACTCCACTGCCCAACATAAATACACAACCAGGGCAAAAAGCGAAAATATCCTGATTACTCCCAGTTTGAACACATCCTTTGGACAGAGAAATAATAAATTCCATGCTATAAAATTGTTCAATGCTCTACCAAATGAAACCAAAAAAATAAACGAAATGAGTATATTTAAAACAAAAGTCAAAACATGGCTTAGAGATCAAAGTAATAATCAACTTACAAACATTATGAAGACAATGTAAAGACAATTCAAAACTAAATACAAAAATTTAAGAAAAACTACAGGCCGCCTCAGAACAGGAAACCCTAGTGAGGAGGACTGTGAAAAAAATACAAAAAATATACTTATATTATACTTTAAACCTACATAATGTACAAATTTTGCTATTGATATTAATAAAAAAAAAAAAAAAAAAAAAAAAAAACTTAATAAACCTACTTTATTCTGTGCACCGATTGTCATCTCCAATGCACAATACAGGCATGCTGAGTCTGTTCTACAGGTATTTTAATGGAGCCTGCTCTAAGGAGCCAGCAGCATTAATTCCAGGTGAGAACGGGCCGTTTCTTCGATTCGTATGTGGAAAGAGCTACCACTGTTTAAGTAATGCGGTCCTCTATAAGACCGGTATTAATAAATCCCTTCTTACAGCCCCTACCTTAATGCAAAAAGTTGTTGTTTACTGCCATTAAGTTGAATAAAAGGTTTGTTCGTCTATAAATGCGTTTAAAAAGGGTAACAGTTTACCTAAAAAAGAAATCATTGTAAGTCATTCACTAATGACAATAAAAACTAAGCTTATTTTAAAGTTTATTTCAAAGACGTATAAACGAATTAGCTGTATTCTCAGACTAGAATTGAGCACAGAGTCCGTTATTATTGCAGTCCTGTTTCAGCGTGAGAGTGAGAAGCCAGTTCAACATATCCACAGAGGTTAAACCATTAAGTAAAGCACAGTTGATAACAAAACAAAACTCCGCACCGAAGTCTTGGAATCTAAATCCGATTAAAACACTGAGTAATACATAATTACTTTCCGGAAAATCACACAATAAATTAATTGAGTGTTGTTTTCAGCACTTTTTGCGCAATCGGATCGTCAAAACTGGTCAAAAATAAACGTAAACAATAAATTGACATTCACTTCAATAGAGCGCATCGGGTGAACTGACATGAAGTTGTTTCACTTGACAGGCTCTCGCGAAGAAAGTTACGTCGGCGCTACGTCAAAAGGACGACTTGTTCGACGTTTCGTTTGTTTTCTGTTATAATGGTGTGTAGAGGTTTTTTACTCGTGGGTTTTGCTGGAAAAATTGTTTTCAGTCATTTTGACAGAAGATGCACTTGACTTGAAAACAATAACAAAGAATAGTTTGAAGGGGATTTGTGAAAATATTTATTTTATTGAGGAATAATGGATGCTGGGATTGTTGGCAAGTTAATTTTGTCGAAGTCTTTTCAACGTCTTATGACGTCTATATTATATTATGTTCGGTAAATATTCGGGATTCACCTTGGTTACAATAAAAGGAAACTGACTACATTTGGGAATTTTTTTTTATTTCACCTTTTAATTTTTCATTACGTAAAATGAAAATTCGCTATCGTTGTATGGGATGACCACCATTTCAAATAATTTCTGTCAATTGGTATTACAGATTCTACGTAAGTGGCCGACTTCATGCGGATAAGAAAAACAATAGCTCGTAATTTTGTTTACAATATTAGCGACATATAACAAAGATTTTTTTACTCTACCAGCCAGTATAAAGAACACAATTGAAACGAAAAATGCGTAAAAACAAATAATGTAATGTAAACAAACCTAAATTGAGAGTCGCACTGGTATCCTGATTTTACGTTTGTGACCGGCACTCACTATTTCAGTTTCCCGCCAAGTCCGGCCGATAAGTTAATTATTTTGGACGATTAATTTGAAAACGGAACAACGAACGGCCATAGACAATAGAATAACGTAAATTAAAAAAAGGAATAATGTAAATTAATATTCCGTCAAAAGAGTGACTACTTAAGAGTGCACTTTCCCTATCAGAATTTGAGAATTGCCTCTACGGCAACTTTTAAACCTTTGTAAGATTGCCTATAGGGTCTCTGTCGTCACTTCAAGAAAAATAATTATATTATTATTATGTCCTGAATTTGAGACATCTATTAACACGACTCCAAACTAAATCTACTTTTACAAATGTGAAATAATATCAACACGTGTCAGCTGCCAACAGCAGAGCTGTGCTGGCACAATACAAAGGAAGTCAAACTGTGGGGTATTTCAGAATCCATAAATTATTTATTTTTTTAATTTTATAATAATATGTAATTTGTAAAAAAATATGATTTTATAAAATCAATATATATAAGTTTATCTATACAGGGTGTCCGGGGGTAAAGTTCAAAAACTTCAGGAGGTTTCAAGGAGGAGAAATTTCTTTTTTTTTTTCCTTAAAAAAACATTTTTTCATAGACCAATATACTTTTTTCTGTACAATCAATTAATTTTTTTTATCCGAAAACTAGCTTAAAACGTTAAAATTTCAAAAAATCGTCTTTTTTAATTGTACTATCATGTAGAATCACCTTCCTTGCACATTTAACCCCCGGACATATTGTATAAAAAATATATATGTATTATCTACTTTTGTACATTTATATAAATTATATAGATGTATACGTTTTTTATACTTATCATATTTTGTATTATGAAGATAATTTATACATTTTTAAGCTTTTTTATCAGGGTGTGGGCCATTAGTGTCTCAAGGATTTAAATATAAATCAGAAGACAGTTTTGTAATGATTTATTTATTCATTTAAACAATTCAATAATTATGAGAGTAATATAACATGTATGAATCATAAAATTACATTCCAACATATATTTTTAATGATGTACCTACTCTCACAAAAAAGCTTCTGTATTTTTGTTTGGAGGGTGCTTTATTTATTCACAAAGGTAAGAAATTTTTGTAACTACTATTTTTAATAGTTTAAGTTCATGTGAACTTACAATTTAATTTTGAACTTTATTGGTTATAACATACGATATACTTTTAAATACTCTAAATCTTGTTTGTTTAAATTGTCAAATGTAATTTAATCACAAACATAATACAATGAAGAATTGGTGGTTCTGAGATATACCAATAAATACGGTGAAAGAACCTTAAACTATGTTGTACCCAAAAAATACAATAAACTAAAAACAATCAAAAATAATACCATTTGTATTGCAAGTCAAATATAATAAAAGGAAATTACTATAAGATACAGATATTTATATTGATGCCCTATTGAAGCACTTGTATTTGTAATTAGAATTGACATTGTTAGGAAAAGGAATATCATTATGATATGTTTGTAATACTTCATATACCTACCTATATAATATATGAAACTATTGATGTGACCATTCATTTGTACTTGTTTAGTGTATATCAACAACAATTGCTGCCGCACCGGAGAGGGCTGTATAATTTGTTCTATATGATCGTTTCGACCAACACCCATCCGCGATCACGTCAATCACCGCCACTCCGTCCTGTAGACAACCTTCTTCGATAGCTGCTTGACGCTCTCGTTTCGCTGCGACTTCCATGGCGACTAACGCGCATTTCTCCCATTCTCTTGACACTAATACATTTGTCTTGTGGAAAAATTTTACGGACATCGGGGGTATGTTGACAGCCGTCAAAAACTCGGACAGTTGAGCAAGCCCAATTCCTGCAGGAGTCATCCCCGATACTGCTGCTACATTGACGTCCATGGTATGTTTAGGTTTTGGGTCGCATGTGTTGACTGTAAATTTGGCGCAACACATGTTACATTCAAATAGTATTTTGGACATTAGACCAACTCTTTGCTCAGATTTAAGAATAAGATTTCGAAATCCGCATCCAAAAGGAGAATGGTCCGATATGGATTGCAGCTGGTTAATAAAAAAGAAAATGTCGACGATGCGTCTTTCTTCTCCTCCTTCGACTGCATCATTTTTATCCAACCTAGAAAAGCAAAATTGATTTATGAAAAACTACAAATAAAAGTGGATATTGATAATGATTTGGATACCAATAAAAGTATTATAAATTTTTGAATGTTTGTATTACTGAAGATTAATTTTTTCGAATGAAGCGGATGTTCTTTCACATAAAGCAGATAGTTTGTATATTAATAATTCATCTCTTTAGAACTTATGTTTTACCGTTAGTAAAATAAAATACATAAATGTTAGTAAAGTAAATCACTATAACATACCAATTGTCAATGCTTTGAGAAAGACCTCTCCGGCCGATGGGTTTCTTGTTTACAATTTTACGTTTTTTGTTGTAGTACACACGTACATCAGATTTACTGTAATAAAAAAAAAAGTTAACGGTATATATTTTTTTCACAACACGATAGTTTAATCGAAATTCTGAAATCCATTTTACCTTCCTCCATTATCTATATTCTCCTTAGGTATGTCGTTATATGTATTCTCAACAGGTATGCTTTCCCGTTGTTCGTGGAAGCTGGAACAAAATAAAAACATTGATTATAACTACATTTCAAGAACTTTCTAAATAAATGTGAAGGGCGTAAATGATTTTATTGTTACCTCAGTGCTTCAACATCTTTACAAGATGTGGACAAAACGTTCTTCAGTTGAGTATAG
The DNA here is from genome assembly GCA_026573805.1 of Hesperophylax magnus. NCBI lineage: Eukaryota > Metazoa > Arthropoda > Insecta > Trichoptera > Limnephilidae > Hesperophylax > Hesperophylax magnus. The sequence continues at coordinate 227,120 of JAIUSX010000221.1, read as the reverse complement.
TCACATCTGAAATATAATTAAAGAACAAAATGAAATAAATATTTTGTTTTAACTACTTTATTTTAATTTATATTCGTCGACCGGTTTCGGTTGAACTCAACCTTCTTCAGGACAATAAACATTTATATATATCGACGAATATAAATTAAAGTTAAGTGGTTTTTGTATGAGACGATGTATGAATGTGAGTAAGGCAAAGAGTGCGTGCCAAGACCGAGTTGTTTGGCGGTCCGTCCTCTCTGACTACCTCTGCGGGGAAACGGCCTGATGGTTAGTTAGTTAGTTATTTAAAACAGATCGCCTAAAAAATTAGACTATTTTCAAATGGACGAATTCTGGAATAAATAAGAACGTAACTATAAAATAATAGAAAACCTAATTTTTATTGGAAGAAAAACAAAATAATTATTTATTATATATCCAATCAATAATTAACTTCCTCAAATTAAATTCCCTAAAGTTTGAGAACTAGTATGAAGATCTTTATGTTCTTGGATACATTATCGAAAATGCCGGTAGTTTGCCCCACCGTAAAAGTGTCTTATTATTGTACGAAATCATTGGCAGAGATGCAAATCTGACCGGGTCGCTTTCTACATATTCCAGGTACCTACAGTGTTATTATACATATTACTTGCCTCGATCCAGAAAGCTTAGAATTTGTATCAAGCCTTAGTTGGAACGCGTTCTAACATCAGATATACAGTTCTATGATATGAGATGTCAAAGTTTGCAAAGACGATTTATATATTTACCAATTTCTGATTTGAGTTTTTTGTAAAGTTTTTAAGTTTAATATTTTTAAAATGAAAAATATTTAAATAGGACATATAATTACCATTTTAGAACATACCTAAATATGCATATGGAATATTATGCAATTAGCTAGGGCATAATTATTCATTGTACAAGATTCTAACGAATGCAATTCTGTGCTCTGGCAACGTACTTTATAAATATTTTCCATTAAAATATGACGAACTAAAATAATTTGCACAAGATTGAACCTCAAATTCAAAAATTGTTAAATGGATTACGAAAACTTGTCTTTGCAAACTTTCTCTCCTCAGAACATGGAAAAGCGAAGTTAAAACTATATCCAATCAAAATGAACAACTACAAAACGCCTCAGAAACAGACAAATACAATAGGACAAAAAAAAAACAAACGTAATGCTGTTAGAACGTTGTAAATTAAGTGCGGCTTGATTTTAGAATTTCTTCGCGCAATATATACAGTAGCCATACTACGTGACCCGTTCAGAGAGGGGGAGGGGATCTTCAACATACCACGCGTTTGGTCACAATGGGTTAGGTTTATATACTACACGTGGTCACTGAGGGGGGAGGAGTGGGTCTCGTAGTATGGGTACATTCCCTACCTACTAACTAAAATATATAGTTTTACATTCAAGGGTCATTTTTGAAGAAAAAATGTAAATTTAAAAAAAACTTACCCGGCAATTTCAGTTTCAGAGGCCTTGGCAATAGATTTATCTCCCAAAGTACGCATTCTGAAAAATAAAACAATACCTGTCACCTTTGTTACACAATATATACATAATTTATTTTTATAATAAATATTACCTACGTAATAGTAAATAATAATATATTCATCAAATCAAAATTTATATTTTTCTTCTTACCTTACAATGTCCACCATGCGTTTTTGTTTCGAACGAAATAGTCTTTTCTTAGAAATACGAGCACTTTTTCGTTTATTTCCCATTTTCGGAATACAATATTATTATTTACGATAAATATTATTTAGTAGAAATCACGAAACGGAGAACAACACGATCGTCCGCGAAGCTCTCTAAGCAGTGACTGAAAGGCAGATAGCGTACGCGCGTGAGGAAGTGAGAGGGGCTGCAATAATCATGCTTAGAATCATAAGACGTAAGCGACTGTTGTGAAAATGTTTAATAAATCACGGCGTATTTCAAAAATAGCAAAAATCACTTTTGGGGTCTATTGAGTAGCATTAAAAGAAGCATTGTGATTTTTTTCATACACATAACTTGTAAAATAACAGAAATAAACGTGTTAATAATATTTTTCGGAGCATACTTTGCGATTTATTTCTATCGAGGGAATTTCAAATAATTACCGTTTCGGCTTTTGGAACAAATAGATACTATCTTAAAGAATAACATATATTTTTTTAAGAGCTTAAAAACTTCAAACTTTTAAGGAAAATATGTCGGAAATTGGATGAAATTCGAATAGTGGGCCCTTAAAAAGCATAAATTATTTATTTAGATATTATTATTTTATATAACCTAACCTAACCTATAATAACGTAACGTAACCTATATTAACTCAACCTAACCTTACCTAACCTAATCTTTTAAAAGATATATTTATTTATCTATAAAACATGCCTAAATACCTTTATTTTATTTTTCGAGTTCGGCCAAAATAGTACCTACCTAGAATTTGCATAGAGTATATCTAATGTATGCATTGTAACCAATCATATTGTATCAGGAATACCAACATAAGAAAATGTCATCAACGGAAATTATTCTGGCTGTCATCCCACACAACGAAAGCGAATTTTCAATTTACGTAATTAAATTAAAATGCTAAAATCAAAAATTTCCCAAATGCAGTCCGTTATTTTGTCCTTTTATTTTAAAATATTTCGTATTATCCGTGGTCGGTCAGCGATCCCGAATAATGATCATATGTTCTTTTATATATAAGTTTATACATCTTTTTTTCTTCCCAATAATGTATTACTTAAAAAGGATCTCAATTTTATTTGTTATTTAACTCGTGTTTCTTCTACTATAAGTATAATATGTAAAAGCCGCAAGGCGTTTATTATATACAAATAAATATTTTATTTCATATTAGTTAATCCCCGCGCAATGCTTCGCTATTGCTAATGTCTTTTTCGGGTGCCTCTGACTTCTTCTACCATTCACTACTGTATAGGTACCACAGTTTTCTGTTAAAAACACTACATTGACTGTACGGGACCAAGTTAGTGAAGCCCGCACAAATACTGCAAATTCAATAGGGCACCGGCACACATTGACACCTTGATCTGAGACTTTTTGCAGGGGCAGTAGGAAAACATTAAATTAAACAAGTATTACTTTCCCGAGTACTCTCGGATGAGAAGTGACTGTTTGTACCAGTTACTTCTCTATTTATTGGACAAAATCATATATTAAATTTCACACATGTTCAATGAGAGTAATTAGCGATCACCCTTATCTCTTCACTGTGTTGAACAAAACAAAACATTAGTTTTTAAATGTATAGTGGCGCCGAAAATCCATTAATATTAACTATAGCAGTCGCACATTAAGGATGTGGGATAATATTATAGTATCATATTTATTTTGACGCAGATATCTAAATGGTTTTATCAAAAATATTAAGGACATCGTAAAAACTTGAGATCCTGTTATCTCAAAATGACTTTGGCTCTGCACGTCCGATATATTGACTTTAATAAGACTCCATATCTCATTACGGGGCAGAGGCATCTCCAACTAACTAACTTCTTCTACCATTCACTACTGTATAGGTACCACAGTGTTCTGTTAAAAACACTACATTGACTTTAATAAGACTCCATATCTCATTACGGGGCAGAGGCATCTCCAACTAACTAACTTCTTCTACCATTCACTACTGTGTAGGTACCACAGTGTTCTGTTAAAAACACTACATTGACTTTAATAAGACTCCATATCTCATTACGGGGCAGAGGCATCTCCAACTAACTAACTTCTTCTACCATTCACTACTGTATAGGTACCACAGTGTTCTGTTAAAAACACTACATTGACTTTAATAAGACTCCATATCTCATTACGGGGCAGAGGCATCTCCAACTAACTAACTTCTTCTACCATTCACTACTGTATAGGTACCACAGTGTTCTGTTAAAAACACTACATTGACTTTAATAAGACTCCATATCTCATTACGGGGCAGAGGCATCTCCAACTAACTAACTTCTTCTACCATTCACTACTGTATAGGTACCACAGTGTTCTGTTAAAAACACTACATTGACTTTAATAAGACTCCATATCTCATTACGGGGCAGAGGCATCTCCAACTAACTAACTTCTTCTACCATTCACTACTGTATAGGTACCACAGTGTTCTGTTAAAAACACTACATTGACTTTAATAAGACTCCATATCTCATTACGGGGCAGAGGCATCTCCAACTAACTAACTTCTTCTACCATTCACTACTGTGTAGGTACCACAGTGTTCTGTTAAAAACACTACATTGACTTTAATAAGACTCCATATCTCATTACGGGGCAGAGGCATCTCCAACTAACTAACTTCTTCTACCATTCACTACTGTATAGGTACCACAGTGTTCTGTTAAAAACACTACATTGACTTTAATAAGACTCCATATCTCATTACGGGGCAGAGGCATCTCCAACTAACTAACTTCTTCTACCATTCACTACTGTATAGGTACCACAGTGTTCTGTTAAAAACACTACATTGACTTTAATAAGACTCCATATCTCATTACGGGGCAGAGGCATCTCCAACTAACTAACTTCTTCTACCATTCACTACTGTATAGGTACCACAGTGTTCTGTTAAAAACACTACATTGACTTTAATAAGACTCCATATCTCATTACGGGGCAGAGGCATCTCCAACTAACTAACTTCTTCTACCATTCACTACTGTATAGGTACCACAGTGTTCTGTTAAAAACACTACATTGACTTTAATAAGACTCCATATCTCATTACGGGGCAGAGGCATCTCCAACTAACTAACTTCTTCTACCATTCACTACTGTATAGGTACCACAGTGTTCTGTTAAAAACACTACATTGACTTTAATAAGACTCCATATCTCATTACGGGGCAGAGGCATCTCCAACTAACTAACTTCTTCTACCATTCACTACTGTGTAGGTACCACAGTGTTCTGTTAAAAACACTACATTGACTTTAATAAGACTCCATATCTCATTACGGGGCAGAGGCATCTCCAACTAACTAACTTCTTCTACCATTCATTACTGTGTAGGTACCACAGTGTTCTGTTAAAAACACTACATTGACTTTAATAAGACTCCATATCTCATTACGGGGCAGAGGCATCTCCAACTAACTAACTTCTTCTACCATTCACTACTGTATAGGTACCACAGTGTTCTGTTAAAAACACTACATTGACTTTAATAAGACTCCATATCTCATTACGGGGCAGAGGCATCTCCAACTAACTAACTTCTTCTACCATTCACTACTGTATAGGTACCACAGTGTTCTGTTAAAAACACTACATTGACTTTAATAAGACTCCATATCTCATTACGGGGCAGAGGCATCTCCAACTAACTAACTTCTTCTACCATTCACTACTGTATAGGTACCACAGTGTTCTGTTAAAAACACTACATTGACTTTAATAAGACTCCATATCTCATTACGGGGCAGAGGCATCTCCAACTAACTAACTTCTTCTACCATTCACTACTGTATAGGTACCACAGTGTTCTGTTAAAAACACTACATTGACTTTAATAAGACTCCATATCTCATTACGGGACAGAGGCATCTCCAACTAACTAACTTCTTCTACCATTCACTACTGTATAGGTACCACAGTGTTCTGTTAAAAACACTACATTGACTTTAATAAGACTCCATATCTCATTACGGGGCAGAGGCATCTCCAACTAACTAACTTCTTCTACCATTCACTACTGTATAGGTACCACAGTGTTCTGTTAAAAACACTACATTGACTTTAATAAGACTCCATATCTCATTACGGGGCAGAGGCATCTCCAACTAACTAACTTCTTCTACCATTCACTACTGTATAGGTACCACAGTGTTCTGTTAAAAACACTACATTGACTTTAATAAGACTCCATATCTCATTACGGGGCAGAGGCATCTCCAACTAACTAACTTCTTCTACCATTCACTACTGTATAGGTACCACAGTGTTCTGTTAAAAACACTACATTGACTTTAATAAGACTCCATATCTCATTACGGGGCAGAGGCATCTCCAACTAACTAACTTCTTCTACCATTCACTACTGTATAGGTACCACAGTGTTCTGTTAAAAACACTACATTGACTTTAATAAGACTCCATATCTCATTACGGGGCAGAGGCATCTCCAACTAACTAACTTCTTCTACCATTCACTACTGTATAGGTACCACAGTGTTCTGTTAAAAACACTACATTGACTTTAATAAGACTCCATATCTCATTACGGGGCAGAGGCATCTCCAACTAACTAACTTCTTCTACCATTCACTACTGTGTAGGTACCACAGTGTTCTGTTAAAAACACTACATTGACTTTAATAAGACTCCATATCTCATTACGGGGCAGAGGCATCTCCAACTAACTAACTTCTTCTACCATTCATTACTGTGTAGGTACCACAGTGTTCTGTTAAAAACACTACATTGACTTTAATAAGACTCCATATCTCATTACGGGGCAGAGGCATCTCCAACTAACTAACTTCTTCTACCATTCACTACTGTATAGGTACCACAGTGTTCTGTTAAAAACACTACATTGACTTTAATAAGACTCCATATCTCATTACGGGGCAGAGGCATCTCCAACTAACTAACTTCTTCTACCATTCACTACTGTATAGGTACCACAGTGTTCTGTTAAAAACACTACATTGACTTTAATAAGACTCCATATCTCATTACGGGGCAGAGGCATCTCCAACTAACTAACTTCTTCTACCATTCACTACTGTATAGGTACCACAGTGTTCTGTTAAAAACACTACATTGACTTTAATAAGACTCCATATCTCATTACGGGGCAGAGGCATCTCCAACTAACTAACTTCTTCTACCATTCACTACTGTATAGGTACCACAGTGTTCTGTTAAAAACACTACATTGACTTTAATAAGACTCCATATCTCATTACGGGGCAGAGGCATCTCCAACTAACTAACTTCTTCTACCATTCACTACTGTATAGGTACCACAGTGTTCTGTTAAAAACACTACATTGACTTTAATAAGACTCCATATCTCATTACGGGGCAGAGGCATCTCCAACTAACTAACTTCTTCTACCATTCACTACTGTGTAGGTACCACAGTGTTCTGTTAAAAACACTACATTGACTTTAATAAGACTCCATATCTCATTACGGGGCAGAGGCATCTCCAACTAACTAACTTCTTCTACCATTCACTACTGTATAGGTACCACAGTGTTCTGTTAAAAACACTACATTGACTTTAATAAGACTCCATATCTCATTACGGGGCAGAGGCATCTCCAACTAACTAACTTCTTCTACCATTCACTACTGTGTAGGTACCACAGTGTTCTGTTAAAAACACTACATTGACTTTAATAAGACTCCATATCTCATTACGGGGCAGAGGCATCTCCAACTAACTAACTTCTTCTACCATTCACTACTGTATAGGTACCACAGTGTTCTGTTAAAAACACTACATTGACTTTAATAAGACTCCATATCTCATTACGGGGCAGAGGCATCTCCAACTAACTAACTTCTTCTACCATTCACTACTGTGTAGGTACCACAGTGTTCTGTTAAAAACACTACATTGACTTTAATAAGACTCCATATCTCATTACGGGGCAGAGGCATCTCCAACTAACTAACTTCTTCTACCATTCACTACTGTATAGGTACCACAGTGTTCTGTTAAAAACACTACATTGACTTTAATAAGACTCCATATCTCATTACGGGGCAGAGGCATCTCCAACTAACTAACTTCTTCTACCATTCACTACTGTATAGGTACCACAGTGTTCTGTTAAAAACACTACATTGACTTTAATAAGACTCCATATCTCATTACGGGGCAGAGGCATCTCCAACTAACTAACTTCTTCTACCATTCACTACTGTATAGGTACCACAGTGTTCTGTTAAAAACACTACATTGACTTTAATAAGACTCCATATCTCATTACGGGGCAGAGGCATCTCCAACTAACTAACTTCTTCTACCATTCACTACTGTATAGGTACCACAGTGTTCTGTTAAAAACACTACATTGACTTTAATAAGACTCCATATCTCATTACGGGGCAGAGGCATCTCCAACTAACTAACTTCTTCTACCATTCACTACTGTATAGGTACCACAGTGTTCTGTTAAAAACACTACATTGACTTTAATAAGACTCCATATCTCATTACGGGGCAGAGGCATCTCCAACTAACTAACTTCTTCTACCATTCACTACTGTGTAGGTACCACAGTGTTCTGTTAAAAACACTACATTGACTTTAATAAGACTCCATATCTCATTACGGGGCAGAGGCATCTCCAACTAACTAACTTCTTCTACCATTGAAACTTTTAAATTTTACCTATGTCAGTCTAAACTACTTTTTGAGTTTTGCGAGCACAAACATAATCAGAATGAACATTCCACAACATTCCCGAATGTTCTGGAGTGTTCTAGAAATTTCTAGACGGCGAAACTTCCAGCCCTTATATCTCCAAAAGCACGCTCTTCATGTAAAAAAAACGGGAACCTTCTTCATGGATGGGGGATAAAGGTTTACCACATATATAACTCCTTTGATCATACCGGGACTAGTTTCTGAGTTTTAATGGCAAGCACATTGTACACTTACTTTTATAATAAATATAATTGTATATTGATTATAGAAACAAACAGTACATCGGTAAGAGTGATGAAACAATTTACTGATATTAAATATTTCAGGATTGGTATAGGTATCGGTATAGGCATGATATGTTAAAATTTAGACAAATCTTATTAAACGTATGTAGAGAACAGTTAATTGGGGAATTAGATGCTGCATTTGTTTTGTAATGAAGCTTGTGGAATAGCACTGAATGACATGTACGTCTCAAAGGTATGTTACAATTAATTAGGGATAGAAGTTCGATACAGTCCATGTTATTGTTACTATATTGTTAAGATAAATATACAATTAACCTTACTGAAGGATTAGTCATTTCTATTTCAGCATTGCATTTATTCAACATTTCTAATCCGCGTTAATCCACCAAGTGGTCAAAATTGTACATTCTTTTTTTTATTTTGTATACAATTAAAGAGCAGCATGGGGTGAATTTTTTACATACATTTTCATTGAAGAAGAAGTCGGGGACGCCTCAGAGAGACACGGTACAATCAATAACGTATTATTATAAGCAATAATTAGTCGCCTGAAATATCCATACAAATTGAAAATATCTCCCGAGTAAAAACTAAATGCCGTCAACGGGATGTTTACGAAGTAGGTTCCTGGTTATTCAGGTCTGCTTACTTAAAATAGCTAAAGCCATTGAAGCATATATAATGTTAATGCCGGATAGTGGTCTCTCCCAGGGTGATTCTCGTACTGAGAGTATTTTATCGACTCTAGAATGAAGTAGGAACCAAAGAATATACATTATTTAAAAACTATTTATAATACAAAGGGTGTTAAGGAACGTACTTGACTTATTTTAACCAGTGATTCCTGACATTATTTGGAGTAAAAAATATAAATTAAATTTTGGAATCCAAAGACGTTTTTTTTTAAACTCAAAAATTGAAAATTAGTAGGTATTGGATTGTTAGGATCGCGGAGAGGGGTTGGTCGGTTACTAGGCAGAGTGCTCGGTGACGTAACCGACCAACCCCTCTCCGCGATCCTAACAATCCAAAATCAGTAGGTATTGGATTGTTAGGATCGCGGAGAGGGGTTGGTCGGTTACTAGGCTGAGTGCCCGGTGACGTAACCGACCAACCCCTCTCCGCGATCCTAACAATCCAAAATCAGTAGGTATTGGATTGTTAGGATCGCGGAGAGGGGTTGGTCGGTTACTAGGCTGAGTGCCCGGTGACGTAACCGACCAACCCCTCTCCGCGATCCTAACAATCCAAAATCAGTAGGTATTGGATTGTTAGGATCGCGGAGAGGGGTTGGTCGGTTACTAGGCTGAGTGCCCGGTGACGTAACCGACCAACCCCTCTCCGCGATCCTAACAATCCAAAATCAGTAGGTATTGGATTGTTAGGATCGCGGAGAGGGGTTGGTCGGTTACTAGGCTGAGTGCCCGGTGACGTAACCGACCAACCCCTCTCCGCGATCCTAACAATCCAAAATCAGTAGGTATTGGATTGTTAGGATCGCGGACAGGGGTTGGTCGGTTACTAGGCTGAGTGCCCGGTGACGTAACCGACCAACCCCTCTCCGCGATCCTAACAATCCAAAATCAGTAGGTATTGGATTGTTAGGATCGCGGAGAGGGGTTGGTCGGTTACTAGGCTGAGTGCCCGGTGACGTAACCGACCAACCCCTCTCCGCGATCCTAACAATCCAAAATCAGTAGGTATTGGATTGTTAGGATCGCGGAGAGGGGTTGGTCGGTTACTAGGCTGAGTGCCCGGTGACGTAACCGACCAACCCCTCTCCGCGATCCTAACAATCCAAAATCAGTAGGTATTGGATTGTTAGGATCGCGGAGAGGGGTTGGTCGGTTACTAGGCTGAGTGCCCGGTGACGTAACCGACCAACCCCTCTCCGCGATCCTAACAATCCAAAATCAGTAGGTATTGGATTGTTAGGATCGCGGAGAGGGGTTGGTCGGTTACTAGGCTGAGTGCCCGGTGACGTAACCGACCAACCCCTCTCCGCGATCCTAACAATCCAAAATCAGTAGGTATTGGATTGTTAGGATCGCGGAGAGGGGTTGGTCGGTTACTAGGCTGAGTGCCCGGTGACGTAACCGACCAACCCCTCTCCGCGATCCTAACAATCCAAAATCAGTAGGTATTGGATTGTTAGGATCGCGGAGAGGGGTTGGTCGGTTACTAGGCTGAGTGGCCGGTGACGAAATGTGGAAGAAAAGATAATGGTTGGTTTAGTACCAGTCCTTGTAAATGTGTGTGTGTATTGTAAGGCCTTATTTTTTACATTAACTCCACACAAGAGGCCCTGAGGAAAATAATTTTCCTCGGGGCCTGTGCCATCTTTGGGGATGCTGTATTAATGTTTTGGAAAGGAAGCAGAGGAAGATCTGGGAAGAAAAATTATGATTGGTAGGTAGTTGGGTAGGAATATCTATTACTAGCTATTATACTATTTAAAAAATATATCTATATTGGCAAATAAAAAATAAAAATTCTGCTAAAATTCAAACGGCATCATGTCAATAATATAAACTGTGCGCTTACGTGTATACACCACACACACGCACACGCACACACACTCACACACACACACAGACACACCCTCACACAAACTCACCCTCACACACACAAACACACCCTCACACACCCTCTCACACACACACACACACACACACACACACAAACAAAACACACACACACACACACACACACACACACACATATACACACTATAATATCAAATAAATGAATTGATTAATATAATATCAAGTTAACACTTACGTAAGCGCAACAGTACATGAGTTACAGTGATGAAACAATATACGGGAAATAGATATTTGGTGTTGGGTACCTATCATATGTTTCCTTCTAATGTCTGGTAAATGGTATGTATATTTAATTAATTTATTTATTTTTGTTATTTGTTTTTGGGGTGTTATGCCGTGTTGCGCTAACTCCTTCTTTAGCCAACGTTTCGGACAACATTGCAGTGTCCATCATCAGGGCAGATGTGTTATTACATTGTATATTTAATTCATTTATTTATTTTTGTTATTTGTTTTTGGGGTGTGTAATATTAGGATGTGTAATAACACATCTGCCCTGATGATGGACACTGCAATGTTGTCCGAAACGTTGGCTAAAGAAGGAGTTAGCGCAACACGGCATAACACCCCAAAAACAAATAACAAAAATACTTTTGGCCGTGAAAATCTTAAATCATATTTGAATTTATTTATTTGATTCTACAGAAACAATATACATAACAGTTAGTATAACAGTTAAAAGTCCTCCTCACTGTGGATTCCTGTTCTGAGGCGGCCTGTTGTACTTTTTATATTTTTGTATCTCGTATCTGATTGTCTTATATAATTGTTTTACGGTGTGATGTCGGTGTGACGACCATGATGGTGGAGACCACCAACATTTTATATATTTGTATCGAGTATATAATTGTCTTACGGTGTGATGTCGGTGTGACGACCATGATGGTGGAGACCACCAACATTTTATATATTTGTATCGAGTATATAATTGTCTTACGGTGTAATGTTGGCGTGACGACCATGATGGTGGAGACCACCAACATTTTAAATATTTGTATCGAGTATATAATGTCTTACGGTGTGATGTCGGTGTGACGACCATGATGGTGGAGACCACCAACTGCCATTTTATTTTCTCCAAATTATAATTATAACTCACATATATAAGTGCACTATATTATTAATAGTAAATAATTTAGTTATTAACTTAAGTATAAAATAGTTTCCACTATTTTTGTTATTTGTTTTGTAGGGCATTATATAGTTTCGCACCATGAAATTTAATATATCTCTGTCCAAGAGACGTATTCAAATTGGGGATAGCCAGTCTATTTTGGCTTATTTCCCTGGTCGAGTATTTATGTTGGGCAGTGGAGTATTCAATTACGTTTTTACGAGTTTAAATAAAATTTGGATGTCTTGTTTTATTAATGGATGTTTCTACGCTCCAAAGCCTGTGATGTTGAAATTGCCAAAAAAGTTAAAGTTTTGCAAATTTCGTGACGCTAGAGCTCATTTTTAGAGTGTTTGCCGTTTCAGAAATGAAAGGATACTTTTGAGTAAAGGTGACGATTATCTAATTCATAAAAATCCAATAATATACATGTTGGTATTATGAATCGAAAAGTCAGACTTAAACGCATTACCCGAATTCCTTCCATCCTTATCAACCATCGACAACACGAAATTAACGCCAATTAAGTCACAATCGGACAAAGTAAACAAGAGGACCAAAGCACGGATAAACATGTTATTAGATCGATGATAGAGGGTTCGCCTTACAATGACGGGACGGGCATAATCTATGGTCAGCATCGGGATTTATGTGCTTGTCTTACCCCCACTGCGCATGTGAACTGAAAGAAAAGATAAGATTGTTGAAATTGGGCAAGACCCATCATCTGTTTTGTATGTTTTATTTTTACTATTTCCTTAATCATTGTGATGGCGTATATTTACAGGTATGAGAGATCTCTAACTTTCATACGCATAGTGCAAATAAAAAAAAAATTGCAAAGAATTTTTTCTCTCATATAAGATCATTATTTGGGTATGATTTGAGAATTAATTGAATTACACATCTGCCCTGATGATGGACATTGCAATGCTGTCCAAAACGTTGGCTAAAGATGGAGGTAGTGCAACACGGCATAATACCCAAAAACAAATCACTATTAGGATTATTGTTTGTTTACGTATTTCATATTAAGGAAAAGAGTACTCGTTAAATGAAAAAAAGAACTCTACTTACAGTGATAACGATATATAAAAAGAACTTTACTTATAGTGTAACGATACATAAAAAGAACTTTACTTATAGTGATAACGATATATAAATCTACTTGCAGTGATAAAGATATGTAAAAAGAACTATACTTACTTAGTATACAGAGACATAAATAACAATTTCAAAAATTTCAAAATGTATTCCTATTGTTAAGTTAGTTTTGTCTTTTCCATGTACAGAGTCTTAAGGCGTCTTAACCAACGGACGAGAATTCAAATTTCGTTAAAAGACGGTCTCGCGATCGGACGTTTTTTTAGAACGAGACAGAAATACCGAATTCATTCCACTGCGAGCCGTACACCCGCGCGGCTGACGAAAACTACAGCATAGTTCCGATGAAATAACGATTATTGTTGTTGAATTCTCGGTTGTAGCTTTCTTCCTAATAAGTAGTTACATACGTATTTATAAATTATACGTCGGAGTGCGTAAACATAAATTAATACAAACGCAGTGCGTTGACATGGTACATATAAAATATTACATAAAAAAAAAAATTCAAATATTTGTTTAATTTGTTTCTTAACAAACGGACTGCAATCTTTAGAGCACAGGCGTCAGGTAGGTATGCTGTCCTTGTTCTATCGGTATTACAATGGAAGATGCTCTGAGGAACTAGCGTCATTGATCCCTTCGGCACCGGTGCGTAGTCGGGATACACGCCAAACGCGCGCCCAACATTTGTACACGGTTGACATTTGTCACATGAGAACGGGTCGCTTCTACGATTCGTTCTTAAGTTCAACAGCTCGGCTGTGGAACGAACTGCCGGCCTCTGTGTCTCCTCCCTCCTACAACATGGGACTCTTCAAGACCCATGTTCACTCCTTCCTCTCCACAAAAAGACCCTCCACACAGCATCCCCAAAGATGACATAGGCCCTGAGGGAAATTATTTTCTTCAGGGCCTCCTGTGTGGAGTTAATATAAAAAAAAATAAAAAAAAAAACATAGGTTTTCCAAAGGTGAGTAAAAATCTTTTGTTTTACATATTTATTCGTTTGACCGAAAGATATTACCGGTAAGTTTTATTTCTAATACTTATCTTTAGTATTATTTAGTATTACAACTGAAGTAGTATATATATTAAAACTAGGTTTTATTTCCAACTATTTTCTACGGTACCTACCTACATATGTAGTTATGCGATTGCATAATATAGTATCGCTTTCATGTATTTGTTTTCATGATTAACGGAGCGACCTGACTCGTCTAATTTTCGAAATTTTATTAAATTCACGAGGTAAATTTCTATTGAAAAATCATAGATTAGTATGTCAAAAGTAACCTCGACTTTTTTCCTAAAACAAGAAGCTCAATTCACAATATGACATTATGAAACACAAAAAATATTAAATATGTTTAATTATACCAAGGTAATAGTTAATTGGACAATAAAATAGAAATTACGAACAAAAAAATGATTTGAATCGCACATCACGAATCGAAATTCATTTGGTTCGTGGCACTTTTTGACCACTAATCACAAACAGTTTCACGTACTTTGGCATAAGTTTTAACATTTATACATGTAACATCGATGACAGACATAAACTCCTGAAAGTCCATAGTTGATTCTTTTCCCTGGAAATTAAACAACACAAAATTATCGCCAAATGTTATAAAAAAATATGTGCTTATTCTGACTGATTCTTTCGAACGACCCTGTAGCATATAAGTACGTATAATGTACACGGATTATTATATATCACTAATCTTTGTTTTTTCTGAAAATATATCTCCCACGTACGTTTTTGACGTCGTAATTTGTGTTTTCTAATAAAACTTTTTTCCAAGGGTATTTTCCTTCCCATTTTTAAGCGAGAAATTTCTTTAAAATGTTATTAACTAGACTGGCGTAAACTAGACGTCCGCTCGCCGCCCGGTCGCGGCGGACTAAAATTTTGTCTTGTGCCGAGTTAATAAAAATGCACAAACGCGAATCGAAATTAATTACTATTATATACTTTAAGAATATATTTTTTGGTCATAAATTATTTCTAATGTTTCGATAATGTCTTGGTAAATTATTTTTATAAAAAAATCTGAACTATACCAATTCGTAAGACCATAAATAAATAGTCCAATTGAGGGATTTTCGTCACAAAACGCGTGCTCGGATTTATTTATTATTAATTTTATTTGAAATAAAAACAAAATTCTTATACATACTTTTGGTAGATAATTTATTGATTGTTTATACTGTATTATTATAAGATTTGAAATATTTGTTGTAAAATACAAATTCACCTTTGAAAATGCAACAAATCTGCGCATCGTCCAACGGTAACACTTTATTATGATATGAAAATAATATTATTTTTCAAAATTTAACATCTTACTTTGGTAGATAAAATAACGATCTTTCGAAATCAATTTGTGTTTTTTGTAGAAAAGTGTGCATACGTCTAAAAAGTCAAAATTTCAGGTCAAGTCTACCTATTTCGCCTTAAGGCAGAGTGAGATACTCTCAGTATCAGCATTCAGAATCAAAACGTTGCTTGAAATGGTTTTAGCCGTGTCTCCTCTTCCTCTCCTCTTCTTTCCCCTCCCCATAACATACCACTTATGCGGTATTCACATTTAAAAGGTAGTGCAATTCGTACAGGTTCTCGATACGATAACGAAATCACGAACTCTTCACACCGGCCGCCAGTTTTAATTCAAATTATTATAAGCAATAATAAATAGTCGCCTGAAATATCCATACTAATTGAAAATATCTCCCGAGTAAATATATTTCAAGCGACTAAACGAATTATTGCTTTTAATAATTTGTTATCCTTTGTGCTATGCATAAGAAACCTCATCTTATAAACATTAGTTTATCATTAAAAATAATAGTTTTAATTCAAACAAAAAAAGGAAGTTTTAATTTATTTTGTTAACTTCTAATGCTCAGGCACCAAATATTACCAAAGCCAGAGGCAATCCGAAAAAAGGTTCGTTATGTATTTTTAGCATTTTTACAGTCCTGAAAATAAATTCCACCAGACTCGCTAAAAAATGTCTTTGTGCAAAATTTACCTACCTAAATACTAGCAGTATTTCATGACAGCACATGTGATATTACTCACGGTTGTTATATTTGCTTCGGAATACATGCCTTTCAAAAACAAATATTGTCAATTTTCTCAATAAAATAATTGTAATTTCAAATAGATACACGAGCAGAAATTTACGATTTAGTAACTCCATTACGATGGTAGTTACGTAAGTACGCTTTCTTGAATATGGAAAAAGTGAAAACTCGCGGAATAGTCAGATTTCTAGACAAATCAGTTCCAATTTTGAAGATGGCAATCAAAATAATTTCTAAATATTGGGATGAATATTTAGGTGGGTAAACTACTTTCTTCACATAATCAGTTCCAATTTTTAAAATGACCCTTAAATTATTCAAATCGAATTTGAATTCATTGAACCAGATTTCACATTTCACGGAGGAATAACTAACGCACATCAAGGATAACCGAAATTAGTACATTTGATGATTTCAAGCAAGTCAAATGTTCATAAAAACTAAATTTTGCGTTATTTTGCAGTTCATCTCCTTATTTGTAATCTAGGAATAAGCAAAACATGAAAATGTAATAAAAATGGCTGATGCATCCAACTTCTTCTGGGTAACTTCCTTATCCCAATAAAAATATGACGAGGGTTCCGTCGAGATATTCAATTTTCCTGTAGGTAGTTCTTTTGTTTGTTTTTTGTTTCGGCCGACGTCATTGGCCCAGATAAACATTATTAATAATCGGCCCTGCATCCGATGCTTTGTCTTGTTCAATTGAATTTATTTACAGAATTTCACGTACATACTAATGGAGTTATATTATGATAACTTGTCGGCTAATGAAGTAGGCGGATTAGTTAGGTACCTTCAGAACAAATCCTTAATAAGTTAGTATTGTATCATAACCTCGATGACCAGATAACTCAACAGAATGACTATTCAACATACCTTTAAAAATGATATAATGTGATGAAACAAAAACTAGATTACATAGGTAAGGTTTAATAGTTCTTTCATCGCTTTAACGAATTTGTATCACTTTTCAAAGGTGTCATTGTCATTGTGTTGAGTTATCATGGAACCGTTGGTTGTAGGAGAGACGAAACAGAAGTCGGCAAATCGAGCTGTTGAACTTAAAACGAGCCATGTTGAGTGTGCGTTTGACGTCTCCCCGACTATACGTCGGTGCCGAGCTAGGTCCTCGGAGCATCTTCATCGGAATAACTCATAGTTCATCGGACAATACTCGCGGAAATTGAATAATCGTCTTTGCTCCCTGGGGGGCCGTGGAGAGGAATAAAGAGGAAAAGTTAGATTGCCTTGTAGATTGTGTAGTAGATTAGGTAGTATATTGGAATGGGTAATGTATTTGATTGGGTAGTATATTGGATTGGGTAGTATATTGAATTTTGTAGTGATTTGGATAGTAGATTGGGTAGTTTATTGGATAGACAAAGAGCAGTAGATTGGATTAGACCGTAGATTGCCTTGTAGATTGTGTAGTAGATTGGGTTAAATGGTAGGTTGGGTAGTTGACAAGTACTAGATTGAATTTGGTAGTAGATTATAGATTGGATAGGTAGTAGATTGGGTTAAATGGTTGATACTCCAAGTGTCACCATATCACCATTCGGAATCGAAACTTTGCTTGAAAAATGACTTTAGCCGTGTTTGGTTTCCAGATATAAATAGCCAAGTACTCAATACTCTCCATCTTCTCCAACTCTTTCTCTTCCTCCCTCAGGAGCAGTTGAGACTTGTGCGTGTATTCACGTAAAAATCAGTTATTTCCTGAGCCCCGTAATTTTTGTATGAAATTCCGGTAGACATGAGTCAAATAAGAATAATATTTTTATCGATAAAAGTTCTTTTTTCGTTTTGTAAAATAAATATAATCCATATTGACATCGTTTTAATGTTTTAAATTAAATGATGATTAAATGAATTGAGCTCACCTGGAACCAAGTTTGAGAGTTCGGCTGCACGAGGCTGCAGGGGCTTTAAATGAAGACGACCCGCTCGGCCGCTAAGGCAAATATATCATGATCTACGAGTATTACCATCCGGTGGTTTTAATGTAAATAAGTGGGAACTAAATAAATGTCAAAATCACGATAATCAATAATTATTCAATTAGTTATTAAATATATATTTATAAAACCACTCAATGCGCAAAATCTAAAATTGTAATATTTAATAATTGAAGACAATATTAACGAGTGTCAAACAAACAAACAAACCAAAAAACAGAAAAGACTGGACCTCTTCATTGAGGGGAAGAGCTCTGACCACTGAACTAATTCGACGATATTGACTTTTAGAGGTACCACAAGTACTTCAACTGAGAGGTACCAAAATTAGGTTCACATAACATTATGTACTCAAATACTTGAGAGAAAATCAAGAAAAATCTGAGATTTCATCAACAAATCGAATAATAAGTATCCAGAAAGTCACCAGAATTTTACCAAGTTTTATCGATGGAAGTTTACAAGTATGTAAAGTCAATACATTAGTTGTTTTTCCCTGTCGTATGGATTACTGACGCGATAAATCTGATTCCCAGACTTCAACACCTTCACCTACCTGACGAACAGCTGAATTGGGAAACTAAATTAATTTTAAATTTCTGAAAAATAGAAGTCAATAATTAAATAAAAAGAGGACTTAGTTACCACCAAGGCTGTAAATCACTCAGAATCCAGTTTCCTAATATTTAGAGAATCACTCCGTTATTGGGTATCTCCCGATAGACCTTGCCTCGCTCAGATATTCTCAACCTTTCAATATTATTATAATCAGGTTTTGCAAACGAAAACGGTATCATTATTTTCTTATGTGAATATGGCACAAGAGACACAATTAAGGTATGGTGTGAGGCTGAAGGGACAGGGTGGGAGGTTGGGATGAGTTTGGAGAGCTACGTTTCGATTCTGAATGGCAGTCTTTCACCAGGGTGATGCTGAGAGTACCTAACTATCTAACAGTTATCAAAAATAGAAGTCAATAATTAAATAAAAAGAGGACTTAGTTACCACCAAAGCTGTAAATCACTCAGAATCCAGTTTCCTAATATTTAGAGAATCACTCCGTTATTGGGTATCTCCCGATAGACCTTGCCTCGCTCAGATATTCTCAACCTTTCAATATTATTATAATCAGGTTTTGCAAACGAAAACGGTATCATTATTTTCTTATGTGAATATGGCACAAGAGACACAATTAGGGTATGGTGTGAGGCTGAAGGGACAGGGTGGGAGGTTGGGATGAGTTTGGAGAGCTACGTTTCGATTCTGAATGGCAGTCTTTCACCAGGGTGATGCTGAGAGTACCTAACTATCTAACAGTTATCAAAAATAGAAGTCAATAATTAAATAAAAAGAGGACTTAGTTACCACCAAGGCTGTAAATCACTCAGAATCCAGTTTCCTAATATTTAGAGAATCACTCCGTTATTGGGTATCTCCCGATAGACCTTGCCTCGCTCAGATATTCTCAACCTTTCAATATTATTATAATCAGGTTTTGCAAACGAAAACGGTATCATTATTTTCTTATGTGAATATGGCACAAGAGACACAATTAGGGTATGGTGTGAGGCTGAAGGGACAGGGTGGGAGGTTGGGATGAGTTTGGAGAGCTACGTTTCGATTCTGAATGGCAGTCTTTCACCAGGGTGATGCTGAGAGTACCTAACTATCTAACAGTTATCAAAAATAGAAGTCAATAATTAAATAAAAAGAGGACTTAGTTACCACCAAGGCTGTAAATCACTCAGAATCCAGTTTCCTAATATTTAGAGAATCACTCCGTTATTGGGTATCTCCCGATAGACCTTGCCTCGCTCAGATATTCTCAACCTTTCAATATTATTATAATCAGGTTTTGCAAACGAAAACGGTATCATTATTTTCTTATGTGAATATGGCACAAGAGACACAATTAGGGTATGGTGTGAGGCTGAAGGGACAGGGTGGGAGGTTGGGATGAGTTTGGAGAGCTACGTTTCGATTCTGAATGGCAGTCTTTCACCAGGGTGATGCTGAGAGTACCTAACTATCTAACAGTTATCAAAAATAGAAGTCAATAATTAAATAAAAAGAGGACTTAGTTACCACCAAGGCTGTAAATCACTCAGAATCCAGTTTCCTAATATTTAGAGAATCACTCCGTTATTGGGTATCTCCCGATAGACCTTGCCTCGCTCAGATATTCTCAACCTTTCAATATTATTATAATCAGGTTTTGCAAACGAAAACGGTATCATTATTTTCTTATGTGAATATGGCACAAGAGACACAATTAGGGTATGGTGTGAGGCTGAAGGGACAGGGTGGGAGGTTGGGATGAGTTTGGAGAGCTACGTTTCGATTCTGAATGGCAGTCTTTCACCAGGGTGATGCTGAGAGTACCTAACTATCTAACAGTTATCAAAAATAGAAGTCAATAATTAAATAAAAAGAGGACTTAGTTACCACCAAAGCTGTAAATCACTCAGAATCCAGTTTCCTAATATTTAGAGAATCACTCCGTTATTGGGTATCTCCCGATAGACCTTGCCTCGCTCAGATATTCTCAACCTTTCAATATTATTATAATCAGGTTTTGCAAACGAAAACGGTATCATTATTTTCTTATGTGAATATGGCACAAGAGACACAATTAGGGTATGGTGTGAGGCTGAAGGGACAGGGTGGGAGGTTGGGATGAGTTTGGAGAGCTACGTTTCGATTCTGAATGGCAGTCTTTCACCAGGGTGATGCTGAGAGTACCTAACTATCTAACAGTTATCAAAAATAGAAGTCAATAATTAAATAAAAAGAGGACTTAGTTACCACCAAGGCTGTAAATCACTCAGAATCCAGTTTCCTAATATTTAGAGAATCACTCCGTTATTGGGTATCTCCCGATAGACCTTGCCTCGCTCAGATATTCTCAACCTTTCAATATTATTATAATCAGGTTTTGCAAACGAAAACGGTATCATTATTTTCTTATGTGAATATGGCACAAGAGACACAATTAGGGTATGGTGTGAGGCTGAAGGGACAGGGTGGGAGGTTGGGATGAGTTTGGAGAGCTACGTTTCGATTCTGAATGGCAGTCTTTCACCAGGGTGATGCTGAGAGTACCTAACTATCTAACAGTTATCAAAAATAGAAGTCAATAATTAAATAAAAAGAGGACTTAGTTACCACCAAGGCTGTAAATCACTCAGAATCCAGTTTCCTAATATTTAGAGAATCATTCCGTTATTGGGTATCTCCCGATAGACCTTGCCTTGCTCAGATATTCTCAACCTTTCAATATTATTATAATCAGGTTTTGCAAACGAAAACGGTATCATTATTTTCTTATGTGAATATGGCACAAGAGACACAATTAGGGTATGGTGTGAGGCTGAAGGGACAGGGTGGGAGGTTGGGATGAGTTTGGAGAGCTACGTTTCGATTCTGAATGGCAGTCTTTTACCAGGGTGATGCTGAGAGTACCTAACTATCTAACAGTTATCATTAATCATCATGTACCTACCTATCCCAACATAATATTATTTATTCAGAAAAACACAAATATTGTGAGAAATTTAAAATCATAAAATATGGAACTCGAGAATGCCATGTGGGCGTTTTTCGTGATACCAAGTCTGATCATTATTTGCTTAAATTTAATATGCAAAACTATGTGTTCACTATCATTATGAAATTCTTATGGGACGGCGGTATATGATGTGATGCAAGTGAAGAGATACTGATTTCATGTTATATAGGCTAGAACCAAAAGCTACTACTCTTCTACGTTAGTGGCGACATTGGTTTTCGTTCAAAGGGATACTGGCTTCCTGGCTAACTTCCCTCTCTAGAATTTCTGTGCGAACGGAACTATTTATAATTGAAATCATCAATTCCATCATGAGCTTTGGAAGGGTATCATAAATTTATTTAAAAAATCAGGCATATTGCAATTTTGTTTGTTCGATCCGTTTTTTCGATATTGTACAATATTTATAAAAAAGCACTTGTGCATTGTGTAATATTATCTTTCAGTTCATTAACCCTTTTTATAACAGAGTTCCTCCTGAGGAACATGAACAAAAAATGAAAATCTCTTGATTTTGTCAAACAAATCGATCCGTATTTTGCGTATCGCTTGTGATGGATATTCCTCGTGGCGTCGCCCCAAGTAGTTCGGTACGTTTGGTGATTTAGCAGGGGTGAGGTTTTTTCAGGCACCAACTGCGTGTCGTGCCAGATCGGGAGAGGTTTGTGTAGACCCTTTGACGTCTCCAATAGGTCACATGGCGCCGCAGAGGAAGGGATATATTCAGATGTCGGTCACTCCTGGACACACTGACCCCAGATTGGCTGTTTTGCTTGGATTATGAGGTGAGGTTTATTCAGGATGCGCCTGTCCACCTGCTGCGTGTCGTGCCAGATCGGGAGAGGTTTGTGGAGACCCTTTGACGTCTCCAATTGGTCACATGGCGCCGCAGAGGAAGGGATATATTCAGATGTCGGTCACTCCTGGACACACTGACCCCAGATTGGCTGTTTTGCTTGGATTATGAGGTGAGGTTTGTTCAGGATGCGCCTGTCCACCTGCTGCGTGTCGTGCCAGATCGGGAGAGGTTTGGGAGACCTTTTGACGTCTCCAATTGGTCACCTTGCGCCGCACGTGGAGGTGGGGAGGTGGAGGTTTGGGGAGACCTTTTGACGTCTCCAATTGGTCACCTTGCGCTGCACGTGTCACGTGCACCGCACTTTTATTTCCACTTACGTGGAAATAAAAGTGCTGTACTGAAAGGGTTAAAAATGCTCTGTTATGTATTGTCAATCAAATTATGCAGGAAAGAGGTACGAAATACAATAGTATTCTTAGATCAGTGGAGTGGATTACTAATTATTCAAATCGCGAAAGACCCAAACCACCAGTTGGTAACCCCTGACGAGGCTGGTATAATACAAGTGAACCCGAACCTGCAGGTAGACGGGCATGTTATTGTTTCAACCGGGAATTATTTGGTTTTGGTTATTTTTATTTTTAACATCATATTACTATAACAAATACAAGCCCATGATAAAATGAATTGCTCGATCGGGTCTTTAAGGGTTGACAAAAAATAAGAAGGTTTTTTACATTAATTCCACACAGGAAGCCCTGAAAAAAAATAATTTACTTGTCACCTTTGGGGAAGTAATGTGGAGGGTTTGTCCAGGAGTGATGAACTTATAAATTTGTAGTGGTAAGTCGAGTCGGACGGTGTCAAGTACTACTTAGTACACAGTGCCAAGCGCTATGGTACCTGGGCCGTCATAGAACATACTGGAGATTTCGGCCGTTGCTCAGCGTTAAGGGTGGCAATGTTTGTAGCCATAGCAATTAGAATGTTCGGGAACGTTCTAAGGTGGAACTTTAATCGTATTGGCACCTTATATAAGCGACAGCGGGAATGTACTCATTCAGACTACTACGCGCTACGTTTTAACGCGCTAATCAAAATAACTTATTCCTTTCGCGCCGCGATTAGTTAAATAATCCTTGCTGTAGTAAATCTATTATAAAATATTACATGGCTTACTTTCATCACCGAACACATCTTCAAACTTGGCAACAAATGCATACCTCCCTCTGGGTTCAAATGAGGTTCTGATAATAAACTTCAGCTAAATATGAACAAATGCCAAGTTATGAGGTTCTCTAGAATTAAACATCCAATAATATATTATAGCGATTTGTTTTTGAGGTATTATGCCGTGTTGCGATATCTCCTTCTTCAGACAACGTTTCGGACATTCGGACATAATCTGATTACTTAACACTCAGCATCTGCCCTGATGATTGACACTGCAATGCTGTCCGAAACGTTGGATGAAGAAGGAGGTAGCGCAACACGGCATAATACCTCAAAAACAAATCACTATAATACTTTTGGCCGTGAAAATCTTAAATCATACCATCCAATAATATATAATTATTCATTGTGCAATGTTGACTTAATCTCGGTATTCGAAATACTTGACCTGGGCATCATTTTTTTACCAAAAACTCTGCTTTGTGTTCATATAACTTCTATCGCTAACAGTGCTATAAAAATGTTGAGTTTTATAGTAAGGATTTTCAACGACTTAAATTAAACACATTAAAAATTCTGTATACATCTCTTGTTAGAGAAGCATTCTAGAATATAACTCTACAATTTGGTCACCTGTCTTTAATATGTAATCATTAGTATCATTGAAAGTGTCCAACGCAAATTTTTGAGGTTTATCAATTTTAGACTAAGAATTCCTTTAGAATCAATATATTATGCATTTTTGTGACATTTATTGAAATTGTTGAAGTTAAAAAAATTTAGATATGATTTTTTTTTATGAAATTGTAAATTATCAAACATGATAGCCCTGATATATTACTGTTGATTCACTTTCATGTTCCTACCATTAGATCCCTAGTATGTATTACTGTTGATTCACTTTCATGTTCCTACCATTAGATCCCTGGTATGTATTACTGTTGATTCACTTTCATGTTCCTACCATTAGATCCCTAGTATGTATTACTGTTGATTCACTTTCATGTTCCTACCATTAGATCCCTGGTATGTATTATTGTTGATTCACTTTCATGTTCCTACCATTAGATCCCTGGTATGTATTATTGTATTGGTATGTTGGTTCAGGCTACAATTCTGTTATAAATAGATTACACACCACTGGTTACTCGTATGCAATGTTAGCTCATTTTTGTAATATGCTTCTTTCGAAATATAAATCTTTACTGATTTACTGATTAAAATTTTTGGCAATGCTTATATTAATGAGATCGTTGCGTAAGAGGTTTATTGGTTTTGTACCTTCTTTATTATTAATTAATTATTCTTATAATTTTTCCTCTCTTTCCATTTTGTACTATGGGACTGTCAATAACTTGCATGTATGTAAATTCACGTTCATTCTAAATAAATAAATCTTTTGGTGGTTTATTATACATTATCAGTTCGTAGCCCTGTCGTACCGTTTGGATTTTTATAAAATTGTTTATACCAAACAACATAAACATTACAGCGGCGGCATTTATACTGCCGAGGGGGCTTTACAGGAGATGCCTTGTGTGAATAACGGTCCTTTGACTCTGAAGTCTGTTGGCAGTTGTTCTTCTGTCGATGAGGACGGAGGGAGAACAGGTGGATGATATTGCTTATTGTCTTGAAAGCATCGTCAATTTAACATTGAGCTTTTTAAGTTCACCTGGTTTTAAGTCTTTATCTTTTAAGATGAGATGATTTGAGGTTATTATAAGATGTCATCAACCAGTGGTGACATCTACAAACTCTGTGTTAATTATTGTGCTGCTGTATTCGTGCAACAGGCATGCTGTTGCGACCACTGTACCTACTTACATAGCACATAACATGTTGTTTCTAGTTTGTAATTCCGATCCAGTAAATAAAACTCCTGCGAAATGTTAAACCGTGCTATTTAGCACCAGTATTAATTAAATACTAATGTAAACATATGAAACTGCTTACTGCGCTTTAAAACCAATGAATCCACCTACATTTGGCACATTCTGGCAAGCGATCGCTCAAATCGTTTTTGCAAACTTTGCATAAAATGCCAAAATCGCTCAAGTGGATTAAATGACTTCACCTTTTGTGGACGTATGGACGCTTTGACAAATGTATGTGCATACATACATATACACATATAATATACTTATATATCTTTCAGATATCTTTTATAGGCATAAGGCAAATAGGCACATTAATATCTCCGTATTATGTATAAATCATGTTCGATTTCTCCGGGACAAACACATTGTTCATAATATTATATATTTATATATTATCTATATATTTATTCATCTATTTAAATTTCACTTTTGTTTCCGGAAATGAATTATGAAAGCGGAAATTAACCCACTTCCCGTTATCTCATCGAGTTGAAACTCGGCAGTTACTCTCGTTGTTGATGATAATGCACTCTATCTACTTTTGGTGGCAATAACGTAAGTCGAAATACAAAAATATACTAATTTCTTTGAAATAGAATGACATTACAGCAGTTAATATACGAAATAAATGTCGTTCCTACCCGATCGGCATTTGGCGATGTTGTTAGCGAAAAAAGGTATAATCCTCGGTCAAACCATATTTTTTTAAGTTAAAGACATTTTAAAATAAATGTTATCACACCATTTTAAAATAGATGATTAATACATTGTAGTAAAAAAATATATTTTTACGGGATGTTTTTTTTTTTAATTTTAAAATAGTTTTTTTGTCAATAATTATATTGATTTCGATTGTAAACACATTTGAAGTTTTTAGGTCCGTGTCCCATTTTTGTTTAACTTCCAAACTAATCGCGATATTTTAACGTTAGTAGTTTTAGGTGATAGTTACTAAGTACCAGGTACTAGGTACGAGTTTCAAAATTATACATACAGGGTGTATCGGCACGTACCCGACAAACTTTAACCAGCTATTCCTTAGCACATTTGGAGTAAAAAATGTTATGGGCACTTTGCTGTCCGGTAACTTTTTTTTTTAATAAAAAAATTATCATTCATATTTTCACCACATGTCACCACTGTTTTATCCTTCGTTACAGTTTGAAAATCCATCTGGCAATATTTTATTCGAGTTTCGTTGAATAATATACGTACGTACCTACATTGGCGCGCTTTTACAATCACAACGAAATGTCATGGCACCAGTCGTCTCATTTTTAACTATTATTATTTAGTGTGTATGAAAGAGCGAAGACACTTTTTGACACACTTGCTAAAAACAGCTGTTGAACACGAGAAACAATGCCAATGACAGTGACGGAGTGTGGATTTTTTTATAATTTTTTTATTTTTAATTGAAAAAAAATGCCGGACAGCAAAGTGTCCATAACATTTTTTACTCCAAATGTGCTAAGGAAAAGCTGGTTAAAGTTTGTCGGGTACGTGCCGATACACCCTGTATACATAATATATTTCACAGTTTCGAGAACCTTTTTCTAATTTTTAATGAACAATCGGAAGACGAATGGTGTAGTGACTATTTTTTTCCCAGAATAATGAACAAGGCTTATTGTTTCACATCTCACGATTAAAATGACGTGGTGAGCTGAAAATATTTTTATTTCCAATAATAATGTTGTTCACGAATAAACTCCAAACCATCACGGTCCAGATCTCTATGATTTTAAAAAAGAACAAACTCATTTCTGTTACAAAATCTACTGAAATATTTTGGTTTGCGCCTTTGCTTAGTGAAATAAAACGTTTCTATTGATCAAGAGATGTCGTTAGTAGTAGAAAGAAGAGTAAGAAGAACGTATACTGTCGAAGAGAAGAATGTTGGAAGAATTCGGGGCGCCGTGGAAGGCATGGAACGATCAAGTGAAACAAGTACTTATGTACGGTAAAATACTTGTGTTTGGTCAAAACCATTCATACCTCCTCGCAACGCAGGGTACTCGTCCACTAGTACATAAATAAATAAGACTATATCGCCAGTTAAAGGACTACGGTAAACACGATGCCAAATTATTTGTATTATATAGTGGCAAAGTCAATGACTAGTTTTCAAATTTGAAGAAAATCGGTCGCTAGGGGGTTAATATGTTTTTTTTAAATGCGCCGATGTGTAAATCCGGCTCCAAGGGGTTTTTTTAACCCTTTAGATGTCGAAAAAAAAGAAAAAGTGGTCGAAATGATGAGATCAAAAAATAATATATTTTGGGTTCACTATTCTCTATTCGATATAGATTCACCAGTTTTCCGCTTGTATTACGAGTTTCCGGACGCCGTGTATATAGGTAGGTATATAATATGTACCTACATATTATATGTTCATTTTAGTCTGGTAGATACCCGGAAATTGAACAGGGTAACTAAATCACAATGGTGGTGAAGTCACTACTCTTTAATATTAGACATTTTAAATGTTAACAATGAGTAAATGTAGTTATCTAATTCGAGAGACAACGTTAGCACAACTAAATTTCTTCACAGGGCCGGTTTTATAACCATTTATAACCATCCGTTAGTCACGCTTGATACCATTTTTAACAAATATTTGGTCTACTGCTTGATTTCGCCGTTTTATAAACATTCGCCAGGCTACCGGTCAGTTAAGTAGCGGTTAACGCTTTACCGACTGATTTCGGGCAGTTAAATGGATAACGATCCGTTTGCTGTTCATATTTCATATGCTGACGTTTTTTGACAGTTCTGTTATCAGTAGTTGTTCCCGGCGCTCACTTATTTGGAACCGTGCACTATTTTTGAAATAATATTACTATATAATTTGTGTTTGTGCAATGGATTCCTCATCGAGCAGTGAAAGTGAAGATGGGCGATTGATAATTCTCGAAGATAGTTATATTGTTTAAAATATGTCACGGTTATTCACTCTATATTCTTCAAAAACATATCATCGACAACACTGATTTCTATATTTTTCAAAAACTACTTGTATAGTCTTAAAATTTTTCACTTTTATAACTTTTGGTATAAATTCTATTTATGTGTAATCCTCGATAACTTATATAATATTGTTTTATAATCTATGTAAAAGCCCCTATGGGCGTATAACAACAATAAATAAAATGCTATTTTTCATCCAATGTTTCACATTACTTCTAAATACATATATTGTAAAATGCTGTTCTTCATCCAATATTTCACATTACTTCTAATGCTATAGTATAATTACAGCATGGCTCATATTTTTATAAAGAAATATATTATTTCAGACAGACTATAGTTTTATTAAAAGAAAAATTCTCTACCTTATATACCCCTATTAATTTAGCCTTAAAAATAGTTCAAATTTGAATGTTACATTCGATACTCACTTTAAATCCCTCTCCTCCGGGTAATCTAATTGTATATAATAAAATAATTCATCTTCAATAAACTTACTTTTTATTTTCAAATACAAAGTATACAAGCGAAGAAAATAAATCTTAATCAACATATATTTTAAAAGAAAGTGTTCTACAATGTGCGTGCCGATAAAACGCTAAAGTAAGATACAATTGTAGAAGATAGAATTTTCAGAAGATCATCGACTCGTGTTGGATGCAGGGAATAGACGTAGCATTGGACAGGAAACGATAAAAGACTAAAAATCAAATAGTTGAAGGGCCTCAAAGATCCTCGAGATCAGAAATAACATCACAAGCAACAGTAGTCTAAGAGGTCACGGTCTTTTTCATAACGATCAGAGGAATGGGTAGTTTTAGTACATATTCAAAGTATGGCATCTCCGCATATGAAAAACGTTGGTCTGCCTGCTCTAAGTGGTTGCAACTATGAGTTATAGAGCTTACAAGAGGCTTTATTGTTTCGAAAAAAAAACGATCAGAGGAATGGGTAGTTTTGGTACATATTCAAAGTATGGCATCTCCGCATATGAAAAACGTTGGTCTGCCTGCTCTAAGTGGTTGCAACTATGAGTTATAGAGCTTACAAGAGGCTTTATTGTTTCGAAAAAAAAAACGATCAGAGGAATGGGTAGTTTTGGTACATATTCAAAGTATGGCATCTCCGCATATGAAAAACGTTGGTCTGCCTGCTCTAAGTGGTTGCAACTATGAGTTATAGAGCTTACAAGAGGCTTTATTGTTTCGAAAAAAAAACGATCAGAGGAATGGGTAGTTTTAGTACATATTCAAAGTATGGCGTCTCCGCATATGAAAAAAGTTGGTCTGCCTGCTCTAAGTGGTTGCAACTATGAGTTATAGAGCTTACAAGATTAGGCTACATTGTTGCGAAAAAAAAAACGATCACAGAAATGGGTAGTTTTAGTACATATTCAAAGTATGGCGTCTCCGCATATGAAAAAAGTTGGTCTGCCTGCTCTAAGTGGTTGCAACTATGAGTTATAGAGCTTACAAGAGGCTTCATTGTTTGGAAAAAAAAACGATCAGAGGAATGGGTAGTTTTAGTACATATTCAAAGTATGGCGTCTCCGCATATGAAAAAAGTTGGTCTGCCTGCTCTAAGTGGTTGCAACTATGAGTTATAGAGCTTACAAGAGGCTTCATTGTTTGGAAAAAAAAACGATCAGAGGAATGGGTAGTTTTAGTACATATTCAAAGTATGGCGTCTCCGCATATGAAAAAAGTTGGTCTGCCTGCTCTAAGTGGTTGCAACTATGAGTTATAGAGCTTACAAGAGGCTTCATTGTTTGGAAAAAAAAACGATCAGAGGAATGGGTAGTTTTAGTACATATTCAAAGTATGGCGTCTCCGCATATGAAAAAAGTTGGTCTGCCTGCTCTAAGTGGTTGCAACTATGAGTTATAGAGCTTACAAGAGGCTTCATTGTTTGGAAAAAAAAACGATCAGAGGAATGGGTAGTTTTAGTACATATTCAAAGTATGGCGTCTCCGCATATGAAAAAAGTTGGTCTGCCTGCTCTAAGTGGTTGCAACTATGAGTTATAGAGCTTACAAGAGGCTTCATTGTTTGGAAAAAAAAACGATCAGAGGAATGGGTAGTTTTAGTACATATTCAAAGTATGGCGTCTCCGCATATGAAAAAAGTTGGTCTGCCTGCTCTAAGTGGTTGCAACTATGAGTTATAGAGCTTACAAGAGGCTTTATTGTTTCGAAAAAAAAAACGATCAGAGGAATGGGTAGTTTTGGTACATATTCAAAGTATGGCATCTCCGCATATGAAAAACGTTGGTCTGCCTGCTCTAAGTGGTTGCAACTATGAGTTATAGAGCTTACAAGAGGCTTTATTGTTTCGAAAAAAAAACGATCAGAGGAATGGGTAGTTTTAGTACATATTCAAAGTATGGCGTCTCCGCATATGAAAAAAGTTGGTCTGCCTGCTCTAAGTGGTTGCAACTATGAGTTATAGAGCTTACAAGATTAGGCTACATTGTTGCGAAAAAAAAAACGATCACAGAAATGGGTAGTTTTAGTACATATTCAAAGTATGGCGTCTCCGCATATGAAAAAAGTTGGTCTGCCTGCTCTAAGTGGTTGCAACTATGAGTTATAGAGCTTACAAGAGGCTTCATTGTTTGGAAAAAAAAACGATCAGAGGAATGGGTAGTTTTAGTACATATTCAAAGTATGGCGTCTCCGCATATGAAAAAAGTTGGTCTGCCTGCTCTAAGTGGTTGCAACTATGAGTTATAGAGCTTACAAGAGGCTTCATTGTTTGGAAAAAAAAACGATCAGAGGAATGGGTAGTTTTAGTACATATTCAAAGTATGGCGTCTCCGCATATGAAAAAAGTTGGTCTGCCTGCTCTAAGTGGTTGCAACTATGAGTTATAGAGCTTACAAGAGGCTTTATTGTTTCGAAAAAAAAAACGATCAGAGGAATGGGTAGTTTTGGTACATATTCAAAGTATGGCATCTCCGCATATGAAAAACGTTGGTCTGCCTGCTCTAAGTGGTTGCAACTATGAGTTATAGAGCTTACAAGAGGCTTCATTGTTTGGAAAAAAAAACGATCAGAGGAATGGGTAGTTTTAGTACATATTCAAAGTATGGCGTCTCCGCATATGAAAAAAGTTGGTCTGCCTGCTCTAAGTGGTTGCAACTATGAGTTATAGAGCTTACAAGAGGCTTCATTGTTTGGAAAAAAAAACGATCAGAGGAATGGGTAGTTTTAGTACATATTCAAAGTATGGCGTCTCCGCATATGAAAAAAGTTGGTCTGCCTGCTCTAAGTGGTTGCAACTATGAGTTATAGAGCTTACAAGAGGCTTCATTGTTTGGAAAAAAAAACGATCAGAGGAATGGGTAGTTTTAGTACATATTCAAAGTATGGCGTCTCCGCATATGAAAAAAGTTGGTCTGCCTGCTCTAAGTGGTTGCAACTATGAGTTATAGAGCTTACAAGAGGCTTCATTGTTTGGAAAAAAAAACGATCAGAGGAATGGGTAGTTTTAGTACATATTCAAAGTATGGCGTCTCCGCATATGAAAAAAGTTGGTCTGCCTGCTCTAAGTGGTTGCAACTATGAGTTATAGAGCTTACAAGAGGCTTCATTGTTTGGAAAAAAAAACGATCAGAGGAATGGGTAGTTTTAGTACATATTCAAAGTATGGCGTCTCCGCATATGAAAAAAGTTGGTCTGCCTGCTCTAAGTGGTTGCAACTATGAGTTATAGAGCTTACAAGAGGCTTTATTGTTTCGAAAAAAAAAACGATCAGAGGAATGGGTAGTTTTGGTACATATTCAAAGTATGGCATCTCCGCATATGAAAAACGTTGGTCTGCCTGCTCTAAGTGGTTGCAACTATGAGTTATAGAGCTTACAAGAGGCTTTATTGTTTCGAAAAAAAAACGATCAGAGGAATGGGTAGTTTTAGTACATATTCAAAGTATGGCGTCTCCGCATATGAAAAAAGTTGGTCTGCCTGCTCTAAGTGGTTGCAACTATGAGTTATAGAGCTTACAAGATTAGGCTACATTGTTGCGAAAAAAAAAACGATCACAGAAATGGGTAGTTTTAGTACATATTCAAAGTATGGCGTCTCCGCATATGAAAAAAGTTGGTCTGCCTGCTCTAAGTGGTTGCAACTATGAGTTATAGAGCTTACAAGAGGCTTCATTGTTTGGAAAAAAAAACGATCAGAGGAATGGGTAGTTTTAGTACATATTCAAAGTATGGCGTCTCCGCATATGAAAAAAGTTGGTCTGCCTGCTCTAAGTGGTTGCAACTATGAGTTATAGAGCTTACAAGAGGCTTCATTGTTTGGAAAAAAAAACGATCAGAGGAATGGGTAGTTTTAGTACATATTCAAAGTATGGCGTCTCCGCATATGAAAAAAGTTGGTCTGCCTGCTCTAAGTGGTTGCAACTATGAGTTATAGAGCTTACAAGAGGCTTCATTGTTTGGAAAAAAAAACGATCAGAGGAATGGGTAGTTTTAGTACATATTCAAAGTATGGCGTCTCCGCATATGAAAAAAGTTGGTCTGCCTGCTCTAAGTGGTTGCAACTATGAGTTATAGAGCTTACAAGAGGCTTCATTGTTTGGAAAAAAAAACGATCAGAGGAATGGGTAGTTTTAGTACATATTCAAAGTATGGCGTCTCCGCATATGAAAAAAGTTGGTCTGCCTGCTCTAAGTGGTTGCAACTATGAGTTATAGAGCTTACAAGATTAGGCTACATTGTTGCTAAAAAAAAAAAGATCACAGAAATGGGTAGTTTTAGTACATATTCAAAGTACGGTGTCTCCGCATATGAAAAAAGTTGGTCTGCCTGCTCTAAGTGGTTGCAACTATGAGTTATAGAGCTTACAAGAGGCTTCATTGTTTCGAAAAAAAAAACGATCAGAGGAATGGGTAATTTTAGTACATATTCAAAGTATGGCGTCTCCGCATATGAAACAAGTTGGTCTGTCTGCTCTAAGTGGTTGCAACTTCGAGTTATAAAGCTTACAAGATTAGGCTACATTGTTTCGAAGAAAAAAACGATCAGAGAAATTGTCAGTTTTAGTCATAGACATATGAATATTAGTAGACCTGCCCTAAGTGATTAAAAGCGTATTATCCCCACTCCCCATACCGGTTCCATTGAGCCGGCTGGGCTCGCGTTTGGCCTCAAATGAAATTTGAAAACGTGACGTCATCATTCTTGTGCGAACTATGGTCGAGGCATCATCGGTTCATTTTACTAAATAACACGGCAAAATTTTGACTTGTACTATGAAAACTGGTAAAAATAGATGTGAAAAAAGAGAATAAACCCAATTGTCGTATTACATTCCATATATAAGCATTATTTTACTTTATTTTAAGCATATTCACATCGTATAATATGAATCAGTTGTTACTATCACATAGAGAAACGTCTGGACGCGAAACACAAAGCTGGTTGGTTGCTGGGAAGTAAATTATGAACATTTATAAAAGTGTCTTAACTAAATACTCTGAAACTAACTACGACTCTGAAAATAAAAGCTGCCTTACTTTGCCGAATTTGGACTTCGCAAATTTGTTCATAACGTGGCGAGTAATTTGCGCTCCCATGTAAAAATGTCTATTCATTCAAAGCAGATTTTACTTTTAAGAAGTAAATGGTGATATTATAATGCGAGATGCCTATTTACTGTCAGATTGATTTATTGACGAATCACAGTCAGCTTCACTCGTTCCCTCGTTCCCTCGTTCTTCAACAGTTGATTTTACCCCTCGCCCATATCTTCTCGTCTATTAATTCCTATGTCTGTGGTTTTAGTATATATTCAAAGTATGGCCTCTCCGCAGATGAAACAAGTTGGTCTGGCGGCTCTCAGTGGTTGCATTTCAGAGTTATGATGCGCGCAAGTCATTGCAT
The DNA here is from genome assembly GCA_026573805.1 of Hesperophylax magnus. Taxonomy (NCBI): domain Eukaryota; kingdom Metazoa; phylum Arthropoda; class Insecta; order Trichoptera; family Limnephilidae; genus Hesperophylax; species Hesperophylax magnus. The sequence goes on along the minus strand of JAIUSX010000221.1, from coordinate 192,307 downwards.
TGTTGCGAAAAAAACGATAACAGAAATGGTCAGTTTTAGTACCTATTCGAAGTATGGTGTCTCCACAGGTGAAACGAGTTGGTCTGCCTGCTCGCAGTGGTTGTATTTCAAAGAAAAAAAAATAACAGTAATCCATAAAATAAAAAAATTAAATCGAACAAATCCAATTTTTATTAATTCAACTTCCATAATCTAAACATCTTTGGGTAAAATCACAGATTAATCATTTTGTAGAATATTACTAAGGCTTAAAGAGTTAAATATTTACTTACTTCTAATATTCTTTTAATATTTTTATGAGCTTTTTCATTAGTCACATCAAAACATCATGGATTTTGGCGATAAAAGTAAAAAATAGCTTAAAAAAAGGGGTCTACGGTATCGTATACCGTTTACCTAATTCGAGTTTGAGGGATTTCTTAACGTACTTCGAAAAATGGTGTTCAGAAAACATAAAAAAAGACAACCTAATATTATAGTAGGAGATTTCAATATAAACATGAATAAAAATGCAGACATCTATACAAAAAACTTAATCATTGAATTCAATGGGATGAAACAACTGGTAAAAGATCCCACTAGAGTAACTCTAACATCAAGTACATTAATTGATCTGGTGATAACAAATGTATTTGAACTACAGGTAAATCTATTAGATGCACCCAGAATCACAGATCACTCCATAATTCAAATTATAGAGCAAAATCGAAATACGAAAAAACATTTTATAAACACCAAAGCTTATCGGAACTATGCAAAATATGACGAAGAAGAACTAAGATTACAAAATTGGAATGGAATAATGGAATTAGATTTTGATATTAAGGTAGAAACATTCATAAAAAACTTAAAATATTAAATTTCAATATTCAAGATTTCTTTTTTAACTTGGATAGATTTAACTTAGATTTCGTCATCTTCGGAATCTTCTTCTTCGCTGCTTAGGCACGTAGACGAGGAGTCTGTAATGTGATAAAATAACTGTAAAGTTTGATAGAAAAAATGACGATTTTGATGATATGAAAATTATTATACATATGTATATATAAAAAATAGAAGGAAACGAACTCTTGTATGTATAGCTTAATGAGATTTATGGTTTAGATACGTAATATGCCATTAATAAGAAACAAATACATGCAAACTTTTCGTTTCCTAACGATTTTTACCTATACATCCGCAATCGTATAAAACTTACCACTGACATCACCAGAAATATTGTCATTTTCTGACTCCGTTACAGTAACATCAGATACTTTATCTGGTAGTCGGTTCCCTGCATACCAGATAGGGACATATTTGCCGTGTTCTTCTTTCCACCCATGTTCAATTGGCAATAGATAGCTTGGAGGATTTTTGGTTGAATTTATCCAGATATTTGATACGTATTTAGCTCTAAGTATCTGTTGAACTAGTTCGATTTCAGACGGTGGCAAAAAAGCAGCATCAAAATTCATAAGAGTTTTGTTAAATTTTTCATTCTCTTTATTGGGCTTAAATTTTTTGAGGAAAATCTTATGGCGGGCCTCGTTTACAGATTTACTCTTCACACCATATAACTCACATATGAATTGTTCAATTTTGCATTTGATTTCATTTGTCAATGGAGCATTAGAACTTAGCTCTATTAGAGCCTCTTGATAAACTGTGTTTTTACTTAGGATATTGTAAGGTTTTTGTTTGCCCTTTCTATAAAATGCAGGGGTATAATCACACCCTGTCAAAGCATGAAACGCTGGCAAACTCTTTGCCAATGTAGCACCAATACTGAGATAAATTTTGTTAACATTTACAATACGTCGTTTGGCAAGAGTGCCGGATTCAATAAATATTTCATGCTTTTCGAATTTGTCCAAATTTCCCAGTAAAATGACGATTACATCAGTGTCAGAAGTTTTAATCAAAATATTAGATGGTTCTTGAATACTGTATATGTGGTATATTATTTTTGTATCGGTTTCTTCGTGGTGCCCACACATCAAATTAGGGTTATCGTTTTGCACAACCTTTTTGCCGTCGCTTTGATATTCATACGAATAACAATTATTTTCAAAATTGAGATTAACCGTGCTTCCAGAAATGACTAGACTAGCCTCCTCGGAACTCCAATGTTTTATGAAAAAATGCACGAGTTCTTCTTTGAATTGTGTAATTCTTAATTCTTTGACGAAATTTCTTGGTCTGATTTGTTTTGGCGATGTTATTTTATACTGTGTTTTGGGGGTAGCTTTGTGCCCAGCTCTCATTTCACGTTCAAAATCTTTGATTGAGGGTGATAAATAAGAATCAAATATTACATCGATACGGTTTGCTTTGTAGCTCATACATTTTTTCAAAATGTATAGCGACATTTCACCAAATGTTTTCACATGCACTGGTATTAAATGGAGAATATAGAATCCATCTACAATCACAACATCAATTTTTTGTGGCGTATTGGCATTGGCTGTTTTTTCCAATATTTTCATGAGTGCAGCCTTGTTAGTCTTCATCAAGGAACCATCTAAATGACTCATTGAAGGTGACGATGAAGATAATGGATATTCCAAAACTTTTGGCAAATCTAGTTTCTGATTAAGGGAAATTCCTAAAAGACGACCGAAGACGTTTCGTTCTGCTTTTATAACTTGCAGTTTTTGTGCTGCTTTACATGGCTTTTTTGATTTATCTGAACAGAAATTCCTGATTTCGTTGCGTTTTATTGGTTTCTCGAAACGGTCGGGATTTTCATTACATTGAGATATAAATTCTTTTCTCTGATTTTCTCCTGTAGCCTCTATATTGAGCAGAAAGTCTGCGGTTTCATTCGTTACTGAATTCCCAGTGACAATATTGTACAGTTCGTCTTTATCGTCTTGATAATCAAATGGATTGCCATAAGATTCTACAGTATCGACAAGTTTCTTCACTGCCTTTTTGTTTTTGGAAATGTTGGCTGTCTGCAGATCAGAGGTAACGTCTTGTACCCTGGTAATATTAGTTTCTTCTAAAACATGAGTTATAATGGTGGATCTCAGTGCATGGCTTTTTGCCCAACGCTGTCGGCCTGACAAGGAATTAGTAAAATGGCTAACACCAGACAATCGCTTAGCAGCATCGGCGTTTATGGTTTGTTCTAGTGTTAAATCAACGGGTTGTCTAGAAAACGCTTTGTCAGTGCGCTTGATACCCAAGCCATGACGTTTTAAATGAAGCTCGAGGCCTGGGTGAGTGTCTTGGACTTTTAATATGTCGTCATGGTGCTTTGTGAGCCATCGCGCATAATTTGGATGATTTAGTATGAAAAATATATTGTTAATTTTTGGAAGTACATATTTGTAAAGCTCAAAATTGTTTTCTCGTATCGATCGGCTCAAAAGAAAGTAATACTCGATCAGATTTATATATTGCATGTAAAATTGTGCCGTTTTGCCGTGTTCTCCGTTTTGAGTTTTTTCTCGAAAAATTCTGTATTTAGAGATGATTTCTGATAAAAAGAAATTGTCAACATCGACCAAGATGTTTCCAGAACTGTCCATTCGTCTATTTTTTATTTCTTGCAGTTCTTCTACCAAATCTGGTGACAATTGTAGATTTTCCTCTTTTAAAAAGAATTTAAAATGGATTAATTGTAAGGCCAGTGAAATAATAGGGTGAAGTCTCTTGCATCGATTGTAATGCGTACCAGACATGAATCCATTAAGAGACCCATTGGCTAGCAAATCAGCTTCGATTAGCATATGCGTCAAACCACAATCATCTATAAATTTTCCTATAGCTTTGAAATAGGCCAGGATGATATGAAATGTGCCAAGAAAAATAAAAAGATTGTCAAAATTTGGCCGTTATGTGGATTGTATTTGTAATGCCACTTTTGCAATTGCAAGATCATATGTAACACATATATATTCCTGACCACACTCTTCGGCTATACTTTTTGCTTGTTGCATTGTTGTTTTAACAACGGAAGTGTTAGTGGGAGACATGTTTATTGGGTTCAAATAAGCTATTTTCTGTTTACTGGTTTGATCATTCATAGTGAGGTTATTAAATCCTACCCACATAGGAGTATTCTCGATTTCAGCAGCATGACACAAAACCCATAATAAATCTCTATTCTTTGCATTTATTTTGACAGATTCAGTTGTTTTACGTAAGTCACTATCAAGTAAAATCATACTGTCACTCATTCTTGGTTTTTTAATGGGATGATCTATATTAATGTCAATCACGTCGAATGCCCTTCTTCTTTTGCCTTTAGATGGTTTCATTGACAAGTCAATAGGTTGATTTCGTATGGAGTACTGTGCTTCATTTTGAAAAATAATTCCTACTGTGTCATGCAATGTATTTTTTCCAGAAGGTGTGTCTACGTAACGGTCAAAATTATCGAAAGCTACTCCAGTATTTAACTGAGGACATGGAATTATCCCAGACGGAATTAATGTTGTTATAGATTCATCGATGGAGGCATAGGTAATTTCAGTTTCTAATTCTTCTAATAAAGTGTAGCTAGGTATCTGACCATATTTGTTCAAAATGTTCACAACTTTTCTGCTGTTAGTTAGACTTTTAATAGCCATTCCCAGAGCTAATTGTTTAGAAGGCTTAACATGTCCATTTGTCACAGCGTAAATTTGATCCTGGCTTATCGATTCAGCTTTCTTTAAGCAAGTCTCAGACAACTTTTTTTTTGTGCGCGAACCGATGCCAAGGAGCTCCAAGTTGAATTTTTTAAGAGCATCGGGTATATTACACTCGCCTTGGAGTAATTCCTGCACTGAACAAGTGGTTGGTAGGGGAGTTTTAGGCAGGGAAAGAATCTCTTTTCTCAATATATTAGCAGCAGACGTGAGAATATCTCTTTTCACTAATTCCTTCTGTTTCGACATCACGAAATCAATTGGCAAACCCGTTCTGAAAACTAACTTACGTCCATTTATTTCTTCTATAGTTAAAACGCTTCGATCAAATGAGGCTCGAATTTTCTGTTCTAATCTCGAACATGTAATATTATTTTCAGTGCTATTTGACTGCAGAGAAGATTCATAATATTCGTAAAGATTGGACATTAAATGAATATTATTGCCATGAATTATGTCGTTTATGAATTCATACAATTTTTGTAAGGCATTTTTATGGCTCTCGCGTATAACGTGCCACACACCGTCTTTTTCATTGGACTGACAGTCGGATATTTTTTCAGTTCTTCTAAAAAAATCTTTCAAACAATTAGTGTGATAAAATAATGGAACACTTGTCTGTGAAATTTTATGTTGTAAATTGACTTCGTTAGATGCTAACGATTTCATCAGTATCTTTTCGCGGGTTTCATTTGATTGCAAACAGTGCATCTTTTCAAATTTTTTATGTGATTGTTTACGCTGGTGATCGCAGAATAAGCATATAGCTTTGCAACTAGACGTACTTGGTGAAGGTGATGACAATGTCTCCGCTTGATTATCTGAAGTCTCGACTGGCAGAAGTGTTAAAATGTTGGTCTCAGGAGTAGATATTATTGTTTTTTTCACTGCGGTAAATTTTTTATAGCACGATAGATGATATACGGCGGTACTGTCACAATCATTTGGTATTATGATATGAGCATGTTTCAAATTACGGTTAATACGAACTGTTAATATATCACGACACTTTTCTAAACTGTTTTTATTAAAAGGCAGCACTTTTTCGTCCATCTTACATTCACAAAACAGGCATGTAGTATTTATGTTCGACATTATTGTAAAAGTGGGAGTAACGGAATAGTATTAAAAAATGCACCAAAACAAGCGAAAGCACACCCTCTCACAACGATTGTACTGCGCACACTGACGCGGGACGCGGGCCGCCGGGCCGGACGCGGGCGGAGGAGGGGGCAATGTGTGTGTCAAGCAGGGTTCCCGATTTGCGGGAATTCCCCAAACTGCGGGGAATTTTTCAGATTTACTTAAAACTGACCATTTCTCTGATCGTTTTTTTTTCGCAACAATGTAGCCTAATTTTGTAAGCTTTATAACTCGAAGTTGCAACCACTTAGAGCAGGCAGACCAACTTTTTTCATATGCGGAGACGCCATACTTTGAATATGTACTAAAACTACCCATTTCTGTGATCGTTTTTTTTTTCGCAACAATGTAGCCTAATCTTGTAAGCTCTATAACTCATAGTTGCAACCACTTAGAGCAGGCAGACCAACTTGTTTCATATGCGGAGACGCCATACTTTGAATATGCACTAAAACTACCCATTTCTGTGATCGTTTTTTTTTTCCGCAACAATGTAGCCTAATCTTGTAAGCTCTATAACTCATAGTTGCAACCACTTAGAGCAGGCAGACCAACTTTTTTCCTATGCGGAGACGCCATACTTTGAATATGTACTAAAACTACCCATTCCTCTGATCGTTTTTTTTTCGAAACAATGAAGCCTCTTGTAAGCTCTATAACTCATAGTTGCAACCACTTAGAGCAGGCAGACCAACTTTTTTCATATGCGGAGACGCCATTCTTTGAATATGCACTAAAACTACCCATTCCTCTGATCTTTTTTTTTCGAAACAATGAAGCCTCTTGTGAGCTCTATAACTCATAGTTGCAACCACTTAGAGCAGGCAGACCAACTTGTTTCATATGCGGAGACGCCATACTTTGAATATGTACTAAAACTACCCATTTCTATGATCGTTTTTTTTTTCGCAACAATGTAGCCTAATCTTGTAAGCTCTATAACTCATAGTTGCAACCACTTAGAGCAGGCAGACCAACTTGTTTCATATGCGGAGACGCCATACTTTGAATATGCACTAAAACTACCCATTTCTGTGATCGTTTTTTTTTTCCGCAACAATGTAGCCTAATCTTGTAAGCTCTATAACTCATAGTTGCAACCACTTAGAGCAGGCAGACCAACTTTTTTCCTATGCGGAGACGCCATACTTTGAATATGTACTAAAACTACCCATTCCTCTGATCGTTTTTTTTTCGAAACAATGAAGCCTCTTGTAAGCTCTATAACTCATAGTTGCAACCACTTAGAGCAGGCAGACCAACTTTTTTCATATGCGGAGACGCCATTCTTTGAATATGCACTAAAACTACCCATTCCTCTGATCGTTTTTTTTTCGAAACAATGAAGCCTCTTGTGAGCTCTATAACTCATAGTTGCAACCACTTAGAGCAGGCAGACCAACTTGTTTCATATGCGGAGACGCCATACTTTGAATATGTACTAAAACTACCCATTCCTGTGATCGTTATGAAAAAGACTGTGACCTCTCAGTCTACAGGGGGTGACAGCACTTGCTCAAGTGGGATGGTTGGTATCTTCTTTAATTTCTTCAATTTTTGTTCGTAGTACAGAGCAATGGCGTTATTTTTCCTTATTTTGGAGGTCATCACTTGATCTAGTAATTCTGCCCCCGTTGTCTGCGTTAAAATTTTCGGCCACTTCGCTCCACGCTGTTTCCTTTGACGCATTTGTGACGGCGTCTGTTTTTTTGCAGGTTAATGCCGGTGTTTTTTCTATTAAATTCAGAAGTCTGTAGAGATCTTCTGTGGTGAAGTTTCGGCTCTTCGTTCTTTTGTTCATGTTTATTTCTGAAAAATTACAATAATTTCATTAAAACCACATCACGATAGTGTAAAAATAAGTCAACCTTTTTAATATACGTAGGTTAGTTTACGCGCACATAAAACTACAACATAATGTTGATCAACACTATATGCATTCGTATCCACTGTATTATAAATATAAACTTACTTATTTTTGATGTATATTGAAGATTTATAAAGTTATTTAAACTTATATCTTAACAACGATTGGCAACGATCTTGACAGCCATTTGACAGCTGACTAAATCCAAAGATATGCCATAGATGAAAATAGTATCACAGACAATTATTTACCAAAAACATTGCCAGTAAAAAAACTTTCGGACTAAATGTAACCGATGACCGCTAGTAATGCAAATATGTTTATAGAACGCAAAATAAGATAACGAACGGATAGCGGCCCGTTAAAGAAAAACGGTTCGTTACGTAACCGAAATTTGGTACTTCGTTTATAAAACCGGCCCTTATTATATTGATCTAAATATTTAAATGAAATAAAAACGTGATTTTTTATAAAGTCACCCCGGATTACGACACCTACTGATTCAGTATAATGGTAAAGCATCTTGAGGCTAAGGCAAGAATTAATAAGTTTATGAATGAACAACTACCGCCAACTGGCGACGAAAGAGTGAAACAATATTGATAGTTGTGAAATATCGAGGGTCTGTTGTGATCTAGGAAGTTTTGCTATAACAAGCTCAACACATAACCAACACATCGCTCACAGATGGCCACCGAATTAAATGGAAGATTAATTAAAATCCTCATCCTCAAAATCCCCCCAGATTTCTTACTTAAAATAAACTCCCTTTCTCTACTTGAAATTCAAAATCCCCCAGATCTAAGGATTATTTCTCAGACACACAGTTACTGGTGACGCTTCACCTTACATACAGAATAAAACTTTGCATTAAACGGTCTAAAAGTATTTTGGAAAAAATCCCTTTCGGAAGGGTGCTAAAATGAATCAAGATATTTTTAACATTTCTCCTACATCAAACTGTCTATAATTTTATTTAACTTTAAAGAAGTCAAATAAAATTATGCTGAGAAAATATACAGTACTATAAAGCTCAAAGCGTTATTGATCTATATCATAAATATACCACTCTCATCTATATCACCATGTCGCTCCATGGATATGGACCCAGACAGATGATGTGTTTATTTATTTATTTATTTATTCATTTTTGGGAAATCAACAGTTACATTTTTACAGATTGTACATAAGTAAAATAGCCAAAATAAAACCAATTACAGATTTCCTCCTTGTGACTTTACGTAAGACAGCATTAGAAGAAATAATTAAATTTATGAGAAATGTGAAGTTATAATTATATAAAATAAAAGAATTGTATAAAATAATAGAACAAAATAATACAACAAAAATAAAGGGGAAAAAAAAAAACTAAAATTTATATAAAATAAAAGATTATCGATACATTGGTAACCATAAGACTACAAACAATATTGTGCATATAAATCATATCATAACCATAACCATAAGAAGACAATATTGTGCATAATCATACCATAACAGGATTATAAATATATAAATACTAGAAACATAAACATCAGAAACATCAATTCAAGAAACATCAGTGAAATACTCTTTTAAGGTCATTTTATATTTAGTAAATTCGCAATTGAAGATGTCGATATTGAATAATATGTTATTGTGATTATTACATATTCTGTTCAGGCAAGAATTTTGTCTACAGTTCGTTTTGCTTTGATTGATTTTAAACAGGATAGAAGACCGTGTTAAACGTGCAGGCACATTAAATTTAATATTATTTAGCAACTCTGGGCATTGAATATTATTATTAATTAATTTATATAGGAATAGAGCATCTGCATGATGCCTTCGTACACTTAATGAATCAATTTTAAAGTACGAAGCTGCCTCTGCATAATTATTAAATCTTACAAATGACCTGTAACAGAGATATTTTAGGAATTTGTTTTGAATTGCTTCGATTTTGTTTATGTGGATTTTATAGAATGGAGACCAAACAATTGATGCAAACTCCAGATGACTTCGTACGTAGGCAAAGTAGAGTTGCTTAATGATATTGATGTTATTAAAAAGTTTTGTGTTTCTAATGATGAAACCTAACATTTTAGCAGCCTTATTTGTGATCTGTTGTATATGAAGGTTATATTGAAGTTTATTATCAAGAGTTATTCCAAGATCACGAATATTTGAGACTGTTGCAATGTTGATGTTATTTAAAGAATAATTAAATAATGTTTTATTTTTATTTCTGGAAAAGACAATGTGATGACATTTTGAAACATTTAGAAATAATTGATTTTGTTGGCAATAGGTAGCTACATTGTTTAAATCATGTTGTAAATTAATACAATCGTTTAGACTTTCTATTGGCTTGTATAGCTTAGCATCATCAGCAAATAATTCTATTTCAGAGTTTTTTACAACATTGACCAAATCATTAATATATAAAATGAAAAATAATGGTCCGAGATGTGAACCCTGTTGGATCCCTGAGGAAATTTGATTGAAGTCTGATACAAAGCCCTTTATTGCTACTGCCTGTGATCTGTTAAGTATATAAGATGTAACCCAACGAAATAAATTACCACGTATACCTAATGCCCAAAGTTTTCTTAGTAGTAATTTTTGATTAATTTTATCAAATGCTTTGGCAAAGTCTGTATAAATGATATCTACTTGAGTGCAATTGTCCATGTGACCAACAATGAATTCGGTAAGAAGAACGAGATTACTTTCCACATTTCTGCCTTTTGTAAAACCATGTTGTTTTGTTGTTATGATGTGATTGAGTTGTGGACTTAGGTATTGGTAAACAATTTTTTCCATTAACTTACTGAATATTGTTAGTTTTGAAATCGGACGATAATTTTTAACATTATTTTTTTCGCCATTTTTGTGGATTGGTGTTACATATGCTCTTTTCCATATTTCAGGTACCGTGCCTTCGTTCATTGATTTATTATATATAATGCAGAGAGGTTTAGCGAGTGTTTCAGCACAATTAACTATAAAGTATGACGTGTTATAAGTGTGGGCGTGGCGATGCTGATATGCCGTGACCTGCTAGCCAGGTGATATTTGAAAATGACTCGATCCCAAATCATTTTAGGGAGCTGTCGTGATCACTGATGTCAACTGTCAAGGTGACAGATCTCATACAACGAAATTATATTTGCGCGACCTGGGAATAATGGTGGACGGTAGATGGGGAACATATAAAAAAAGGCCACAGTGGTGCTATTCCAAGCTTCGTCTGTTGTATTATATAACAGATTACATGTCGTTTAAACTACGTAAGATTATTCCCAATAGTCTTGTTCTCTCAATATTGGACCACGAAGACGCAGTGTGAAGTCCCTCTTTATTGAAAAAAAAAAAAACAAACAAATGCAACGAGTCCAAAATGCATGTGTCCGATATTGCTACAATGTCCCGAGACGCGAGCATATCTCGCCCAGTGACTAAATAAAGGTCTCGCCTAATCTCTATCCGCATAGGATGCTAAATATGTCGGACAGAAGGAAAAATCAAAAGTTTAAAATGTACAGTTGAGAGTATAGCTCAAGTGTGTAGTGTGTCAGCCTCGGGATGAATTCGAAGTTTCCTTCCTATCTGACAGACTGCAAGTCCCAAGTGGTCCCGTGACTCTCATACACACAGTACACACCATAAATAAACCACTCACGTACACGCCAAAGAGACTATTTACTTGCTTTCTCCAGATACACAACTGCTGTGTTTGAGGGTAGTTGCAGCTATTCAAACGCTGCCCAAACGTACAGACAGAACAGCACCTGGCACAAGTCTACCAGCACGCTAAAAACACTCGCGTTTCGGGTTGCCGACATAAAATGGAATCAGATTGCATTGTGAGTGCAACCCTTTAGTTCCAGTGCAATTATTACCAGCACCTCCCTACAATATTTTCAAACAGCAACATTAAAAAAATGAAAAAGTTTTACCTTACAATAAAACTTATATTATGTACTTAGCTTTATTTAAAACCTATAAAGTGAGAGATAAACATTACCATTTTGCAGCCAAATCGACGTTTCTTACCAATTTCGTGTGTAATTCTTAGTTTAAATCTCCCGCCAAGTACCTTCCTACAATATTTTCAAACAGCAACATTAAAAAAACGATATTTTGCAAACCGTTTGTCTGTGCCTATGTTTTTCAAACTTCAAACAAGACAAATACTGAACGAAAAATGACCGTTGCTGGTCGTCGACTTTATTGACCGTAGCGTTATTACAATAATATCGACGACTTAAGCATATTAATTGTTAGTTAGTTTGTGCTTATTCTAAAGTTACCATGGAGCAAGATAAATGGAGTACAATAATCGTTCATTGGGTAAGTTCAACTCACTACATTTTAACATTGTAAGTTATTCCAAAAATGTCTTTTTTAAAATATATAATGGCTCAAGTATCTACCCACTACGGAAACGAATTTGAAAAGTAAATTACAAACATTTAAATAAAATTTGATGTAATTTTCAGGTGAACTGTTTGACGATACCCAATTTGAAAGTGACCAGTAGCAGAGATTTAGATGTTAGAATACTTTACCAACTCACGAATCATTTAGACAACCTTGAGAATGGGGAAACTGACGATACAAGCCACCATTCAAATGTTTTAACGTCATTTCTAAAAAGAGAATATCCGCATTTCAATGAGCACGTCTTCTTGGAGAAACTCGACGAAGAACAATCTGTTATAATCGCCTCTTTGCTGCTACACTACTCATGCATAAAGACTAAAGATGTTGGTGTCCGCGGGGCCATGTGTCAAAGGTTGAGCCTCAATGACCAAAAAGCCATCATGTTTTTTGCCAACAGTCTGATGAAGCATGAAAGTATCACTGAGAAGAATATAAAGGACACCATGATGGGTAAGTCATTATCAAAGTCTAATATAATTTTTGGTAAATATTTACCTAACCGTCGTACTTTTTTAGGCATGATTGTAGACTAAATTACACTTCGTTTCAACTTAATTACCACAAAAAGCAACACTTTAATCGGGGGGACATGCACAAAATAGGTTATCAGGTTCCTATTTTGGGTTATTTAAATAATTTGTGCTATTTAAATTTAAATGGAACCTTTCGTAAACGTCACTCCATATTAAAAAAATCCAAAAGCACCACAAGCTCGTTTTATAAGGGAAATTTTGAATGTTTGAATAAAAATCCATCTTTTGCCATCTCTCCTCTTTCTTGTAGTAATTAAATTGAAATGAAGTGAAATTAATTTTCGTAATCTGTGCTCACTGGAAATAGATTTAAATTTTCTGTTTCTATATTATAACAGTCTGCGCCTGCACGCATTCTCTTTTGAGACGGACACAATTTGTATGACGGTCTGCCTGCATGCACTGTCTCTTGAGACAGTCTGCGCCTGCACGCACTGTCTTTTGAGACAGAGACAGTTTGTAGCCATGAACCATTTTCATGCAATCCCATATAAGCCTTCTTACTATTCAGTTTACTAGGGACCCAAATAGTAATTTGGTGTACACAACTGGAACTAATCCACCAACAAACTGTTACAAAAGACAGTTTTTGTGAAGGATCCTCTCCTGACCAAATAATGAATATTATCTTTATACGAAATATCATCCGCCAAGGAGTTAATTCTTAAAACATCTCTGAGGAAAAATTATGATAAATTTGCACATTATTTGGTAGTTTTTGAAATAATAGTAAACAATACAAATAAATATCTATTTATAAATGCGCAAGCGATATTTGTCCAAGTTAAACTGAACTTCTGAATAAAGGCATGCTGTTGATATATCCGTTGTAAGCTCTGCTTTCCCATAAAATACGCATGTAATGGAAAGAGATTACAAGTGAGCTCTCAACAGCAGGACTGTACTAAACAGAAACATTGATGTGTGATATTGAGAAAACTAAAGCAGTCAGATTTCATTTAATTAGCTGTACTATTCTCTGTAAATTAGTATGTGAATGGCACATGTTGTGCCGTATATGTGAAATAAATAATTTCCAAATTCAAACCATTTAAACCAAAGCCATATTGCAAAACTTTTATGGATGAAAATATTTCCAGTGTTACCGCTAAGCGAGGTAGGTTCCCCCAATCCCCCTCCAGGCTCCCCCGGCTGGGCGGGCAGCCCTGCCACGCCCCCGGGACGCAAGAGCCGGCGTTCCAGACGCCTGATGCATCTAGAGGCCGCACTGGAGACAGAGAGATTTGATCGCACCTACCTGCAGGAGGAGCTGCGTAGACAGGCAGTTAGGGTTCAAGAAATGGGTAAGTGTATTATTTGTGAATTTGTAATAGAAAAGATATTATTTTTATTTGTAGTGTGGGGATTTTTTTTACTGTCAACTGTTTTGTAAAGCCCCCAGTCCACGTTGGCCCAAATGCATTGGACCAACGTTGACGCTAACTCGCCAACGTGTGAACGCCGTCGCCAATGTTTTAGAAAATTTATTCGTCAACATAAAAATAAACTGAATATACCTTCATTATTGTAATTTTTTTCCTCACATTTTCGGGAATAAAAAAAACAATGAAAATACTCTACTCAGCGTTTGCCATTTGACCTCCTTTTTTATGTGAATACCGCACAAGATTCCCAACCGTCTAGAGCCAGTGAGACTACGGCATCCCCAATCGGGGTATGTTATGAGGCTGAAGGTAGTGGAGAGGGGAATGAGATGGGAAAGAGGAAGGTGGAGAAGAACCTGGCTAGATCACCGAACACCATTTCAAGCAACGTTTCAATTCTGAATGGTGGTCTTACACTAAGGTGAAACTGAGAGTATCTTCCACTCGTACCCAAGTACCTATACTATACATTATTTTAAAATTAATCAATTATGAAATAACACTAATTCATCAAATAAAATTTACTATGAGATTTGAACCTGCGACCTTCCGATTGCTAGTCGAGAGCCTTACCCCTCGACCATGGAGGCCGTCAGATCTAGATGGATGTGGAAATTATCTCAGCCGCAGCAATTTATTTGTACAGCACTTTAAATTATTAATCATAGTTTCTTATCTCCACAGAAAAGCAGCAAGCCCTCCAAGTGAGTGAGATCGCCGCCTTACGAGGCGAGCTATCCTCCTGCTACAACGGTAGCTACCTGGGCGGGGAGGGGGGCACAAGCGGGGCTCCTGGGCAGGATGGGGGCGCTGCAGAGGTCCAGCAACTGCGCAGGGACCTGGCGGGGCTCGAGCAGGAACTGCTGAAGATGGTGGGTGACTTGGCTAACATGACCCAGGACCGGGAGACCATGAGGAAGAAGGTAAGAGAGGTATATATTACAGACCCTTTCCACTCGATATGACTTCTTGTCGATAATACATTCCAATCTGTTGGATTGTTCCAGGTTGGCGAAGTGGAGAAGGAACTGACGATCTGGCGTGCTCGCGCCATGGAGTTTGAGAACATGACGGACACCATGCAAGCCAAGTTGGACGAGGACAAGTCGCAGATGTCCGGCCTGAAGATGGAGCTGGCTGAGAAGAACAAGATGCTGGAGGAGTACTGGCAGGATCACCAGATGAACGACAGCATCGAGTGCGATGATGACTCGTCGACCCTCAAAAAGGCATTCAGCTCGTGTACGAATATAATATATTTTTATTTTTTTTTAAAAGAAAGATAAACATTCCCGGGTTACGAATAACCTGATAATATTTGAAAATCTACTACTACCACCAAAGTAAGCTGAAAATGTTGTTTGTGTTGTGATGGAGGACTTAGCCAGCCGAGGAATTGAACACACTACGCCTGGGTTGGACCCAAACGCGATGTCAACTCGGCCACCGACCGGTTTGTCTAACCATCCACCAACTCTTCTGTTATTCCCACTCTTGCCCTTCACCTGACTCCAAGTACAGTAGAACCTCATCAGTTACAAATCCACGGGACCTCGAAAATCATTTTTCGAAATAACAAATTCCCACGTAATTTGCTGAAAAGTCACGTTCCATGGCCGCCCTTTCAAATTCAGATAGGTATTGAAAGTAAATTACTAAAAATACCACATATTTCCATGTAAATCGAAATTTCCCATTGCGGCCGGTCCTCAAATTCAAATAGTCGAAGTAAATTCCTAAAAATACATAATAATTTCCATGGAAATCGAAATTTCGCGGCCGATTAACTTGGCGGCAGGACCTTCTAATTCAGATAACAATTCTTGAAAATAAGACATATCTTGCATTTTCACTTTATATTGCCTAATCGTCATCCTATTCCATATTATGTCTAAAAATGTACTCTTTTTCTTCTACTTTTACACACTACATACTCTATTAATTCTCCATCAATATTTGTCTAAATTTAACATTTCCTAAATCTGTCAATAATAATGATGGAGTTTTACCTACCATTAAAACTCTTATTATGTTGCCTTCCTCATCCAGAACATATATATATATATATGTGAGAGACGACGTGTCCATTCTTGTCCTAGTGGTCTGATCCTACTTCCTTTTTCCTGTTTTGGTAATCCTGGGATGACATCATCTACTCGCTCTGTGATTGGTTGTTTGTTTTGTCACCGGCAGTTGGCGTCTCGCGTCGTTTCATTTGTCAATTATAATATCACCAAGCAGTGATTAAATATAATCATAATGTTCTGGATGAGGAAGGCAACATAATAAGAATTTTAATGGTAAGTAAAACTCCATCATTATGTACTGCCGTTCCTCATCCAGAACATATATATTATGTGAGAAGTGTTTGTTATCGCCTTGGTGACAGAACTGATGTCAATTGTGAGAGGTTATAGGTTCAAACAGATTTGTGAGAGATGGCAATGTCAAAGAGTTACCTCCTTCCATTACCTCCCTTCTGTAATGTTTTGCAAAAGTGTTCTCGCTCTTCCAATTTCCTCTTTCCAGGAAAGATCCTGAAATGAAAAGATTGAAAAGATTGAATTGATTGAAAAGATTCAATGGGGCAATTTTCTCACCAGCTCAGTGATGCTACAGCAGACCTTGTACTCCCTGCTGATTTTTCAATGCCAGCACTTTTTAGTACTGTTTTCACCCATCCTCCAATTATTGTTCTTGAGGCAGGTTTTGGCGGGCCCGTCGTTGAAATAAATAAATTTGGTAAGGAATTTGATTCTTGTCTTCTTACTCTAGATAAGGTGCATACTTTACGGAGCCAATATACTGGATCTGTAGCTCGGTCTGAGGAAGCTTTAAGCTTCCATCCCGACTGCTGACGAGTAGTAGAATCAGTTTTAGATCCAAAAGCTGGCCAAAGTATAATATGGTCCCCATTGTCCACGAAACTGTCTGGTGTGTATCGTAACAGAGTAAGATCGTGCACTCTTCGTCCAGATGCGAGTAAAAGAATGACAGCGCATCTTCGAGAAGCCTCAAACAGAGTAACTGTTTCTGTAAGATTTTCTTTCAACCATACAGTAACTTGTCTAGGGTCCCAGATAGGCAATGCTTTCTTCTTTCTAGAAGTATTAACTATACCTTTCATTACTTGTTTAACTAAGGTATGGCTGCTTAGCGATTCACACTCTGGGTTAGTTAATGTTGAAATGGCTGACTTATGAAGAGCAATGGTACTAGGAGCCAAGCCTTCTTTAAGTCTTAAATTGGCTAAAAATCTTGCCAACTGGGAACCTGAAGGATCAGCTACATCCACCTTATTCTTGACACACCATTGGCCCCACCTCTTCCATGCTAATTTATATGCGGTGACCGTTGAAGATCGCCATCCAACATTGAGGAGGCCTCTCTCGTGTTCTGACCATTCATTGAGCGCTCCTCTCCAGCCCCAATCTTCCATACTTCCATCTCCAGTTTTTGAATCTGAGGAGAGATATCCACCAGGTTGTCGAGTAGGTTGGTTATTTGTAAAGGTGGAGCTGTGCTCTCGACTGGAGATCTGGCAGCCAGAACACCTTGGGCCACCTCGGTACTACCAATAGGTAAATACCGACACACTTGTTTAGATGTTCCAGGACTCTCGGTATCAAGCAGGGCGGTGGAAATACCCATGCCAGTGGGAAGCACCAAATCCTGCTAAAAGCATTGTGATATAGGGCTGCTGTGTCGGTGGGGTCTATGCATACATAACTGTTTATAACATGAGCTCTCTTGGATGCAAATAGGTCCACCATGGGTCTGCCCCAAAGGCAGAATATCTGGTCGATCGCTGTAGGTAGAAGGTGCCATTCTGGTAACAAGGTCCCTCGGGAAAGATGATCGGCGAGTCCATTGTATCGTCCCGGGAGGTAATACACTTCCATCCTTATATTGTGCGCGTCCGCTACCTCCAGAATCTGATACGTTAACTGAAGGAGGTTCACTGATTTCGTACCTCCTTCGTTGCGTAGATATGCTAGTACCGTTCTGTTGTCCGATTGAATGAGACAAGTAGAATTGCTCAAACTGGCTCTCTGGTACTTCAATGCATGGAGAATAGCAAACATTTCTTTCAGGTTGCTGTGCCATTTGGTTTGTTGTTGTGTCCAACAGCCTGAGAGTGGGATGTCGTCTACCTGCGCCCCCCACCCGCTGTCTGCTGCGTCTATCGCAATGAAGTGGCATGCTTTGGGGAAATGGATAAGGGAATGCGTACTCACGCTGTGCCTCCACCAATCTAGATCCTCCAGTACTGCAAGGTTTACAGGTACCTTCTTCCGGAGTGGGAGCTTTGTCATGGCAAGTGACTGGAGCTGCATCTGCCTGCAGTGCAAGCGACCCCTGGGAACCACAAACGCTGCAAAGTTCAGCTGTCCTAGGATGCTCTGCGCCTCCCTCAGGGACCATTCCTTCCTTGTCGTAACCTTTTGCAACCACTTTCATATTGCCCGGCACTTGTTCCTGGTTAGCATCTTCTGATTGAGGCCAGTGTTCCATAACACTCCCAGATATTCTATCGCCTGTGTCGGTAGGTGAACACATTTCTTTATGTTGATGGTCCAGCCGAGCGACTGTGAGAAATCCAACGCTACTAGTGTCTGCAGTCGGAGAGTTTCTTGACTCTGATGAGCCAGGAGAAAATCGTCCAAGTACACAATAACTCGAATGCCCTTTTTTCGAAGGATCTCTGCGATCCAATTGGTTATTGCTGCAAAAATTTGAGGGGAACTGCTCAAGCCCTGGGGCAAACATGTCATCTGCAGACATTGACCTCTGTACACGACACGCAGAAAACGTCGATGGGTCTTTGCCACTGGTATATTAAAGTACGCATGCGCCAGATCTACTTTAGTCTCCGGGTTGCAAAAAGTCGGGTACTTTAAAGTGGGAGATCAGGGAAAACTTTTTCCCTCGCACAAAATCGTTCAACACTTTCAGATTGATGATGGGACGATTGGTCCCGTCGCTCTTCTGCACCAGAAACATCTGGGAGAGAAAACCCCGATTCATGGGTGCTGGTTCCAGCACTCCCATTTTCAGCAACTCCTTTATTTGTACATATGTCCATTTCGGGTGTGTGTCTTGTGGTGAAATTGTGCAACCTCACCTGAGTGGGTCTGGACAATGGAGGTCTCAACCAAAATGGGATCCGATAGCCATTGAGGATTTTTGGGGCGAAGTCGGGGGCATTTGCGATACGCCATTCTTCTAAAGAACTTCGCAATTGCCCTCCCTGAAATCGCCTGGGCTGATTGTCAATTGTTTCGGGGACGACGGTGCGAGGTCTGCCCACGCCCCGTCGGCCTCCGAAATTTCCGTTCTCTGCTGGAAGAGGCGGAAGGGCCAGAGTGGTGACCGGGGTCTGCCCGCCGGTACTGATATGGAAATTGGGTGGAACCCAGATTTCCTGCAGAAGCACATTGAGTCTGTGTTCTGTTTTTTGGCCTTGACACAGATTCCAAGTCAGATCTCGCAACCCTTGGGGTCTGCGAGATCTGAGCCCTGAAGACTTTGCTTGCCCCACCAAGTCTCTGCAACTGAGAGACAAGCTTGTCTTCATTAAAAAGGTGCGATACCGTTGGAGGAATTTTATCCAGGGCTGATTTCTCCAATGGAGTTTTGCACAACTCCAGGATACGATGGCGTCGCCGCTCAACGATTTCCGCCCGCTTCCCAAAACTATCTGAAGGATTGCATCGTTTTTTGCAATACTTCCCCCAAGGACATCCTGAAATTTCTCCGCTAGGGTCTTCGGCGAAAGTTCGGTGTCAGGCTGACAGCTCCAGGTTAGGACGCTCTGTATAGAGTCCTGGATGACCTGCCTTTGTTGGAGTGCCACATGAGTAATTGCTGCAAAGGCCCTTTCGTTCTTTCCGCCAAATGCACAACGCGACTGGATAATCTACACAAAGCACTATTTTTTCTTTTCACGAAAAGGAAACACTCTCAAGGAAGTTATTTCACTCGTTTTTGAGTTATCTCAGCACTTATGTATTTGAAAAAACTTAGCGCGAGATAATTCGACCACATTCGAAAGAATTTCGATGTCAATTGACAAATAAAACGACGCGAGATGCCAACTGCCGGTGACAAAACAAACAACCAATCACAGAGCGAGTAGATGATGTCATCCCAGGATTACCAAAACAGGAAAAAGGAAGTAGGATCAGACCACTAGGACAAGAATCGACATGTCGTCTCTCACATAATATATATGTTCTGGATGAGGAACGGCAGTACATAATACATATTTTAACTGTGCACTCCTGTCATCTACCTCAGAGTAGGTTACACCTAGTGAAGTAGGCCCTGAGCCAAACAGCGCCTGTCACTAGTAAAAACCTCAAGGGTGCTGTATCAGATGTTAGGGTACCTATACATTTAGGAGCCAAACTGCCGACGAGCCGCTGTTTCGCATATCTTGGGACATCTTTTTTAGCACTGACCAAATGGTGGTATGTTGCCCCAATGGTGTTATGTTGTGAGGCTGAAGGTAGTGGGAAAGGCAAGTAGATGAGGAAAAGGAAGCTAGGGAAGTGCCTGGTTACTCAGATCTGGTCACCGAGCACGACTAAAGCCATTTCAAGCAACTTTTCAATTCTGAATAGTGGTCTTACAACAGGGCGATACTGAGAGTTTATTCCAATCTGGAATATGCCCTTAGTCATTACGAAATGTAGTTTATTCGTTGGCGATCTGCAGTCATGCTTGGCAACGATAAAGGTTTTATCTATAGGTACCTCGATGGACCGCGCTAGCTACCCTGGTCGCTTCTATGACTAGTTCTTGATTCTACAGCCGAGCTGTTGAACAGTTTGTCGGCTTATTGTGTTCTCCCTCTTTCAACATGGGTCGCTTCAATACTCGTGTTCACTCCTAAGAATACCCTCTACACAGCATCCCCAAAGGTGACATAGGCTTGAAGGAAATTATTTTTATCTTGTGTGGATTTAATGTAAAAAATAATAATACTAATATGTAACAATATTAGCGGACTTTTAAACTCCTGTCTAGAAAATGTTCTATTTTTACCACACTTATTTAAAATTATATACTAATTTATGACGTCTGTAGTAGTTTGAAATACGATTGTGCACACCCCGGGCGAGAGCCAACTATGTAGAATAATGGGGGGAACGAGACGAGAGCAACACGCGCGCACTCGCTTCCAGCCTGTGGACGTGAAATGTATCGGCAAGTGTGTACAGCACTACTTCGGCCACCTGCTTGCTTGTTGCGTTCCCATGGATAGTGGTTTGTGTTTGTGGTTTCACAAAGAAGAAAGAAGAAAAAGACTTCTCAATATGCAAACCATCGGCTTGCTTATGTATATCCGCTATTAGGTATTAACATTGCCATTGCTCCGTGGCTCCTGGGCGCCCGGAGCGGACTGCTCCAATTGTGCCTGCTCAGAGCCGGCCCTGGAGGGAGGTAGTGTAAAGCATGCAATTAAAGGAAAAGCTAGGGCTGATTCTGTGACAAATTCAGTATGTATATCATTGAAGAAGAAAATAATACTAATCAATCTCTACGAAAGATGAACTAGAACAAAATACATAAAATAAAAAGATAACATTTATAACTAGGAATGGAACCCAGGATCTCTTTGGGAGCTATTTATTAAATGTCATATTTGTCGATCTCACATTTCAAATTCAGAATTAACAATATCATCTTGCAACTCTACTTTTTCCCATATTTTTGGCAGATACCTTTTTAAATGATTACAAAGTTTCTAATGAAATTGGTTTGTAACCTAGATAGTGTCTCGGATAAAAAAATAAGTAATAAAATAAAATACTTTTTTGTTTTAAAACCACGGTATTTATTAATTTAACGCTTGTTGCGTTCCCATGGATAGTGGTTTGTGTTTGTGGTTTCACAAAGAAGAAAGAAGAAAAAGACTTCTCAATATGCAAACCATCGGCTTGCTTATGTATATCCGCTATTAGGTATTAACATTGCCATTGCTCCGTGGCTCCTGGGCGCCCGGAGCGGACTGCTCCAATTGTGCCTGCTCAGAGCCGGCCCTGGAGGGAGGTAGTGTAAAGCATGCAATTAAAGGAAAAGCTAGGGCTGATTCTGTGACAAATTCAGTATGTATATCATTGAAGAAGAAAATAATACTAATCAATCTCTACGAAAGATGAACTAGAACAAAATACATAAAATAAAAAGATAACATTTATAACTAGGAATGGAACCCAGGATCTCTTTGGGAGCTATTTATTAAATGTCATATTTGTCGATCTCACATTTCAAATTCAGAATTAACAATATCATCTTGCAACTCTACTTTTTCCCATATTTTTGGCAGATACCTTTTTAAATGATTACAAAGTTTCTAATGAAATTGGTTTGTAACCTAGATAGTGTCTCGGATAAAAAAATAAGTAATAAAATAAAATACTTTTTTGTTTTAAAACCACGGTATTTATTAATTTAACCCATTGGCCTCAAACGACGCCGTCCCGGCGTGTGTACGGCGATGTGTCTTAAAATCAAACGACGCCGTCCCGGCGGGTCTGATGTCTGTCGGCTTAAAAACGAAAAAGGGATACATTAGTAACATCTGTGTTTAAAATTTTAAATGCCAATCACTCTGGAGATAATTAAGCATTCATTTCGTACTAATTGGCAGGACTCCGTTGGTACAGTTTTTTCCTGATATTTACGATTGAAATTTTGTTATTTTTCAGCATCATTGAATTTTTTTCAAAATGACGTGTGGTTCGGGAATTGACAAGTTTTTTCGTAAAACGCGTGGTGGGCGGCTAACATCAGCCCAAATTGAAAAAAAAAATATTATTTTAATAAGTATGATTAATGTACAACTTTTCTTAATCCAATTATAAAAAAATGAAGAAAAAAAATAGATTTTTGTAAAAAAATATTTTTATATCCTCGTTTAATAATATTATTATTATTTTTTTAAACATTGCATATATTTTTTATACACCTTAATTCAATGCACAAGAAAATTTAAAGAAATTGTTTCGTTTTCATGTTTAGTTTAAAAGTTATGTAAGATTTAGTACACCACTGCAGATTTAAAATTTGGTACAAAATTAATTCGGATGTGAAGGACAATTTTTTAGCTAAACAATTCGGAGGCCAATGGGTTAAGAACCGACCGGTTTCGCTTTACTTAAGCATCATCAGGGTACAAATTAATACTAAACAAGAAGTACATAATGTGTGCATATATATAACAAAATATAGAGGGAGACAACATGATACAAATATATTACAGAGGGGGACAACATGATACAAATATAAGCAACACAAAGACGGTCATAAAATACATTAACATAAGTGCACAAGTAATGGAAAAACCGCCAGATAATTATGTAGACTAATGTTTTTTCCATCACTTGTGCACTTATGTTAATGTATTTTATGACCGTCTTTGTGTTACTTATATTTGTAGACTAATGGTTTTTCCATTACTTGTGCACTTATGTTAATGTATTTTATGACCGTCTTTGACGGCCGGCATAGTCCAGTGGTAACGCATTGGACTGCCATTCCGAAGGTCGCGGGTTCGAACCCGGCGTGCGCAAATAAATTTTATTTGATTAATTTGTGTTATTTCACAATTAATTAATTAAAATAATATATAGTATATTTGCGGCACGTTCCAGAGTGGAAGATACTACCAGTATCGCCCTGGTGTAAGACCACCATTCAGAATTGAAACGTTGCTCCAAATGGCTTTAGCCGTGTTTAGTGACTAGATCTGAATAGCCAGGTACTTCCCCACCTTCCTCTTTCCCTTCCCCACTTACCTTCAGCCTCACAACATCCCCCAATTGGGGATGCCATAGTCTCACTGGCTCAAGACGGGAGCAGTTGGGACTCTTGTGAGGTATTCACTATAAAAAAAAAAAAAAAAAATTCAAAATAAGTTGTTCCTGAATTAAAAAATTAAATTTCGAATTAAAGTCAATAGGTAACCCATATAAATAAAGATTAGATATTTTTGTTGTATGTTTTTGGGGTGTTATGCCGTGTTGCGCTAACTCCTTCTTTAAACGTCGGCTAAAGAAGGAGTTAGCGCAACACGGCATAACACCCCAAAAACATACAACAAAAATGCTTTTGGCCGTGAGAATCTAAAAACTTACCTAACAAAGATTAGATATGTTTATCTGAGACACTATCTAGGTTAGAAACCAATTTCATTAGAAACTTTGTGATCATTTAAAAAGGTAGCTGCCAAAAATATGGGAAAAATTAGTTGAATGGGGCAAAAGGGGTAATAGTGATCATGAGGTTAATAAGTAGTCATATATTTAGTATTACCCAAAGTGCCGCTTTTTCTGCTGATGGGAGTCCAGTTGGCGCTGACAGGGGAAGGATCTATCGCAGACGTTGCAAGTCAGGGCTTCATCTGAGAAAAGAAAATTTGCATGTTCAAAAAAGAAATTGTATGTGAGGTGTATATGATACTGTACTATCTACATTGCCAATACTGTTTAATAATTGTGAAGTTTCCGCAACAACCCCAGAGAACTATGAACTCTCTTTACAATTGGCTGAAGTATACATGAAGAGTCACCTTGTCTACTTCAGCTAAATACCATTGTATTAGGGAAAAATTATACAAACTAGAACGATGTATTTAACCATGTGAATTGAAATTCAGATTCAGATTTACGAAATTATATATGACATGTTTTCGCTTAAATCGATTTTTTTTTAACAATTTGTTAATACATCACCCAGATTTGTCACACTGTATTTTCTCTCTCCTAAACAATTTCTTTCATCTCACATTCACGGTATTTGCATGCCAAACGATGCATAATACATTATTCTAACTTCCCCTTTTCTGTTTTACATGTTCAAACCCATGTAAACATCCACCTTCTTAATCTTGTTAATGTTTTTACACAAATGTCATCAGGGAACTCCTTTCTACCGACTTCAGACTACTTACTACTTCCTTACTCTGAGAGTTATAAGATTTAGATAGGCTTATAAGATTTTAGTATTAATGCAGATTTTATCAGGTCCTACTGAATATTGAGCAAGTAAGTTTCTGTAATAATTTATTTTTTCTGTTTTAGCTTTCGGAGTGGAGAATTTGGGAAACGCAGTTATCGACGTTCAATTAAAAGAACAGATTATTCAGAATACTGCACTGACCAGTCAAATGACTGAACTCCAGAATGAGAGGAAGACTCTGGATAATGAATTGAAGGCCCTGGCTCAGCAGTACGCCGACTCCAGGCTGGAGTACCACGATCTCTCCATGGCCAATATTGAGCTAAAGAATGAAGTGGGTATATTTATTCATCTGTTAGTATTAATTCCACCTATATAGACCGGTCGGTGGCTGAGTTGACATCGCGCTTGGGTCCCACCCAGGCGTAGTGTGTTCAATTCCTCGGCTGGCCAAGTCCTCCATCACAACACAAGCAACTTTTTCCGCTTACTGTGGTGGTAGTAGGAGATTTTGAAATATTGTCAGGTTATTCGTAACCCGGAAATGTTTGTCTTTCTTTAAAAAGTAAAAAAAATAAAATATATATATATATATATATATATATATGTATATAAATAATTGTTAGAATACCGATTAATGCCAAATAACTAGTTAAAACAATTAATTAATAATATTTTCATTCACATTTTTCCAAAAACCTGCAAAGTTTCTTTTCCCCGGAAAGATTCGGAGTTTCTGGTACCGTAACCGGTCACGTTTACAACCGTTCAATCAAAATGTCAACGAAATGAGCCTGTTGCGTAGTTATATTAACGAATTACTAACATTTGTACAAAATAAAGTCCATGTGTTAGACGAAGTGAGCATTATACAAATATGCTTCAATAATTTCCAAGAGGACGAAATTGAAAGTGCCAAATGTATCTTACTCGTAGCAGTCCCTGGCCATGGCATCACAAGAAAGGGCGATGGAAAAGCAACAAAACGTTACAAGACATCATGATCACCAGACTAAATTCCAATCTACACTAAGGTCCGTGATCTCAACTATTTGCCACCACTTACTTTTGACCACAGTGACGTCATAAGATTCCTCAAACACTTGTTATGAATATGTATGCTGAAAACTGAAATAACCTGAAAGGCCATAATACTCCGTACCAATGCTTTAAAGCAGGAGCTCAGTCAAATCAAAGAAACTGTCAATCAAATCACTACACAAGAACGCTCAAATACTAATCCACCACTGAAAAATGTGAATTCTACCATAAATTCATCCAACATTTGAAATGAAAACATTGCAAGTCGAACGAAAATGAACTTTGCCCCGGCCATAAACCGAGCGAATAAACAGTTAGTGCCAACGGCCGCAGCCTTCCGCTAACGAAGACATCATAGTGATCCAAGAAACTTGGTTACTCCCAACGGATATCGACTTTCTAAACCATATTCACCCTGACTTTAATCAATATCGCTAACAGACCGATTATATGCCGACATGCATAACCAAAGAGTATTCCTACTGTCTCGCTTCTTTACAAGCAATTATCGAAGAAAAAGATTATATCAACATAATTATCATCGGAGACTTTAATGCACATACAGATTCTATCCAGCTAAAATCTTTTTATCAAGATAATGAATATATTTGTGCTGACATCGAAATTCTATTAGACGATTCCAACACATACATAAGTGGTGCACATCACACAACCAGCTTAATCTATCCAAATATCTTCAAGGAAATCTAGATATGAAAATATACTTCGACATTGACTGGACAGATCATCGGCCTCTCGAGGTGACCCTACAGACGGAAGAAATGCCAAAAACAGAAGTTTATACATCAATGACATATGACCCAGCAAGTCCTTGTCAAATTCTGGGGTGGAATGACTTCTTGAGCTGCACACAAATATGCAGAATTCAATATTGCAATGATGATTTGGATTGAGAATGGCAGACCGCACAAAGGTGCTATCGCAGCGGATAGGAAGATAAAGCGTGTTGCATTCAAATATTGCAATGATGATTTGGATCGAGAATGGCAGACCGCACAAAGGTGCTATCGCAGCGGATAGGAAGATAAAGCGTGTTGCATTCAAATTAGAACTGAAAAAATGTCAGCAAAATTCGAAATAACTTCAGATAGGCAAAATTGCCATCATAAAGACATGACGAAAACTGTAATTATGAAGTATCAGACATTACCGTGCAAGAAAATTACCGTCCAATATCCATTGCCACAACTTTTGCTCGAATATTTGAACGCGTGATACGAGATCAGTTTCGACCCCACCTAACAACTAGTTACAATCAAAGTATGTACTAGATGCTGATTAATCAATTTATCATTTATCATTATTATTTATTATTTTTTATCATTTTCACATTGTCATTTAATGTCATGAAATTTTATATGTATCAAATAATATGTAAACATTAATTTATGTACTCAATACGTCTGTCTCGACACAGGTTTATCCTAGTGAGACAGACATCGAAAAAAAAACCTGTAAAAAGACTTTATATTGTTAATAAAAATAAAAAAAAATAAAGGGGATTTAAAAGGGAGTGCTCAACAAACACAGTAATAATTGCGTGAACAGAACGCTGGAATACTATTAAAAGAGAAGAACTACAACGTGCGCCTGTTTCCTGGGCCACAGCAAGGCCTTCGACATCCCTTTCCGTTTCTCACCCCTTAGTACACGCTCAACTCAAGAAAAGGGGGATTCCGTCAAAGATCGTACACATTCTAGACACTTGCACCAGCACAGCAAGAAAACATTGTAAAATTGAAAGACGGACTGTCTGAACCATTCTACTTAAACAAGTGGTGTCAGACAGGGAGGATGGAGGAATGGGATCCAGTACTATTTAACACATATATGGATGATCTCACTCACAGACTAAATAGTGCTTGGGTAGGCTGCTAGATCGGACGACACTGTGCTAATAATGTAAGTTTCGCAGATAACATGGTGTTGGTGACGCCAATAATAAGGGGGCTACGAATACTATTAAAAATCTGTTTGCGCTAAAAACCAACCTGCTCTATAAACCAAAACACAGCACTGTTGGTCATCAGATACGAATAGGGTCTGAAAAGCATTCCACCAGCTTTCCTGAATGGCGAGCCTCGAAAAGTGGTAGAAGAAACAAAGGATCTAGGCCACAGCATCAATAGTAAGCTG
The DNA here is from genome assembly GCA_026573805.1 of Hesperophylax magnus. Lineage (NCBI taxonomy): Eukaryota > Metazoa > Arthropoda > Insecta > Trichoptera > Limnephilidae > Hesperophylax > Hesperophylax magnus. The sequence continues at coordinate 164,163 of JAIUSX010000221.1, read as the reverse complement.
ACGGACCACAATTACATCGACCGGCAAAGACGAGCACTCAGCATAAAGTCAAATATGCTCAGTAGAAGGTTCCGACTTTGCAGCCCACTTATAAAAAGAATGCTATTCCTAACATTTTGTACGTCCTTTTATAAGTGCGAGCTTATGCGAGCCAAGTTTAAGTAGGTCAACATGGAAAGGCTACGCGTGCAGTATAACAACGCCTACCGCATGATGTTTGGCCTTCCCAGATACTGCAGTGCTTCCATTATGCAGAGGACAAACAGCTCCAAAACTGTCCTTATCATGGAATCCTGCCAGAGTCCAGACTCAAGCATCCCAGCACACTGGAGAAAGGTGTTGGCCCCATCAATCTAATGATTAACGTCTTAAAAATATAAAAGAATTTGTTAGTTCCTATTATTGTATATAATCGCATTATCGTATATATGTAATCGTATATTGTAATATGATTGAAATATTTTTGTATTATTACTGTATCTATATGTTTTATGGGATGTGTGGGATTGCACAAACCTCCCCACATTTCGGAATAAACTCATAATTATTATTATATTCACCATACCCAAAAACAATTGCCAAATATTTTTATTATTGTTTCGGAATATTGTGTTTTGCAGGTGAATATTACCAAACGTGAACTGGACGTGTCACAGAAAGAAATACTGGATAAGATGACTGAAATTTCACTATTAGTTGAGCAGAAAAACTGCGCACAGGATCTGGTCAAGCAACATGAAGAGCAGCTTTGCAAACTCAATGAACAAATGACAGAGAAAATTAATGAAATCAAAATGACAAATCAAGAAAAACTTAACCTTCAAAATGATTTGGAAAATAGACAAAACTTAATAGAGAATCATCTGGTTGAATTAAAACATAATTCCGATCTTATGAATGTATTGAATAACAGTATTAAAATATTGGAATACAACTCTTCTACATTGCTCAAAGAAAAGGAATGCTTTGAAACGGAATTCCATAAAACTGTTAAACTGTTGACCGATGAAAAGTCTGCTTTGGAAACTGAGTTTAGAAACAACACTGAAAGCCATAATAAATACATTTTGGAGAAATCAAATCAACTTGCAGAGTTGCACGCTAAATTAGAAGGAGTTCTGAGTGATAAAGCCGAACTGCAGAAGAAGTTGTGTTCGTTGGAAGCTGAAAAAGTACTTTATCAAGATCAATGTGATGAAAAACAAAGTAAAATAGACAACATTTCAACGGAATTTGATATTTTGGCAAAGGAAAATAAAAGTTTGAGTAATAAAATATTGAACATGGAAAAGAGCTTGACTTTACATCTTGACACTATAGAGAGTTTAAGTGCGATCAGTGAAAAGAAGTTGGCTTCTCACACTGAGACTATTGAAACCTTAACCAAAGAACACTCGAGTATTGTGGATTTGAAAAATTCTAAAATCCAATCACTTTCCCATGAAGTAAACAATTTAAAAGAGTTGGTGATTGATACAGAAAATAAACTAATTGCTGTCGAAGAAGAAAAATCCAAACAATTGTTCCAAATTGAAAAGTTGATTCAAGTAGGAAATCTACTGGAAAATGACTTGACAGTTTGTAAAGATGAACTTCAAATTTGCAAAAATGATCTTGTGACTTCCAACAATCTCATTGAAACAAAATCAAAGGAAATCATTAGCTTAACAGAAACCAATGAAAGTTTGAATAGCCATTTGTTACAAAATGATGAAAAAATAAATGAGTTAGGAAATGCAGTCAACGATTTGAGTAAACAAAAAATGGAATGTGAAGATTTGCTGGAAAAGAAAGACATTAAAATTCTTTCTTTGGTCGAAAAACTAATTGCCACTGAAACAGAAATGGCCGTCAGAGCAGACTGTGTTACATTATTAGAGACGGAAAAATCTAACCTCCAACAGTCTGTATCAACTTTATCAGAACAAAGAGAACAGCTTTCTGCACAAATTTCATCATTGAATAATGAGGTGGCATTATTAAATAATGATAATTTAAAAATTCAAGGTACTAACATTTTATTAAATGAAAAAAATCACAATTTAGAACAAGAAGTAATTCACTGTCAAAATGATATCCATCACTTATCAAAGGAAATCGAATTGAAGGAAAACCATAAAAATGCGCTCCATTATAAGTTGGATAATTTGGAAACAGATTTAGAATCTAAAAGTTCCCAAATAATTGCACTGAACGGGAACATCGTTAATCTAGAAGAGAATGTTCAGTCCCTGAAGTCAGAGTTGACCAATTCCCAGGAAAAGATTAATAAATGCAAAGCTTTTTCACAAAAATTATTACAGGAGAAATTTGCAGTAATTGAAGAAAATAAATCAATGAAGCTGGAGCTCGAAGATGTCCAAAATAAGTTGGCGGCTGAAGTCCATTCGGCTGAACATATTTCCACAGAGAAGATTCAATTAGAACACTCTTTGAAAATTTATTTAGCTGAAAATTTACAATTGCACGAAGATAAGTCAGAATTCCTTCAAATCATTGAGAAAAATCAATCTATTATTATAAATTTAGAAAGTGAACTGGATGAATTCATGAGTGAATACAAAAATAAAGTGTCCTCTTTAACAGACAAAGAGTGCCAGCTGGAAGAACAAATATTGCTTTTAAAAAATGTGATAGACAATGAGCAAAAGAATGTGAACACAAAGAATGTGGTAATTGATTCCCTTTCTCAAGAATGTGATCAATTGAAAACGACGTGTGCAAAATTAACTTCAACTTGTACAGAAAGCCATGAGAAATTGCAACAAAAAGTGCACCAACAAGAGGATCAAATAAACAATCTCACTCAATGTACTACTGAACTTCAAAATGACAAAGACAACATACAAAATTCTTTGCAAATCACCAATATTGAACTCAAAAAGTTTCAGGAAGATTTACATCTTCAAATGAATGAAATGGAAACATTGTCCAAACAAAAGGAATCATTACAAAATGAGGTTACCATCCTGAAAGAACAAGAGGATAACCAAAATAATGTTGTGCTAAATAAAGATTCCCTTCTCACTAATCTTTCCAATGAAAAATTCAAAGCGGAACAGAAATTGGAATCAGCAAATGATCAAGTTGATCTCCTAAAAAAAGAAATTATTCAAAAAGAAAATCTGATAGATAGTTATGAAACAAAATCAGAAGATTTAAAGGAAGAAATTAGGATGGTGCAGAGTGAAATAGAAAAATTAAAAACTGAAAAACTTGACACTGAAACCAATTTAGAACAATTGAATAATGACTTGGAGAAGAAAACTGCCGAAGCTAAAGTTTTAAAAGAAATAAATGTCCAAATAACTGCAGAAAAACTGGAACTTGTAAACTCACACAAAACAGAATTAAGCCAACTTGAAAGTTTTCTTGAAAAGAAAAACAATGAACTTGAAATTTTCAAAGATCAAATTGATAAACTGACCATTGAAAAACTTGAAGTTTTAGATGTACACGAATCCAACCTAAACCACTTGAAAACGGATCTCAAAAACAAAAGTTCTGAAGTAGATGTTTTAAAGGATCTGAATGAAAAAATTACAGAAGAAAATCTTCAAGTTAAAACCAATTTAAAAGAAATTAAAACTATTCTTGAAACGAAAACCAATGAGGTTGTATCTCTGAATAATCTCACTGAAAAAAAAAATACTGTGGAAATAGTTGAGATTCAAAATTTACATAAAGAAAATTTGAATAAGTTGGAAAATATAGTGGAAATAAAAACTAATGAAGTTCAATTGTTAAAAGAGTTGATTGATAAAATGACTGAGAGAAACCTTGAAGTTAAAATAAATTTGGAAGAAATGACAATTAAACTTGAAACAAAAACTGGGGAAATTATAGCTCTTAATAATATTAATGAAAAAAATAAATTGGAAACAATTGAGATTCAAAATTTACATAGAGAACATTTGATAAATTTGGAAAGTGTACTAGAAATAAAATCCAATGAAGTTGAATTATTAAAAGAACTTAATGAACAAATTATCACGGAAAAGCTTGATATCATGAATTTACACCAAGTAAGTTTGAATCAATTAGAAAACGCATTTCAAACCAAGTCCAGTGAAGTAGACCATTTCAAAAACGCCATTGATAAAATTAGAGCATATAAACTTGATGCTCTTAGTACACACAAAATAATTTTGGAGCAAATGACAAGTTATCTTGAATCTAAAACAAATCAAATACAGATTTTTGAAGACCAGATTGCAAAATTGACAATGGAGAGATGCGAAATTTTAAATTTAGATGAAGAAAATTCGAACCAATTAAAAAATATTCTTGAAACAAAAACTGCTAAAGTTGATATGTTGAGAAATGTAATGGAAAAAATGACTGCGGAGAAATTGGAAGAATTGGATAGTTATAAATTAAACCTGGACACTATGATGAATGAGAAATTGATTGCGCAAAACCAGGAAGTTATAGATGCATATGCAAATAATTTGGAACAATTGAGAACTGATCTTGCATTTAAAGCCACTGAAGTTGAAACCCTCAATGAAATGGTTGAAAAACTGAATGCTGAGAAATTTGAAGTTCTAACTACACACAAATCCTATTTGAACCAATTGAGAAGTGATCTTGCAATTAAAGCCACCGAAGTTGAAACCCTCAATGCAATGGTTGAAAAACTGAATGCTGAGAAAATTGAAGTTCTAACTACACACAAATCCGATTTGAACCAATTGAGAAGTGATCTTGCAATTAAAGCCACCGAAGTTGAAACCCTCAATGAAATGGTTGAAAAACTGAATGCTGAGAAAATTGAAGTTCTAACTATACACAAATCCAATTTGGACCAATTGAGAAGTGATCTTGCAATGAAAGCCACTGAAGTTGAAACCCTCCATGAAATGGTTGAAAAACAGAATGCTGAGAAAATTGAAGTTCTAACTATACACAAATCCAATTCGGACCAATTGACAAGTGATCTTGCAATGAAAGCCACTGAAGTTGAAACCCTCAATGAAATGATTGAAAAACTGAATGCTGAGAAAATTGAAGTTCTAACTATACACAAATCCAATTCGGACCAATTGACAAGTGATCTTTCAATGAAAGCCACTGAAGTTGAAACCCTCAATGAAATGATTGAAAAACTGAACGCTGAGAAAATTGAAGTTCTAACTATACACAAATCCAATTTGGACCAATTGACAAGTGATCTTGCAATGAAAGCCAATGAAGTTGAAACCCTCAATGAAATGATTGAAAAACTGAATGCTGAGAAAATTGAAGTTCTAACTATACAAAAATCCAATTTGGACCAATTAACAAGTGATCTTGCAATGAAAGCCACTGAAGTTGAAACCCTCAATGAAATGGTTGCAAAACTGAATGCTGAGAAAATTGAATTTCTAACTATACACAAATCCAATTTCGACCAATTGACACATGATCTTGAAACTAAGACCAATGAAGTTGAAGCATCCAAAAAACTGGTTGAGAAACTGACTGCTGAGAACACTGGTGATCTAACTGTAAGTGAATCCAATTTGATCCAATTAAGAATTGATCTCGATAATAAAACCACTGAAGTTGAAACATTAAAAGACATGGTTGAAAAACTGACAGCTGAAAAAATTGATGTTATTACTGTACACAAAACTAATTTGAACCAAATGAGAATTGATCTTGAGAAAAAAATCACTGAAGTTGAAACATTCAAAGAATTGGTTGAAAAACAGGCAGCCGAGAAATGTGATGCTCTAACATGTGTACACAAAGCCAACTTCTGCCAATTGACAATCGACCTGGAAAATAAAACTACTGTTATTGAAAGTTACAAAGAACTAGTAGAAAAAATTGAAGCAGAGAAACTCAATGTTCTTCATTTAAACCAAACCAATTTGGACCAATTGAGAAGTGAATTTGAAATGAAAGCTACTGAAGTTGAAACCCTCAATGAAATGGTTGAAAAACTGAATGCTGAGAAAATTGAAGTTCTAACTACACACAAATCCAATTCGGACCAATTGACAAGTGATCTTGCAATGAAAGCCACTGAAGTTGAAACCCTCAATGAAATGATTGAAAAACTGAATGCTGAGAAAATTGAAGTTCTAACTACACACAAATCCGATTTGAACCAATTGAGAAGTGATCTTGCAATTAAAGCCACCGAAGTTGAAACCCTCAATGCAATGGTTGAAAAACTGAATGCTGAGAAAATTGAAGTTCTAACTACACACAAATCCGATTTGAACCAATTGAGAAGTGATCTTGCAATTAAAGCCACCGAAGTTGAAACCCTCAATGCAATGGTTGAAAAACTGAATGCTGAGAAAATTGAAGTTCTAACTACACACAAATCCGATTTGAACCAATTGAGAAGTGATCTTGCAATTAAAGCCACCGAAGTTGAAACCCTCAATGAAATGGTTGAAAAACTGAATGCTGAGAAAATTGAAGTTCTAACTACACACAAATCCAATTTGAACCAATTGACAATCGATCTTAAGAATAAAACTGCTGATGTTGAAATTTTCAAAGAACTAGTACAAAAAATGACTATGGAGAAACTTGATGTCCTTAATTTACACGAAAAAATTTTGGAGCAATTGAGAAATGATCTTGAAACAAAGACAACTGAAGTTGAGGTTTTAAAAGATCTCAACAGCAATTTCCAAAATAAAATTGAAACACTCAGTGTTCAAATACAGAACCAACAACAGGAAATTGATAAGTTCAATGAAAAAAATTCATCTATTGCTCAAATCAATCAAGATCTTTCAACCAAACTTCAGTCGTTTAAATGTCTAAAGGATGAAGAGACTTCCTTAAAACTGCAACTTTCAAATGTACAACATGAATTTGAAAAGTCTTCAAAACTTCTAAGCACTAAAAATGAAGAATTGCTTTCAAAAACAGCGGAGGTTGATAATCTATTACAAGAGATAAGCAAACTAAAAGAAGTCATCGAAGATCAAAGCACCAAATTGAAAGACGTTGAACATAATTTGATCAAGATGACTAAAGACAATGAAATTTTGATGGAACTGCTTCAAGTTCAAGTTCGCAATGTTCAGTCCATTAATTCTGAAATGAATGAACTGAAGAGTGCGAACGAGCGGCTGGTGGTGGAGAACCAGAAGGTGCAAGCCAAGCTGGCCAGCGGAGGGGATACCAACCAGATGGTCTCCGACATGAGAAATGAATACGAGGATAAGCTGACCAGAATGAAACAGAAAATGGTCAGTATCTGCCCCCTCGTGCTAATTGTGGTCGCTTATCAGGTGGTCTGGTGGTTAATATTATGTATATACTACAGAGATAGCAACGTGCAAACATAAACAGATATTTTATATTTTAACAGAGTTTAACGTATTTAAAGAATTTAGATTTTACTAGCTAAACCCCGCTACGCATTGCTGTGGCTCGTCTGTCTATGCAGATAGGGAAACAATAGTGCGTGCTGCTTTTACGTCCAACAGATGGCGCTGTTTTAAATAAGTAATGTTTCTACCTGTCACAGGTGACATCTATATAATATAAATATGTATAGAAACACGCGTATTCGAATGCAACATTTTGTCAAAATTTCAAAGCAATCGGTCAAGAACTTTCGGAGATTTAAGATTTATTTAATATTAACATTTTTAATTATATAGATTTAATGGGCAATAGGCACATAAATATACATACGTACTAAATAATGGGATTACTTGTACAAAGATAAGTTTTATTATCAGTTATTTGAATAAAATATATGTAACGGAAAAAGTTATTTTATTTCTGCATTAAAACAAATCAAAATCATCTAGATACATCTCTAATATTAACCACACAGATTATTGTACATTTAATATTAACCACACAGATATTGTACATTAATATTAACCACACAGATATTGTTCATTTGAATGAACATTTCATTTCCACGTTTAAAATTATTATTATTTTTTTTTTTTTACCTTAACTTCATTGGTCCCCTGAAAAACTAGTGAATAATGCGTGAAAAAGTATAAGGAAAAACATGTTTATAAGAATCGTATCTTGGTAATATGTACTTGACAAGTTATAAATTGCACACAACCACTGAAAATGTACACTTTTAGACAACATAGTTCAAATGTCAAATGTGTGGCAATAGGTTCCCAAGCTTTTTTGTTCAGTAGACCACAATCCCATATTTTCTGTTTTGGATAGACCCCCTACTTTCGAATCCACTGATAATTTGAATATTTGAGATTTCCCCGGAATTTGAACTCTCCGTCAACATTTCAGAATTTCCATCAAACTATTCCATATGAAACCACAAAAAATGACATTTCTAAAAAAATTTAGCCTATAATTGGCCTAATTGGGATCCACTCTCGTGGACTCTATTTATATTTCATGTACCCCCATGTTTTTTTTCATTCACATGGACCACCTGCAGGGGTCGATATAGACCACTTTGGGAATGACTGGTCTAAAACAATTAATTTTATCATAATGCCTGTTGTAGCGAAACCCGGTCAGCATTATGTATAAAAAAATAAAAGTGGTGTTTACTGAGTTTTATTTTAAACTAAATAATTTCGTTCTAATTATTGTGATGACAGATTTTTTTTATTTTACATGTTGGAATGTATAATATTGATAGTGTAATAAATTGGATATAAGAAAAAATGCAGTTTTGACGAACAATTCATGTGTTAAATTTAATTAAATTGTTTTTAGAAACAACTCTACCAAGAGCAGATAGCCGTCTATACAGAGAAACAAAAGGACGAAACCACCGGCTTGGAGGCCCTTTGCAAGAAGTATTCCGAGAAGATCAACAAGTATGAAACACACGTCAACCACCTCATGTTCGAGCAGTGGAAGGTCGGAGAGAAGCTCCTCAACGAGAAGAAGCAGAATGATGAGCTCAGGAAGAGGCTGGAAGAATGGACTGGCTCGCATCAGTCGCTCAACTCTATCACTTCAACTGCTAGCGTGAGTATAACATATGGCTTATATTATATACTTGGATCATAGACATATGAATATTAGTAGACCTGCCCTAAGTGATTAAAAGCGTATTATCCCCACTCCCCATACCGGTTCCATTGAGCCGGCTGGGCTCGCGTATGGCCTCAAATGAAATTTGAAAACGTGACGTCATCATTCTTGTGCGAACTATGGTCGAGGCATCATCGGTTCATTTTACTAAATAACACGGCAAAATTTTGACTTGTACTATGAAAACTGGTAAAAATAGATGTGAAAAAAGAGAATAAACCCAATTGTCGTATTACATTCCATATATAAGCATTATTTTACTTTATTTTAAGCATATTCACATCATATAATATGAATCAGTTGTTACTATCACATCGAGAAACGTCTGGACGCGAAACACAAAGCTGGTTGGTTGCTGGGAAGTAAATTATGAACATTTATAAAAGTGTCTTAACTAAATACTCTGAAACTAACTACGACTCTGAAAATAGAAGCTGCCTTACTTTGCCGAATTTGGACTTCGCAAATTTGTTCATAACGTGGTGAGTAATTTGCGCTCCCATGTAAAAATGTCTATTCATTCAAAGCAGATTTTACTTTTAAGAAGTAAATGGTGATATTATAATGCGAGATGCCTATTTACTGTCAGATTGATTTATTGACGAATCACAGTCAGCTTCACTCCCTTCGTTCTTCAACAGTTGATTTTACCCCTCGCCCATATCTTCTCGTCTATTAATTCCTATGTCTGTGACTTGGATACTTATTTGATTCTGTTGTATTACAGTTTCATTTTAAAAATTGGATCAAATGACTTTTATGTGGAAGTTAATGCTGTAAAAGAACGCAAAATTAATATGGCCACGCAATCTAACGAAGCGTGGGACTCCATAAACCAAAAGGTAGTGAAATTGATAAAGAAGATCGAAGTGCTCACAAAAACGCCGGCCGAAGTCCACACCACCGGGGCCCACAACCGTGGACCCACGGACCGCAACCACAGAAGGCTCACGTGAAACAAACGCAAATAGCAGTATAAATTTCAAAATTAACGAATTCACAACAAATCTACTATCGCAAAACAACGAAGTAATTTGGCTGACAGAGACATTGTAGAGCTCCTCTGTCTACGACAATGAAATATTTGAGACAATAGGTATGAAGTAAATCGCTAAGATAAAAATAATTCGAGTTTAGTCACCGCCAGCCGTCATAGCGGCAATGCCGTATTGCGAGGCGATGTATGTCTTGAGATGTGAAAACCGATTGTAGCTCAAATAATGCGTGATCTAGAGACGGAAGGTGAACACATTTGGGTAAAAATTACTACAAATTTCACTGCGCTCATATGTATTTGCATAACAAACCTGAAGAAGTCATATTAGATCACAAAAGGAAATGGATCACTGGAAAGCAAATGCTATCTATCCAGTCTGGTTTGATAAAAATAAATGTAAGGAATCTCTTCGTAGGAAGTACAAAGCTACTAATAACAAATCTGATCATTTATTTTTCTCCGCGAAGAGATCCAATCTCAAAAAAGAAAAACTATTAGTCTGATATTGAAGATGGGGTCAAAGACGACCCCAAAAACTTTTGGCAATATATTAGATCGCAAAAAGCGGGCAGGGGCACTTCTATTGGACTCATGAATATCGATGAAACCCAATGTTCCCAACAAGTTTCTGAGAGATTCGTGGACTATTTCATCATCAATCGGTACATAACCAGATGTGCCCAGCTAGAAGTGCCCAGAAACACAGGTTCACTTTCTCTCGAAAAAATTAAGCCCGAGGAAGCCAAAGTACGCATTCGGGAACAGGAGCCCAACAAGGCCACGGGGCCAGATGGAATCCCACCTCATATTAACAATTCTTCAATCCGATATGTTTTATCTTCAACCTCAGTATTTCCACTTCCACATTTCCTCGATCCTGCAAACTTACTCAGGTAAGCCCGATTTTGTAAAACAGAAGTCCACAACGGTAACAATAACGGTACTGTCAATATTTCCAAAATTATATGAAACAATAATTTTTGAAAAGGTGAACAAACAAACTAAACCGTATCTCTGGGGAAATCAACATGGATTTTAAACAAAGAAATACACCGTCGCTAATCTTCTCGAACTCTCACAGAGAGTGGCAAGAGGAGTAGAGTAAACGCAACATCAAACCAATCTGATCTACACGGACTTCGCCAAGACGTTGAGATGACTCTTCCTTTCACCCTTTGAATTTAATTTTTTTGTAATACCTAAGTGACCTTAGGCCACTGGCATTAAAATATCCCTAGAACTCTTTCTCCCTTCGGTAGCTACGAAGGCTACTCATGGTTCTCAAGTAATATACATACATTTATATAAAGACAAATGTACTTAGTTAATTAATACGCCGGTTACGACCTTCAACGTAACTCCCTCGTATTTAGTTGTAATTAAATCCCACCAAACGTTGTGTGATTTTTTGCTTTATGGTATCGGGTTTTTAATTACTTTGTTTGGTAACCCCTAGTTCTCTTTAGGACAGGGATGAAGTCAGAGTTGTTAATTTCAAAGTTAACGAATCGAAATTGGATCAAAATACCTAAAACCCCCGCTTTCTCCATACTGTCTACCTTCCCTAATCTGATCTCCTTAGAAGTTCATCTAAGCCTCCCTCCCGACATGTCATAAACCCTTAATACACAAAACGAAAGTCAAACATAATTTGTTAGTACATTACAATCATAATTTGTCCTCCGGGACCTCTGGATCGCCGACCTCTCCTACTAAATGGGATAACATGGGACTAATTTCAAGCGTGTTAGTACGATTCGGTTATTGCATATATGACGAACTCGGAATATTACTTTGCTAGCAAAATCTGGCTCCTGCCTCCTTCAAGACGTGAAAATGATCCGTATCGATCTGGGTTTGGCATGATCACTCGACCCAATCTCCTAGTTGGTGCCTAAGTCACCGTGTCCTAGTTGACCATTCCTGTGGTCGTCACATACTACGTCCAAATCTCAACAGGGTCTCACGCTCCCAGATTCCAACTCCTCCGAGAATTACGTCTACTTAGTCCGAACCGGTTTCGTTCTATATGCAAAAATATACTTGCGGTCTTTGTGGAGAGCAGTTTCCTAGGCTGCTTCCCATCCTCTGAGAGGGCGTGTATGCAGCCGTAGTGTATCATCCCGATAGTTACCAGACCACATACATCCCCCCTGCAGACAGTACATATCAAGAAATATATATAGATTTACTTTGTTTTGTTTGTATAATCTGCAATGTACTATTTATACAGTACATTCCAGACCAAGCATCGCCGAGAAGGAGTTGTGAATTCCAACCAGTTCGCTTGATACATAAATACTAATATAAATGCTAATAATTACGATACACATAATATATTACGGTTTTGTTTGTTTGATGATTTTATTTATAGAGATCACCAACTCAGATATGACCTTTAGCCATGTCCCCAGTCTCCCCCTGCTCCTGGCTGCCACCCTGCTTATTCAAATTTTCCCACAGGCACCACCTGATCTTGGGATCCTCCCGTTAAGTGAATTTAGCTATGTTCGTAGACTTCCAATCGCAACTCAAAATTTACTTCGATTATCCCTCAGGCACTGTCTGATTTTGGGATACTCCCGTTAAATGAATTTAGCTATGTTCGTAGACCCTCGATTGCTACTCAAAATTACTTCAATTATTCTCAGACACTAGCTGATTTTTGGCTCCACCCGTTAAATGAATTTAACTATGTTCGTAGACTTCCAACCGCAACTCAAAATTTACTTCGATTATCCCTCAGGCACTGTCTGATTTTGGGATACTCCCGTTAAATGAATTTAGCTATGTTCGTAGACTTCGAAGCAAGACTTTAGTACCTAAGTAGCCATTCATCCAACCGCCGTATCTTTTTTTTCGACCAACTCCGAATTCCAGACTCAGCTGTTTCTAATGTCTCAGTTAACCTTCAAGGCCGTCTGTCCCTTCAGACCCTAATAAATCAACCTGTTTTTCAGCACAACTCGAGTCAATGCCCTATCCATTTTAAAGCCGGTTTGAAATGAATATTTTTTTCTTTCTCCTTTGTATTATCGTGTTACAAAAGTCGGTCCGGTCGACCCACTTATTTGAATTGTCCCCACGATAAATAGGTACTTTACCTACAATGAACTATAATGACAAATTCCGGTTACGACCCTAGTCCATAGAATAATTGGTAATTGTTTTGTCATGGAATAAATGATATTTATTTTATCAGCTTATGCATTCATTCGTACATACACATACATATGTTATTTGATAATACGTACATAATTACGGTCCCAACTGGCGTCTTCAAAATAACTGCCCGATTAGCAGCCTCCATCTTTGTCCTGCAAATATATTATATTCGTGCAATTTACTTACCTGAGCCCCTCTCCTCTAATCCACCGGGATAGCGACGGCAAACGACCTGTCATTATGCATTCATCCACCTATCAATAGTTCCCCTATCCGATTGTAAAATGCCTGAGTCTAAACGCGCACCCTGATTAGCCCCTGAATTTATTTCTTTAATCTCAGCTATTTTTGGGTTCTTACTATTTTATTATAACGAGGTATGGTTATTATTTATCGCACGTAAATCGAGTAAGCGATTTATTTTTTCCCTCTTCATACCAGTGTTAAAAGTATCATTATTATTATTATCATTTTTCAGTTTAAACTCCTCAAGTCGTCATAACACTGAGCTTAACTAATTCCTTGAAGTTCGAAATCCTCTGGGTCTGATATTATTTTATCTTTAATTATTTTTATTATCATTTTCTAGTTTAAACTCCTAAAGTCGTCATAACACTGAGTTTAACTAATTCTTTGAAGTTCGAAATCCTCTGGGTCTGATATTATTTTATCTTTAATTATTTTTATTATCATTTTCTAGTTTAAACTCCTTACAACGAAGGATCGCGTTAATCTCGGATTATAACCGTTTCCCTCCTTTCATCACTTCGTATTAACAACTCGGTTTACATCGCGGCACCGTAGTGTCGTTAACTAATCTTTTTTTTTCACTGAATTTAAGCTAATTAAATTTTTCAACCTTAATTTATTATCACGCCAAAATACTGTGTTTAACTAATTCTTTGAAGTTCTAAAATACTCTAAGGTCCGATATTAATTATTTTTCCAAACACTGAATCTAACTGTATGTCTTTGACTATGGAATTTTCCTAAGTCCACAAATAAATACCAATCAGCGCGACGTGTTTGAACGGTCCCCGGCGAGTTCCAGCTCTCTCAAAAATTCACGAAAAGACTTTTCGTTTTTTCTAAATTCAGCCCTTTTATAGTCCCGTTTCCTCATTAATCACGTCAAATACATGCTATTCTAACCTTTATCGACTCGTATGTTCTTTTCTATTTAGTCCATAGTCGCATCATGCTAATTAGGCCATTCTGATCATTTCAAGAAAGTTAACACCCTAGCATTCGTCTCATGTGACAGAAAGATCAGACGCGGACCGGGAAGCGGTCCCGTATTCCCATACGGCGTTTTCTATATTACGCTCTAGTGCGAGCTGTCCTTTTGTAGTGTGAATTCCGGGCCATTTAATTTCAAATGCTATCGTGTCCGCACAATTTATTTAACGGCCGTCGTTTATGATGTGATACGCTTTGTTTTTAACGCTTTCACGAGCTTAGCTTTGATCTTCCTCACTTTGCCTTCGACAATTTAAACGGTGTACACGTCCGTTTCCCCCTCTTTCTTCCAAACCAATTACTTCCGACAATTCAAACGGTGTATGTTAAACATCCCGCGTACGATCGTCCCCTACTTCTAACATTTTGTTCTCTTCCCTTACAAACGGTCTAATATAGCTATTCCATTTTTTTTTCCCACCGATTATTTCTATTTAAGGCTTCCATCGATACTTGTTTTAGTTGAGACGTCCCAGTTTACATCTCCTCGTTCATATTTTTATTCCACGTTCTAGTCCGCATCGGTTTGATACCCTGCCTATTCCTTCGACCAACTTTATCCCAAGAATTATTACTGGATTCTTACAACCCCTCTCTGTAATTTTGGGTGTAACTTCGGGTGGTACCTCCAAACGCCCATCTCCTGTCTTTTTCTCCTACTTCATCTCGCATCGATCAGAGGCCTTAATCACCTGTCACAACAAACCCGAACGTACTCTCTCATAATTTCCCCACTAATTGTTTATACATTAATTTTAATGTATTTTCGTCTCCATAAGACGCGGGTTAATTTTATCACCTCGTTGGATCGTTATTAGCGTCCTAATGGCCCAAAACCATGTCCGTATTTTTTTTCAAAATCAGCGCTTTCGAGTGTCTGACATCGCCAACCTTTTTTCCCTTGGTATCCCTCTCGCAACTAACTTCGCGCCATCATTCTCCTGTAACCTCAACGCTGTTTCTTTGCGGCTCCACGTCATGCTTACGATAGGAGTTCAATGTTTGCTTTTTTTTTTCACTTTTCTTACGTAATTTGCCTGTTTTTCCCTTATTTCTGTTGTTTTCTTTTAATTGACGCGTGTAACTGCCCTCTCCCCCAATGATTTCCACTTCCGGTATGTCTTAACGTAGGATTCTACCAATTTCTCTCAGTCCCCAGTTCGTTTCGCGTTATGTCTCTTACCTTTCTTGCAACACGTCCCCCTCGTTCGTCGATGGTTTACGATCCCGTTCCGCCACACCCTTGCATTCCAAACCCATGACGTCATCGCACTACCCTCTACCAAGGTTCCCGTTTTTTTCCTGTAATAAATCGAGGTAGCCCCTCCCGGTTCAAAGTCCATTCCTTTGTCTGCTTCGGTAAACCACTCCCACTTGCCGCCTCGCATCTCTTGGACCCTCTTGATTGGTGGAAGGTTTAATCGAGGCCTACGATTGGTCCACCTCTCTACCTCACAGAGACATCTGCCTTCGACCCTGTAAAGCTTTTTCCACCCATACATTTGATTGTAATTACTTATTTCTTGATTCTGACGCTAGAGGCCTCCGTCTGTATTATCTCGGTAAAAGTGCATCATATCACACCCTCCTCTTGTCGCAGTTTGCCGTGTATACCACTTTTCTTTCGCTTTCCTCTCACTATTTTTTTTTTTCCTCCTCTCTCTTAAATTTTTTTCTATTATTTTTTTTTTTTTCCTCTTTTTTTTTTCGTGGTAGACACTGAAACTGGGACAACATCTAGAGAAAGCTAAACTCCCCCTCCTCATCCTCTTTCCTGTCCTCATCTACGCCCTCTCACCTCTCTTCCCCTGTTCCCCCTCCTCATCCCCTTTTCCTGTCCTCACCTACGCCCTCTTCCCCTGTTCCCCCTCCTCATTCCTCTGGACTGATCGCAATCTCTGAATTTGAACCTTATTGTCTTTTTTTTTTTTTCTTTTCGCGTTGATTCTAACGTTATTTTCATTTGTTGGCCAATGCAACCTTTTTCATGCCCTCATGAACGCAAGGAGACACCCTCCTCCCATTGCAAATCAAAAAAATTTTTTTTTTTTTTCTGAGAACACGCCCCTCGACTCGCGTGTTGTGGTGATCTCCAACCTGGTTGAACCGAGATCTCCCTTACAAATGGTTCAAATCAAAAGATTGATATTCAATCTCGCGGTTCCTATCTGACCATTTGGATGACGGGTGGCGTTGGTGTACAACCTATTGATGGTATATAAGTGTATCCCCACACACATTTACTTTGAATTTAAATTTGTCATGAATGTTTAGTTCGTACAAACCGCGCCCTCCCGTCACACAATCGGTGTACATGGTTGAGTCTAGCTTTGTTGTTTTTTTTTTTTTCATTTTCTTAACCTAATCGTTCATTCACTCAATCATGCCCCGCCCTCTTTTTGTTAAATTCTCCTAAATCCTAGTTGCAGCAGCTTTTCTTAACCCTACGTTTGCAATCCATAACTAAAAAAAGACTTTCTAAACACTGCATTGGTAACACATTTTTTTTCCTAAACCTAGTCGGATAACCATCCACCTCTAAATTTTACTTGAGCATCTCCTCCCCCCTGGATCTGCCTATATTGTAACATTTTTTTTTTCTAATTCCTATAATCTCTATTCCTAATGAAACGCATTAACTTCTTAACAGTACCCCTACAAACTCCCTACATCTAGATAACGCTAAAACTCTCTTAACTAAAGATTTATTTATCTCTTTATTTTTTTTTCTCCCGACGTTAAAATCTTTTTTCTTACTGAACTTAATTTGTCGCATCCTTACCTAGCATGCTTGGGGCCTCAACAGAAAATTTTCAAAAGATTTTTTTTTTTTCTTGAACGATGGGTGTTCCCCCTTTTTCCCATTTATTCTTGCATCTCGGTGATTGTCACCCCCGGGCTACGCGTCTCTCTTTCCATGTAGTACCTTGCCAGATGGATTGCATTGTAATCTCCTCTTATCTCTCGGGTTATCGGGTCCGCCAATGTGTATGTGTTACTATACCTCACCGCGGCTATCACATACGGCCCCTCATATAACAATGCGAACTTCTTTATTTGCCTCTTCAGTAGACTTGATTGCGTAACCTTCTTGAGTTTTACCAAGGTGCCTATCTCGTAAGTCACTAATCGTTTGTTTAGATTATAATAATGTTGCCGTCTCTCCGCATTTTTCACTAAATTCTTCCGGACTGCTTCTCGTACCTCCTCCTTTGTTCGCGCCGGCCGATTGCATCCCTTCGTATATTTGTCTAAACTATATTTTGGAACCTTCCCAAAGGCCACCTCGTTCGGAGAAAAACCCGTAGAGCAATGTACAGTATTGTTATATGTCTGTACAATATCATTTATAAAATGCCCCCACGTCGTGTGACTCTCGTGGCAGTATATACGAAAAATGCGACCTAGCTCTTTGTTCACCCGCTCTGTGATGTTGGGCCCCGGGTTGCGCACTGAAGTATGTAATATCCGGATTCCCATGTTCTCTAAAGTCCGATTCCATTGTCTTGAGCAAAATACTGACCCGTTACCAGTTAAAATGGCGGCGATCTTTATTTCCTTATGGAATTTCTCTACACAGTTTAAAACGGTTCTAGTGGTAGTTTTTCTTAAACGGTATAATCTAATTAGCCTACTGAACGTATCTTGTATTACCAATATGAACCGTACCCCTCCTTGACTTCTCGGTAGTGGCCCATATAAGTCCGCCATGATTAATTCCCCCACCTCTCGAGTAATGATAGACCTGCCCGGCCCTACAGTTGGTCGAATTTCGCGCTTCGCCATTTGACATAGGTGACAAACCCGCACATTTTGTTTTATTTGTTTGTGCATACCGGGCCAAAAGTACCTGTCTTTGATCGCCGATCCCGTTTTAAATACACCTCCGTGTCCAATTTCCAAATGCACCATTCTAATTAATTCTTCGGTTAATCCTTGAGGTATGGCTAGAAGTGTTCTATCTCCTCTCGCCGCATAATACAGAGTCCGTCCTATTTTCTTATAATTTTTCAGGTATCTACTGACACTCCGTGTTGGCGGCCCGAATTGTTTTCCTTTTATGAGTCCCAACACCTCACCCAAAAAATCATCTTTATGTTGTAATTCTGCAATATTCTCGAGATGGCGTCGTATCTGTCGCTTTCCCTTCACCGCGAAGCTCGCTACCTCCGGATAAACAGCCTTTTCTTCTTGTACGTTCACTGCTTCATGCGAATACCGAGACAAAATATCAGGTCCGATATTTTCTTTCCCCCTCACGTACTCTACTTTGTAGTCAAATTGATTTAAATAAAGGATCCACCTCGTTATCCTGCCGCTGTACATTTTCCAGTTTTTTAAAAAGGTCAGCGCTTGATGGTCGGTCCGAATTATTAGCCGCACCCCCCGTAGGTATGTTTCGAATTTATGTAGTGCATAGATTATTGCCCACAGCTCCTGCTCTGAAGTAGTCCATTTTAACTCGGGGCCTCGTAACGCTCGACTTATAAAACCGATGACGTGATGATTTCCATCGGGGTCCAATTGATAGAGTTCCCCTCCAATTGCGAACCCAGAGCTATCCGTCTGTAAATAATACGTGCTGCTCGGGTCGTGATGGTGCAAAATTACTGAAGCTAGAAAAGACGCCTTCACGTTTTCAAACGCCCTTTGTTCTATATCCGTCCACCTCCAAGTTCAATTTTTCTGTAGTAGGTCGCACAAAACGCTTGTAGTTTCTCCGTATCTACTTGCAAACCTCCGGTAGTAATTACAGAGACCCAAAAATGCTCTAACCTGTTTCACTTTCTTTGGCGCGGGAAAATTTTTTATGGCAGCTATCTTTCCAGGGTCCATTTGAATTCCGTATGGCGAAATAATATGTCCTAACATGTGCACTTCAGTAAATAAAAATTGACACTTTTCCAACTTACACGTCATATTAGCCGCTTCTAGACGCTCCAACACCGCACCCACGTGTTCGAAATGCGCGTCTCGGTCCCCGCATGTATATATTACTAAATCGTCTAGGTAATTTGCGCAAAAGTCCCGCATTTGATGGCCTAATATTTTATCCATAGCTCTCGAAAAGCTCCCTACCGATGTCTTCAGACCTTGTGGTAGTACCTTATATACGAATGACTTCCCGTTGTACACAAACCCGGTGTATTTTCGGCTATCTTGACTTAACGGTATTTGAAAGTACGCTGAATTAAGATCCAATGTTGTTATGTATTTCACACCGTGAAATCGTTGTAATATTTCGGAGGTTAGTGGCGGTTTCTCTACCTCTCCCACCATTCGACTGTTCAATTCTCTGGCATCCAAGAGAATCCGGACGGCTCCATCCTTTTTCATCGTGAACGTCAAAGGACTTGCAAATTGCGTTGCTTCACGGCTAATGATCCCTAGCTTCTCTAATTCGGCTATTTTTTTGTCGACTTTGTCCCTATATGCGAAAGGCACAGGGTACGATCGTTTTACAAACGGTGATTCATCTATCATTTTTATATCATGTGTGTATAAAGTCGTTAGCCCCGGCCGATCGATAAACACTTTTTTATGTTTGTTTAATACTTGTGCCAAACCCTCTTTCCCTTGCGTGTCTAAACTAAGCTCGGCTACAAATGTAGTTATTTTTTCTTCAAGACTTGAAAGGTTATTCTGGCCCAAATCACTTTCGATCGTGTTAACATTTTTTGTTGCGCGATTTAACAGTTTTCCGCCGGTCTCTTCGCTCGACTTTACCCGCGTTACTGTAGAGTTCGACAGCGCTATTGTTCTTTCAATCCCTCCAGATGTGACTTTAAAATGTCTATTCTCCCCACACTTAAACTCCGCCGCATATTCGTCTAGCCAATTTATTCCTAGGATGACTGTTCTAATTAATTTCGGTATGATTAGACACGGCGTGTTTATTCGAAGATCCCCAAATTGTAAGGGTACCAATACTAACCTAGAAATCCGTTGACTCTTGTGACCCACAGCACCTTTTATTTGAATCGCTGCTACCGGCATAACTGGGTATTGTTCTGTATCTGACAAGTGGTGGTCGTAAAACTCCTGCGATACACATGTAACCTGGCTGCCCGTGTCTATCAAGCATCGCACCTCCGTGTCCCCTACATACGCCCTGGCTTCCGGTAACTGTGGCAAAGTGCTACCCCTTTCCGTTTCATCGTAAGCCTCGTCTTCGAAAATGTTATGAAAATTCTTTACGTCGCTGTCTCCCTCCCACGCCTCAAATTCCGACTTGCCCCATTCTATGCTAGTTTGCTGCAATAAATCTACGCACGCCCCTACATACGTATTGGAATTAATTCTTAAACCCTCATTCTTACATCTCCTCTCACTCCCTTCTGCCTGTATTGGTGTAGTTATTCCTTGTTGATTTTTTCCAAGTCCTTTAGTGATGTCCCATCCTGAATTCAGCATTATTTTTAGCGCAATATTGTGTTTCTGCATGGTTGTCCCTCCTCCGTCTGGTTGAGCCGAATTCCTCAGGACCTTGGAGACGACTCGCTGTAGTTTCCCGGACGCTTCACAATGCAAACCTCCTTCCCGCTAGCTTCCGGAATCGGCTCCTTCCTCGTAGGCGACGACGTATCTGTGCACTTGCTGCAACCGGCGCCCTCACTAACGCTTTCAATAGCATGAATACGCCGCTTCATTGCATTATAGCGCTCTCGGTATTTATCGACCTTTTTGTTCTCGTCGTATTCTCTTTTACGCGGCTGACGTTCTTCAGGATCACACACCATGTTATCTAATCGTCGTAGTAACTCGGCCGCCGCAATTTCGTCACCCATTTCACCCGAAAACCATAGAGATTGCGTCTCCTTTGGAAAATGCCGCATTATCTCATTCACTATCCCCTCGGACGTATCCGTGATCTTAAGCGCCTTCGCGAGCTCCCAATACGTAGCAAAATGCGCGAGCATTGACGTTCCCTTTTTTGCGTCATAGCTCCCTTCTGCAAGGCGTCGTCGCACGGCGTTTTTCTTGATGTCTCCCCAATAATTCGCGAGAAAATCCAGCTCGAATTCCTCAAATGTCTGCCATCGCTTAGAATATAATTTGAGCCAACTTTTAGCTTCCCCTTTGAAATTTTCTTTTACGACATTCAACGCATCCGTACGTTTGACCTTTCTTATGTAATCTTTCAACTCCTCTAGGAAGGCAATCGGGTTTTGAGTTCCCCCCGAAAATGACGGTCTCTCCTGCTGCGGTAGCATTTCCACTACCTGTAGAACGTTCTTCGGCGCACTATCCTCTGCCGCTACCGCTACCGTTGCCGACCTCCCCAACTGTTCCTCTAGTTCTTGCACCTTACTAACGAGCGGTCCCAATGCTGCCTGGATTATTGTTGTCACATCTTCGATGTTCACCGTCGAAGCCCCAGCTGCAGTATTTTCTCCGATCGCTGACACCAAAGCTTCGGCTGTTCCCCTTCGTTTTCCGGCCATTTTAGAATTTTTGAGTTGCCGGTTTATGTAGATATACACTTCTGCCTTATTATACGACAACCTAATTTTCCTTATTATAATTTTACTTAGTTATTTTATGTATGTTGCCTTTCTAACACTATATATTTTTTCTCTTATTTATTTATTTATATATATTTTTTCCAAGTAGTCTGAAAATTACTTTCTATTAACCCTACGTTTCATGCCTAATTTTACCTCATCCGAGTGGGTTTTTTTTCGTTTGTTAAGATTTATTTAATTTTTTTTTTTTTTGAATTTTCTCCCTTTTCTCATTTTCTTCTACTGTCTCTTTCTCCCTCTCTTCACCCTCTTCCGGATGGTCTCTCTTCCTTGTTTTTGATAGTTCCTCCATTCTTCCGCGCTCCGCAACGTCGCCTGTCCGCATATTGTGATTTTTAAAGCGCCCCGAACGCCTTGACCTTTTAAAAATCTCTCTTAACTTTTCGGGATCGGGCACGTCTCCCCGAACCGTTTCACCTTCCATAACCTCACTTCCCGTAATGAATTCTTGGTCCATTTTTTTTTTCCAAGTGGCTACTGAACAATATCAAAATTTCGTATATAGGACATATATATGTATGTATATATACATACATACACATATCCATACACATATATAATTATTTTCACACAGTTATATATATGGGAACCTCTTCCCCGATAAACACGTTATATTTTTATGTAACGATACCTAATCAATCCGAATTTCGACCGTATTCCCAAATAGTCCGTCTCCGTAATTAGGTATTTTAAATTCCGAATGAATGTATCTAATCTTCTTTGATACGACTCGCAATGACTGTTGTTGCCGCGGTGCTAACGAATATCCCGTGATTTACCGTTTGTACACTAACAATTCCTTGTCTACGTTTTAACGTCTTTCTTTTAATAGGCGTATCCCTATCACGATATTTACGCGATTTCTATTTTGAATTTGCAATATTTTATTTTTTCAGTGTTCGCAAGAAGTTCTAACATTCTTTCCTTGTGTATTGCGAAACCCTATTTTTTTCTTAAGCAGGTACGCACGCTTATGGTTGTTACGCTTGGGCCCTAAACTTAATTTATGGTTTGTTTATACTTTTCGCAGCCCGGCCGCTTTTGTCTAGACTTGTACCGCTGTCAGTGATTTATTTTCTGTTTCGTAATATTTAGAACTCTTTCTTTTCGTTATTTTTTTTTTTTCATTAACAACTCTTTCCCCACTCTAGGTATGCCTATCCATTCTCCTGGTCATGTTGGCCGCAGTTGAGATGACTCTTCCTTTCACCCTTTGAATTTAATTTTTTTGTAATACCTAAGTGACCTTAGGCCACTGGCATTAAAATATCCCTAGAACTCTTTCTCCCTTCGGTAGCTACGAAGGCTACTCATGGTTCTCAAGTAATATACATACATTTATATAAAGACAAATGTACTTAGTTAATTAATACGCCGGTTACGACCTTCAACGTAACTCCCTCGTATTTAGTTGTAATTAAATCCCACCAAACGTTGTGTGATTTTTTGCTTTATGGTATCGGGTTTTTAATTACTTTGTTTGGTAACCCCTAGTTCTCTTTAGGACAGGGATGAAGTCAGAGTTGTTAATTTCAAAGTTAACGAATCGAAATTGGATCAAAATACCTAAAACCCCCGCTTTCTCCATACTGTCTACCTTCCCTAATCTGATCTCCTTAGAAGTTCATCTAAGCCTCCCTCCCGACATGTCATAAACCCTTAATACACAAAACGAAAGTCAAACATAATTTGTTAGTACATTACAATCATAATTTGTCCTCCGGGACCTCTGGATCGCCGACCTCTCCTACTAAATGGGATAACATGGGACTAATTTCAAGCGTGTTAGTACGATTCGGTTATTGCATATATGACGAACTCGGAATATTACTTTGCTAGCAAAATCTGGCTCCTGCCTCCTTCAAGACGTGAAAATGATCCGTATCGATCTGGGTTTGGCATGATCTGTAACGGACGTAGTTGACCATATTATTTAATTTCATAAAAATTGTTTACTTTTATAAAATGTCCCTACTCCACGCCACTGGCAAAATCACCACTCCCCGCCACTGGTCATTTTGTCCAATTTTCGGCCCAAGCGGCTTGAAAACTTTGACTCCGAATGGCTTCGATACCACATCGCCGGCTTACCTGCCGCGTGGATCAATGTCCAGCATTTTTTCTATGTAAATTTTACATAGAAAAATCAATTTTTAAACATTGCAAATATGTATATTTTACTTGTTCATCCCCTCGGCGGTAGTCAAATAAACACTATTTTCGATATACTACCGCTGAGGAGATATTAAAAAAGCTGTTTTTCACCCATATGTAAACCCATTTTTGAACAATATTTTTTACCCTTTTTGCGTGTACAAAAATCCAGGAACCTCGTAGCATAGTGAATCTTATCTCTTTCTGAGCGCTATGTTACGGGGGACCTCGGAAAAATACTAACTTAACATGTTTTACAAATTTGATCGCTTGAGATCATTTTTACACATTTATTTTACAAACATTTCTTATTTTTTGTCGTATCTTGACAAACAAAAAATCTAGTTGTCAAGATACACATTCCTATAACTACTATGCATTTAAACTATGTAATTATCATTCATGTAAGCGCTCAAAATCTTTTCTAACTCTCAAATTTAAGCGACTGCCTTCAAGTGTGCTACCGGCAAAATGAATATGCGACATTTTTCCGGGGCATATAAACACATATCTGGCGCGGGTACAATCCCCCACCACTTTTGGACTCAAAACCCAATGTCGGGTGCGAGTCAGGCTAATTAAATATAAGCAGCCACAAAATTGAAAATAAATTAGTTCATCTTTACCACCAAAACCAAGCGTTTTATTTATCAACAAGTGACTCCTGCTCAACATCTGCCTCACCTCGCCAAGTCTGCTGCTCCAAGATCTTCTGGTGTTACCTCTTCGAGACCAGCCGGCCCTCCTTTGGAAAACCGCCAACACCAGAAGCGAGCAGAGACGAAAGCACACCCAGTGCCCACCATTCACCAAGCCTGGGTGCGGGAGGCAGATTTCATCACCAATATCAACTACAATCATCATCATCGGCCGTAAAGGAGCATCTCATCGGTTGAAGACACGGTTTGGACCCGGCGCCTAAATCTACAGTCTTGTGCGGACTCCCGTCCAGTACAAGTGGTCCTTCGAGCCGGATTCTCACACGCCTTCAACCAGGATGTCTCCAACTTTACGGTCGAGCCGGATCCAAGACGATGGATCCTCAACACCATCTGCAGATGCCCTGGACGCTGGGTCTCAGGCCACGGCTGCGGTTCACGTCACGCCTGACGTAACCCCCATGCCCACGCCCAGCACTACTCCTGACATGGCACCACCTGCAGATCATGACTCACCGCCCTCCATATCTCAAGAGGATGCGATGGAGTCATTGCGACAACAGCTTCGCAGTCAAACCGAGCACATTGAGAGACTCAAAGCAGCTCTTCAATCAGCTCCAACAGCAGCAGCCCCTGCCCCTCCTGGACCTTCGAAGCTCCCGGAGAGGTCACCACCAGCATGGACGCAGCCCGGCCAATCAAGCCCGGTGCCTCTGGTGGACCAGAGGTACGAGGAACCAGCAGCAGCAGCGCCTGCCCGATCTGGACCCGTACTCCTGGAAGGGTATCCTGCCCATGGAGGACCCTGGCGCTTCCAAGGGTACAGCCCTGGATGGGTGCAGCCCGGCCAACCGAGCCCGGTGCCTCTGGTGGACCAGAGGTACACAGCAGCGGCGCAGCCAAGGCCAGCCGGTCCCCCGCCCTCGTCACCCTGGCCCAATGCAGGGTGGCCAAACATGATGCAGCCTGGACCCTCTGGCCCCGTACCGCCCGCCCCTCTGATAGAACAGAGGCAAGCCGTACCTGAAGTGCCAGCCGGACCTGTACCTCTGGTGGACCAGAGGTACGCATCACGAGCGCAGCAAGAGCCAGCAGGCCCTGCGCAACCAGCACCCTGGACCATTCAGGGATGCCCAGTACTGGTGCAGCCTGGACCTCATGGCCCTGTGCTGCCCGTACCTCTGCCCCACCCGGGGTACCCAGCGCCGACGCCAGGATCACCTGCCGGACTGCTGGAGCAGTGGGACGTGCCATGGACACAGCCTGGACCACCTGGACCCTCTGGACCATCTGGACCATCTGGACATGTGCCGCCCGTACCACTGCGCGAACAGGAGTATGGCGTGCCGGCACGGCCAGATGGCCCGCCCACAGCCAGTACCAGCTCCATGCCGAGATTCCCGCCCCAACCTACGGCGGATGAAACGGCCCAACATACCAGAGCCTGGGTTCAGCATGATGGCAGTCCCATGGCTCAGCTGGCCTCCGCCCTGACAGAAGCCATCAGAGCTTCAAGGGCTCAGGACAGCCCCCGTCCCACAATCGAGGACGATCCACGAATGGCGGCCCTTATTGCCAGACAATCTATGGCCAAGGACCTGCCTCCATTCTCTGGAGATCCACTGGAGTGGCCCACCTGGAGGGCACAGTTTAACCAGTCTACCTCCACATGTCGGATGACCTCCAGTGAAAACTTGATCCGCCTACAGCGGGCCCTCAAGGGGAAAGCCAGAGAAGCCGTCGGCCCCCTTCTGATGGACCCTGCTCAGGTTCCGGAGATCCTGGCAGTCCTGGAGCAGAGATTTGGAGGGACTACCTCACTCGCTGCTCTGATGCTGGACAAAGTGAAGAAGCTGCCCCACCTCACAATTGAGGCCTCTCTGGAGGACATCGCAGACTTCTCTGGCACAGTCCAGAACCTGGTGGCATCACTCCGCTCCCTCAACAATGATGGCTACCTGACGAATCCAGCGCTGCTCAGTGACATCGCGGGGAAGATGCCGCCCACCTTGCGGTTGGCGTGGCTGATGGAAGTGCGGCACTACGAGGCCTCCGCTACCATCTGCCAGTTTGCCGCCTTCCTGAAAACCGTCGCGAACGCCATCCCAAAGTCCGGTTTGGTTGACCCCGCGAGGTCCCGCCCACGCCGTGAACATTCGTTCTCAATAACGGAACAGTTTTCGCGAAAAAACAGTGCTCAAAATCGTGAAACATGTGACGAAAACCGTTTAGAGAACACGTCTGCCGCGTCAGAACAGTTTTGGCGAAAAAACAGTGCGCGCCAACGTGATACCTGTGACATAAATACGTCTGCCGCGTCAGAAAAGTTTTCGCGAAAAAACAATTCGAACAAAAGTGACACTTGTGACAACAGTTTAAACACGTCTGCCGCGTCAGAACGGTTTTTATCGCGGGAAAACAATGTTTACAACAACAATTCTAGTGAAAAACAACATTTCGCGCAAAATAATCGAAAGCCCCAAAATTTGTCTGGTAATAATCGAATGCCCCAAATTTTGTCTGGTAATAATCGAGAAAATAATCGAAGCGGGGAAAAAGTGCAAAACAGTTACAGTGAAGTTCGCGAGTTCGACAACCGCGCCGGGTGTGTCGAGTGTGGTGAAAATGGCCACCAACTTAGCGAATGTCGCACTTTCGCCGCGAAAGACTTAAAATATCGTTTTGAAACAGTGAACGACGCCGGTTTGTGCCGATTGTGCCTCAATGGCAAACATTATACAAAACAGTGCAAAGTTAGTGAATGGTGCGGCGTGGGGGAGTGCAGATCCCCCCACCACCGACTTCTTCACAACCCGAACTATCGTGAAAATAACAATACAGTGGCAGACGTTCACAATATGTGACGCCACACCGAAAGTGCCGTGTTAAAAGTGGTGGGGGTCATATTGTCGGGCCCCAAGCGGCAGATCAAAACCTTTGCGCTTCTGGACGAAGGCTCCACTGTCACCCTTATTGACGCCACCACAGCACAGAAAATCGGCACAACCGGACCTACCCGTGAGCTACGACTACACGGAGCAAAAAACATGTGCTCAACAGACATAACGTCCCGCCGCGTGCCAATCACTCTACGCGGCGCCGGAATTGCTGATGAGTTTATCATCAGAGCAAATACCATCAAGCAGCTCAGCCTTCCTGTACAGAGGTACCACGGTCGCTACATCACCCCCACACTTCTCATCGGGCAAGACAATGCTCACCTTATTGTCTCGAGGGAAGTGCGCGACGTTCGTGATTCTACGCGAATATTATCACGAACGGCGTTGGGGTGGACCACCCATGGCGGAGGGACCTCTGAACATGTGGATGAAGCTACCACATTGGCCATACGAGCCACACTGTCACCCAGGCGCACTGCCGGGAGGCATTCTACCATGCCACATGGACCATCTGGCCCCGTACCGCGAGCACCTCTGATACAGGCGGCCGTACGAGGAGGACCAGCTGGACCTGTGCCAGCATTTTCGCAGAGAAGGCCAGTCGGCCCCGCGAAAGGGTCTCCCAGGCACATTGCCGAGAGACCTCATACAGTGCACCATGGACCATCTGGCCCCGTACCGCGAGCACCTCTGATACAGGCGGCCGTACGAGGAGTACCAGCTGGACCTGTGCCAGCATTTTCGCAGAGAAGGCCAGTCGGCCCCGCGAAAGGGTCTCCCAGGCACGTTGCCGAGAGACTTCAAACAGTGCAACATGGACCATCTGGACCCGTACCGCGAGCACCTCTGATACAGGCGGCCGTACGAGGAGTACCAGCTGGATCTGTGCCAGCACCTTTGCAGAGAAGACCACCCAGGCACCATGCCCGGTGGCATTCAACCATGCCCCATGGACCATCTGGCCCCGTACCGCGAGCACCTCTGATACAGGCGGCCGTACGAGGAGTACCAGCTGGATCTGTGCCAGCATCTTCGCCGAGAAGGCCAGTCGGCCCCGCAAAACGGCCACCCAGGCACCATGCCCGGTGGCATTCTACCACGCCCCATGGACCATCTGGCCCCGTACCGCGAGCACCTCTTATACAGGCGGCCGTACGAGGAGTACCAGCTGGATCTGTGCCTGCAAATGGTACGAGAAAATCAGTCGGCCCCGCGAAAGGGTCTCCCGGGCACATTGAAGTAAGGCGCCAAAACGTTGGCCTTTCTTCAACTGTGGCAGAGACACTGCCCGACATCAAGAAATTTTCCTCATTTAATCATCTTATTCAAACTACCTGCCGGATACATCGTTCTATTAAAAGGTGTCGTGGAAAAAGCCACGAACAACCTGATAATCATTTAAGAACCGATGAAATCAAGGAAGCAGAGGCCCGATGGGCAAGAAAATGTCAAGAAGAGACATTTTATCATGACATAAATGCGCTCCAGAAAGGAGATCCACTACCAAGTGACAGTCGGCTCAAAGCCTTGAGCCCCTTCCTTGGACCTGACGGCCTACTGAGGATGAACTCAAGAATACGAGCCCTCAGTAACGTGCCCCAAGCAGTGCGGACACCAATAATTTTGGATGGTGATCATGCATATGCACGACTTCTGGTGAGACGTCATCACCAGGAAGCCGATCACCCAAATAATGAGAGAACAATGGCTGAGGTGCGAGGCAGCTACCATGTGCTGCGACTGCGAACAAATATTCGCAAGATCGCCCACAACTGCCCCACCTGCAAGATGCGCAGGAGCAAGCCAGCCCCCCCTCTGATGGGGCCCTTGCCGCCATCAAGGCTAGCCCACCATGTTCCTCCATTCGCCCCTGCTGCAGACGGCCGAGTGAGGACCGCCAGGATCCAGACGAGCACCGGATTTTACGTCCACCCCGATGTGAAGCTCGCTGTAATCCTGCCGGCTCCACCTACCGATGCAACCTCAACAGTACCACCAGCCCAGCACCATCCCAGAGGGACTGGCCGCCGCGGACTGCGCCGTACCAACAAACGTCCTATTTTTTAGTTCAGCATAGCTAAACGGGGGGAGTGTAACGGACGTAGTTGACCATATTATTTAATTTCATAAAAATTGTTTACTTTTATAAAATGTCCCTACTCCACGCCACTGGCAAAATCACCACTCCCCGCCACTGGTCATTTTGTCCAATTTTCGGCCCAAGCGGCTTGAAAACTTTGACTCCGAATGGCTTCGATACCACATCGCCGGCTTACCTGCCGCGTGGATCAATGTCCAGCATTTTTTCTATGTAAATTTTACATAGAAAAATCAATTTTTAAACATTGCAAATATGTATATTTTACTTGTTCATCCCCTCGGCGGTAGTCAAATAAACACTATTTTCGATATACTACCGCTGAGGAGATATTAAAAAAGCTGTTTTTCACCCATATGTAAACCCATTTTTGAACAATATTTTTTACCCTTTTTGCGTGTACAAAAATCCAGGAACCTCGTAGCATAGTGAATCTTATCTCTTTCTGAGCGCTATGTTACGGGGGACCTCGGAAAAATACTAACTTAACATGTTTTACAAATTTGATCGCTTGAGATCATTTTTACACATTTATTTTACAAACATTTCTTATTTTTTGTCGTATCTTGACAAACAAAAAATCTAGTTGTCAAGATACACATTCCTATAACTACTATGCATTTAAACTATGTAATTATCATTCATGTAAGCGCTCAAAATCTTTTCTAACTCTCAAATTTAAGCGACTGCCTTCAAGTGTGCTACCGGCAAAATGAATATGCGACATTTTTCCGGGGCATATAAACACATATCTGGCGCGGGTACAATCCCCCACCACTTTTGGACTCAAAACCCAATGTCGGGTGCGAGTCAGGCTAATTAAATATAAGCAGCCACAAAATTGAAAATAAATTAGTTCATCTTTACCACCAAAACCAAGCGTTTTATTTATCAACAAGTGACTCCTGCTCAACATCTGCCTCACCTCGCCAAGTCTGCTGCTCCAAGATCTTCTGGTGTTACCTCTTCGAGACCAGCCGGCCCTCCTTTGGAAAACCGCCAACACCAGAAGCGAGCAGAGACGAAAGCACACCCAGTGCCCACCATTCACCAAGCCTGGGTGCGGGAGGCAGATTTCATCACCAATATCAACTACAATCATCATCATCGGCCGTAAAGGAGCATCTCATCGGTTGAAGACACGGTTTGGACCCGGCGCCTAAATCTACAGTCTTGTGCGGACTCCCGTCCAGTACATGATCACTCGACCCAATCTCCTAGTTGGTGCCTAAGTCACCGTGTCCTAGTTGACCATTCCTGTGGTCGTCACATACTACGTCCAAATCTCAACAGGGTCTCACGCTCCCAGATTCCAACTCCTCCGAGAATTACGTCTACTTAGTCCGAACCGGTTTCGTTCTATATGCAAAAATATACTTGCGGTCTTTGTGGAGAGCAGTTTCCTAGGCTGCTTCCCATCCTCTGAGAGGGCGTGTATGCAGCCGTAGTGTATCATCCCGATAGTTACCAGACCACATACATCCCCCCTGCAGACAGTACATATCAAGAAATATATATAGATTTACTTTGTTTTGTTTGTATAATCTGCAATGTACTATTTATACAGTACATTCCAGACCAAGCATCGCCGAGAAGGAGTTGTGAATTCCAACCAGTTCGCTTGATACATAAATACTAATATAAATGCTAATAATTACGATACACATAATATATTACGGTTTTGTTTGTTTGATGATTTTATTTATAGAGATCACCAACTCAGATATGACCTTTAGCCATGTCCCCAGTCTCCCCCTGCTCCTGGCTGCCACCCTGCTTATTCAAATTTTCCCACAGGCACCACCTGATCTTGGGATCCTCCCGTTAAGTGAATTTAGCTATGTTCGTAGACTTCCAATCGCAACTCAAAATTTACTTCGATTATCCCTCAGGCACTGTCTGATTTTGGGATACTCCCGTTAAATGAATTTAGCTATGTTCGTAGACCCTCGATTGCTACTCAAAATTACTTCAATTATTCTCAGACACTAGCTGATTTTTGGCTCCACCCGTTAAATGAATTTAACTATGTTCGTAGACTTCCAACCGCAACTCAAAATTTACTTCGATTATCCCTCAGGCACTGTCTGATTTTGGGATACTCCCGTTAAATGAATTTAGCTATGTTCGTAGACTTCGAAGCAAGACTTTAGTACCTAAGTAGCCATTCATCCAACCGCCGTATCTTTTTTTTCGACCAACTCCGAATTCCAGACTCAGCTGTTTCTAATGTCTCAGTTAACCTTCAAGGCCGTCTGTCCCTTCAGACCCTAATAAATCAACCTGTTTTTCAGCACAACTCGAGTCAATGCCCTATCCATTTTAAAGCCGGTTTGAAATGAATATTTTTTTCTTTCTCCTTTGTATTATCGTGTTACAAAAGTCGGTCCGGTCGACCCACTTATTTGAATTGTCCCCACGATAAATAGGTACTTTACCTACAATGAACTATAATGACAAATTCCGGTTACGACCCTAGTCCATAGAATAATTGGTAATTGTTTTGTCATGGAATAAATGATATTTATTTTATCAGCTTATGCATTCATTCGTACATACACATACATATGTTATTTGATAATACGTACATAATTACGGTCCCAACTGGCGTCTTCAAAATAACTGCCCGATTAGCAGCCTCCATCTTTGTCCTGCAAATATATTATATTCGTGCAATTTACTTACCTGAGCCCCTCTCCTCTAATCCACCGGGATAGCGACGGCAAACGACCTGTCATTATGCATTCATCCACCTATCAATAGTTCCCCTATCCGATTGTAAAATGCCTGAGTCTAAACGCGCACCCTGATTAGCCCCTGAATTTATTTCTTTAATCTCAGCTATTTTTGGGTTCTTACTATTTTATTATAACGAGGTATGGTTATTATTTATCGCACGTAAATCGAGTAAGCGATTTATTTTTTCCCTCTTCATACCAGTGTTAAAAGTATCATTATTATTATTATCATTTTTCAGTTTAAACTCCTCAAGTCGTCATAACACTGAGCTTAACTAATTCCTTGAAGTTCGAAATCCTCTGGGTCTGATATTATTTTATCTTTAATTATTTTTATTATCATTTTCTAGTTTAAACTCCTAAAGTCGTCATAACACTGAGTTTAACTAATTCTTTGAAGTTCGAAATCCTCTGGGTCTGATATTATTTTATCTTTAATTATTTTTATTATCATTTTCTAGTTTAAACTCCTTACAACGAAGGATCGCGTTAATCTCGGATTATAACCGTTTCCCTCCTTTCATCACTTCGTATTAACAACTCGGTTTACATCGCGGCACCGTAGTGTCGTTAACTAATCTTTTTTTTTCACTGAATTTAAGCTAATTAAATTTTTCAACCTTAATTTATTATCACGCCAAAATACTGTGTTTAACTAATTCTTTGAAGTTCTAAAATACTCTAAGGTCCGATATTAATTATTTTTCCAAACACTGAATCTAACTGTATGTCTTTGAC
This sequence comes from Hesperophylax magnus, assembly GCA_026573805.1. Classification (NCBI taxonomy): domain Eukaryota; kingdom Metazoa; phylum Arthropoda; class Insecta; order Trichoptera; family Limnephilidae; genus Hesperophylax; species Hesperophylax magnus. The sequence continues at coordinate 130,952 of JAIUSX010000221.1, read as the reverse complement.
TATGGAATTTTCCTAAGTCCACAAATAAATACCAATCAGCGCGACGTGTTTGAACGGTCCCCGGCGAGTTCCAGCTCTCTCAAAAATTCACGAAAAGACTTTTCGTTTTTTCTAAATTCAGCCCTTTTATAGTCCCGTTTCCTCATTAATCACGTCAAATACATGCTATTCTAACCTTTATCGACTCGTATGTTCTTTTCTATTTAGTCCATAGTCGCATCATGCTAATTAGGCCATTCTGATCATTTCAAGAAAGTTAACACCCTAGCATTCGTCTCATGTGACAGAAAGATCAGACGCGGACCGGGAAGCGGTCCCGTATTCCCATACGGCGTTTTCTATATTACGCTCTAGTGCGAGCTGTCCTTTTGTAGTGTGAATTCCGGGCCATTTAATTTCAAATGCTATCGTGTCCGCACAATTTATTTAACGGCCGTCGTTTATGATGTGATACGCTTTGTTTTTAACGCTTTCACGAGCTTAGCTTTGATCTTCCTCACTTTGCCTTCGACAATTTAAACGGTGTACACGTCCGTTTCCCCCTCTTTCTTCCAAACCAATTACTTCCGACAATTCAAACGGTGTATGTTAAACATCCCGCGTACGATCGTCCCCTACTTCTAACATTTTGTTCTCTTCCCTTACAAACGGTCTAATATAGCTATTCCATTTTTTTTTCCCACCGATTATTTCTATTTAAGGCTTCCATCGATACTTGTTTTAGTTGAGACGTCCCAGTTTACATCTCCTCGTTCATATTTTTATTCCACGTTCTAGTCCGCATCGGTTTGATACCCTGCCTATTCCTTCGACCAACTTTATCCCAAGAATTATTACTGGATTCTTACAACCCCTCTCTGTAATTTTGGGTGTAACTTCGGGTGGTACCTCCAAACGCCCATCTCCTGTCTTTTTCTCCTACTTCATCTCGCATCGATCAGAGGCCTTAATCACCTGTCACAACAAACCCGAACGTACTCTCTCATAATCTCCCCACTAATTGTTTATACATTAATTTTAATGTATTTTCGTCTCCATAAGACGCGGGTTAATTTTATCACCTCGTTGGATCGTTATTAGCGTCCTAATGGCCCAAAACCATGTCCGTATTTTTTTTCAAAATCAGCGCTTTCGAGTGTCTGACATCGCCAACCTTTTTTCCCTTGGTATCCCTCTCGCAACTAACTTCGCGCCATCATTCTCCTGTAACCTCAACGCTGTTTCTTTGCGGCTCCACGTCATGCTTACGATAGGAGTTCAATGTTTGCTTTTTTTTTTCACTTTTCTTACGTAATTTGCCTGTTTTTCCCTTATTTCTGTTGTTTTCTTTTAATTGACGCGTGTAACTGCCCTCTCCCCCAATGATTTCCACTTCCGGTATGTCTTAACGTAGGATTCTACCAATTTCTCTCAGTCCCCAGTTCGTTTCGCGTTATGTCTCTTACCTTTCTTGCAACACGTCCCCCTCGTTCGTCGATGGTTTACGATCCCGTTCCGCCACACCCTTGCATTCCAAACCCATGACGTCATCGCACTACCCTCTACCAAGGTTCCCGTTTTTTTCCTGTAATAAATCGAGGTAGCCCCTCCCGGTTCAAAGTCCATTCCTTTGTCTGCTTCGGTAAACCACTCCCACTTGCCGCCTCGCATCTCTTGGACCCTCTTGATTGGTGGAAGGTTTAATCGAGGCCTACGATTGGTCCACCTCTCTACCTCACAGAGACATCTGCCTTCGACCCTGTAAAGCTTTTTCCACCCATACATTTGATTGTAATTACTTATTTCTTGATTCTGACGCTAGAGGCCTCCGTCTGTATTATCTCGGTAAAAGTGCATCATATCACAACGTTTGACCGAGTTGATCACGACGTACTGTTACGAAAACTGCATAGAATAACAAATTATTATAAGCAATAATTAATCGCTTGAAATATCCATACAAATTGAAAATATCTCTCGAGTAAAAATAAATGCCGCCAACGGGAATTGAACCCGCACCTTCCGATGTCCGGTCAGGTGCTCTGAGACCACTGAGCTACGTCGGCTTATTTCCAACACGCCAAATAATTCAATATGTACTAGTACTTCAATCAACAATTACTGCTTATTATAAATATACAAATATTTTTTTTTTCACCTGTAAAGAATAGGTTTAATAGGTTAAGCCTCTTCTAAACTTTTTGCCTCCTATTTGAGGAATAGGAGACAGTATCGGATATGGGTCTAGGGAATTCTCTGCATTCTCTGGAGTACCATAGGGGTCAAACCTAGGGCCACTACTATTTATAATTTTATTTGATGACTTTCGAGAATGCATCAAATATGTCACTTGCCTGCTTGTTGCTGATTATCTCAAATTACTTATGAAGATTTGTGACGGGCAAGATTGTGTCAAATTACAAATCAATTTCATCATGGGCTGATAAAAATAAATAATTTTTTAATACAAAGAAATGTTTCACTATGACATATAGACATTCGAGAAACCCCATCAAGTTTGATTATTGTATTAAAAAAGATATATTGTCACCAGTTAAATCCATCAAGGACCTAGGGGAAGTCTTTGATCCCAAACTTATATTTTCAGACCATATATTGCAGTTGACATCATCATGCTACCAGCTTCTAGGGTTTGTAATAAGATATAAAATAAAATACTTTTTTGTTTTAAAACCACGATATTTATTAATTTAAGAACCGACCGGTTTCGCTTTACTTAAGCATCATCAGGGTACAAATTAATACTGTAGTATTAGTTTGTATTAATTTGTACCCTGATGATGCTTAAGTAAAGCGAAACCGGTCAGTTCTTAAATTAATAAATATCGTGGTTTTAAAACAAAAAAGTATTTTATTTTATTAAATATGTCAAACCACAAAGTGATTGCTTTCTACAATAATATTTGTAATAAGATGTTGCAAACAGTTTTCTAATCCCGAAGCAATGATGGCTATGTTTAATTTCATTATAAGGTCTAAAATTGAATACGCCTCATCTGTATGGGCCCAATACCAGCAAATATACATTAGAACAGATTAAAAAAAAGTTACTTAGATTATTGTATATGAGAATGCACCGAGAATACCCGCGATTCATGCATCACAAAGATTTGTTCCATAAAACGCGCTTCTTACGTCTCAGTAACGGTGTATGTATAAAATTATGAATAATTTAATAGATAGCCCATACCTCCTGGAATGCTATAAGTTATTCGTACTGAACAACTACAGCCAGGGACGGCACCATGATCTGCTATGTATCCCACATAGCAGAATGGACGTAAAGGCTCGGCATAGTATGACCCAAGGTATGGCGGTATTAAATAATATCTCTAAGACCGTCGACATTTTTAACAGTAGCCTTGAAGGATTCAAGGGGCATGTAAATGCCCATTACCCAATATAAATATGTATTTTATGTTACTTCATTTTTTTGTTTAAATATGTGGTTTATGTTTCATGTGCATTGTAAATGGACAAAAGTCTGTTAAGCACAGAAAATCCGATGAACTTGTAGGACAACTGAAATCAGTAGTAAATGAGCTAATGCCTACAACTAATATTAAATTAAAAGATTCAAAAAGTGTTTATCGAAATCCCCACATCTACTGCAAAAACAAAGAAATACAGCTTATAAAGCCTGTAAAATACAATTTATGGAAGAAAAGTGGGAAAACTATATAAACCATATAGGTTAGAAACATGTACAGTACAGAAATAAAACATTCCAATAATTCTTATATTAGGCAAAAACTATATCCCTCTCAAAGTGATTCAAGAAAAATGTGGATTACACTTAAAGAAATTATAAGCGGTAAAGAGAGAGAAAACATTAAGGAAGTTTGCTTTCCCAATGAAGTTGAGTTGATACAACTAAAATAGCACACAAATTTAATGCAAACTTTGTCCTTTGTGTCGAAAATATAAACAAGAGTATTCCATTAGTCACAGATACTTCTCCTCAACCAGCGGAAAGAATCGATAATATTAAATAAAATACATAATAGGTTTATTAAAATTAACAGGGAATATTTAATTAAAATTCTTAACACAATGAAACCAAAATCATCGCCGGATGGAATTACAATAGGCACAATAAAAGATGTACTGCCAGCTATAGAAGACAGATTAGTTGCATTAATAAACAAAACTCTTAATACTTCAGACCAATAAATGGATTAAAGTGAAGTTTTCCGCAACCCAAAATAACACCCATGCCCAAAATAGTTAATGCAAAAAATTTCAACTTCAGACCAATAAATGGATTACCAACATATGAACAACTATTAGGACGGGTTGTTTCGGAGAATTTGAACAATTCATCAAATTTCAACGTTCATTTTCCAGTTCCGCGAAAGATTTTTTCAAGTTCGGTTTTTATTTCAGTTCTGTCTAGCCAATAACCTATAATGATATATTAACAGAACTTGCATAGGACTTTCACAGACCCCGAAAATGAACGTTGAAATTTGATGAATTGTTCAAATTCTCCGAAACAACCCGTCCTTAGAGTCCATAGTTAAAGAACAGATGAGTAAATTTATTGAAAAAAATAACATTCTAGTAAAACAACAATCTGGATTTAGAAACAAATATTCCTGTGAAACAGCAATAAATTATGTAATTAATTAACGGAAAACAAGTATGGATCAGAAGAAAATCGCAATAGCAGTGTTCCTGGATTTTAAACGTGCCTTTGAAATGATAGACAGAGAAAGTCTAATAATGAAATTATACGACATAGGAATTCATGGCAATGAACTGCAGTGGTTTACCTAAAAAACAGAAAACAAAGAACCAAAATTGGAGACGCTATCTCTGAATAACAAGAAGTAAACCTCGGAGTTCCTCAAGGATCTGTTTTGAGGGTTACTAATTTGTGATCAAATAAAGTGAATTCTGCCATGAATTGAATACAAGAATGATCCGGTAGTTTCAATAGGTACATTGTCTGTTGTCTGGGAACATTGCTCTGCTCTAAAATTGAAAGATGAATCTGAAGGTATGTGTTGCTTACAGGGAAAAGTAAAATTAGAGGAAATTCTTACTCCACCCGAACCACTACCCTCCCTTCTGACGGGTGATCATCCTAAATCTACAAACATTTTTTGCAATGTACGCCGATATAACAACATGTGTCAAATGACCTCTTTAAGGAGTATGCAGGGTGTTTAGCGGGGTGTTGGGCCTACATTTAAAATTCAAGAGCAAGTATATCATTTAGCAGGGAGCTTGCTACCATATCAGCCCGATGATCATAAATTTCTATTTTATATCAGATCCAGAAACAAAAACATCAATGCGGTGTAAAAGAAGAAGATCCAACCCTACAGGGTTGAAGGTATGGATCGGATAGTACATGTGTATAAATCGCATTTATACACATGTACATTGCATCGGCGGGAACTCCCTTTAAATGTTCAAAATTCAATGAACTCCCTTTAAATGTTAAGGAAGCCAAAAGTCTTTCGTGGATTGTGTTTCAATGTTGTGAAGTCCAAATATTAGTACGCAGGTAATAGAATATTTTTACAGTAGTTTTAGAATCGATGTACACTAGTTATAAAATGTTAAATTTTATAACTAAATAAAATATACTTAAAAAATATATATAATAGAGTCCATAGAACTTGTCATTTGCCTCATTAATGTAGATTTTGTTGATATAAGTAAAGAAAATAAGACCGAAGACAGTATGAAAATAAAGATAATCTTACCAAAAAAGCTGTCGTACCCTTAAATTAAATATACCATTCCTAAGAGAAAGTCCAGTTATATTCAATTTTCCAATTAAGTCCTAAATCCTGTATCTAAATTTCGCTAATAAACAATTAGATAATGTTAATTAAGTGTTAATCTCAAGTGACCTACCAGGTAAGTATTATACTGTATATTATCTCCAAAAATAGTTAAGTAAAAATGTATTATAAGTTTGTACGGCGCCCTTGAGGTGATTTTTCACAAAAACGGCGCTATACAAGTCATCCAATTTTTTTTCTGTTTTCCGATTTTATGTCCGGGTTAAATCTTCCCCATAGGAAAAACTAAACCCTTCCACACACTTTTCCACAAATGATCATCTAGTCGATCAACATTATGCAAGTGCATTATATAAGCAAAATAAATACAAAACAATACAAGAACAACACGTCAACTCACCAGAGATCAAATGGGAAAATAATTCACCGACTCCAGATATTTTCATATCAGAGGGTTCGGCTCGGTAGAACCCCTAACAGGGTCTATAAATCCTACTGATCCCTCAACATAAATATTATTATTATTATTCTGAAAAAAAAATTCAGTGTTGATTGTGTGTGCCACTTTATTATTGATAATCATAAATTGATTGTGTTATTCATACAGCTTCCTCAATCGAGGATGGAGATGCGAAGGAACACCATCAGCGCCAGGGCTCCCAGCAGGAGACCCTATCCCTCTCCAGTCAAGAAGTTGCCATCGGCGTTCAAGAAGTCTCACTCTAACAAAGCTGGTAAGTCGACCAATCCAGGAAATTGCCAAGGCTTAGGGAGTATTTCACTATGTCGGGCTAAATATCTGAATAGCTATCCGTTGGCTGGCTTTAAAGTTCAGAATAACTTCGTTATTCAACGGCGACCGTTTCACCATTGTTTCGAGCTTCCGGATAGATAACACTCGAAATAGTCTGGCAACATCGCAAAATGTTTGCAGTTTCTCCATCTACTGCCACGGCTGTCATGCGTCACAGTGACTTATCCGCGGATTAGTGCTTAGTCAGAACATAATCAGAGATAGTGAAATACCCCCTTACTTTGCTACAGATAGATTTCAACTGGCATATAGTCAAATACAAACATATGTAGATCAATCCTCAAAATAAGACACTCATTTCATTATCTCATTGTAAGAGAAATGATGGTTAATTAAAATAAATGTATTTAATAATGTTTTGTTTCCAGAATCAGGCGGACTACACATGTCGGACGAAGAGGGCGAGGTGTTTGATAATACATATCTGACGGAGCTGCAGGCGGGCGGCTGCACGCCCCGCGCCAGCAGCACCCTGACAGGGGGCGTGCTAGGCACACACAGGCAGCTGAAGGCAGTCCCCACAGACAACCGGCTCTCTGAGCTGCAGTGGCGTAACTCGCTGTGTTTGCCGCACCTTAAGAGCTCCTACCCGGCTGAGTCTCAGTTCCATCGATTCAGGGAAGAAGTTATCAAGGTAAATTTCATATTTGTATTTAATAAATTTCTTAAATAAGACTTCCACTCTTTCTTTTTTCTTCTCAAAGTCTGTTTTACTTTCAATTCACTCTCCACACAGTCTATTTTCCTCGCAATCCATTCTCCTCACAGTCTATTTTCTTCACAGTCTTTTTCCACAGAATCTCTTTTCCTCGTAATCAATTCTCCTCAGTGTATTTTCTTTACATTGTCTGCCTTCGTCGCAATCAATTCTCCTCAGACTATTTCCTTTAGTCTTTTCTCCGCACAGTCTATTTTGCTCACAATCCATTCTCTCCAGAGTCTATTTTCTTTAATCTATTCCCCTTACAGTTCTCTTAAGATGTGTACCTTACATTATATTTTGCTCAGTCTATTTCTTCTCATTGTCATTGAAATTATAATTAAAAACGGTAAAAATGGCCAAACTCTACATTATTTTATATGTATTGTGGTTACATCATGAAGAATTTTCACTTAACGGTATATTCTAGGCAAAATGGTGTGAATTGACGGAAAACAGCTATCAAACAAGTCTAAAACTACCTTTCCCAGCTTCGATATGTTTTATTACCAAAAATGTTTTTTTTTCTAATTAATGTACATACAACATTAATGTTCATACAACAAATCGGCAAAGGAATGCAAGAGAATCATTAATAGATCAAAATTCGAACAAGACCTGCAGATCAGCAAAAAGCTGGCTGCCTGCCCGCATGGCAGCAGAGCATTCTGGTCGCTTGCGGGCTCAATAGGTCGGAATTTTTGCAAACCCTGTTTGCCACCTCTTACCAGACCTGACGGCTCACTAGCAAACACCGCCACCGAAAAGGCTAACCTATTAGGGAAAATGTTTGCGGAAAACTCGACCCTCGATGACGGAGGTGCTGTTCCGCCGTCGGTTCCTCACTGCGGCTTCTATATGAAAAAGCTGAGGATCCGGCATCGGGATGTACTCCACGTTATACGGGGGCTCGATGTTAACAAAGCTAGTGGAGCTGATGGAATACCTGGCCTGGTATTGCAGAGGTGTGCTGCGGAAATAGTTCCAGTTTTGACAAAGCTCTTCAGAATGTCCCTGAAGTGTGGCACTGTGCCCTATGGTTGGAAAAAAGCGGTCATTCACCTTATTCCCAAGAAAGGTGACCGCTCCAACCCGGCCAACTACCGCCCCAATATAGCGATCACATCAGTTCTGTCCAAAGTGATGGAACATGTGATCAACGACAATCTGCTCACATACCTCGAGAAGAACAAAATTATCAACGAACGTCAATACGGATTCCGGCGGAACTGCTCGTGCAGTGATCTTCTCGCGTATGTGACGCATGTTTGGGGGCGGTCCCTGGAACGTCACGGTGAGACCCAAACGGTCGCACTAGACATATCCAAGGCCTTTGACCGGATCTGGCACTGAGGACTTGTCAACAAATTGCCTTCTTACGGACTTCCCGCATCCCTGTGTACGTGGATTGCTGACTTTTTAAGGGATAGGTCGATTCAGGCGGTTGCTGACGGTTTCACCTCTTCCTCGCACTCTATAAATGCTGGCGTCCCACAGGGATCGGTTCTGTCTCCGACTTTGTTTTTACTGCACATCAATGACCTTTTGACATGTGCACCGATTCATTGTTACACGGATGAGAGTACAGTTCATGATAGCTTTTTGTTTGAAAAGCCCCCAAAGGGCACACAAACTCCAACGGCTCGGAGGGCTTTGAAGCAGAGAATGGACGGTTATCTCGAGAGTATTTCCTCCTGGGGTAAAAATAATCTCGTCGAATTTAATGTTTCAAAGACCCAATCCTGTCTGATTACGTCTAAAAGGGATCCAAATGATAATCTAGTCTCCTTCAACGGAAGCAATCTTCCGAACAGGCCTTCCATTGATTACTTTAATAGTACACAACTGCTGACCCTGTACAAATCGCAAGTGCGCCCTACTGTCGAATTTGGCAGCCATCTCTGGTCCGGAACACCAAAATACCTTAAAAAAACCCTTGACTCTGTGCAGAAACGGGCGGTCCGTTTGATAGATTCCCCAATCTTAACAAACGGACTGCAATCTTTAGAGCACAGGCGTCAGTGGAATCACAATTCACAATGGAAGATGCTCTGAGGAACTAGCGTCATTGATCCCTTCGGCACCGGTGCGTAGTCGGGATACACGCCAAACGCGCGCCCAACATTTGTACACGGTTGACATTTGTCACATGAGAACGGGCCGCTTCTACGATTCGTTCTTAAGTTCAACAGCTCGGCTGTGGAACGAACTGCCGGCCTCTGTGTTTCCTCCCTTCTACAACATGGGACTCTTCAAGACCCATGTTCACTCCTTCCTCTCCACAAAAAGACCCTCCACACAGCATCCCCAAAGATGACATAGGCCCTGAGGGAAATTATTTTCTTCAGGGCCTCCTGTGTGGAGTTAATATAAAAAAATAAAAAAAATGTAGACATACAACCATAATAAATAAAACACTGATACAAAATAAAACCTACATCTACAACATAAATCTATAGTTTAAAGCGTTAAATCATGATAAAATGTAGATAATAATACACACATCAGTGAAACTGCTCTCTTTTTTTTATCATCATGATATCTATTTTTTAAATAATTAATCAATTTGGCATCAAATGTCAACACATTTCACGGTTTTTTATCATTCCGAGTGAGAATCTGAGAGAAGCTGAGAAAGCAGTACCTAATTAATACCAAATATCTGTTTTTTCAAAATGTGGTTGTTATTAAGCATCTTGAAATGGCTGTCTACTATAATTGGTAAGAGATTACATTTTTCATTTAGCTCTACACAGGAGGCCGTAAGGAAAATAATTTCCTTCAGGGCCTATGTCATCTTTGGGGATGCTTTGTGGAGGAGTATTTTACGCATCTGCCACCAAGACATAGACAATCCTCACCCCATGAACTCGGGCACCCCTGCTAAGTTACCAAACCTAGTTAACCACTTGGGGTCACCTATGGCAACGGTAGACGGCCTCCAACGAGGAGGGCTGCGTACTGGGGTGACTTCAGTAGAGGAGGTGGAGGCGAGCCGGGTTGAAATCAGACAGCGAATTGCATTCCAGGTGGCGAGACGAGTTTGGGCAGGGCGAGCAGCGGTAGGTGTTGACGGGTCCAGAGCTTGAGGCGAATGAGTGAGGGATCTGGTTTTTGCGGCGTATTTATAAGAAGCTCTAGGACCGCGCCACAGCCCCCGTGTTTGAAATATCAAAATTCTCATAACAAGCTTTGTGTTTTTCACTATGAAGCTTGCTACGCTGTAGGATTAAATCAGTTCATCTCAGAAACATCAGAACATTTAATAATATCAGTCCTTATCTACCGCTATCGCTCTGCCAAAACCACGCTGTCGCAATAATGATTTGTGTAATTTAGATATTCATGAAAAACATGATTTATTTATAGTGAGATGCAATAAATAATAAAATAAAAACTACACAAACTATTCCATAACCTAGTTTAAAAATAATATATAATTTGGGACAGGTTGTTTCAGAGAATTTGAACAATTCATCAAACTTAAAAGTTCTTCAACAAGTTCTGTGAAGATTCTATTCAAGTTCTGGTACTATTTGTGAAACAACTGGCTAATAATGTTATAATAACCTGAATAGAACCTCCACAGAACTTAAAAAACAACATTGGGATTTGATGAATTGATCAAATTCTGTGAAACAACCCATTCTTAGAACTCTAGACTTTAAAAGACAATAAACAACTGAAAGTAATCCCGTTACGACCGAATATTTTGAATTTATACGAAAAATGAGAATTCCAACTACTGACTCGATTTACTCGAAAATAAACGCTTAGGTATATAAAAAAAACTTATACCATAAAATCTATTCCAAATCTGAGTTCTATTCACCAGTTTCCCGCTTGAACCACTAATTTCCAAACACTGTCCCCATTGCGCTGCGTTGTGCTGACTGCAAATCTCCCCGAAATTAAATCGTAGGCCAAATAATAATACTTCTTCTTCTTTCGTATGGTGGGGGGTCAGAGGGGGACATCTAGATCTGCGAGCCATTTTAGGGCCTCAGGCGTCGCCATGTGAACCTCATCAATCCCGCCGGGGAATGAATGGAGCCGGCATTCGTTGACCATATGTTCGGTAGTCTGCACCGCACCACATTCACACATCGCCGACTCTTTAAGGCCCCATCTGTGCATCATGTGGGCACAGCGGCTATGGGAGCACCTTAACCTATTGATGGCGGACCAGGTTTTGCGAGGCAGAATAATAATACTAACATTGTGAAATGAACTTATCGATATCGCAACTAGCCGTTTAAATCTGATGTGATTTTAAACTGGCGAGTGAGTGATTAAACATTTGTAGAAAAGATCACACTGAATACTAAAATCATAGATCCCGTAAACAAACCAGTTTTTTTTTACTATTTGGTTTTACTTAAATATTTCCGAATTGGGATATTGAAACGCAGAGTACGGCAATACGCGGTTATAACGCATGTTTAATATTAGAATTAATAAGTTTATGAATGAACAACTACAGCCAACTACAACGAAAGAGTGAAGAAGTTTTAACAATAGGGAAATTTCGCTGAGTCTATAAAAAGCTTTTAATAATAATAACCCATGGTAATTTGTTCCACTAGATGGGAAGCACCATCACCCTGGACGACAGCCCCAGTATGGAGAGACCTCGCACGAAAAAGGAGGCAGGACAGACATCCTACCATAAACCTGGACCACCCACTCCTAGTAAAAATGGCGGAAGACTGTCATTACAGGTTAGTAAAATATTGTTTGAATCATCTCATTTTTCCTTTCACTGTACAAATCTAACACTAAATAGGTAAATATACAATAGAAAAGCCTTTTATTTAGATTTGAATGGAAACCAATGTCACCTCTGGCTTATTGCGGTAACAGATCGCATTTACAAGTGCTCTTTTAAAATGTCAACTAAATGCGCCTGTCGTGTAATAATTAATGAATTACTAACATTTGTTACACTACACAAATATGCTCCCCCAGTTTCCAAGAGTGCCAAATGCCTTTTATTAGAAGGCCTTCCGGGCCGTCGCGTCACATTAAAAGATATCATAAAAACCACTTCTGACGTTTGTGATCTTAACAAGTTACCACCAGTTACTTTTGACCGCATCGATGTAACAAGGCTTCTTAAAGACTTGACATTGCCGAAAGCCGAAATGGCTGCAAAGGCAACAATATTCAATACAAATGATTTAAAGCAGGAACTCAGTCAAATTAAGGAAACTTTCAGTCAAATCACACAAGAATGCTCTAATCCACCACCGAAAAATGTGAGTCCTTCCGTAAAAATTTGTCAAACTAACATTTTAAACGAAAATACACAAACAAATATGCACGACAGTGCTTGGCGTACCGCACTGTACCGCACGGAAGTATAACCAGACAGTGGGGACCTCCTACCTCTACCGCTCCTGCCGCTGCAGCTCGCGAACTATCCCGAAGTGTGTGGAGCGGCTACACGGCCATCGCAAAATGTAAACAATCATACACAATTGTTGACAGCACCAACATAAATGCAGCCCAAATCGATGATCTATATAAAAATATTCTACAAGTATTTCGTACCTCAGCAATATCTGCATTTAATATAGAGAGAAGGCCAACAAATGGGCGAAAATGGAAGACTACAGTTGTTTGGAATGAGCAGGTTACCTTACATTATGAAACGTCAAGAAATGCACACATAAAATGCCCGCAGGATGGACGACCTACTGATGGTCCCATCATGGAAGCTCCAAAAGAAAGTAGGTCGCTTTTTAAGAAAGAGTATAGGAAGTGTCCAAGAAACTTCCAACAGAATAAAATGGATAAAATAGCAAACAGCTTTCGATGCAAGAACTTTTTGTCTTTCTGGAACAAGGTACACACTTCGAGTACGGTATAACCACGCAAACAGGGCACTGTTTGGCCTTCCTTGAAGATGCCTTGGAGATGCAGTGCCTCACAGATGTTTGCAGAGGGAAGTGTGCCTAGGTTTACTGCATTGATGCGCAGAGCAGCCGGGACGAGTCAGCGCTACTGGAGATCGGAAAACACTCTTGTGCAGGCCGTTGCCCAGTGGTAGCGCGCTCCCCTACACCATAGATGTAGAATTTCCCTCAAGCCACCGTAGTCATAGTACAAATATTAAATATGTTTTATTTTATTTTATCAATATCATGTAATGTATTTTTTTTTATATGGCGGACAGAGTATTGCACTCACCGCTCTGTTCAGCTGAAATAAACAAACATTATTATTATTAGTAGCTTTTGGTTACGCGTTCTGTCTCACTTACACTTGCCTGACATCCCATTTGATCGAAATGAAAATTTCATAATGATGATGAAACACAGTTCTAGATATGAAAAGCAAATAATTTTTAACAAATTATTTGAAGCAATAATTATTCGCCTGAAATACCCATACAAATTGAAAAATCTCCCGAGAAAGAATAAATGCCGCCGACGGAAATTGAACCCACAACCTTCTCTTCTCTAACCATTAAGCTACGTCGGCTTATTCCAAACCCCTGCAGAGCAGCTGACCGGCAATCAGAAGGCTGCGGGTTCAATTTGTATGGGTATTAAAAGTAACTAAAAATAATATTTCAATTTTTTTCTTTTTCATAAATATTATTTCATAAAACATATTATATTATCTTAGGTTAAAAGTAATTGTAAATTAACGCACATACCTGACGCTCCAATATCCATATTGAAAACTTTGTGATTCTAAATTAGGGAAAATGGGATGAGGGTAGTTACCCCATCAATGAATCGGGAGTAGCTAAGCAATATTGGCTCCTGAAAAATAACTCAACTTTGAGGACATGTGCTGTCTATTATTGGGTTACTTTCACAAAATAAATTCTTACGGTTCATATTGAACTGGTTTATAGAGAACATTTCAAAGGTATTTATAATTAGTTTAATGCCTTTACCTATTTTTAGTGCCATAATTTCCTTTGTCCATCCTTGCGTGCGGCGCCTTAAACCACTCAACTAAATTAATACTTTTTAAATGGCGAAACACCCGCGGCATTTGTTCTTTTCTTCTTTATTCTGTGACATGTAACTACACAATGACCGAAATTGAATACTTCACTTTTATTTACTTCTTCCTTTGACACACTACATTCGAAATGTACATTCAACTTAACTTATTGTAATGTAGGGCAACGAGCGGGAGGTACTGCCCCTGAGAGAGCAGAATGACATGAACAACACCAAGAAGGCCACCACTCCCTCCCGCATTAAGTCCCTCTTCATGGGGAACACCTCCAAATCATCATCCAGAGATGAAGTAAGTATAACCCTTCCCTCCAGCTCCATACTCTATCTATCTACCCGCCTATCTATATTGTAATGTAGGGCAACGAGCGGGAGGTACTGCCCCTGAGAGAGCAGAATGACATGAACAACACCAAGAATGCCACCACTCCCTCCCGCATTAAGTCCCTCTTCATGGGGAACACCTCCAAATCATCATCCAGAGATGAAGTAAGTATAACCCTTCCCTCCAGCTCCACACTCAGCTGTACCCGCCTATCTATATTGTAATGTAGGGCAACGAGCGGGAGGTACTGCCCCTGAGAGAGCAGAATGACATGAACAACACCAAGAAGGCCACCACTCCCTCCCGCATTAAGTCCCTCTTCATGGGGTACACCTCCAAGTCATCATCCAGAGATGAAGTAAGTATAACCCTTCCCTCCAGCTCCACACTCAGCTGTACCCGCCTATCTATATTGTAATGTAGGGCAACGAGCGGGAGGTACTGCCCCTGAGAGAGCAGAATGACATGAACAACACCAAGAAGGCCACCACTCCCTCCCGCATTAAGTCCCTCTTCATGGGGAACACCTCCAAATCATCATCCAGAGATGAAGTAAGTATAACCCTTCCCTCCAGCTCCACACTCTATCTATCTACCCGCCTATCTATATTGTAATGTAGGGCAACGAGCGGGAGGTACTGCCCCTGAGAGAGCAGAATGACATGAACAACACCAAGAAGGCCACCACTCCCTCCCGCATTAAGTCCCTCTTCATGGGGAACACCTCCAAATCATCATCCAGAGATGAAGTAAGTATAACCCTTCCCTCCAGCTCCACACTCTATCTATCTACCCGCCTATCTATATTGTAATGTAGGGCAACGAGCGGGAGGTACTGCCCCTGAGAGAGCAGAATGACATGAACAACACCAAGAAGGCCACCACTCCCTCCCGCATTAAGTCCCTCTTCATGGGGAACACCTCCAAATCATCATCCAGAGATGAAGTAAGTATAACCCTTCCCTCCAGCTCCACACTCAGCTGTACCCGCCTATCTATATTGTAATGTAGGGCAACGAGCGGGAGGTACTGCCCCTGAGAGAGCAGAATGACATGAACAACACCAAGAAGGCCACCACTCCCTCCCGCATTAAGTCCCTCTTCATGGGGTACACCTCCAAGTCATCATCCAGAGATGAAGTAGGTATAACCCTTCCCTCCAGCTCCACACTCTATCTATCTACCCGCCTATCTATATTGTAATGTAGGGCAACGAGCGGGAGGTACTGCCCCTGAGAGAGCAGAATGACATGAACAACACCAAGAAGGCACGAGACTGCGTATCGTGGCACGGTGAGTGAAACCCCATACTCCTCGTTCATTATCACACCATTAGGCAAGTTATCAAGTTAGCACGCATACATATGTACAGTAATGACATTATTCAGAAAGTTGTGACAGCTCATCTGATACCTTAATTTTGTCTACCGACTGTCGAATCGTTTGCTGATGTTGCTCTCAAATATTGCCAACAGACCATAGATGACCGATTTAGTCAATATCATGTTGATATAGGGTTTAATAGATTATAGGTTTAATAGATGTTTGATACCCTGCTGTTATGTGACAGCATCACATCTGACGTTGTCACATAACGGCATTGACTAGTGCCCCCTTAACTAACTTTGAAACTATTGTTTTTTTTTCAGAATACGTTAGGCACGCCAAAAGGAAGAAGACTCAGCATTTTCAGAAAACCAAGATAGGCTATAAGCTCTGGATTGTAAAATGTTTGTAGTTATTATTTATTGAATTAATCTTGTTTTGATTGTGGTAGGCTTGTATGTTATACTACATATATATTTGTTAGAGCTAAATTTAAGACCATATTCGCAACATTCCTAGAAATATTTTCTGAAGTCAAAGTATGACTTGTGTTGAATTTATAAGGAAAAAACACAGAAATTTGATGTTAATCTTAATCAATATATATTATAATAGTAAGTGTACAATGTGCATACCGTTTTTACATGAAGGGCGTGCTTTGAAGATAAAAGGGCTGCAAGTTTCGGCCTCTAGAAATTTCTAGAACAGTCCAGAACATTGTAGAG
This sequence comes from Hesperophylax magnus, assembly GCA_026573805.1. Classification (NCBI taxonomy): domain Eukaryota; kingdom Metazoa; phylum Arthropoda; class Insecta; order Trichoptera; family Limnephilidae; genus Hesperophylax; species Hesperophylax magnus. The sequence continues at coordinate 114,323 of JAIUSX010000221.1, read as the reverse complement.
TATTCGAGAGCATTCCACAAGATCATTCCAGAACATCCGGGAACATTCCGGAATGTTCAGGAATAGTCGGGAACGTTGGGGAACATCCCAGAACATACCAGATCATTAGGGATTACAGGCCGTTTCCTGATAAACTTTTAGTAAATTCGTAATAATATAATATAACTCGTGTTCATTTACCTGCGATATTACTTGATAATATGTAATGATGAAGACGTGTTCAGACATCGTGACAATACTAAATAGTATAAAACAAAGTCACCATCTGCATTTGTCCGTTTGTGAGGTTAGTTCTTCTAAATTATGCAATAGAGTTTGATAGGGTTTTCACTATCACTTAGAGAATTTCTTCCGGAAGGTTTATATATATAATACATGGAAACTCTTCTTTCTGCCTTTGACGGCCTACAAATAATTGCCACTGACAATTATTGTCCATTTCGTAAAAACATAACAACAAAAGCACCTCCAGCTATTTTTATTTTATTTGTTATTAAAAGCTTTAAAAGATCCGTTGCATTTTACTGTGAATAGGTGGATCTTTTATGTTAAAATAAGTAGAGAAAAAAAGAAGACAATTTAAGATTTACAATAAAGAACCATGCTGATTTTGTTGGAAAAATTAATAAAATAACAAACATTTGATAATATTTTATACAAGCATAAGTTTTTTACTGAGATAATATTTAGATAGCCTGGATCTAATTTCTAGAATATGGAGAAAAAAAATCTCTTCGTAGTGGTATAGTTAACTCATTTTTATACTTTTTGTGGGTTGGAACCAGTTTGCAGAACTACATCCACTTGAATAGAATAAAAAATGTATTTCGAAAATGTTTTCTATGGGTCGTATTCGTACGGCAATCTGTCACACGATGAAAGACATTTACTTCAAGGCAGTTTTAAGTGTATAGAACGGTACCGGTCGCCTGAAATGATCTACATCAAATGAAACGTCAAAACATGGATGTGACTTGCGCATGTATTCTATGTATGTCAAATGCACAAAATATCCGACAACAGCGACAACTGATAAAAGGCGATCTGTGGCGGGACAACAGCTGCCCGGGCCCGCCGGTAGATTACTAATTTAAACCCCGCACGCACAAGTACAAATTATAAGAAAATTAACTTAATTATTAAAGAAGAAAAACTACATTAAAAAAATATAATTACTTTTTGTTAATTCAATTGTGTTTTTGTATTGACGCCTACTGCTCCCACATGTGATTTGTTATTTTTGAATATTATCAAAATACAAACAACCTTGCTAATACAATCATAAATGCACTTTGTGGTTATAATTCTCAGCTATGAATCCGGAGGTTGCAAGTTCAAATCCCAGCATGCGCAAGTAAATTTTATTTGATTAATTAGTGTTGCATATTTCACAATTTATTAATTAAAAATAACACATAATATATTTGTGGCACATTCCAGAGTTGTGAATACTTTCAGTATCGCCCTGGTGAAAGACCATGATCCAGAATTGAAATGGTTTTAGCTATGTCTGATGTGAATAACCAAGTACTACCCCGCCTTTATCTTTCCCATCTCCTCTTCCCCACTACCTTCAGCGTCACAACATATGATGCCATAGTCTCACTGGCTCCAGAAGGGAACAGTAGTCGCTCTTGTAGGTACTCACATAAAAAACTAATATTTCACTATGTGATGAAATAGGTTTCCTCCAAAAGAAAATGTATTTAATGAAAGCTAAACCTCAATTACGTAGAAATCATCACACTAGAGACACCTAGCGAAAATTATTGGACTAGCTACAGGAAACTGTAATGAAAAAAAAGGGGCGTTTTAGTAGGATGTGTCTATCCAGATTTATGATTAAAATTAACCAATCATAGAGAGCTTTTGACAGGACAAAGGAGAAATCTACATTATTTATTAACCTGGGAACGAAAGCATCGAGTTGAAGGGTTAATGTACTATAAACTAAACACGTTCACATGGGGACTACATTGGTCGAAAACTTTCGGTGTAAGAAACGAAGAGAGATTGATACAAATGGAAAAAAAGGATTGATTGTAATTTAAAATCGAATAAAGTATCATAGACTGTTATCTGGGAAGAACAAGAAACTTTTAATAAGTGAAATTAACGCGTGAGGGTAGAGTAGACTCAGGAGGACCTGGAAAAACTGTGTAGGGAGGTGAAAAAAAAAAAAAACAAAACAAAATGATTTATTTAGAGTTTGGGATGATGGAGGAAAACTACACCTACAGATCAATAAGAAACACGCGCAATCGATATGCAAATTTGAGAAGTTCGTACTAGAAAATTACCAGTCAAGGAACAAAAGGTTTTGGATCGGTGAGATTGAATACAATGACCTGATTCATAAATACATATATTTATATTGAGATAAACAATACAAGACCCACGATCATTAGGCAGACGATTAAACTGAAATTAAGCAATTAAAATAACACAGGATATATGGGACTGTTTATATAAAACCAAATACATTAAATTGACAGGCAGACACATTAGCTAGAATTGATGGCTGAGGTACAAAAATTTCATAATAATGACTCCATATAAATCAAAAATTAATGACTATTTTTGAGAGAACAAGATGCAATACGGGTAACACCTTAATATTTAATTACTTTACAGTGGCGAACCGGTGAAAAGGGGCAAAAATAATGTTTATACGGCAAGGATGCAGTGATGGGAGGGTTTTCGCACATCATATGAGCGTGGAGACGAATTTAAAGGGCCATAATAACCAGAGGAAGGTGGGAAATAAAGGTAAACAGTAAACACTAATAAACATGATTGGATTGAGGGAATCCAGTGCGAACATGAACTTGCCTGCTAAGACAGGAACAATAGAGACTGAATTATGAAACGCAATCCCGAAAAGAAAAAAAATTAGAGGGAAAATTCTTTAGAAAATAAAGAATTAGATAAGAAACGTTGAATGTGAAGTGTGCATAGGGAATACTGTAATGGACTGATTATATTTCCAGAAAATAAACGAAATTAAGTACAGCTAGAAAAACACATTTAACCTTACGACGAACTCTATGAAAATAATTAAAGGATACTGATCCAGCCCTGCAACTAGAGAAAAAAAAAGACAAAAAATTTGGGGCGTCACCGAGATATGACTGTGTCGTCCGAATAAGTGTCAAGATTTAAATATCCGAAATTAGTGGCAGATATGTTCAAATTTACGAGTTGATTATTGATCTAATTGCCTGAAAGGTGAAATCGACTTAAGTCATTTTGGTATTGAAGACAGTATAAAAACGAGTGCACAGCGGTTTTCGGGAGAGTTTTTCGGGAGTTTGGCGGAGCTTGGAAGTGCGGTAGGTGCGATTACGCGTGTGTGTACGTCGAATCAGGTAATTAATAAGTCCCTGGACTTAGAGAATTTTGTGAAAAGTAAAAAGTGTTAAATTCAGTTTTCTAAATTCCTTTGAAAATCCCATCAGTGAAGTTTTAATAAGTCAGTTTTAATTTAATTAAACAGTGTTAATAAAATAGAGTTTAAATTCAGTGATTTTCAATAAAAGTTAAAAAGTGTTAAATTTAGTTTTCTAAATCTCTTTGAAAATCCCATCAGTGAAATCTTATAATAAAATAGAGTCTAAACTCAGTGATTAAGAGTGTTAAGTGAAAAGTGGTAAAAAGTGAATGGTGAATTATTTAAATTCTGAAATATTTATTTCATTCAAAGTGAAAAAAATTTAAATTCAATTAAGTGTTTTATCGGAAATCTAAAGTGAACGTGATTGCGAATTGATATTTAAAAATTGATTATGATTTAGTATCAATTTTGTTTAAAAATATTAATAGTAAATACTTACATCTTAGTTTAAAAAGAAACACAATTTAGACAGTTCGAAAAGAAATAATAATAAATACTCATACCTTTGTTCTAAAGTAACAGTTCGAAAAAAAAACAATGATTGGATTTGAGTTAATTTAATCTCTTTGTGGTTTTATTGTTCAGTTAAAATAAGTGCGAAGAGAATTCGGGAAGTATTAAAAAAAAGTGAAAATGATAAAAATAAATATTGTCTCTTTGTTTAAAAAGTAATAATAAAATAAATTTAAAAATAAAGGATTCATCGGATACTTTAAAGTTAAGGTTAAAATAAAAATAAACATTACCTCTTTGTCTTAAAATAGTGGTTCGGGAAAAATAACAATAATCACTCTCCTTTGTTTCAAAATAAAAGGAGTAATAATAATATGACTAGTAAATAGATTTTGTATAAATAATAATATTAAATGTTTTATCATTGTTTGCGATATCTTTTGGAAAATAATAACCTCAGCCCTTACGTCAATCAATATTTACGAAAACTAAATCAATACCTTAAAGCCGCGGTCGAATGAAAAAAAAGGGTAGTCACAAATAAATTTAATTAGACTACATTCTAAACAGCAAGTAGGTAGGATTTGGAACCTTGATCGCAAATTTCGTTGTAAACCCGAATGGATTTATTTGCATGAACGATCAGGGTAGGTGGGTCAAAAGAAATCAAAATAAAAAAAATAAAAATTCAGAAATCAAAAGACAACGTTCCTGAGAGCCGAGAGGGGAGAAAAGTCATAAGGGGTAACGTTCCTGAAAGCCGAGGAGAGGGAAATAAAAAAAAAGAAATTTTATAATATTTTGTATTATATATAACAGGTTATGTATTCGGTCCAGTCTCTGGTTGCGATATTTCAGCAACTAGATCCATCCCAATAATTAGGTACATATGATACCTATTATATGGTATAGCCTTCCTATCACTTCACATATAAAGATGTATATATCACGAATTCCTATTATCACACTTGTGTCAAGCACAAATACCTACTTCAAATACCTATTACCACATTCGTGTCAATCACAAATACCTACTTCTACGTATCCTTTCGAAATTAGGTAAACCTTATTTACCTACATGTACTATGACAATCCAAAACGATAATGAACGATTGGTCTTCTAGACTATCAGCTGATAGTAGACATTACGTCACTGATAACAGATACATTTATAACCCCCAAGGAATTCATAAGGCCTAAAATAGGTCAAAGTCCTCTTAAATAAACAACCTGCGTTCCAGTTGAACTCTAAAATAAACAAAACATCGTGTCCGATAAGGGCAGGTTTCTCAAAGCTCGTTCTCCATACCAAATCACAGCAAGCATATTCATGTGTGTTTTATACACTTGCTAGAAGTCAAAATAATATCAACAAGAAAAGATCCTAAATACCTAACTACGTACGTCAGAGATGAATAGCTCACTCAAGATACCTATTCGGTTAATTATGGTTCAATTAAGTCACACATACTATTTATGTGATCATATTCAAAGTGGCCAAATCTAAGTGTCATAATAATTTCGTACGTATGAGTACAATCTATTTCCACACAATGTCTAACAACTCAGTCAAATTCAACCAGAAGAGGAGGAGGTGGTCACTCCTTATAAAGTCCATCAACGAAAACAAGAAAATGTGGTTGTCAGACCGCGATATCAAAACAAACAAACAATGAAGTGTGTACTAAACAAGTACATTTTTAGGTTCCCAGTATCAAACAACCATGAGATGATAGCTCTCTATAATAAAACTATCAACCAAAACCAAACGTATGTTTATTATGTGTATCGTATATATTAGAATGTATATTAGAATGTATCTAAACAGGGTAAACCGACTACGGGTGGTGTCAGCCCCGTAGCTTGGCACTCCCTGGTCTGGGATGTGTTATCTAAAGTAATACATTGCAGATTATAAAAACGTATGTCTACATATATATCTTTGAATGTATTATCCACTGGGTGATGTGAACCCGCCTACAGCTGGCGTTTTAGGCCTAAGATGGTCATGTCACATCGCTTCTTGGAGTGGTGGTAAGCCTAGGAAACTTGTCATTACAACAACCGTGAGTATATGATTGTTCAGAAGACGAAACCGGTTCGCTTCAGTAGTCGTAAATCCGGAGGTGATGGAATTTGGAGTGTGCTGGACCCAGGGGAGGTTCGATCGTAGCGCTAGAGGGTTGCGGATCTGGAGATGTGGGAAAGCCTTGCAAGTACCTATCACTAGAGGCACCTGACTACTGTGTGAAAGTCTTATTCGACCTTGGTTCACCCGGTTACATTGCAGGAGGAGGCGCCAAATTTTTAGCAGCAATATGCTTTCCGAGTTCGTCTTCGTACAAAATCATAAACACTAACCATACTTACAAAAATTAAATCTACATGTATGTACCCCACAGGTCGTCGCAGGACTGGAGAGAATTTTGGAGAACATATGATTCATAACTAATATTGTACTAACCTATATTCGATTGATTTAACTATATATGTATGCTATGACACTAAATTAAATGTTATGTACTTTCCACAGGATTTACGGTTTCTAAAGGAACTAGCGTTAGGAGACAGGGACTCTTGGGAAAATTTTAGTTAGGTTAAATGATACCGACGTTCGCAATATCTCGTCGTAATCCAATCTCCTTGCCTCAATCACTAACCTGAAAAGAACCAAGGTTACCACAAAAACATGATAATTAAGTTATAATGCACTGAAACAAAAATATACACAACGTAGTAGAGAAATTTAATTTTGCAAAAATAATGACCACATGAGAGATTACGTTAAAAGTCGTAACTATGTGATCCGAGTTAGGGGTCTCTGTTTGAACGAGGTAGTGCCTCAAATAAGGGTGTTTAATTTACATCCTGAATAATGGTGTTGCGTGACGAGGGAGGAATGGTTTCATACGAGAGCACATCTGGACCGGGTAGGTGGTATTTTCCACTCCCCAACCAAGCTCACGTTCGAAGCCTTCTAAAAACCTCAAAATAAGAAAAATAATTATATATATATATATATATATATATATATATATATATATATATATATATATATATATTCACACCAAAAAGAAGAAATATTACAACTATTTAATCAAACAGTACAATTTTTCACTGCGTACTAACACCATCAGCAACCCAATCTCGTCCTGTGAATGTGTGTATATCATTGATGTATTAAACTAGATTTGCCTTGTCTAGTTAATATCATTTTAAAAATAACCCCACCTAGGAGTAATTTCACAATACAACTCTCCATCGAATTCTGCCGCCTCGCTTAGAAGCCTAGATAATATAAATACATGTTCCCTACACAAAGTTATTCATCTCAGTTACAACTCAACAACCTATCGGTAGAGATGGCAAAATTTCGTTTTAACTAAAAACGCGAAAAAATATTTATGGTTCGAAAATAGGGCATTTATAAGTTTTCTTTGCGTTTCAAGCATTGAGTTTGAGTTATATAAATAGAGAAGCAAGCTGCATTACCGCGCGTCAAAAAAAGCATAACCACTCTAAAACCGCGACGACGTAGCTTTGAAACCAATAAACATTTTAAAGTAAACATATATTTGTCTCACTTACACAAGTCACGAGTACAATGCTGCCGCTACGATTAGACAACGACAGAAACACAAACCTGCGCTGGCGCGTCAGTGTTGCCTACCATTTGAAATTTTACCCGACATAAGCAACAAAATAGAGTGTTTTTTTAACGTTAGTTTGTAATAAGATAAACTAATTAAAATTATTTTAATATTTGTTTTTTTTTATTATATGACTAAAAGTAAGCATAATTAATTAAATAATAAAGACATTTTTTGTTCCAATATTTTGTATTATACCTAGCATACAATACTCAAACATCTCTTTTTGGTCTTAGCTTGTCTTGATCCCGGAAGTGTTTCGAACAAATGACTGTAGATTTAGTAGACAGCCAATCTGTCTTTTTTCTAAGTAATCGAATAATTTCCACCCACTTCTCACGGCGTGCTGGATCTTTAGGTACACTGCAAAATTATTAATATAAAATACGTAAAAAAATATAATTACTGGATTATTCATTAATAAACTAAAATAAGATTAAAGAATTCTTTTGTACGAAGATTAAAATATAATTTAATATTATTTCAAAAATATTTAAAATCAGAGGTTACCTCCATGGTAACTTATTCCATAAATTATGTATTCTCCCATTAATGTAGGAAAACCAAAACGAATTTTTAGTGGCAACACTGAACTTATATTTATAGTATTTGATATTTTATTCCAATTTTAGCGTTTTTTAACTTAATGTGAATATGTAAACATTAAAATTACGAGTGGAAAGTAATTCCGCATGATTTATTATGTTTTTGTGACCTTGAATTGCATTCTTTAACGACGCATTTACCCATTTTTCGCTTGGTTTAACTCGGTCGGCGTATCACTGAGCACTGAACTGACATTAGCGGCAAAGTTGGCTGTGGCCTTAATTACAGTGGCAATGCTTTGACGCGGTAATTATCGATCTAGTGTATATACCGTGTATATACTGCTGTTGTGCCGGTTCGTGACCGGAGGGGACCCAGCAGCAGCGTTTGGGGCGCATTGGATGCCCTCTCCAGCCGGACTCTCCCAGCCTATCGCCTAGCACCGCAGTGAGTGGGCTGGAACCAAACGCTCATCACTCCTGGACAGCCTGAACCCCATATTCCTACCCACCCCTCATACCTTTCCATTCCAGACCTTCCTTTCACTTCATACCCTTAAAAAAAAAAAAACAAAATTAAAATCATGAATATACATAAAAACAAACTTAACATCATTACAGCGGCGAGTAGCAGGCGTCCCCGGTGCGGGCCAAAACTGTTGGTAAATTTTGCCAACATTCGCGGCCTGCACACAAATTTAAATTCCGTCCATCACCATCTTTTGTCCCAACGTCCCAACCTTCTTTTCCTATCCGAAACTCAGATAGCCGAGCCGCCAGACTCCTCCTATCTGGACTGCCCGGGCTTTACCCTCGCAAGCAAATTCCGACTGAAAGGAGGAGTCTGCCTCTATAGTCGAGCTGACGTCAACTGTGTGCGACTATTGAGTCTGGAAAACTCCAGATTCGACGTAATGTGGGTGCGCGTCAATCTTGCCAGTACGGCAAGATTCTACGCATGTCTATACCGCTCACCGAACCATAGCGAATCTGACACTTCCGAGCTCTTCAAACATTTGAGCGATACTATTGATGATCTCTTGCCCCGCTACCCTTCGGCCGAGTTTGTTGTTCTGGGGGACTTCAACGTTCATAACGAACCATGGTTGAAGTTCTTAGGCCCAACGGACTCGGCTGGCCGACAGGCGGAATCCTTTGCCATTTGCTACGGATTAGAGCAATTGGTTCAGGAGCCTACAAGGGTTCCTGATGTCCAGACTCACCGCTCCAATCTGTTAGACCTATTCTTAACTACTGTGCCACACGGTTATAAGATTGACGTCACAGCGCCTCTGGGATCATCTGACCACTGCCTAGTGACGACATCAATCCCCGTTAGCCTCAGACCAACCAATGAGAGGCTGAGGAGAAAAGTGTGGCACTATAGGTCAGCAGATTGGTTCGGTATGCGGACCCATTTCAATGCTTTTCCGTGGTCAGCTGTTTGTTTTCGGATTTCGGACCCTTCAAGGTGTGCCCAGGAGATTGGTGAAGTCATCAAATCGGCGATGGATGGCTTCATACAATCGACTACTAAAGAAACTGGTGTGGGCTCAAAGCCGTGGTTCAGTCGACAATGCTCCGAAGCAGTTCGACGAAAAAACGCGGCTTACCGAGCCTACAACACATCTCGAACGCCCGAAAGCAGATCAGCATACAACAAATCGGCAAAGGAATGCAAGAGAATCATCAATAGATCAAAATTCGAACACGACCTGCAGATCAGCAAAAAGCTGGCTGCCTGCCCGCATGGCAGCAGAGCATTCTGGTCGCTTGCGGGCTCAATAGGTCGAAATTTTTGCAAACCCAGTTTGCCACCTCTTACCAGACCTGACGGCTCACTAGCAAACACCGCCACCGAAAAGGCAAACCTTTTAGGGAAAATGTTTGCGGAAAACTCGACCCTCGACGACGGGGGTGCTGTTCCGCCGTCGGTTCCTCACTGCGGCTTCTATATGAAAAAGCTGAGGATCCGGCATCGGGATGTACTCCACGTCATACGGGGGCTCGATGTAAACAAAGCTAGTGGACCTGATGGAATACCTGGCCTGGTATTGCAGAGGTGTGCTGCGGAAATAGTTCCAGTTTTGACAAAGCTCTTCAAAATGTGCCTGAAGTGTGGCACTGTGCCCTCTGGTTGGAAAAAAGCGGTAATTCACCCTATTCCCAAGAAAGGTGACCGCTCCAACCCGGCCAACTACCGCCCCATAGCGATCACATCAGTTCTGTCCAAAGTGATGGAACGTGTGATCAACGACAAACTGCTCACATACCTCGAGAAGAACAAAATTATCAACGACCGTCAATACGGATTCCGGCGGAACCGCTCGTGCGGTGATCTTCTCGCGTATGTGACGCATGTTTGGGGGCGGTGCCTGGAACGTCACAGTGAGACCCAAACGGTCGCACTAGACATATCCAAGGCCTTTGACCGGGTCTGGCACCGAGGACTTGTCAACAAATTGCATTCTTACGGACTTCCCGCATCCCTGTGTACGTGGATTGCTGACTTTTTAAGGGATAGGTCGATTCAGGCGGTTGCTGACGGTTTCACCTCTTCCTCGCACTCCATAAATGCTGGCGTCCCACAGGGATCGGTTCTGTCTCCGACTTTGTTTTTGTTGCACATCAATGACCTTTTGACATGTGCACCGATTCATTGTTACGCGGATGACAGTACAGTTCATGATAGCTTTTTGTTTGACAAGCCCCCAAAGGGCACACAAACTCCAACGGCTCGGAGGGCTTTGAAGCAGAGAATGGACGGTTATCTCGAGAGTATTTCCTCCTGGGGTAAAAATAATCTCGTCGAATTTAATGTTTCAAAGACCCAATCCTGTCTGATTACGTCTAAAAGGGATCCAAATGATAATCTAGTCTCCTTCAACGGAAGCAATCTTCCGAACAGGCCTTCCATTGATATGCTTGGTGTAACTATAAGTGACCAGCTCAGGTACGGGGGCTCCATCGAAGCCAGAGTAAAGTTGGCCTCTCAGAAGCTGGGCGTACTGTACAGGGCCCGCAGATACTTTAATAGTACACAACTGCTCACCCTGTACAAATCGCAAGTGCGCCCTACTGTCGGATTTGGCAGCCATCTCTGGTCTGGAGCCCCAAAATACCTGAAAAAAACCCTTGACTCTGTGCAGAAACGGGCGGTCCGTTTGATAGATTCCCCAATCTTAACAAACGGACTGCAATCTTTAGAGCACAGGCGTCAGGTAGGTATGCTGTCCTTGTTCTATCGGTATTACAATGGAAGATGCTCTGAGGAACTAGCGTCATTGATCCCTTCGGCACCGGTGCATAGTCGGGATACACGCCAAACGCGTGCCCAACATTTGTACACAGTTGACACTTGTCACATGAGAACGGGTCGCTTCTACGATTCGTTCTTAAGTTCAACAGCTCGGCTGTGGAACGAACTGCCGGCCTCTGTGTTTCCTCCCTCCTACAACATGGGACTCTTCAAGACCCATGTTCACTCCTTCCTCTCCACAAAAAGACCCTCCACACAGCATCCCCAAAGATGACATAGGCCCTGAGGGAAATTATTTTCTTCAGGGCCTCCTGTGTGGAGTAAATATAAAGAAAAAAAAAATATATATATATACATCAATGGTTTCAAGGCATTTGAAAGGGTTTCCAGTGATTTCTATTTCGCGAATTAACGCGAAAAACGTGATTTTGGCCGTATTTCAGCTAAATTATTCTATTTAGCGAAATAGGCGCGAATTTCCCGATAATACCGGTTATTATTTATTTTTATTTAAGTACATAAAACAGGCATGGTGACCAAAAATTTATATACATGGATGTTTAAATACATAATAATAACAAAATGATAATAACAAAAATAGTAACAAAAGGAAAATGTAAGTAATATTAATATTAATCTTTTATAATAACATGTAAGCTAAATATGCAATTAAATAACAAATAAGAATGGGTAAAAGGTAAATACAAATATGTTCATAAACGATTTGTTATTGTCACACCTGTACTGGTGAGACACTGATTAGGTAGGTACAATATTACTTCTCTTTAAATAAAGGAATTCATCACAATATCAGCTTAATATGATTAAAGGTAATACATTTTTTTAAAGTGTTTAATTTGGTCATTAAAAATGTCTATTTCATTATTAGAGCCATGTATTAAAATTTTATTAAAAAAATAAATTATTAAATTTTTTTATTTTTATTTATTTTTTTTATTTTTTATTATGTAATAATTAAACAGTTTACAATGTATAATAATATTCGCTAACAATAATGATATATAAAAATTAGTAAACACATTTTTTTTTTGATGTTTCTCTTTTATGGAAGCAGACGCTTGTGTTTAAAAGAGATGTTGAGTATCGAGATGAACATTATTTATGTAAGTATTCTTATTAATAAGGAGTTAAGAATATTAAAAATATAAGTGTATATCAACAATGTACAATTTAACGATTTATAACGTTACATTAACAACATTCAACAATGTACAATTTAACGATTTATAACGTTACATTATTTAATTGACGAATTTCGTTATTTTGATTTTTTATCTTGAAATGTTCTTTGATCGCTTTGAGTAGGGTTTTGTCGTCTTCGATTTTTCTGATATTATCAGGTAGGTTATTAAAGTATTTTTTGCCTAGAAATGTGTAATGATGTTGTGCAAATGAGGTGTTACATTTTTGTATTGGAAATATATGTTTTTGACGATTACGTCTTTCAGTTCAAAAACTGTGATTTTGTTTTTCTTTTATTATTTGAATTATTATGTTTTTTCGGATAAGATCATTAAATTTTAGTACTTTAAATTCTTCAAATATAAGTTGAGTTGGATAATCTCTCGGTTTTTTCAATATTATTTTAACAATCAGACGTTGTACAATTTCAATAGGTAGGAGATTAGTTTTGTATGCGGATCCCCAACTGCTTACACTGTATTGGAGATTCGATTGTACTAATGCGTAGTAGACTGAAGTTAAATTTTCCAATGATAGAAAGTTACGCAGTTTCAGAAAAATATAAATTAATTTCCTTATTTTGTTAACGGTAAGGTTAATTTGATCTTTCCAGTTAAGGTTTTTGTCCATTATTATTCCTAAGTATTTAATTTTATTTGTAATTTTTAGTGTGGAACAATTTATTGTACAGTGATTTGTATTATGTTCTTTAAAGTTGTCGTGTATAATTATGTCAAAGTTTTGTGGAATATCGTTTGCTTTTATTGCGAATGGCAATACTTGGGTTTTTTCGCTATTTAGGGATAGTAGGTTTATATCAAACCAGTATTTGAGTAGATTTATGTCTTCTGTTGCTTTTTGTTTTACTCCTTCCCATGTATTATCACTTTCAATGAGTACTGTATCGTCCGCGTATGAGGTTATACTACCTAGAATTGACTGTGAGAATATCCCGTTTACATATAAGATAAATAGTAATGGACCCAGTACCGTTCCTTGTGGGATTCCATATTCAGACGTCTCTTCATCGCTGTATATATTGTTTATTTTGACATAATGTGGGCGATTCTTTAAGTAGCTTTTTATCCAATTTGCAACATTCTCCTTAATGTTCAGATTATCTAATTTTTCCATAAGTTTTGAGTGAGATATGCTGTCAAATGCTTTTCTTAGGTCTATGAAAATGCCTAAACATTTTTTACTCTTATCTAGGTTTTCGTATATGCGTGAAGTAACGTTTGCAATTGCATCTTGTGTGCTGCGCGCTTTTCGGAATCCATATTGGTTATTGTGAAGTATTTTGTTGTTTTCAATAAATTCCATGAGTTGAGATTTTACAATTTTTTCGAATATTTTTCCAATATTAGAGATTAGAGAAATCGGTCGATAGTTGGTAACATTAAGGGTGTTTCCACTTTTAAATATAGGCGAGATAATTTTTTTCTTATAATTTGATGGAAATATTCCTTTTTTAAGGCTCAGATTAATCAGGTGAGTTAATGGTTTTATCACATAGTTTTTAATAGATTTTAGAATTTGGATCGTTATATTATCATATCCTGGCGATGAACCTCCGTTCATATTTTCAATTATTTTTAAAATATCTACTTCACTAGTCATTTTAAATCGGGACAATGAGTTTATATTTTGTATATCTTCAATAATTGGTTTTGTAGTTGATCTTTTTGTCACGTTAATTTTTTTGGCTAGGTTTTGCCCAACTTTTGCGAAGAAAGAGTTGAATACATTTGCCCATCTTTTTGGATTTACACTATCGTTTATTTTTACTTTATTTTCATCTTCAATTTCATTGATTGGTTTATTTTGTTTATCATTTTCTATTGCACAATTAATTGTTTTCCAGATTATTTTTGGGTTATTTTCGGAGTTTATTATTTTATGTTTATAATACTCATCTTTACTGATTTTAATTATGCGTGTCAGCTTATTTTTGTATTTTTTATATTTGCAATCCAATTCTTTGTCATTTGGGAAATTAACTGTTTTTTTGTAAAGTTTACTTTTTTCTCTGATTGAATTTAATAATCCCTGTGCGATCCACGGTTTCAAGAATTTATTTTTAGCTAAATTTCGATTTGGAATTTCCGTTTTAGAGTTTTCTATATGTATCGCTAGAATGTTTTCAAAGTTATTTGAGCATAATTCAACTTCTTGACAGTCGATTACTTGTTTCCAATTTTCCGTTTTCAATTTTTCAATTAATTTCTCTATGTTTAATTTGGTATATGATTTTTTTACTGACGTGTTTTTTGTGTGAATTTCTTTTCTATCTTCGTACAAAAATATACATGTATGATGGTCTGTAATGTCATTTTTCCATACAATGGTTTTAATTTTATGAAGATCCTTTAAGTTAATATTTGTCCAGAAATGATCTAGACAGGATTAAAATTAAAAATTAAAAATTATTTATTAAAATTTATTATTAAATTTTATTATTAAAAAAAAAAGAAAGACAAACATTCCTGGGTTACGAATAACCTGACAATATTTGAAAATCTCCTACTACCACCACAGTAAGCTAAAAATGTTGTTTGTGTTGTGATGGAGGACTTAGCCAGCCGAGGAATTGAACACACTACGCCTGGGTGGGACCCAAACGCGATGTCAACTCGGCCACCGACCGTATAATGTTATAATTTCTTAATGTTCGCGGTACAGGGGAAAAATATCCTGTATTTGTGTGGTAGGCTTTAATATAGAAAATGTCTTTCATCCTCCTTGTTGATTTTCTTGATGGTATATTGATGTTAATTTGGGATAAAATGTTTGGTGTATCAACTGATGCATGTAAAATTTTGTGTAGGTGCAGTACGTCAGATAGTTTACGTCTGACCGTCAGTGAGTGTAGTTTATAGTGCAAAATTCGGTCATTATATGTTCCAAATTGACCAGATAAACCTTCACGATAAGCAATTACACGGGTTAGTTTCCTTTGTATGGATTCAATCCTATAATTATGAATCTCATAATTGGGAGACCAAATTGTTGATGCGTATTCGAGAATACTTCGCACAATTGATTTATATAATGTTAAAGTTAATTCTGTACTTTTAAAACAATTCGTGATTCTTAGCGTTAATTCTTATACTTGTGATGCACTTTTTGAAATTGTATCTACATGTTTATTGAAGCTAAGTGACGAGTCAAATGTCACGCCTAAGTCTTTGATTGAAGTTGTGTTTTGTAAAGGGATATTGTTAATGTGATATGTGTTTGAGAATTTATTAATGTTCTTTGTGAATGAAATTACGGCACATTTGTTTTCATTAAAATATAAATCATTTAGTGTGCACCATTCATGAAGTGATGATAAGTCTTTTTGCAATCGGTGCAATCTTCTAATGATGTAATTTTTTTGTACAACTTAAGGTCATCGGCAAACAGGTATTGACTGACAGGCGTACGAAAATGAAGGAGCCCACTATTGAAACGTGCGCAATGCCATCATTATCTAACTAACTAACTAACTAACAAATCGACCATTGCAGAATGTTTTAATAACTTTTTTACAAATGTAGTAGACGAGGTTCTTGAATCTTCCGGCATTAATGTTAATGATGATTATATGGAGACATCTCCTCAATTAGATTCTAATAACGATTCAATTAACTTTATAGAATATTTTTCTCCCATTACGTTTAATGAAATTGAAAAATATATTGATAGCCTTAAACCATCCAACTCTAAGGGAAATGATGGACTATCATGTGATACATTAAAAAAATAAAACAACATGTATTAACGCCATTACAACATATTTATAATATATGCCTCAAAGATGGTCATTTTCCAGAACAATTTAAAATCTCCACTATAATACCTATTCATAAATCTGGGGATACCCATAAATTAGACAATTACAGACCAATATCCCTTGTTTCAAACCTATCAAAAATATTCGAAAAATGCATTAAATTTAGAGTCATTGAACACTTAGAAAAATATAAAATTCTATCGAAAAACCAATACGGCTTTCGTAAAGATCTAAGCACTGAGGATGCCATATATGAATTGACAAAAAATATTTATACATCTATCGATAAAAAAAAGAAATATCTTGCCATATTCCTAGATTTAAGAAAAGCTTTCGACACCGTTAATCATAATTTACTCATTAAAAAAATAAGTCGACTGGGCTTCAAAAAAGACACACTAAAATTACTATCAAACTATCTTAAAGACAGAACACAAAAAACAAAAATTGGGAATAATTATAGTTCAGAGACACAGATAAAAAACGGAGTTCCGCAGGGAACTGTTCTTGGCCCGATTTTATTCTTAATTTATATTAATGATTTATGTAATTTTGTAATCCCTGGTAAAATTGTTTCTTACGCCGACGACACGGCAATAATAGTGGATGGTAATAATTGGACAAAAACTTTTTCGAAAGCAACTGTATGTATTTCACTTGTTTCAAAATGGTTAAAATACAACAAATTTGTCTTAAACTACAGCAAAACATTTTACTTACCTTTTTATAAAAACATAAGAAACAAACCAAAAGAAAACCTTAAAATTCGAATCCATAATACAACTTGCAATCAAGAAATGGGCTTCCTGTGCAACGAACTCGCTAATGTCAAAAATATAAAATATTTAGGAGTATCAATAGATGTTAATCTTAATTGGAAATTACATATTAATCAAACCACTTCTAAACTAAGATATCTTACCTACATATTTTATAGACTCAAGGAAATTTTAAACGTTGAAAAATTGAAAATGATCTACTTCTCCCTGGTGCAATCTGCAATCACTTATGGCATAATAGGATGGGGTGGTGCACCTGATACATTTATTAAGCCTCTACAAATAATTCAAAAACACATAATTAAAGTCATATATAAGGAATCTAAATTATTTAACATTCGTAAATTATTTATATTACAAACTATGAAATATTTATTTAAAAACAAAAATTATTTCAAAATAAATGAAAACAGAATGAGCAAAAGAACAAATAATATATTTTACACCCCCCAAACCAAAGATATTAGAAGAACGAGATGTGCTACCAGCAGTTCATACTGTGTGGAATTGCTTTGCCGAGTGTCGCCGGTTTTGTTCACCAATACTACTGCACACTTTCGCTTACGCTAAGGCATCGCTAAGGTATCCGCACTAATACATAGAACAGATTTCTGTGCGTACACGTCCCGATACCGAACAAAAAGTCCCCTAATTAGTTAGTACTCCGCCTACGGTCCGGCGGACAACATAGCATATCTCGTTCTTCTAATATCTTTGCCCCAAACCAATACTAAATTAATGCAGACACATAGCAGTTTCATTGGTCCTCGTACATTTAACCTTCTACCACTACAAACTCAAATGATAAATAAAAAGATAGAATATATATAAGAGGTAAAATTATGGCTGAATGACGCAGATATTGAAACGCTTTTACTATAAATTTATTGATCCTCTCTACAACTCACTTGCTGAAACATTATAAACTATTGTACATAAAGTTTTTCTCTTTACTTTTTATAATAACTATAAACAAAAAAAAAACTTTTTCTACTAATGTATATTATACTTTAGGTACTTGAAATATAGTAATCGTTTTATATTACCCACACTCAGGCAGTGCCTTAGTGGGTTTTCATTTTTTGTGTATACTATTTGGTATTATATATTAATATGTATAATATATGTAAAGAAATGAAAATAAATAAAGTAAAAAAAAAATAAAATAAAAAATCAGTAAAGTGCCTTTTCCATTGTTTTTGTATTTACCTGTATTTCAAATATGCCTACTTTATTTCATTTTTGGAAGCCTGTCCTACCTCTTTTTACAATTTTGTTACTATTTTATGTGTGAATATTTAATATATTTTTTATTTTTATTTTTTTTTATAAATTTAATTTAGATTAAATTTGATAATATTATTATTAAGTTCTGCAAGTGTTTTAGTTTTTTATTATTGTGACAGCTGTTTCGGCTTACAAGGCCATTTTCAAACTGTGGTTATTCCACATTGAGACGACGTATTTATACTATTTCAAATGTAAATTTTGAAGGTGTATAGTGTGTATACATTGATTTATTACTCGTTATAATAAATCAATGTATACACCTTCAAAATTTACATTTGAAATAGTATAAATACGTCGTCTCAATGTGGAATAACCACAGTTTGAAAATGGCCTTGTAAGCCGAAACAGCTGTCACAATAATAAAAAACTAAAACACTTGCAGAACTTAATAATAATATTATCAAATTTAATCTAAATTAAATTTATAAAAAAAATTAAATGGAGTTCTACGAATTAAACACAAAAACAATAAATAAAAAAAATTAATATTTTTAATTTATACTGTACGCTGAATTTAAACGCTTTCCGAGAATATAGCGTATTTTAGAAGTCAAAGAACCATACAAATTGGAGAAGCTGTTACAGTAATATTTAGTCCAGTACAAATAAAGAAGAATTGAGAAAAATGCATAAGGAAGGTAGTTTCATGTGAATGTGCAGGGAAAAGTATTATGCCTACTTTATTTCATTTTTGGAAGCCTTTCCTACGATTTTTTATAATTTTGTTACTATTTTATGTGTAAATATTTAATATTTTTGTACTGTAGGCTAAAATTGCATTTTGACATTACACAATTTGTGCGAAATAAATTACGCCTATTGATGTTAATCGCAATCTGCATTTGTTGTGTTTGTGTTCGACCCGTACTTAGAGTTTCCTTCCTTATTAATATTAAAATTAATTATTTATAATCTTTCACATGGAAATACTTGCAAATGAAGGTTAAACATAAATTTTACCAAAAATACTTAAAATATGCGCTAAAAACTTTCAGGAAATACATTTTTTTCTATTTTGCTACAAAACGCTAAATTATGCCTCAAAATGCTATAAAACGCTAAATTTCCAATAGTTAATGCTAAAAAATTTGAAAATTAATGCTAAATTTTGCCATCTCTACCTATCGGGTTTGACAACAGGTGGTGCTCCAGGAATGGTTGGGAAACACAAAGGTTTAGTAAAATTGATTGAAAATGAGGCCTCCAAAGTTGTTAATACTTCGAATCAAAATTTTCATTGCATTATTCATCAGGAGAATCTATGTTCCAAGTCCCTTAAAATGGATCATGTCATGAAGGTGGTCATCAAAACAGTGAACTTTATCAAGTCGAAGGGTCAACCCTTTCACCGTCAGTTCCAAGAGTTTCTCAAGTCGAAGGGTCAAACCTTTCACCGTCCGTTCCAAGAGTTTCTCAAGTCTTTGGATTCACAGTATAATGACATGTTACATTTTATGAAGAAGTAAGATGGCTGACCCGTGCCAAAACCTTGAAAAGAGAGTTTGATTTGAAGCATGAAATACAATCATTCTTCGCAAGCAAGTCAAAAAGTATCCCAGAATTTGAAGACAAGGAGTGGGTTAGTGACTTTGCATTTCTGGTCGATATAGTTAGCCACCTGTGGCTGTAATGTGTGTGTGTGTGTGTGTGTGTATTTGTAATTTACGGTGGTTGCCGTAACCGTAAATCGTGTTCAGAAGATGGAAGATTAAAAATTGAGTGTCTGCAATATTAATTAAATTTATTCGTGAGGATGAATTTACAATTTTACAGAACGCGGAGACTGTGGTAGACAGGGCTTTTAGGACAAGGCTTTTAAATGATCCTGTTATATCCAGCTCTGACTTGCTGAGTGCCCGTCTTCCAGTTAGGAGGCAGCCAAGGTTAATATTTTTTAACGTGCCCCGTGAACTATCGGATGAGAAATTTTTAGAGAATGCCCTCTCTGGAATCTCTGAAGGTGACAACTTTAAAGAGTGTGCATCCAAGTGCAAACTTAGTCATATGGATGGAGCTCGAACCGGACCGTCTTGCCACAGAGTGTACTCGGTGCCCGCTAACATTCGTCATGCATTGGTGCAACAAGGGCGTGTATTCGTGGACTGGACCGTTTGCGGTGTGCGTGACTTTGTAGGACTTACAGTGTGTCTGAAATGTCAAATGGTTGGACATTCTCACAAGTACTACAAAGATACAAAGAGATGCTCTCACTGCGGTGTAGAAGGACACGCGCGCGAGGCCTGCCCCGCTGCTGCTGCAGCACCCAGTTGCGCTACATGCGCACGTTTCGGAAAGCCTGCAGCTTCCCGGGCCCACCCCACTGGAGATAAGGACTGCCCGGCGTACAAAGCGGCTTTATTGAAGGATCTCTCCACCATCGACTATGGCGTTTAATCATACCGAAAAAGATGGCGAGGCAGTTGCTGTTGATGCATTAAATATATTATATCAAAATGTGAGGGGTATTCGAACAAAGACCGTAAGTGTGCGCAATGAAATTTTAATCAATAATTATGACATTATTTGTTTTTCTGAAACATGGCTGAACTCAACAGTGTTTAGTGAAGAACTGTTTGATGACAGATATATAGTATTTAGGAGAGATCGTGAGTCAACCAAATCTGCGTCTAAAGAAGGTGGCGGAGTTCTAGCCGCCGT
This sequence comes from Hesperophylax magnus, assembly GCA_026573805.1. Classification (NCBI taxonomy): domain Eukaryota; kingdom Metazoa; phylum Arthropoda; class Insecta; order Trichoptera; family Limnephilidae; genus Hesperophylax; species Hesperophylax magnus. The sequence continues at coordinate 93,314 of JAIUSX010000221.1, read as the reverse complement.
TTCTAAAAAACTTCTTGTGTCCAGAAAAACGGAATGGGAGAGTGACAATGAAGATTTGTGGCTTATAATTAAGTCTCGTTCCAACTCGCTCATCTTTATTTGCATCCTCTATATTCCTCCTAGTGTAACTGTAGACAATTATTGTAATCAGATTGAAAAATTACAAGATCTGTATTTAAAGTATTCAATCTCCAATTCACAGTTTATTATTATTGGTGATTTCAATTTGCCCGAAATAAAATGGTTACCTGAAAATTCATTTAAAAATAATGTACTTTCACCTTCTAATTATAAAAGCATGAAAGCACACAGTCTTGTCAACCTTTCATCAATTTGCAACTTGTATCAATTCAATAATGTACTAAATACAAATGAAAATTTATTGGATCTTGTTTTCTCTGATAAAGTTAACATAGATATACATATAGCACCTGGCTTAGCCAAATTGGATCAATATCATCCTTCATTTGAAATAATGGTGAAACAAAATAAAGATCAATTTTTAGAAATCAATAGAAGTGACTCAAACTATAACTTCAGGAAGGGAAACTTTCATGAATGTCGACAGGATCTATTATCTGTTAATTGGATAACTCTTTTTAAAAATGAAAATGTGAATAGTATGGTGATCTTGTTCTATGAAAAATTATGGGAAATAATTGACAAACACTTTAAAAAATATATTACTAAAACAAAAAATCAATATCCTGTCTGGTTTAATCAGCAATTGATTGCTCTTCTTAAGAAAAAAAACAACATTAGACTTAAGGTAAAAAACATGGTAACGAGTCAGATTATAGAGAATTTTCTTATTTAAGGAAAGTTACAAAAAAAAAAAATACAAAGCGAATGTTATAAATCATACATCAACTCTGTCGAAAGTGGTCTGCAAGGTAACATAAAGGTGTTCTGGTCATACTCAAAATCATTACGAAAAACCAATTGTATTCCTAAAGTAATGCATCTTGACGATATTTCCGCAAATGACGGTGAACACATAGCAATTATAATATATTTAATTTTATTTTATATTTTACATGTACATACCTGGAATTATGTACACGCAACCTGCCAATTTGACTGTCCTAAAACGGGAAACTTCCTAGTTGGACAGTCAAAGCTTCCTTTTATATTTGTATATCTTATATGTAATAAATGTAATAATAATAAATAATAATAAATAAATAAATAAACATATTTTCTAAATATTTTTCATCTGTTTATACCAATTCGGAATCATCCACTAATGGTTCAATGCCAAACATAACTGAATACAATCAAAGCAATTTGGTTAAAATACATATTGGTGCAGATGAATTAAAATGTTTTTTGAGTAAAATAGATTCCAACAAGGGTCCAGGCCCAGATAATATTCCTCCTTTCTTTGTCAGTTGCTTTGCAGACTCTTTATGTTTACCGCTTTTTATAATTTTTAATGCATCCCTAACCACGGGAACTTTTCCTGATCTGTGGAAAAAAGCACATGTGGTACCAGTATTAAAATCGGGAGACCAATCTTTAGTAAAAAATTATAGACCAATCAGTATATTATCCTGTTTTGCTAAGGTTTTTGAATCTCTGATATATAAAAATATTTTTTCGCATTTTAAGCCCCTTCTCTGCACTAGGCAACATGGGTTTGTTCCTCAAAGATCTATTAACTCAAATCTTTTGGAATTTTGTAATTATGTATGTAATTCTTTTAATGAAAGATTACAAGTAGATGCAATTTATACTGATTTCCAAAAAGCTTTTGATAAAGTTAATCACTCCATCTTATTAAAAAACCTTGAACAAATAGGAATACACGGAGATCTACTTCGTTGGGTAAAATCATATTTGTATAACAGAACTCAATTAGTTCTTATTAATGGATACAAATCATCCCCTATAATTGTAACTTTCGGTGTACCACAGGGTTCAAATATTGGCCCCCTGCTTTTTCTTATATTCATAAATGATCTTGGCTCGAAATTAAATTGTGATTATGCTTTTTTCGCCGATGATCTTAAAATTTTTCGTAAAATCAAGTCTGTTTCCGATCATCAACTGCTTCAAAACGACCTCAACACACTTAATAACTGGTGTACTGTCAATGATATGCACTTAAATGTTGAAAAATGTTACATTTTAAACTTCACTAGAAATAGAATCATAAAAGATTTTTCTTTTGTTATTAATAATATTATTCTCAAAAAAGTATCTTCAATAAGAGATCTAGGAATCACTCTTGGTTCTAAATTCATATTTGATGTACACATTAACGACATTAAGTGCAAATCATTAAAAATGATGGGATTTATTCACAGAATATGTAAACCTTTCCAAGATCCTCAATCAATTCTAACTCTTTACAATGCCTTAATCAGAAGTAAACTTAAATATGGAAGCTCTATTTGGAATCCACATTACTGCAAATATGAAAACATTGTAGAATCCATTAAAAAAATGCTAAGAATGTTATCCTTCAAATGTGGATTATATGACCATCTTAGATCATATGACGTACGTCGTGATCACTTCAAGATTGATACACTTAAAACTAGAAGGCAATTGACTGATCTCATATGTTTACATAAAATTATTCACGGTCAACTTGATACTACATTATGTCTTAGCAATATTAAAATAAATGTCCCCAATTCGCATTGTTTAAGACGCCATAATATTTTTCACCTGAATACATTTATAAATAATATCGCCTACTTTAGCCCTCTGACCCAGATGTGTCGACTGTATAACAAGATAGAGTGTGCTGAAATAAATATTTTCATCGATAATTTGTACGGATTCAAAAAAAAAGTTCTGGCGCTATTAAAAAATATTAGCTAATTCATTGTGTCAATTTTCTCTCTATGCATACCTATCGTATTTCTTATGCCTCTTACCACTTGTAATAATGTATAATGTAATGTGTTACTTGAGCGAGCTTATATATGATTGTGTATTTTATTTTTATTTTTTGATGTTTTTGTTTTCTAATTGTATGTATCTGTATTTAATTGTATGTATCTGTATTTAATTTTTTGTATCTTTATTTAATTGTAGATTTTTGTAATTGTACAATAACTGAGTTTTTATAAGTGGATTGTTCTCACGTAAGTGTGATCATCTGTAAAACCCAGTTTAAATAAATAAATAAATAGTAAATTATCAAAGTAAAGATAGTGGCGGTAGAATCGAAGGTTGAAACCGGAATGAAGATTTCTCATCTGGTGCCCGCTTGTGTCTAGCGGCGGATTAATTTAAGTTAGTGTTGCCACATGTGGGATGAAATAAAGTAGTCCCACATACCTCCCTACCAGCGTCTCCACGCGATACAAAGAAATGTAACACATATTTACAATAATTATGAACACTTTTGATTTTGTCACAATGTATGATGTTCACATAAAAAAATTTTATAATGTCATGAAAAAATTATAAAATAAAAGTTCAGTTTTATTTACTATATTGTACATTAATCAAACCTTTACCCTATAACATAAAGAAATGAGAGTAAAGTTTTTATTTAACTAGGATGTTAAATTATAATATAAAGTACATACTGTGCATTATTATTGCGCTCGATTTACAAAAGACAAGTAATAAATAATAATAGTTACTCAACGCCGACGCTGCATAGTAACTATGTACCTATGAGTGGCGTTGAATGATATTTGGCGGTACGAATTTTATTCGCCGTAGTAAGTAGGTAACAACATAATTAATTTAGAGGTAAACATAATTGTACTATACATACTATTGACATAGTTGTTGTTGAACGGCGGGCGCTAGTCGCGATGTACCTAGAGTGGTACCAAGCTACCTGTGTTTATTACGAATATTTACGAAGATTTAAAATACGCTTGTTTTGACAGTTCTATTATTGTTTTCTATTAATGCACTTTCAACAGAGTACATGCAATTGTAAATATTTACATAATGAAGAATTTAGTTGTTGATTGCTTAGATATGCGTTGTACTGATTATAATTTTAGTTTGTTTTTTTTTTGAGTAACAGTAATTTATTAGATTGTCTGACATTTGCGATACGATAAATACAAAGTAATTTGTGAAATTTAGGAATACGTCAATATAAGGTTTCTGGTTAGTTTTTTTAAAATAATTACTGTGCCTTTATTGTGGTATTGCCAAATTATTACTGCGCTTGATATCTATCCGGGAAATGAACATGTCTTCCGGATCGAGTTGTCGTTTTTGTTATTGGAGGCTGTGTGGTCAGTATGGCCTGAACGTGTTGAGGTAGCCTTTGCAGCCAAAGTATGCATACGATTGGTCTCTCCAATAGCCCGGGACCAGCGAGTTCATGGATGAGTCGAAGTAGTCCAGAAGGTTTCCTGTCGTAGCTGTAGTCCGGTTAGAAGAAGAGTGAGTCGTTTTTCTTTAGAATCTTGTAATCTCTCGATGAGTGCTGATTTTAGAACAGTGTACTTGTCTGCTGCAAGGGGATTAATAACGACGTCGCTTACGGTCCTGAAGGTCTCCATATCCAAAGCGGCAACAATAATGTTGTACTTGAGGAGATCATCCTTTACTCTTGATTTAGAAAATTGGCTTTCAGCTTGTGCGAACCAAAGTGCAATGTTGTCGCGCCAGCACGCGGGTAGTTTAACCGAGACAGAGTTTATTGTTGTATCCATTGTGGGATTATTACCGGGGATTTCGTTCGATGTCTGGGTATCCGCGAATGACATATTGTTTTGATAATAAGGCAAGCAATAGGCAGTATAAAATAGGCAGAGGTATGTGTAAAAATGGCAAGGAAACAAAAGCAGTGACAACAGTAAATTTAGATTTTGAAAAAAAAAATTTAAAAATTCAGAAAAGTTAGATTGATGGTATCCAAAAAATTCAAAATGCCCTTAATTCTTAATCCAGAATGCACACAATGTGAAGAAATATGAATTTACTGTGACGAGTTCAAATTGTCTGGTCACTTAATTTAATAAACATGTAACAATTTTATACACTAGCAAAATTTAAAAAACTTATATTAGAATGTTCGTAATCGGAAATTTAGCTGTAAAATCACTGTATGTAGGTTTAATTATGGTTCACGTTACTTGATTTGGATCACTTGGCATTGGTTTGTGGCGGATGTTACGAGGTCCGGAACTGGAGTTCTGCCTGCGTGGTAAATCCGGTAGATGCTTGATCTGCGATGAAATTGAAGTTGGTCTGCAGAAATTGTTGCGTTCTGCTGTGAATCTGATGCCTTGTCTGCAGCTGCTGGAGCGGTGTTTAACTGAAATTGAGATTTTTTGGCACTATACTGTGTTATGAAATATTATTTCATAAACTCAAGTAGGCTCAGGTAGGCTAATTTCGATAGGGTAATAAATTAAAGATGATTCTTGACAGGCAACGCAGAGATGAGCGGTCGGTAGAAAGGGGGGCCGTTTCCGGCACTCTTGATATAGATCCGGCGGGACCCCGGTTCGATAACGACAGTCGCAGACTTTATTAATTTAAAAACCGGATAACGGAATGTAATTACAGTCAATCGTGAATCGATAGATTTTTACCCTGATGGGTTTGTTATTTTAAATATCCAACATGATATTGGAGTTATCGAGAAAGTGCGTGATTCACATTTAAAAGCCATAACGACGACATTTTGATCAGCATCTCGGTAGATCGAAATCGACAATTAATCGGAGCCATCTCTGGGTTGACCGTGGTCGCGGATATAAATCCATCATCCTGGGCCTTGTACAGGCATGTTATTAATATTCTGGGTCGAGCCTTAGTTAATCTCGCCGAGCAAATCTTCGGTCGGATGTCGATTGGTGCCTAACATACGAGAGGGCCAGCGCGCAGCAGCAGAATATTCCGAAGGAGGGAAGAGAGGCAGCCGACTTGCATCGGATCGCACGGATGCATTCCTCACCGTCATGGATTTCCCATCTTCAAGAATACCTAGCCAAGTTTAGATAGTCAGAGTAGCTCATAACACGGTTGATCTCGGGTGAGTGTCTTAATTAAAATATTGGTATGATCAGACATTTAAATATATAATCAGTGTGCAATTTAAACAATTAAACTGTTTTATTTAACCATCACATCACCCTGAGACACAATAGCATGACAGCGGTGCCCACCGCCCGAGAGGTAAGTTTCATGATCCGAAAGGAGCTAGCAACGCGTCGGACAGACATAGCATGATAGGAATATCATACTTTGGCGCTCTATTCATTAGAAAAGTTTATCCGACGTGTCATTAACTCTACACCAACATAATAACTATTCGAATATACGAGTTTTTTTTTCGGATTTGTGGGTATATTTTGTATAATTAAGTATCAGAATTGGTGGAACAATAATGTTCTTAATAATGTTCTTTATGATTTGATAATAAGACTCTAATAAATATACTGGACTTTAAATGTTGAAAATGAGATTGGAAGTTGTCCAGGATTCCAGCTTCAGCGTTCGACCTACCGTGTCCACTGAATACAATAATCACCCAAATAGAAATGTCGGGGGTCACCAGTGTGGCTGTAATGTGTGTGTGTGTGTGTATTTGTAATTTACGGTGGTTGCCGGAACCGTAAATCGTGTTCAGAAGATGGGAAATTAAAAATTGAGTGTCTGCAATATTAATTAAATTTATTCGTGAGGATGAATTTACAATTTTACAGAACGCGGAGACTGTGGTAGACAAAGTAAAGATAGTGGCGGTAGAATCGAAGGTTGAAACCGGAATGAAGATTTCTCTTCTGGTGCCCGCTTGCGTCTAGCGGCGGATTAATTTAAGTTAGTGTTGCCACATGTGGGCTGAAATAAAGTAGTCCCACACACCTAAATGTTGTTAATACTCATCTACAGGGAGAGATCAACTAAATAATAACATGTGTGATCTTATTTCCGCATTCCAAATGAAACTTGGGCTTTCGGAACAACAGTTAAGAACAAAAATCTTCACTCACTTTCCTACATTCTTATTGCAGCCAGACGTTAGACAAACGGTGGCGGATAAATACGCTTCGTTGATATCCGACTTGAACCTGGAATTTAAAAATATTTTTCAAGATTTTAAAAAGCATTGTGCTTTTTGCTGCATTTGCAACGCCATACTCCGTAGACGTGAATTTATTGCCTGGCATTTTACAAATGGAACATTGTGAAATGTGTTGTGATGCATTGTTAAAGGAGAAGTTCAATCAGGTTGGTTTAGAAGAGTTTACAAAACATATTTGGACAAGGAGAAAAAAAGAGTTTTACAAACATGTTCTATCGATGATTTCACTATTTGGAAACACTTATGAAGCATATTATCTCAAATGAGAACACGAATCACTGATGAGCATTTGGAAAAGTGTTTGCGTGTAGCAACAACATCAATCGTTATCAACATTGATGCACTTAGTTCTGACAAACAAAATCAGACATCTCACTAAAATTTATTATATTTTGTTTATTTTTTATTATTATTTTTTGTATTGCCTAACTTTAATTTAATGAATATACTAGATTCTCATGTTTGTTATATATCTTTTTTTTTAAAACAATATATTTCTTGTTTGCTTTGAAAAATAAAATAAATTTTGTTGTACAGCCCGGTAGGAAATCTCATTTCTAAAATTTGGCCCGGCTGCTGAAAAGGTTTTTTTTTCCATTATTTCTGGCTTTCACCCTTCAAGGGTGTTCTTGGCCATCATTTAAAATTATTGAGAAATGAAAGGTGAATTTAAATATTAATTTAATTTAAAGAGGCAAATTTCAAAATTATAATGAAAATTGGAGTCGAGTTCAGACTTAGAAGAGATGAGATGTTGAATGGAGGGGAGGAAATTTTAGATAAGGCTTGATAGAAGAGAGGATATTTTTTTAGATAAGGACAACCAAAAAATATGTGATCTAAAGTTCCCACTTCTAGACCACAGAATGTACAATCTGGGGAGTCATTTTAAAAAGATGGGAAGGAACGGAACAATGTCCGATCCTCATTCGAATTAATGAAGAAATTTCTTTTTTGGAAAAATGAGGGAATTGCTGAAACCACGGTTTTGATGGAATAGTCCTTTGTATTGAGGCATAGCAGGCTCCCTTGGATTGACTAGAAATGTGCCAATACTCCGACCAAACATTGCGGGATCTATCTTTGATGATGGAAAAAATGTCAGATAGGGGAATGTGGTTTACGAGGGTAACAACAGGGTTGGACGCTCCTTGTTTTGCCAAGGCATCCGCAATATCATTACCCATGAAACCAACATGTCCAGGAATCCAAATCAGAGTTACAGTTTTACCAGAGCTTTGAATGGAGGCTATCATATCTCGAATAAGGCATACAAAGTGATCATCAGGATGAAGAAGAGGACTGGATTTAAGTTTTTGAAGGGAACTGAGAGAGTCAGAGAGAACGAGGGAATGTTCAAAATTATTTTTGATTATATATTTGAGAGATTCTATTATTGCAATGCACTCGGATGAAAATATTGAAAATTGATTTGAAATTGAATGAAATATTCTGTCATTAGAATTATTGTGGTAAACGTTAATACCTATACCACAGTTAGGAGAGTCGGGAGATTTGGATCCATCAGTAAATAAAAGAGAAAAGTTGGGCCATTTAGATGAAATAATGTCATTGAACATATTATTGACAGTTCGGGCCGGGAGATTGGAATGACTTTTAAGGATTCCGATCCCTTCTAATATTGTTGGGGATAGGGTGACGTCACTATATTTTAATTTGTATAAGGGAAGTAGATCATTTTGGATGATGTGAAGCTCTGAGAGAGACTTAAAATTTTTACAGATGTCAGGAAGAGGTTTAGTTGAAGCTCTGATTGTAGATGAATGGGTTGAGTCAATGAACAACGAGACGCTGGGGATAACCTGATGACATTTAGAATTTAAACATTTAAGAACAAATTTGTCAGCAAATAGTTGACGCCTTAAATAAAGAGGAGGATCAGAACATTCTAATTGAAGGGAATTGATGGGTGACAATTGCATCGCTCCAGTTATAATTCGCAAAGATTTAGATTGAATTTTGTCTAATTTATCAAGTACATTTTTTGAGGCAGTACTAAAAAGTGGGCAGGCATAGTCGAGATGGCTTCGAATAAGTGCGTTGTAAAGCAACTTGATGCAAGTAGGGTGAGCTCCCCACCAAACGCCAGATAATTATCTGATGATATTTATTTTTTTTTCGCATTTAGTAACTAAATTATTAATATGGGAAGACCATTTAAGTTTCCTATCAAATGTTACTCCCAAAAATTTTACTTCAGAAGCGTTGGGGATTGGAGAATTTTTAAATAAAATTTGAACGGGGGGGTTTTTATGGCGGTTTGAGAAGGTGACACACTGAGTCTTTTGGATTGAAAGTTCAAAACCATTTAACGTGAGCCATGTGCAAAGGGCATTCATGGCTGCGTTAAGATATTTGACGGCGAGAGGGATGATTTTGGATGATAAGAAGAAAGCTAGGTCATCTGCGAAATCAATAACTTTTACTTGTGGGGGAATAGTGACATGCACATCATATGTGTATATGTTATACAGTAAGGGGGACAATACATCGCCTTGTGGTAAACCCTTCCAAATAGACCTACTTTGAGGAGAAATATCTGGAAGTTCAACGAAAATTTTTCTATCTAGAAATAGATTAATAATAGATTGGACACACATGGGGGGAAGGCCAAGGCCTAGAAGTTTTTTTTCAGGTTTCGGATGGAAACATTGTCAAAGGCGCCTTCTATATCAATAAAGACGGCAAGACAAACTTCCTGTTTAGAAATTGATAAATTAATATCAGTGCTGATGATGGCAAGGTTATCTTGAGTGGATTTTTTTCCCTAAATCTAAATTGAGATGGAGAGAGAAGCTGTTTACTCTCGACAAAAAATTCTAATCGGTTTTAAATTAATTTTTCATAAAGTTTACTGAGGGTGGATGAAAGAGCGATTGGCCTGTAGTTGGATCCAGAATTTGGTGATTTGTTTGTTTTTAAAATAGGGATGATTATTTGACAATTCCAGTCATCAGGCATTATACCAGTCTGGAAGATTTTATTTAAGATGCTTAAGAAGTGGTTTAGAACATTCTCATTACTATTTTTGATTATGCTGTAAGGTATACCATCTCTGCCTGGAGATGAGTCCTTGACTGTTGATAAACAATTTTTTAGCTCAATTAAGGTGAATGGAGAGTCTAGCCAATGATTAGACATAGGAGTATTATAGATGGGCGTTATTTCATCTAAGTTAGGTACAGAAGGGGGGGCAATTTTGTCCAAGAATTCATCTATCCATTTAGAATGAGACGCTCGAGGAGATGGTGAACTGAAGGAGGATCGAAATCTTCGGATCATAGACCAAACTTCCGAAATTGGAGTGTTCGGATATACTGAACTGCAGAAGTTGTACTACCCGGATCTTTTTTTTGACCTCAATATCCTTTTGGCATTGGATTCAGCGTTTTTGTATATTAAATAGTTCTCCATAGTCATATTGTAACGATAGGAAAGAGATTTAGCTTTCCGAATTCTTACTACTTTGGAACATTCCTCATCCCACCAGGGAGTTGGAGGGATTTTTTGGGAGATTTAGTTTTAGGGGGAAGATTTGATTTATTTATTTTTTATTATAGTCTATTTATTAAGTTATTATAGTCATCTTTGACGGAAAATATATCGGTGGCGGGTAAATTTAGTAGGAACTTGTCCATATGAGAGTTAAATTCATCCCATTTGGTGTGTTTTGTTTTAATCTTTGTCGAAATATGAGACTTGTCCGATTGGAAAGAAGTTTGATAAGTAATGGTGAACGGGAAATGATCACTGGAGCAAGGGTCGGGGGACACCACCCACGAGGAGAGAGAAGCCAGACTAGTAGAACATATCGAGAGATCCACTGCACTGGGGTTTGTGCTGGGGCGTGAGATCCTAGTAGGAGATCCGTCATTCAAAAGGAAAAGGTTGGATTGATCTAGGAAATCCATCACACTTCGACCATCTCGGTCGGAAAAAGCAGAACCCCAGACGGGGGAATGGGCATTAAAATCGCCCAATATAAAGAAAGGAGGGCTTAGTTGACATACAATTTGCAACCAAATTTGTTTATTGAAGTGGGCTGTTGGGGGAAGATAGACTGAAATAAAGGATGTGTCCTTTATTTTAGCTGCAACCATTTGGAAGTCAGCATTGGGAGGTTTGATATTATTTATTGGGGAAAATGATATAAATTTTTTAATAAAAAGGGCAGCACCGCCGCCTGAACCTTCCGGCTGAACTTAGCTTAGTTCCTGATCGTTGGAAGAGTGCTCTCATCACACCTGTTTTTAAGTCTGGGGCTAAAAATGATGTCCAGAACTATCGACCGATATCTAAATTACCAATCTTTAGTAAAATTTTTGAAAAAATTGTTCATGAACAACTATATAACTGCATCGAGTCTGTAATACTCGTGAACCAACATGGCTTTATGAAAAAAAGATCGGTTGTATCTAATCTTGCCATTTTCATTGAAAATATTACTAAATCAATGGATGATCAAATCCAAGTTGACGTAATCTATACAGACTTTTCAAAAGCGTTTGATAAAATTGACCACAGTCTTCTTTTGTCCAAATTACTAGCTTTGGGAATTCATGGGGATTTATATAGATGGTTAGTCTCCTATCTTAATGGGCGCACTCAGGGAGTAACAATAAATGGCTTCATCTCTGAGATTGTAAATATACCCTCAGGTGTGCCCCAAGGATCTCACCTGGGACCGTTACTGTTTACAATTTTCATCAACGACATTATAAAATGCTTTAATTATGCAAATGTTCTACTTTTCGCTGATGATATGAAAATATTCCTGCCTATTTATTCTATAATTGACTGCTTTAAACTACAAGAAGATCTGTATAGGCTTAATGATTATTGTATCCGCAATCGTCTCAATATGAACACTTCTAAATGTTATGTTATTACCTTCACTAGAAATAAAATTAAATTTGACCATAATTATCATATAGCTGGCCAGCTACTCAAAAAAGTTACACAAATTCGTGATCTAGGTGTTATACTTGACAGTAAACTTACATTTGAGGCTCATATTGATATGATTGTTAAGAAAGCCCTTAGAATGCTAGGATTCTTATTCCGTATTGGAAAAGAATTTAATAATATCATAACACTTAAAATATTGTATTTTTCTTATGTTCGCAGTCATCTTGAATTCGCTTCTCCCATATGGAATCCTCAATATAATATTTACATAAATCGCATTGAAGCCATCCAAAGAAAATTTGTCCATCATTTAAATTTCTAATTAAATTCAAACCTTGACGTAAACAGCTCGATGGACCTTTATGGACTTAAGCCATTAAAAACTAGAAGAGACTCCGCAGATATAATATATCTCCATAAAATTATCAATGGCTTTATTGATTGTTCTCCCCTTCTGTCTGAAATTAATTTTAGAGTCCCGAGCGTTAGAACTAGAGAAAAATCACTTTTTCATCTCCATAAATGTTCTACTAATATCAGACAAAATGCGTTTATATTCAGAGCCTGTAGTATATTTAATAAGAATTTTAATGATATGGACATATTCACAAGTAATTTAGGAACCTTTAAAAGATATGTAATAACTAACAGTATAAATACGTCGTCTCAATGTGGACTAACCACAGTTTGAAAATGGCCTTGTAAGCCGAAACAGCTGTCACAATAATAAAAAAACTAAAACACTTGCAGAACTTAATAATAATATTATCAAATTTAATCTAAATTAAATTTATAAAAAATTAAATGGAGTTCTACGAATTAAACACAAAAACAATAAATAAATAAATTAACTAACATTAAATAATTTTAAATATTCTACTGGAAGTTATCATGTTATTGCTCTGAATCCTTTCCAGTTACTTACCTTCCAATTTATACTCATGTGTTCAATTTAGTTGTAGGTATACATTTATTATATTGTTATTATTGCTATTGTGTAGTGCTTTTATTGATTGCTGCTGTGTTGAAATTTTACAATACATTATGTTTTGAATTTTAGCTGGTTATTAATATATCAGTTAAATTTGAATTTTTGAAATTTAGCTGGTTATTAGTTTATTAGTATATCAGTTAACTTTAAATTTTAATTTATTTGTGTTCCTAGATCTGTTATTATTTTTATTTATTATTTACAATATTGTATTTTTTGTAAATCTCTCAGGCCACGGGTACAGAACCCTTAGTTTTTTGTTTTAATATTCTTTATTATTATTATAATTTTAAGTGAAAATCTGTTATTGGATTTTATCTTTATTACTTAGTTTATTCTTATATATGTAAATAATCTGTTGATTTTCCCAAATAAATAAAATAAAATAAAATAAATCATAACGCTGATTGATTGGTAGAGTTATATTTTATTTAAGGTGAGATAATACAAGGATTCTATCCGCGACAATAATTTGCGTAATTACAATAATTAGCTTGCTGGTGGGAGGAGCGCTCGAGACGGAATGGTGTCAAAGTTTTTTCCACTCGCGAGCTCAGTTATGCTGTCTGCGCATCTCGCTGCGCAGGCAAGTGTTGCCAGACTCAAGTTGTCATTTTGCTCAAAACATAATAATCGCGGTGCCTACATACCTCCTCCCCAGCATTTCATGCGACAAACGCACGTATGTAAAAAAACTTAAAATTAAACAAAAATTACATATATAGTGTTCGATGCCCATTTGATTATTTTAAATTAATACAGTCGGACAAATTGGAATACTGGATCAACCAGTTTGTTGTAAGAGCGAGAAAAAACCAAAAGTAATAAACTTTACCTATGTTTCTAAAAAATAATCAAGTGGGCTTGACAAACAATGCTGACTAAAGCAATCTAGTTTGAGTGTAATAAGAACTTACTGTTAAAAAAGATAAGTGTTAATTAAATTATTAGTTAATTAAATTATTGATTAATTAATAAATTTTTATAAGTTTCATAAGCTACGGAAAGGGGAAACCATATCGTGCTAATATAAAAAAATGTAACCTGTTGGCTAAGTTAAATTACTTCAAATCTATTAAAGATGAGTGACATGTGTCTTCATTATAATCATGCAACCAGGGATAAAAATTAATACGTGAAAATTTTACACAACTTATAAGTCAAGATTACTTCAAATCTATTTAAGATGAGTGACATGTGTCTTCATTATAATCATGCAACCAGGGATAAAAATTAATACGTGAAAATTTTACACAACTTATAAGTCAAGATTACTTCAAATCTATTTAAGATGAGTGACAAGTGTCAACATTATAAACATGTAACCAGAAATAAAAAAAATAAATATGTGAAAACTTCACACAACTTATAAGTCAAGAAAGTAAATATATAATGGGTATCACACTTCGTAGAGATAAGGAAAGGGGGCAACCACGTCATATCTATACGAGGTATGATATTCACCGCATAAGTAGAATGGTATCATATACTTGAGTACTTAAAATTAATAAAGTTCATTTTTTTATGTATAGAACATCAGGAACGTATATAAATATATAAGAATATTAAACGTATATAAAATAAGGTGAACTATATTAAGAAATGTGTTTAGACATATGTCCCGTAGAGTCGTGGGATATCATAATGATAAGTTGTAACCTATATAGATCAAAATTTATGTGTAACAAAAATTATATACATACATCATACATTAACTAGTATGGAATACTACACGCAATAGTTGGTATTATAATTAGGTCATGCATTTATGTGCATCTAAAATTACATCATGCCTTTATTAGCATGGAAAAAACGAATACAATAGTTTGTATTATTTTTAGATCATATTATTTATGTACATCATGCCTTTATCAGCATGGAATAAAGAATACATCTCAAGAAAAATCTTGGAAAGTTACTTCATGTTATAGCATGGTATATCATCTTATGAAAATATTTGAAAAGATTTTTCATGTTTACATTTTGAAAAAAAAAAAAAGCAGTTGAAAAGATTTTTCATGTTTTGAAATTTTATAAAAATAGATTAATTTTTTTTTAATGCTTTAACAGGTGTACATGGGTGGTCTACGTCATACATTTATAAGTACGGAAAGAGCAGTACAAAATTAACCTATAAATACATGATAAAAATATGTTTCACGTCTTGACAGGTGTGGGAAAGGTAAGCAGCAGTCATCACACACCTATCAAAACATGGTAATATACCAAGGAAATGGAGAAGGCAGTGCATCGTACCTTCTACACATATTTGAATTTTCATATTGAAAACGTATGGCAAAACTACATCATGTTTTCCCAGGTATTGTGGAATGATACATCACATACCTACAAAAACATGGAAAACACACATCACACTTTTGTAAGTGTATGGAAAAATACATCATACACTTAAAAAAGCGTGGGAAAAACGAAACGACACATATTACATGGTATTTTGTTATGTATACATATACATGTTGACATCATCTTCTATGAACATGAGATTTTTTAAAAAACAACCCTTCCTTAAGACAGGATTATTGAATATGTAAAAGAATAACATAGTTAAATAAACTTAGAGTTCCAACTTCCATCAAAAGTTGATGTCTCTAGTTATTTGTAGTTACAGTAATCTTTAAAAAAAATACTACCAAAATTTATGTCAATAATGTGGATTTACTAATGAGATATATATCTGTGAATCGAATTTGGGAGTGTATAGTGATTTTATATCGGAAAAAAATTTATATGGAAAAACTATGTCTCTGTCAGCCTTTTTTCTAACGGGCCTGGTACCTGTCTGGAAAATGCACTCTTCTACCGAACCTTGTAGTGGTAATTTTGTCCGGGGTATGTTCTGCGACAGGTTCTTCGATAGTCAACTTCTCTTCGGAAGGAACGAAGGCTGGTTTCAAGCGATCCATAGAGACGCGCTTTGGTTTTCCATTGATGATTATGACGTATGTCTTTTCGTTACGTTCTTCGACTTTGTAAGGTCCATCGTAAGGGAGTTGAAGCGATTTTCGTGCGGAATCAGTTCTCAGAAAAACGTGAGTAGAAGAAGGTAGATCCTTATGTATGAAAAACTTTCCTGAACCGTGATTACTGGCAGGAGTAGATTTTATATTTTCAAATCTTCTTTGTAGTCGACCGACGTAAGTATCTGGCTCTTCGCGGGCGTAGGGGTGAAGAAATCACATGGCAACCTCAGCGTTCTACCATAGGTAAGTTCAGCAGGCGAGCATTTTAAATCATCACGAACTGTTGACCTCAATCCAAGTAGTATAATCGGGAGAGTCTCCAACCAGTTCGGGTCGCCGTTAGCCATAAGTGCCGACTTGAGGGTTCTATGCCACCTTTCTATCATGCCATTAGCTTGAGGGTGGTAGGCGGTTGTCCGCGTATGCTTGATTCCGAATTTTTCCGTGAGTTTCTTGAAAAGACATGACTCAAACTGACGTCCCTGATCTGTCGTAATAGTTTCGGGGACACCATGCCTCGAAATCCAATGCGTTGTCAGTGCTGTGGCGACTGTGTCTGCTGACATATTCTTTAAGGGGACTGCTTCAGGCCAGCGAGTGAATCTGTCAATCATGGTGGGCAGATATTGATAATCACTACAAGCGGGCAGGGGTCCAACCAAGTCGATGTGGACGTTCCGGAAACGGTCTTCAGGCAAAACATACGTGGCTCTTGGCGCGACTGTATGTCTGGAGATTTTGGCCTTTTGACAATTTATGCAATGTTTGACAAAGAACTTTATATCCTTCGCCATGTTGGGCCAAACAAATCTCAATTTAATACTGCTGACAGTCCCATTAATGCCTGGATGACAAACATTATGCACATTTTCTATGACCTCTTTTCTCATATTAGATGGTACGAAGGGTCTTACATGACCGGTAGAGATATCACACCACAATGAAGAATTAGTTCCAGGAATCACCATTTGACGTAGGGAGAGGGAGGAGTCCTCAAGTGCCTTAGTAATTTCGTCGTCGTGACTCTGCTCTTGTCCCATTCTCTCATAGTCAATTGCAGAAGGGCTATTTATCTCTTCAATGCGAGAAAGAGTATCTGCAACTGTATTCTGGTGTCCGGAAATATGTTTGATGTTGGTGGTAAATTGAGATATATAATCTAGTTGTCTCTCTTGACGCGGAGAACTTGAGGCTCGTTTCTTGTTGAAAGCGAAAGTGATGGGCTTGTGGTCCGTGTAAATAGTAAAATTTCGACCTTCTAAGTTGCTCCTAAAATACTTTACTGCCTCGTAAACACCGGTTAATTCGCGGTCAAACGTACTGTATTTACGCTGTGCCGGGGTAAATTTTCTTGAAAAAAATCCTAAAGGTTGCAAAGCTGTACCTTATTTTGTTGTAATGATGCTCCCATAGCCAGGTCGGATGCGTCCACCATAACTGCTAATTCAGCGTTTGGGTCTGTGTGCGCTAACAATGCGGCAGAAGCGAGATGTCGCTTGCATTGGTTAAAATCCTCCGTTAATTCCGGGGTCCAAGTAAGGATACGTTTGTCATTTGTACCGGACGGGTGTACCGATCCCGGCGGCCGCTATTTCATAATGGTCGAAGCGCCAAGCGGGAGCTTGGTTTTAGAACTTACGTGGGGCTTCGATACCTCGAGTCCCGCTCGCCCACGCATCGCTTCCCCTCACCGCAAGCGCCCGGCCGGCCCAGGCGACCGCCCAGGACCAATCGACGCGCTCCTAAGCAACGTTGTACGGGGCAATATTTTGAATTGATGATTTATTGAAATGTTTAGACTAAATTTGAGAGAGTTCGGCCGTAGATATTACGAAATAAAAGACATTGATAAAACGGCCGGACTCTCCTTAGCATAACTAGATAATAAGAATTTGTGTAAAATTAAATAAAAGAAAATTAATTACGATTTCCCCTGAATATGTTGGGCCGGGGACCCCCACACTGAATGAATGTATGTACAACTGATTGATAAATAAAAATGCTAGGGAGGAGTGGTTAGGATCGATTAAAAGAGCATAAAGAGTAGAATAGTTCTAAAGGTTGTGACCTCCGCTAATTAAATCTTAGCGGACGTCACAGCCCGCGGATCATCAACAACCCGCGAATGAAGGCAGCGCGTCGACCCCGCCCTTCCCAAAGTCGGGAGAGGGGGATTGCACAATAAATACGGCGCGCCAGCCTTCAGCTCGTTCTCTCTGCCTTGGACCGCCACCAGATACTCTACTCTGCTCTTCCTGACTGCTTCTCTCTGGATCTCAACTTGGATACTTCTTTGACTTGGCTCCCCCCTGGATTTCTGCCCCTGCCTGCCTCCTCCCACACCGAGTATAAAGCAGATTCCGGCCCCGAACCGGAGCAAGGATAAAAGTAGATTCGTTTACCGACCCGAGCAAGGGTAAAGTAGATTTCTACCCGGACCTAGCAGCTAACTACGGACTGACCGGCCCCCTATCTTACAGTTTGTGTAAAAGACCTAGCTGGTCGATTACATCATTCTTTTTATATCCAGAAATGCAATCAAAAAGTGTTGTTTGGGCGCTGATAGTGTTGGGTAAAAATCTTCTATAATAATTGAGCATTCCCAAAAAACGTCTTAATCCTTTGGCTGTTTTGGGGAGAGGAAAATCAATAATAGTTTTCACTTTCTCTTTAATTGGAGTCATCCCTTCCGGTGAAATGGTATGACCTAGAAAATTAACAGTCGGGAGTCCAAATTGACATTTTTTAATGTTAATTACCAATCCATTATCTGCTAATCTTTTAAATAGAATATCCAAATGTTTTTTATGCTCCTCTTCATTGCTGAAGGCTATAAGGATATCATCAAGATAAACAAAGCAAAAATCCAGATCTCTGGTTATGGCATGCATGAAACGCTGGAAGCTTTGGGCAGCGTTGGATAATCCAAATTGCATAGTCGTAAATTCAAAAAGGCCAAATGGTGTTACAATAGCAGTTTTGGGTATATCTTCAGGTTCCACAGGGATCTGGTAGTATGCCCTCAGCATATCTATTGTTGTGAAGATTTTTGCTTTTGCAAGTTTATGGGAGAAGTCCTGGAGCTGCGGAATGCTGTATTTGTCGGGAATCGTTTTGGCGTTGAGACGACGATAATCACCGCACGGTCGCCATTCCCCATTAGGCTTCTTCACCATGTGTAAAGGGCTCGCCCAGTTACTCTTGGACGGCCTGCAAATGCCTTGCTCCATAAGGTAATTAAATTCTTTTTTGGCTGCTTCTAACAGTTTTGGTGCGAGTCTGCGAGCTCGTTCGGTTACAGGTGGACCCTTGGTCTCTATGCAGTGCGTCACTGTATGTTTCTTGCTATTTAGAGCTTGCATATTCGGTCGCGTCAGGCTTGGATATTTACTTAAAATCTCTCTGTATTTTTGTGATGAGGAAATACTGGAGATACCGGATGAGGGTCCATTGGATTTTGCGCCTTGAATCCGTAAGCCTGTAGACTGGTCTGTAAGTGTACCCTTTTTTAGGTTGACCGATAAGTTAAAATGGTGGAGAAAATCAGCACCAAGTATGGCTCTATTCACATCAGCCACTATGAAACGCCATTTCATTGTTCTCCGTAGGCCGAACTTAAGTTCAATTGTCCTTGTGCCGTAGGTTCGGATGGAATTCCCATTAGCTCCGTATAAAGTTGTGGGGCATTTGTCGGAAGTTATGTAATTCTTCGCTATTTTCGAAGTCTTCTCTCTTAGACAGAAATATCCGCACCTGTGTCTACTAAAAACTTCTGGCTTGTTTCTTGGTCATGAAGGAAGAGACGACGAGTCTGAGTAGGAATTTCGCATGTCTCTACTGTGGAATTCCTCCGTCGTTTCCCGACCTCTTCGAGCGGAAGGTGCACGGTTGTTGGCATCGGTAGGCATTTTCACCAAACTTGGCATGTAATCTGCAGTACCCATTCGGTGCTCTGTTGGGCGATCTACCGCGGGACCTGGAACGTGGTCTTCTAGCAGGATTCTGATGATTACTCTGTCGAATATTGTTGCGACGTGGGCTCTGGCTTCTGTGCTCGCTAAAAGTAGATGGGCGGTCACGATTCTGGACCTGCGACATCTTCAAAAGCCTTATCTCTCGGGTAAGAGCTGCGACCTGCTCTTTAATGTCTTGCATTGATGTATCATTACATTCGAATCTTGAAGTTCCGGGTTTGGTGTCGTGGTCAACCGCGCCACATTCGGTTGTCTGGTACACATCAACTATCTTATCGGCAGCTAGTGCTAGTTGGTTTAGGTTATTGTCCGGAAGTGCTGAAAGTATAGCTTGTACATGCTGCGGAAGACGTTGGAGCCATAGTGTTTTTACGATAGCGCTCTCCGCTAGTGTTGGTCCAGCTAACTCGAGCATGTGTCGTAAAAGTCCTGTTGGTTTGCGGTCTTCTAATTGCAATCCCGTCAATAATCGTGTTAAACGCTTCTCTTCGGAGTCTTGAAGTCTGTCTATCAGCGATGTTTTGAGTAGGCAATATTTGTCCTTCACTGGCGGGTTTATCACTAAATCGCTAACGCATTGTAATGTTTCAGCGTCCAAGGCGGCGACTATGATGTTTTATTTAGTAAAATCTTCCTTGATGCGGGAGTTAGTAAACTGGGCCTCCGCCTGAGCGAACCATAACGCAATATTAGTTCTCCAACAGGCTGGTAACCTCACAGAAACGTGATGGATGGATGTTTCCGAAGAACAGCTCTCGTTGTTTGATTCCATGTTTGGTGTTGGATTTCCCTTGCGCAATATTTCTTCTGTCTTCTTATTTACGTCGCTTGGTTCAATGGAGGGTGTCTCTCCAGTAGATGTCATTTATAAGTGCAGACAATTCAGGCGAGACAAAAATATAAAATACCCGACAGTGAAATAAACTCCTTTGTGATAAAAAGTTAAAATTGAAATTCTCAATTTTTTAAATTAAAAATAAAAATCCACACTAATGCCTTTTTTCTTTCAAAATTTTTCAACAATAATTCGGATAAAAATAAGTGGGAATTATATTCCTCCACTATTTATTAGTTGATTCGATAATTGTTTAAAAATTATAAAAATCGTTAAAATTGTTAAAATTTTTTTTAAAATCCTTGAAATTTTTCTAAAATTTTATTGTCAAAATTTATTAAAATTTTTTTGTATAGATAAACTCGTTTTAGATGATTTTAAATAGTTTTACGTGATAAGAAAGAAACTTTAAAAATTGTTAAAATATTTCAGAACATGTGCGATTTGTAACATTATTGTATTGTTCTGACCTCAAAAAAATTTGTCGTAAAAATATGTCGAACCAATTTTATCCGGCGACGATTCTCAGATGAATTCTGGATGCTGGTCTCCCTGATGTACCCTGATGACGGATTCAGGATCTGGCGGAAATTTCAGGATTCACGTTCCCTGGTGATGAACTCGGGATGCCTCGTTCCCTGGTGATGATCACCTACAGTCATCGTTGCGCCAATCCGTTCTCACTGTAATAGACGGTAATACGCACTTATCATTCAGGAAGGAACAATTTATTTTAACAAAACATTTAGCGGGATAATAATGTGAAACGCACTTATTATTCTGGAAATATGATTATGTTACTAAAACATTAGTGGGATAATGATGTTTCAATAGATAATTAGATATAAAACACGTGTTTGACATGCACGGGTAACAATGCTATCGAAATAACACTGTCGTGTATTTATTAAAAATTACTGGAACATTTATTTCTACAGTGAATTTACTTTAAGTTATGCTATAAAACAATAGAATTTACTTACTTGCTGTCCAGGACTCCGTCTCGGCACGTTTTTCCCTCCCGCCAGCAAAACTAGTTCTTTTAGTCCGGGGTCACCAGTTTTAGGGATTGCTAGAACATCTCCGCTTACCATCGGAGATATTCTAGTTCTCTAAATAATCAGTCACGGAACTTAGCTTGTAAATCATAACGCTGATTGATTGGTAGAGTTATATTTTATTTAAGGTGAGATAATACAAGGATTCTATCCGCGACAATAATTTGCGTAATTACAATAATTAGCTTGCTGGTGGGAGGAGCGCTCGAGACGGAATGGTGTCAAAGTTTTTCCACTCGCGAGCTCAGTTATGCCGTCTGCGCATCTCGCTGCGCAGGCAAGTGTTGCCAGACTCAAGTTGTCATTTTGCTCAAAACATAATAATCGCGGGGCCTACAGATAGAGCAAAACAAAACAACTGATGACAGCAAAATGTTATTCTGCTGAAAAGGTTGGCCACCCATATTTTAAATACTTTGATATCTCAATGACACATAAATGCATGTTTTGTGAAATTTCCAAAGTAATAAATCAACCCCTTAAAAAACAGAGTTTATTTTACTTAAATAAAACATCCTTTTTTATTAGATGAGTTAGTAATTATTTATAATTCTACATTACTCGCTGTCCTAGTTCTTGTATGTTCAATAGACCTTTTTTTGCAAAACTGAGTTATGAATTCCAATATGTTCATTAGCCTGTGGGACTGTTTTAACTCATCCCACATATGGTAACACTTTTATAATTACTCCGCCGCCTGAAGCCCCGGAAGAGCTAGGCGCGAGCGGGAACAGAACTCTCCGTCATTCTAGTTCCAACTTTCGACCAGACCACCACTCTTCACTACCACCGTCTCCGCGTTCGCATAACTTGTAAATTCATTCTCGCAAATAAATTCAACAAAGACCGCAGACCTTCATCTTTCAATCATCCAAATTCCTTGAACACTGATTTACGGTACCGGCAGCCACCGTAAATTACACACCTCACCGCCACATTGGTGACTCTACACATCGCTGCCATACTGGTGACCCTCGACATTTCTTTGGGTGATAATAATATTTAGTGGACACGGTAGGTCGAACATTGAAGCTGGAATCCTGGACAATTGAGTAAGTAACTTCCAATCTCATTACTTTCAATCTCATTTTCTACATTTTTAAGTCCAGTATATTTATTAGAGTCTGATTGTCGAATCATAAAGCACATTTAAAAAAAAACATTATTGTCCCACCAATTCTGATACTTAAGTATATCAAATATACCCACTAATCTGAACCAAAAA
This sequence comes from Hesperophylax magnus, assembly GCA_026573805.1. NCBI lineage: Eukaryota > Metazoa > Arthropoda > Insecta > Trichoptera > Limnephilidae > Hesperophylax > Hesperophylax magnus. The sequence continues at coordinate 70,297 of JAIUSX010000221.1, read as the reverse complement.
ACTCGTATATTCGAATAGTGCCAAAAAATCTCAATTTCAGTGAAACACCGCACCAGCTGCTGCAGACAAGGCATCAAATTCACCGCAGAACGCAACAATTTCTGCAGACCAACATCAATTTCATCGCAGATCAAGAATCTACCGGATTTACTACGCAGGCAGAACTCCAGTTCCGGACCTCGTAACATCCATCACAAATCAATGCCCAGTAATCAACACCAAGTAACGAACCATAATTAATCCTACATACAGTGATCTTACAGCTAAATTTCCGAATACGAACATTCTAAAATAACTTAAAAAAAAAAAAAAATTTTTTTGCAAGTGTACAATATTGTTACATGTCTATTAAATTAAGTGACCAGACAAGTTGAACTCGTCACAGAACATTCACATTATTTACATTGTATGCACTCTAGATTAAGGGATTTTTGAAATTTTCGGATACCATCAATCATATCAAACATTTTTGAATTTTTAAAATTTTTTTCAAAATCTAAATTTACTGTCGTCATTGCTTTTGTTTCCTTGCTATTTTTTATACATACATCTGCCTATTTTATACTGCCTATTGCTTGCCGTATTATCAAAACAATATGTCATTCGAGAATAACCACACATCGAACGAAATCCACGGTAATAATTCCACAATGGACACAACAATAAACTCTGTCTCGGTTAAACTACCCGCGTGCTGGCGTGACAACATTGCACTTTGGTTCGCACAAGCTGAGAGCCAATTTTCTAACTCAAGACTAAAGGATGATCTCACCAAGTACAACATTATTGTTGCCGCGTTGGATATGGAGACCCTCAGGACCGTAAGCGACATCGTCATTAATCCTTCTGCAGCAGACAAGTACACTCATCTCAAATCAGCACTCATCGAGAGGTTACAAGATTCTGAAGAAAAGCGACTCACTCGTCTTCTAACCGGACTACAGCTGGAAGGACAGGACACCTTCTGGACTGCTTCGACTCATCCATGAACTCGCTGGTCCCGGGCTATCGGAGAGCCCAATCGTACGCGTACTTTGGCTGCAAAGACTCCCGCAACACATTCAGGCCATACTTACCGCACTACCCGACGACAATCTGTTACAACTAGCATCTGCAGCAGATAAAATCTCGGAAGTTTATCAAAAAACCGAATGTGAAACTATGGACAATAAACAATATAATGGCATCCCGAACTCGAATCCAAACATCAGTGCTATATTACAAAATTTACAAGAACAAATTTCGGCACTCACTCTAGAAGTCAGTCGACTTAAAACGACTCGGAGAGATGATCATGGACAGGCAAACATTAATTTCGAAAACCGAAATCCCAGCACCCGCCGCGAATGGCGTCATCCATCGACATCGTACCCAAATTCCGCGCACCGACCTCGTTCCAGGTCACGCGGTAGACCGTTAAACACCAATAATACCGCACACGGCTACTGCAGGTACCACGCAAAATTCGGTAACAAATCACATAATTGCATTAAACCATGTACCTTTATTAATAACAAGTCGGGAAACGACAATGGAAACCCGCAGTAGGGACGTGCGATTTTCCTAAAAAAACTTGTCGTCTCTTCATCCACGAACTCGTGACGCGACAGAAATTTTTAATTGACACTGGTGCTGACGTATCTCTTCTCCCAAGATCAAGCGGGAACACGACCAACACGGTCACCACAGATACATGCCCCACCACATTATACAGTGCTAGTGGGAAGCATATAAAAACATACGGTACAAAAACCATAAACCTCCAATTTGGCCTCCGCCGCGATATGAAGTGGAAGTTCATCATCGCAGACGTATCGAAAGCCATTATAGGAGCAGACTTCTTACATTTCTTCAACTTAAGCGTCAACTTAAAGAAAGGAACCCTAACGGACCAGTCAACAGGATTGCAGATTAGAGGAGCTTCGCTGCAAGGACCCTCATCTGGCATATCGACGCTGTCAACAAGTCAAAAATACCGGGATATCCTACAAAAATACCCAACACTGACTCGACCCAACATAAAGAGTCACGACGTTCCGAGTCACAATGTCACTCACGTCATAGAAACCAAGGGACCGCCGGTAACTGAATGAGCCCGCAGGATGGCACCAGCACTGCTTGAAGCCGCAAAGAAGGAATTTAAATTTATGATGGAGCAAGGGATTTGCAGGCCGTCCAAAAGTAGCTGGGCGAGCCCACTACACATGGTGAAAAAATCCAACGGGGAATGGCGCCCTTGCGGCGATTATAGGCGTTTAAACGCAATAACAACGCCAGACAAATTCCCGATACCACAGCTCCACGACTTCGCACACAAATTAAATAAGGCGAAGATTTTCTCTACAATTGACCTAGTGCGCGCCTACAATCAAATCCCATTCGACGAGGCGGACATTCCGAAAACCGCAATTATAACACCGTTTGGCTTATACGAATTTACATCGATGCAGTTTGGACTATCTAACGCAGCCCAAACCTTCCAAAGATTTATGCACGCTGTAACAAGAGATTTAGAATCATGTTTCGTGTATATAGATGACATTTTAATTGCATCAGAAAACGAGCAAGAACACATAAAACATTTACATGCCCTTTTCCAACGCCTCACAGAAAACAACCTGATAATAAACCTCAACAAGTGCAAATTTGGTCTACCAGCCGTTGATTTTCTAAGACACACAATATCACCGGACGGTATCACTCCCATTAAGGAGAAGGTGAAAACGATTGAAGATTTTCCACTTCCCAAAACAATGCAAGGTTTAAGACGTTTTCTTGGAATGCTGAACTACTACAGGAGATTTTTGAAAAACTCAATCAGCACTCAAATTAAACTCTTTGACTTCACAGCAGGCTACAGGAAAAATGACAAAAGAATCCTCACTTGGACTCCGGAATTGACAGCTGCGTTTTAGGAATGCAAAAATCAGCTGGCAAACGCCACCCTCCTCGCGCACCCGGATCCTCAGGCGAAAATCGCCATAATGGTCGACGCGTCTGATTTGGCAATCGGCGCATCCCTCCAACAGTTCAAAGGTGATGAATGGCAACCTTTAGGATTTTTCTCCCGTAAATTTACACCCGCTCAATGTAAATATAGCACGTTCGACCGGGAGCTAACAGCATTATTCGAAGCAATTAAATATTTTAGAAATGAAATAGAGGGTAGAAATTTCACAGTCTACACCGATCACAAACCGATTACGTTTGCGTTCAGCAAGAAACGCGCTTCAAGCTCACCGCGTCAAGAAAGACAACTAGATTTCATTTCACAGTTCACCATCGACGTCAAGCACATCTCCGGTCATCTCAACACCGTAGCAGATACGCTGTCTCGAATAGAAGAGATAAACAGCCCCTTTGCTATTGATTACAGACGTATGGGGAAAGAGCAGAGTCACGACGACGATCTTATTAAGGCGCATGAGGACTCCTCCCTTGTCTTGCGGAAAATGATAATTCCCGACACTGACTAATTATTATGGTGCGATATCTCCACTGGTCGTGTGAGACCTTTTGTTCCTCGAGACATGAGAGAACAAGTTATAGCCAACGTACACAACGTATGCCACCCAGGCGCCTCCGGCACCTCCAACAGCATACGTCAGAGATTCGTCTGGCCCAAGATGGCAAAGGAAATCAAAACCTTCGTCAAACAGTGTGTCGCTTGCCAGAAAGCCAAAGTATCACGACACACAACTGCACCCACAGCGACATTTATCCTGCCCGAGGATCGATTCAGAAACGTCCACATTGACTTGGTCGGCCCTCTACCAGCTTGCAATGAGTACAAATACCTCCTAACAATAATTGACAGGTACACTCGATGGCCAGAAGCAGTGCCATTAAAAGATATGTCCGCAGAGAACGTAGCTACAGCCTTAATGTCACAATGGATAGCTTGACACGGCGTTCCAGACACAATCACCACAGACCAAGGACGACAATTTGAATCTTGTCTTTTCAGGAGCCTTACTCAAAAATTCGGTATCAAACATAACCGAACCACCGCCTACCACCCGCAATCTAACGGAATTATTGAAAGGTGGCACAGGACCCTTAAAGCATCTCTGATGGCGCGTGATAACTCGGACTGGTTGGAAAATCTCCCGATCATCCTACTCGGTTTGAGATCAACAGTCCGTGAAGACATAAAATGTTCAGCCGCTGAGATCACGTACGGAAGAACACTTAGGCTACCATCTGAATTCTTCACCATAACCCACCGCGAAGAACCCGACACCTACGTCGGACGCCTACAAAAAAGGTTTGATGAGATGAAACCCATTCCCGCTAGTAACCACAGCGCTGGAAAATTTTTCATCCACAAGGATTTACCGCATTCATCACACGTTTTCCTACGCACCGACGCCGTACGGAAACCACTTCAAAACCCCTACGAAGGACCTTTCGAAGTCAAAGAACGTGACGATAAAACTTATGTTATCATGGTCAACGGTAAACCAAAAAGAGTCTCAATAGATCGACTGAAACCTGCATTCTTTCAAAGCACAGAAGAAATTCTATCAAGAGGAACCGTCACACAGCCTCCAATAACGAAAATGACAACTCGATCCGGAAGACATGTTTATTTCCCGGACAGATATCAAGTGCAGTAACAATTTGGCAATACCACAATTAAGGCACAGTAATTAGTAAAAAAAACTAACCAGAAACCTTATATTGACGTATCCATAAATTTCATAAATTATTTTGTAACTATCATATCGCAAATGTCAGACAATCTAATAAATTACTGTTACTAAAAAAAAACAATATAAAATTACAACCAATAATACGCATATATTAGCATCCTACAATAAACTCTTTATTATGTAAATATTCACAATACTATGTACTCTATCAAAAGTGCATTAATAAAAACAACAATAGAATCATAGTAAACACAGGTAGCTCGGTACTACTCTAAGTACATTGCGACTAGCGCTCGCCGGTATCCCACAAATATGCCAATACTATGTACAGCACAATCATGTTTACCTTTATTTATGTTGCTACCTACTGATATTAGTCAGGCCACTCATAGGTACGCAGTTACTATGCAGCGGCGGCATCGTGCAGTGTATTATTATTATTTTACCATTGTTATTATTTTCCTGTCGCAAACCGTACGCAATATTATTACAACAGTATGTACCTTACATTATGTACCTTACATTATAAATAGACTTGTGTTTTTATAAATTATTATTGACATTAAAAAATATTCGTTGTTGTAAATATATACTATATGTCTTTGTATCGCGTAGAGACGCTGGTGGGGAGGTATGTGGGACTGCTTTAACTCATCCCACATATGGTAACACTTTTATAATTACTCCGCCGCCTGAAGCCCCGGAAGAGCTAGGCGCGAGCGGGAACAGAACTCTCCGTCATTCTAGTTCCAACTTTCGACCAGACCACCACTCTTCACTACCACCGTCTCCACGTTCGCATAACTTGTAAATTCATTCTCGCAAATAAATTCAACAAAGACCGCAGACCTTCATCTTTCAATCATCCAAATTCCTTGAACACTGATTTACGGTACCGGCAGCCACCGTAAATTACACACCTCACCGCCACATTGGTGACTCTACACATCGCTGCCATAAGCCTATTGCGCATTAATGAAGCTAAAAAAAAAACATATTTTTTGGTTTTTAAGTGACATTTTAAGAATTTTTCGAGTGCCAATATCCACTCACGGAATAATGTTTCAGTTCTTATTTGTTCAATCTCTTGGATATTGAACATTCAAACACTCAAAGTTATGAATATAATATTTTTTTAAAAGTTCATAGATATTTGTTCAACATCCCGCAGAAGGTTGAGGTCTTGAATGTTCAATCTCCACTGTCAACCAATTAGGAGCCGGCTAGTTAAAATGTGCGGCCATGTTGATTTTTAGTTGTTTTCTAACAACGAAATTGTTCCACTAAAAATACGTTTAATTGCGAATATATACTGTTATTGAACTAAAAAATGACTTCACCGACTCCAGAATCAATAACCTTAGAACAGTAGGTCAAATAGAAAGGTAAGTCTTAAAATTATTTATTTATTTAACGCCCAGAGGGCTTTTACATGTGGGTGGTACAAATTTAATGACAGTTTTGACACATAAGAAAGAAAAGAAAGAAATAATAAAAATAAAATTACATAAGTATATGCGAGAAACAAAATTAAAAATAACAAGAACATAAATTAAAAAATACAGCGATTTGACTGGTTTACAAAAATATAACTTCCATTTAGGAATAGTATTGAAATAGGTCTTTTACGTAATCCACAAAATTCGCAAAGTTAATATTAAATATATCGACATCACCTAAGTATTGGTTTCCCATAGTGTGAAACCGTTGTATTGGGGAGTTCGCAATGTAATTGCGCTTATGTGTGTTGCAGTGGAATAGTGTATTTTGTCGTGTTGTTATTGTAGGTATTCGTAAGTTTATGAGTGTGATGGTTTGAACAATCACGTAAATAAACGAAACAAATGTACTCCAAAAAAAAAATTTTTGTTTAGACTAGGAGAAGATTTATTGACAGGCGGGCCTTGAAGTAAACACGTTCCCACGGGAAGGGAGCAGAGATCGCAGGACAGACAGTCGGTTTTTGAACTTGGATACGTTGACAGCTCCGAGAAATCAATACAAATCAGAAGTGATGTGTGAAATTACAGTTAATTAGTGAATTCAGATGGTGTTAGAAAGCATTGTTGAATATTGAATTAAAGTGAAATATTATTGAACCGGTGTTTGTGTGAAGTGAAAGTGGTTGTACTCAGTGAGGATAGAAATAATTGGATAATTTGTAGATCGCCGTTTTGTGAAAAATCACCTCAGGGGCGCTAAGAGTTGTGCGATCGCGATTATAATATAAAATGTGTTAAATTAAACGTGATTTCGTAAATAGTTCAAACTAAATTACTTGTTTTAAAAACATAGAAATAACAATAATAATAATAATAATAATTGTGTTTTAAAAATAAAGTGAACGTATTTAGCAGCAGGAAGTGTTTATCATATCGGTTGATCGAGCTAGGGAGGAATAAAATAATTGGCGAGATGGCGTTCTTTCCACGGAGACCGTTAACCAGAGAATCAAACAAATCATAAAACTCGGGTTCGAATCCTGACAGAGATTAGGGAGGTACAATTTTGGTTACAGAATTATTTAACCGGTCAGCAACGTAAGCAGATATACACGATAAAATAACGATAGCAGTCAAGTACAATAAGCGTGTTTACACGTCAACGCGTGTGTTTCCACAAAAATCGTCATAACTCCGTTATTCTTCTAGTGACATCCCTAAAACAAAAAGTAGAATATTCGTATTGAATGAAGCTTCACATTTCTATTCAAAGTTATCCATAGAAACCCGTAAAAAGACCTACTCAGTGGAAGCAAATTTTACCCGCCAAATCGTAAAACGACGCCAAGAAAGCCGTTTGACGTGCCGACCCGCCTCCCACATATCCCAGTTTTAACGTGAAATTTTATCGAAAATGGCCCGGTAAGTATTTGTTTATTATAGTAATATATATTTGCTATGCTTTTGTGATATTGTTTCTTTGTTTGAAGTGTTTTTTCTTGTATAATTAGATGCATTTATATTGCGAGTCATGTCCACCGAATTCTTTGTCATTTCAAAGAGATGTTTGGAACTAAAATGTCGGTTATTGGGGCACATTATGGTGAAAATTCATGAAAGCGTATATTCTTACGCAATATTTAGCAAAAACATCTAGCAATTTCATGACAAAATCGTGATTTTTCAACATTTTTACAACTTCCTCTCATTTAGAAGCATTTCGAAGTTTCTGACAGCTCAGAAATGGTAGGGATGGGGTCGACCATCTTCCAAAATTCGAAACAAAAATTCATAATCGACTTTCGCTATTGAAATGATCATGTACTGTTTCATAGTGATTTCACACAAACGAAGTATTGAATTCCGTATGTTTAAAATTTTTAGGGCGCACAGTTCACACCCGCACTGTGCAAGCTGTTACAAATCAGTTATTTCGAGAATTCTTATAGTTGAAAATCGAAAATATTTTGTTGTGAAGTGATGTATATTTGAGTAAACCTTGATTATTGTTCTACTTTTTAGAAAAGAGGATTTAAACACCGACCAAATTTGGGGGGTCCTCCAAGAACACCATATTTTGGATTCCGAGCCGAGCTCGGACACTGATTCCGACGGTAGCTGCTTTAACAGCAGTCCCGCAGACACCACCAACGAGTCCGACTCCGAAGACACACCGGAGACGTTTCATGAGGTAAAGCCCATTTTATGTAATTTAAATCAATATTTTGGTTAACATTTATTTCGTATGCCATCAATAAAATAAAATGGCTATCAATTTATTTGCAGGCTTCTTCGTTTGTTACGAGCGGAGAAGTCCTCATGAACTCTGCGGAGTCGGATCCGGTGGTTGCTGTTGCTACCGAAGGAGTCAGCGGAGAGACGCCATCAGGAGGATCCCCCAAAACAAGCGGCAGAGCCGTAGAAGGTATAAACCTACATTATAATATATACGTATATAAGTTTATTTATATTTTGCAGCCTTTTTCATAATATTATGTTGTTATTTTCGTCATATTGTAAAAGTAGGTAAGCGTTATGAAATATTTATTTTTTTCCATTATAATTATTTCGAATCTTATATTTTCAGAATCGATGGACTACAGTGCCGGTGAAATGGAGAGTGCCAGTGCTGAAGAAGTTGGCCTAGCAAGCTTCAGTCACATAGAAGGTATATACATTATAATATATGTATGTGCACATCTTTATGTATATATAAATTTTTAACTATATTTTGCAGCCTTTTCATCACATTATGTAGTTATTTTCATCATTTTATATATAACACAGTATTTGCCTTCAATTACAAAGTTTTTACCTACATGATGTAGATATAACATATAATGTACTGTAGATTCAATTTTTTTCACAGTCCTCCTCACTAGGGTTTCCTATTCTTAAATTTTAATATGTTTTTATTTGTTACATTTTCAGATTTCCAGTTTCTGCAGCCGCTACCCATTTCACCGGCCGTAAGCGGGAGCAGACGCCGCGGAGGGCGACGTGGAGGGCGCATCGGGGAGAGGGGACGCCGTGCTGTCGGAGTGGGAGAGGCCTGGACTTCGGGACAGGACTTGGTAGTGGCGTTCGGCTCCGATGACCAGCTCCCTCCCCAGTTTCTGGCTTCTCGGTCACAAGCCGCCCGTGTGGCTCGCGGTGGACATTCGTGCCGAGCGCGGGCTACAGCGCGAGCCACACGGCCGTTGGGGCGCTCTGATCATCAGTTGGCAAATGAGACTGCTGATGACGAAATGGACGGATCCTTTTCTTCTGATGAAGAAATGGAGACCGTCCATTCTTCACCTAATGTGGCCTATTTGTTCCCTAGTGATCCGAGCGCAGCCAATTTCTCTTGGACTGGCATTTCTTCATTTGCCGGTCAAAGAGAACAGTTTGTGCCCGAGAAGGCGGGACCAACTGCAGAGTTTCTGACACCGTATGATGCTTTTCGTGCCATATGGACAGATGAGATTTTAGATATTATTGTTGAACAGACAAATAAGTTTTCGAGGGACTCTCGTCGTGATATTCACCAAAGCAGTTCATGGAGGGAGACAAATCGCCATGAGATTTTAATGTTATTTGCATTTTACATGATGCTAGGTATTATCCGCATGCCGAGCATAAGCTCATGTTTTTCAACCACTTGGATTATGAAGACTTCTGTGTTTAGGAAACTACTTTCCCTCACTCGTTTTCGTGAGTTGACGAAATATTTGCATTTCGACAACAATGATCTGAACCACACTGACCCTGAAAACAAGAAACTTGCAAAGATATTGCCAATAGTTAATCACTTGAATGCTAAATTTAAAGAACTTTATATTCCTAGCCAGAACATTGCAATTGATGAGTCACTGACATTGTGGAAAGGTAATTTGGGTTTCAAGCAATACATAAGAACAAAGGCTGCTAGATTCGGAATTAAAACTTTTGAGTTGTGCGAATCTGCGACTGGATATTTGTGGTCATTTTATATTTATACAGGGAAAGATACATCACTTATTGGTTCGTTAACGCAAAAAGTGTTGAAATCGACACTTACGGTGGTGAATCTAATTAGACCACTTTTGAATAAGGGTTATTCTCTGTGGATGGACAATTGGTTCAACTCTCCACTACTGGCTCGGTTCCTCAAGCGGAACAAGACTGATTGCGTCGGGACATTGCGCACTAACAGAGCCGATGTTCCGACAGCATTCAGTCGTGTCAACTTAAAGGAAGGACAAATTTTTGGTCGCCACGCTGGTGATGTTGCCATACTGACGTGGCAAGACAAGAAAAAGGTGACGACAATATCGACATTTCATGGCGCGGAAACTGAAATTGGACGTTCTAGGGGAAGAGAGAATGTGTATAAACCGAAAGTTGTCAGAGACTACAACAAGAACATGGGAGGTGTAGACAAAAAGGATCAGATGCTGGAACCTTACTTGATTGAACGTAAGAGATGCCGTAAATGGTATCTCAAAATGTTCAAGCGTCTGCTTAATGTGAGTATTCATAACGCGAAGGTACAGACTATGGCGTTTCGGTTGGCTCTTGTGCAGGAGTTAGCCAACCATCACCTCACGTTGTCACGGCCTCCGAAGTCAACGCGACAGTCATTTGTAGGACCATACACCGCACCTTTCCCCTTTTCCCCCGACGCCCACTACCTCGACTACAATGACTCGCCGCAGACTAGGGATGCAAATGATCCTGCTCCTCTTACAAAGGCACGTACTCAAAATTGTGTTATTTGTAAGAAGAGCAAGGTTAGAAAATCAACAGTTTATTGCTGCAAAACTTGTAGGGTTCCGTTGTGCGTAGTTCCGTGCTTTGAAAAATATCATACTGCACTCCACTCAGTGTGAGTCAAGTATGATAATTTTCAAAGTGGCAACCGCGGTATGCACAACGAAATCTTACAAGTTTTTCACACAAACTGTTTTTGACATGCCAAATGAATATTCGCTTTGAGTGGGGTAGAGTTCCAGCTTTTTCCCTTGTCACTGTTCTCACGTATTTTTGTTGTTTCGATGATCACTTTAGATCTCTCTCTCTATCTTTTGAAAGATCAATTCTTATTGTGCACTTTGAAATGCGGTGTAGTCATCACAGTTCCTTCCTCATGTTTCCCTTGAGATTTGAGCCAGCGGAGGTTAAATCAAATTGCCCGTCTACGGCGTTTTCCTTTTCAACGTCGTCGAATTAACTTCACTACTTCATTTGCGATTAATGTGCCAAAAAAGGTTGTTGAATATCTTGTATAAATAAGATTGATTGCAATTTATCTATCGCAAAGACGCTACCCCTTATTTGTATTTTTCTGACTCTAGCTGTCTAGCTTTTGTGTTTTTGTGGAAACCGATTTATCATTTCACCTTATTATGAGGTCTTCAATTTTTTTGTTTTGGCTAAGTTAAAGTTTTTGACTTTTTATCATTCGGTAGGTTCTGTTGGCAAGTATTGAAAAAGTTTTTTCTTTTCATGGAAAGATGGGGCACGTTTGATGGTCTAGTATTTTCTGTAATGCAACAAGACTTTTATATCCATTGGTTTTTTAACATGCCTTTGGTCGGCTGCATAATGTCATATGTATCAAAAAATGCAAATAAAATGAAATATCATCAATTTGGGGACCATCCAGAAGGCTTAGGTGATCATCCGAATTAGACCCCTCGCATCTATTTTGATCTCCAACAATAATAACTGTTTTTTATCTTTTCGTATGGCACGACAACATTATACATGTCATACTCTGTGGACCTCCGCACAGGACGGCACAGTTTTTTTTTAAATTTTTTTTTTTTAAATTTTTGTACATGTGTAAATGAAAATAAATTTTATTACATTTAAAATATTTCTACTAGAAAATAAATGTAAAATGATTTCCATAAATTTAACTTTTAATGCGGCGTGACCATAATACAATTTTAATATGCTCCCCACAGGATTTCATTCTTGTATTTTTTTTATATATGTGTAAATGGATATAAATATTGTTATATTTAAAATATTGTTGTATATAAATATTGTTACATTCAAAATATATTTACTTCCAAATAAATGTAAAATGAATTACATATTCAGATTGCCACAATATGATGATACTAGCTATATAAATTGTTATTTTATTTTTGTGTACTTTTGTTGTTCTTAGTAAAAAAAAAAAAAAAAAATCATTGTGTTTTTATTTTTGTGTATAACAATAACTTATAAAAGTGAAAAGAAAAAAATAGCTTTACACTACTATTGAAGAAGGTACAAATACTATTGAAGTTCAGGTTGAACCGAAACTAGTATTTATATTTTCAATAGTGGTGACAAAATATATATTTTTTATTTCAATTTTAATTATGTCTAACCACAAAGTAATTGTTTCCTGTGAAAGTCAGTTACTTATTATGAAGGAAATGAAGTAATATGCTGTACACACATGTTTATTTTGATGAAAAATATCAATTGTTATTGATGATTTATTATATTTATATTTATATTATTAAAAAAATATATTTTATACATTATTTAAACTAAACGTAATATATTACATACTTATTTCAACAAAATTTCGATATCAACAAAATATTTCGAGCAATATTCGAAATATTTAGAAATAAGTAGCTACTTATTCGAAATATGTTCATGCGCTGGTGATGCACATCACTAATAATAGATAAATATCAGTTGTCATCCGTGAATTGACAAAATTTCGCGCTTAAAAATAGCTCTCTACATTTATTGTTTTTAGATGTAATTATGCAGATAATGTCCGGATTTCATCAAATACATATAATTTGAAGTGTGCATTATAGTTAGCCGTGAATGAGGCATATGTATCTATTACTTTTGTGGTGTAATGTTATAAAAATAAGTGTGGTGAATTTTGAGGTTATATTCCGTTTTTTACAAAAATAATGCTTTTCTGTTCTTAGAAATTACAGAAATGAAGTGCTTTTAGTATATAAAACCATAATACATCTATTTTTAGCAATTGGCACAGTAATTGCCTGATATTTCAATAAAAAACAAAGATTTTCTAATTCGATATGATTCGTCATGTATTGAAATGCGCCAAGATTTTAGCAAGTTTAATTATTTTTTTAAAAATATATTTTGTATGAAATGGTCAAAAAGTGAAGTGACAGAATTGTTTATTGTACATTTGTACGATGAAATAAGTGTTTTTTTTTTTACATTATCCGTGATTTTAGTATCGTTTTTACATAAAACATTACAGGTGAGTCATTTTTACAATTTTTTCATGTTTCCATTCTAAATTTAAATATTTACAAATGTTAATATTTATTTATTATACAACAATTTGAAAGCCTATTTTGTAACCTTTCTAAAACAGTTTTTACTATTCGGCTCCGTTCAGTAATGTTTCATTTATAGAGCTTTGATTGTGAGGCGGTAATAACACAACGTTTTCGTGAAATTGACATTTCGGTAAAGACATCTTAGCTTCAAGTTCGCGAAAAGTCGGAGGGGTTAATTACCCTTTTATAGGAGTAGGGAGGGGACAAAAATTGAACAAATTGCAAGGATTTCGCTAAAAGGAGGAAGGAATGCCGATAGGGAGGAGACCGTAAAACTAAACTGATTTTGCTATATAGTGTAACCAGGTAAGCTTCACGCTGAGAATGGGAGATGACTAACTGGGTGAGTTTTTTTATATTATTTATTTAATTCCAGAGAAAACCCTTTAAAAGACGGATAAAACCGAAGTACAGGAACCAAGTTTGCAACGCCTGCCACCCAAATAATGTTCCCATAAAAAGGAATGCGCTAGACGAATTGTCTATCAGCTGTGAGCGGGGGACGGGCCAACGACCTTTTCATATGTAGGCCGATAAAATTTGTTTTAGGGGAATGCCTAGGACCGAGGGTCATATTGAGAATTTACCTACTGCCGTTCTGCTATTCTTTTAAAGACTTTACGAATCAAATCGTGGCGTTGTTCCTGCGATAGGTATTGAACAGCCGACGAAAACATTAAATACTTATTACAAATTAGGCCATCCAATATAAACTCGCAGTATAAAAAAAACACCTACCTACAGAGTACCTACCAAAACACTGGCGTACCATTTAAACAGCGATCACCACCAGCCGGGAACAGGACGCAGGTACAGTCAGTCGAAGGGGAAGTTTTGCTAGCGTATGACCGCCCGAATAGAAAGCGATCGGATGCAACCAGACAGAACAAAAATGAATACTTTTCTTCTGTTATTTGACTTTCTAATTTGATACTTTTCATTTATTATTTGACTTTCTAATTTACAAATTGGGATACACAGGAACAAATCTAGAGTCAAAAGGGGGAGATGGTAATCTCCGAAATAAAACTACCAACCGAACAACTTTTCTCAACAGGTCCCTTTCGAGAGGTAGGCAGCCTCTTTAAATTAAATGCCAAAAATCAAACCAATTATCCGTTTATAGGTACCTGAGAGGATAGGTATTCAATAGAAGTTACCCATACCTAATACACGAGGATGCTAGTAACCTCATAAAATAATTACTGGAACCAAATATTAAAATACAGACAGTCCTCATCCTAAATTTGGCATTTCGAGTAAACCTTACATATATATCTCACATGATAATTGGCTGAATGGATAGGCACACAACCTATCGATAGAAGCAGATTAAATGTCGACAAGATCGTCGTGTGTTATCTATGTTATTGACCTAGAAAGGGATGTAAATTCCCGACGACGAGGAATTTACAGCGTTTTCTAGAGGTGGAATGTAACTTAGGACCTTACGTGTCACATTTCGCGACTAGATTCGTGACAAGGGATGTCACGGTTTTCCCCTTCTACATTCAGTAAAGTAGATTTTCCTGATAATGAGGTTGGGGCATTTCTGAAATTGGTGAGGAGACCTGGTTTTCTTTATCCTGGCGTGACGGTTGCCAATTTGGAACAAGGGGAGACCCGGTCGGTTCGGATATCCAGACACGCAGATATCGATCGCCTTGTTCAAATTATCATCCATCGGTTTTGTTTGGTAAAGAGGAGGAGCCAACTTTAGCTTGAACAAATTCATTCCCGTTCCTCTCCCTTACCTCCCAAATATATACATGGATGGCGCCGACAACTAACACCATAAATTTATCGTATGTTTATCACATATATAAAATCTAACACTTTATTATACTCACATTACCCTACTACAGATAGAATCACGTAGCTAGTTGGAGAGCAAGCGACTTAGAAAATAAGGTTTATGAAATGGCTTTAGAACACAGCGGTAATGGATTCAACTTACTCTATCTCAAAAGAACCGAGGGGTACCACACACACACAAAGATAACTAGGTTTCTATACCGAGAAACAAAAAACCAACACAACGTTCCGTGAAACCTTTTTATACTGAACCGTCACGGGAAATGATTACGTTCAAGGTCGTAAACCACGTAGACAAATTATGATGCAAACAGTTGAAGGGGTGTGTAATAAAGAGAGGAGCAAAGGCTTGTAAAGACGGCAGGGAGGATATTCTTACCCCGGATATATACATAACCAAAGCCTTATGGAAAAGTTACCTATGGGACTTAAAGAAAATTTATCGTAGAAAGAGAAGAAAGAAAAGTTTGAAAAGTGCAGATCATTACATGAGTTGCAGAAGTTCGCAACAGTCGAATTTAGAGTTTAGAATCTTGAATAAAAAAGTTAAGTCGTTTATTTTACCTGACTGGTTGTGCGGTTGGAACTTGTCACGGGAAATTTAATAACGATGCTAAACTATTTATTACTTGGGTACTACATTTTAATTGCTTGGTGTGAAACTGCAATTACATTTTTATAAACCTACTTGTTTTGGGTAATATCGTTGACTTAACAACGTGTTGCGAATTAACTTCTTAAAATTAAGTTCGTCTATCATCAGGGGAAGGTTCACTGATCTTTAGTACAAACCAGTCAGACTTCTCATCATGGAGTATCTCACTTCAGAATTAAACTCTGAATGTCTTAGAAAAACCGCACTAGTACCAATCAATATAGTTTTAGGGACATACAGCGTCTTCCTCACATTTCCCTTCAAATACCATTTGATAAAAAGTTTAATGATTCAAAGCTGTTATGTTATGTTATATTATGTTCAAATTATGTCATTTATAGGCTTTTTCACCGTATTTTACATGTACTTCTTGAATTTGCTAGTCAAATATACAGGATGCTTAATTTATTATTTATTTATTCAATTATTTATGTACAAACTTAGGACTTTTACCTAAAATGAGTATTAATAAATTATATTAGTGCATTAAAACTTATTTTTATTCAAGAAATACAACAAAAGAGCCAGGACATGGAAATATGCAAGAAGTCAACTGTCCTCATAGTCTGATTGAAAGACATCTACGACACGTATTTAGTCCGTTATCACTGCTGAGATCGCTGATGAAAACGAAGTCCAAATATTTCAATTTTGAATTCATTCAATTAAAAGTTTCTGATTTTTTGTTTTTTTTGGTCACATACAAAAATAAACATATTCTTATGTAGGAACTACAATAAAACCAACTAGGCCCGCTACTAACAATAATAAATGTAATGTTAAATAGCGCACACCCATAACCCAAATCGCGGGATGTTATAATTTTAGGATTTTAAGAGCTGAAAGTTATTCACGATAATCAACATAAATAATAAGCTCACGGCAAATAAGACCTTCCGAAAGAAAAAAAAATCTTTCTAAAGTAAGTAAACTTTAAAAATTCCATTTATCAAATGTAGGTAAAAAACAATAAAAAAAACAAATTTTCAACTGAAAATTGAACTTTAATAATTTTACGCATCACTCGGGATTTTTTTATGGAATACCGCACATAGTCTCAACTGCTCCCAACCATCTGGAGCCAGGGAGACTATGGAATCCCCAATTGGGGTATATTAGTATATTGTGAGGCTGAAGGTAGTGTGGAGGGGAAGGAGATGGAGAGGAGAAAGAGAGGAAGGAGGATGAAGGAGAAGAGAGATGGTATGTGAGTATCTATTCAGATCTGATCACCAAACACGGCTAAAGCCATTTCAATTCTTATGGTGGTCTTTACACCATATCTTCCTCTCTGGAACATGCCGCAAATAGACTATATGTTATTTTAAATGAATAATTTGTGAAAATAACATAAATGAATAAAATAAAATTTACTTGCGCACGCCGGGATTTGAATCCGCGACCTCCTGATTTTTAGTCAAGAGTACCCCTAGACCACGGAGGCCGTAATACGTACGATGTTAGAATATTTCACATCACGCATGCACCGACAACCGATAGTAGTATATTAGCGGTAAGTACCTTTGTACTTGTGCATTGTTTTCAAACTTCCAAAATATTGGATGATTTATATACAGCAGTTTTTGTGAAAAATCAACTCAAGGACTCTGTTTGTATATTTTAAAGTAATAATTTAAGTCAACTACTAACTAAGATAAAAGTAAAGTATTTGAAATCTGAAAATCACCCTGTATATACAATTTACCACTAATTGGCTAATTGAACAAAAAATGCCTCAAACTTATGGGAGCCGAATTGTTCAATCTCCAGACGATATTTTCAATATCCAAAATAATCATTCATAATTTTCAAGCCATGTTCAACGTCCATCTTTAAAGTCATAATATGGGCATATTATAGCTTCAATCTTCGAAAAATGTTCTTTAATAATTTCCTGTTACACATATGTACTATACGAATTGACCGAAATCGAGAATTGTTTAGAATTTGACTGTAAAAACAAAAAAAAACGTCTCCTGTAAAATTTGCTAAATGGTCTATTGAACATACAAGAACTAAGGCAGCGTACTGGCATTACTTGACCAAAATGCGCCTTTCACAGAGGTCTGCCGCATTTGAAATTGCTGCAAATGGTTCGATGCGGAATGTCTCCAGAAGAGACATTTGAGAGGTTATACAGACGAAACCCAACTTTCAGCAATCGGCAAACGGCAAGTCAGATATAGGATACATTAATTTTCATATATATCTAAATAAAGATTAAAATATAAAAGAAAAACAAACAACAAAAGACAAATAGTTCAGAAAAGTACGAGACAAAAGAGACAAAAATAGAGACGCAAAAGTACATAATATAATAAGTGCAACATATTTTTTAGCAAAAGCAGAACATTTTTTCTGAATCCAAATAAAATATCAACAAAAATGTCTACTTCAGCACAATCTATCTTATAATATAGTCGACACACTTGGGCCAGAGGGCTAAAATCGGTGATATTATTATTGATAATTATTCGGAATCGCTGGACACGGATAATACGAAATATTTTTAAATAAAACCTTCTGATTTACCTTAATTACTATAAAAGAAATCTGACTGCATTTGTGAAATTTTTTATTTTAGCATTTTAATTTTTAATAACGTAAAATGAAAATTCGCTTTCGTTGTATGGGATGACAGCTGGAATGGTTTCTGTTGATAACATTTTCTTTTGCTGGTGTACGGGACGTGTTCACCTGCACAAGAAAAAACTGTAAAATATAAGCACCGGCACACATTTACCTTTGTCCTTTGTAATGATTCAAATAAAGCACTTGAGGTTTTTCATTTGAACCGTTACAGAGTTTCATAAAAATGCGTTTAATATTGACTCTTGTAATATGCTTGCATAAACGAATGCGTCTTGAGAAAGACGATATATTCGACATTTGTAATTTGCTAATCTTTGAAAGCGTCTTGAAAAAGACGATTGGTTTTTATTGCGGGTGCAACTTCTTGTTTCCCTCCATGCTCAGTCGGTAACGGCTCTGCGGCGCGCTGGCTGGTTCAGTAGGCAATGGCAGATCCCCTCTCCGAGGCTGGCTGTTGTGAAGGCTCAGTGAAGCCCGGGCAGAGGCGCCGCGACGTCGGGGCGTCGTTGGCCTGTCGGTAGCAGCGAGCTCAGTAGCAGGCAGGTGCAGTAGATAGCGGAAGTGGAGCGGGGGGGGGAACCGGGTTGAAATCAAACACGGCGTCTAGGGCTTGTAGCGGAATGGTCTGGCAGAGCGGACAGCAGGTGTTGACGGTTCCAGGGTCTGAAGCGAAAAAGAGCGGTACAAATGTGAGCGCTCTATTTATAACGTGCTACAAGACCGCATGGCCGGCCAGGTTCGTCGCTGGCTCGTTTTGAGTTTTAGGAACTTATTTTTACGGCGTGAGTTTTGCCGTGTTATTACATGGACCAAGTTTATCTCAGAAACAAATGAATATTTTACAATATTATGCCTTATCTGCCTCTGTCGCCCTGCCAAAACCACGTCGTTGCAATATTTTTTATTTGGTTATAATAAGACATATTCTACAAGATAAGTGGTCAAATCTCTGTAACATTTTCAGAGTTTCGCTGAGTACATAATTATCTTACGTGTAATATATTTTATTTCTATTCGAGCTTATTTAATTGATATGTAAGTATCTTTGTATATAATTATTTAGTTAACATTGTCTCCTATTATTACAGGAAGAGCTTGCAAATTCTAGTATTTTTTATAAATCTATCATTGCCTGTTGGCGGAAGAGCTGGCTTTTTCGTTCAACCAATGAGAGTTTGCTTCGCGAGAGCAAGATAGTTGCTTGCGTTAAGGCGAGACAACTGCTCTTTCAATTATTGTGATAAAATTTACCGTTAAACGGCAAGGCAGGTTTTTAAACATGAGTTACCCATATGTAGGGCAGGTTTATCAACATTAGTTTTATGGAAGGTTTTTACATAGTTTTCGACAGTGGTAAATATGATGGCATTTTGTTGTGTTTGTTATATTTGATGTACGTGTTATATTGATAATGCTGATGACGTTCGATACAGCTGGTATTCCTGATTCGAGTGGCAAGATTTTTTACCACATGCAAATACTAGGTAGGTACTGTTTTAGCAAAACTCGAAAAATAAAATAAAGATATTTCGGTATGTTTTATAAAATAGAAAAATTAAAAAAGGTGAGGTTAGGTTAGGTTAGGTTGGGTTGTATGGATTTGTAGTATCTGCCGTGGGTACCTTGCTTGTTACACACAAGGTTTCTCCTAATTCTTTTTATAAATATTCCTTATCCTTCACAAAGATTTTCCTTAATTTTCATCTATTTCATTAATTTCTTTAATTCTTTTGTTGATTTTTTCTAAGTACGCTATATATATTTCGCTTGTTTTTTTCCGTTTCCATATGTCAGTTCTATTCTCTTCATTGATTCCAAGGTTTTCTAATTTGTAATTTAATTTAAATCTGTCTACATCGAAAATTGAGCATTTTTCTAAAATATGGGTGCTGTCCTGAATTGAAGTTTTGTCACACGGGCATTTGTCATCGTCTATTATTTTGAAGCGTTTCAGGTACTCTTTAAAGCAACCATGTCCTGTCAGCATCTGTGTTGCATGGAAGCTATTTTCAGCGTGTTTTCTCTTTTGAATTGCTGCGTAAATATCTGGGAAGTATTTCTTAGTTATTCTGCCCGTACTTTCTTCCATATATCTGATATTCCATTTTTCTCCCGTCTCTTTCTTTAATATTATTTTAGTGAAACTTGGAGGTACCTTACTGTAGTCTGGACACTTTTTCAGTAATCTTCCCTTCTTCGCTGCCGCATCTGCTTTTTCATTTCCCTCTAAGCCTTCGTGGGCTCTAACCCATTGAAATTTTACCCGGTTGTTGTTTTCACGGCATGTTTCTAATATTCCCAAGCACTCTCTTGCTATATCGTTCGTAGTTCTCTCGTCCCTTAATGTTTCTAGTGATGATTTGCTGTCTGACTTTATAGTTATATCTTTATTTATTATTCCCTTCATTTGAACCCATTTTATGGCTTTTTGAATTGCTAACATTTCTGCTTGGTAAACAGTGCAATAGTCTTCTAATTTAAATGATTTTGACACCCAATCTTTCCCATTTACTTTTATTACTACTCCTGCGCCCACTTTACCGTCCTGTTTGCTTCCGTCTGTATAAATTTGTATGGGATCCTCGTTAATTTTATTTCCATTTTCTAACTCGATTTTTATATTTTCTTTCACTATTTTCCCTGGATATGGTAGTTCATTTATACAGCATGTGGTCATTATTTCCCTGTCAGCTGGTAAAAAGTGAGCGGGTATTCCTCTTCTGTTTATTCTGTAGATATTTTTCATTTCGGCTATTTTTAGATCTATTGGTGGTGTTCCTGCTAAGGCTAAAGCTGAGGTGGTGGAGATTGTTCTATACTCCTTACAAATTCTTATTGCGTATTGACGTTGAATACTTGCTAGTTTTTTCCTATTTTTTGCTCTTTTACACTTATCTCCCCAGACCCCTGATCCGTACGTAAATATCGGAACGATTGCCCCGTCGTATATTGTCTTTACAATTTCTGGTGATAATCCCCACGTCGGTTTTGCCGCTCTGCATAAGGCTTTAAAGATGGTCGAGGTTTTACCGCAAATATAGTCTATGTGTTTGTCCCATCTAAGAATGTTATCGATTACCATACCCAAAATTTTTATTTCCTTTACTGGATTTATCTCCTTTCCGTTCATGTTGACGTTTATGCTTTTTTCCTGAGACTTGCTCATTACCATGATTTGTGTTTTTTTTTCCGAGAATTCTAATTTTACTTTTTTCCCCCAATTGCTCACTTTTTCTAAAGCTTTTACCGCCGTTTCTTTTGCGGTTTGTAGATTTTTCCCGTTCACAATTAAAAGTACATCATCAGCGTAGGCTTGGATGTAGACATCTGGACCGAGGTCCATTTGTAGGAGTTCGTCCAGCGAAACATTCCAGAAGATTGGCCCGCCAATCGATCCTTGAATACAACCTTTGGAAACACATTTCTCACTTGAGTGGTTACCGTGCCTCATTCTTACTTTCCTGTCTTCTGTATAGCTTTTTACTAACGCAACCAGGCTGGAAGGACATTTTTTTTCTATGAGTTGTTTTAACAATTGTGGCCACCATGCATTATCGAAAGCTCCTTTAATATCGAGCGATATGACGATTACTTCGTCAGTCTTTCTTTCCATTTTACTTTGAATGACTTCCACTGCATCGTACATTGCGTCTTCTGCTGACTTTTACGAGGTGAATCCGTATTGTTTTGGGCTTAGTTTCTTCCCTTTGCCAAGGTTCCATTTTATTCTGTCAACCAGGATTTTTTCAAATAATTTCCCTAGAACCGGGAGAAGTCCAATAGGCCTGTAGTTTTCAAGTGTGCTGTAGTTGTTCTTTTCTGGCTTGGGTATGATGATTATGTTTGCTTCCTTCCATATTTTTGGGAAATATCCTGTGTCAAAACATTTCTGGAACATTTTTGTCATTATTTCTGGGAAGCTATCATTGAAGCGGGTAAGAATATCAGAAGTGATCCCATCTGCCCCGGGGCACTTCTTCGGGTCCATCGATCTGAGGGCGTTTTTTACCTCTTCTTTTGAGATTTGTGGTTCTTGGTCGACTGTTGTCTCTTGCGTTGTTTTTATTCTTATTTCTATTTGTTCCGGTGTTTCATTTGTCACATTGTCATCTGGAAAGAAGTGTTGAAGAATTTCCTTGGCAGTATCTTCAGGGTTATTGTTTTTAAAAGTTGATGTTGGCGCTCTGTTTGGTGGGTTCGTGAGGACTCTATAGATGTTAGACCAGGTTGTTTCCTTCGTTTGCTTTTGGCAGAAGTCTTTCCAGCTACTGGTTTTTGACTCTCTTAACTCATTTTTAAATTTTTCTTTGGCTTCCAGGTATTTGGGTAACGTCACCTCAGATCTTCTTTGTCCGCATGAATTCTGAAGTTTTCTTTTTGCTGAGACCAGCTCCGATTTTAAAAGTATAAGTGAGTCAGACCACCATGGGCAGTTTTTTCGTTTTCCTCCGGGTTTTGGGATAGACCTTTCGCAGCTTGTTTTGATGATTGAAGAGATTTTTTTTTTTTTTTTTTATATGTTCTTTATTCAGTAAAGTTTATACATTACAGTAAACGGGTAAATTTTTGGCCACCACACTAGGCACATGCCCGTGTTGTAGTGGTCAATTTTATGTTAAGTATAATAATACAAATTAAAAATAAGTTGAATGAAAACAAAATAATATAAAAATAAAATAAAATAATTTATACATCTAAAACAAGTATGAAGTATAAAGGAATTAAAAATAATGCAAAAAATCTACATAAGTTTAAGATATATGAATATAAAAAATAGGTGTGGAAAACAGAAAAATTTAAAATAATATAAAAAGTATATCAAAGAAAATACGTATTATTGAATTAAAAATAATACAAGGAGCATGTATCAAAAAAAAAGAAAAAAATACAAGTACATTTGTGTAATTAAAATAGAATTAAAAGTGTAGTAAAAATACAAATACATTAAGTACAAGTGTATTTCTAAAAAAAGAATACTAATACAATATAAAATCAAAGAAAGTACTATTTGGTAAGAAAGTAGGGATAAGTTATATCTTGATGAGCGATTTGCATGTGCGTGTTATGGTAACATAGGTGTATAGATATATATCGGCAATTTTTGTGTAAATCCACGTTTGAGCTACGGCTAAGGATATGTACACAAATGTGGAATTATTGTCACAATATTTTTCGTAATAAATACTAGAGTATAAGAAACATATCAGTGGTGGTAAATATATATTTTTTTTTAATGATGAATATGAAAAAGAAATATATTGTTTAGTAATATACAAGTTATTTAAATTATTTACTGGTGATATAGGTTCATATGTTCCTTAAAGAAATTTCGCCCCTTTTCAGATATCCATTTATGCACACCGGTTGCAAAGTGAGTAAGTGTTTTTGATGTTTTGATGTCGTTTTTTAACGTGTTGAATATTTTAGGTGCCTGATAGTCTCTACCTGTTCTTCAAGGATTATTGGGTTATTGGAAAGGATGGGGTCTTCAATATTAATGTTTGCCTTTTGCAGTATTTCTTTTGCGACATTTCCAAACTTGGTCCAGTCCGCAAACTTTGTTCTATACCTTGTTGTTGTTGATTCAGGAGGCATATAATCATCGCTATAACATTGCGATCAGATAAACCTGTCTGTTCCACTCCCCAGTTTGTGACTTTGTCCATTATGTTGTTGTTTTACTGGATCTTTAGTATTCTTAAATAATGGTCATCTGGATTAAATTGATAAGCCTTTATTCAATCTGATACCAGTTTAACCTTTTACATGTTGCGTTGCCGGCTGTCGGTAAGAGAGAGACCTCTCCTGACCGGAATCTCGACATAGACAAATATTACAATAGACAATATAATATTACAATAGACAATGTAACATCTTCCTTTTTTTTATATAAGACAAATTGATCATGACATTTATTCTAACACTGTAAAAATAAAGATAATACAACATTCATAACTTAAGATAATACAATAGACATAAAATTTTTAATCAAATTCTGAAAACGTAAACCTTTTTGGTTTATTTATTTGTCTTCCAGACTTTGTTTGGTGTCGGATGCCTGTATCACTTGTCGCAGACACCGGGACCAAATTTTTATCTGGAGCATTGGACAAAGTTGGTAGTTGTTCGATGTCATTATTGCCATTTTGTGTTAGAATACTTTCATAGGGTTTTAAATTACATCTTAAATTATCATTACTTAATCTAGATTTATCTAACATGAGATGTTTCCTATTTCTGCGGTATGTTACACCATCTAATGTTTTAATTACATATGAACGCGGGCAGTTAGTTAATAATTCAACAATAGTTGCTGGCATCCAATGACTTTGAGGAGTCTTTTTGAACAAAATTGGATCACCAATTTTCAATGGTGGTAACTCCTTCGTATGAGAGTTGTACGATTTTTCCATTTTATTTTGATTTTTCCTCATCCCCTGTTGGTATTTTTGGAAACTAACTGTCCTAGGTTTTAAATGACTTGACTTTATTGGAATATTTACTCTAAGTTGTCTTGACATGAGAAGTTGTGACGGTGACGGTAAATTATCTTTTGGAGTACTTCGATAATGTAACAATGCAATATATATATCAGTTTTTGATTCGTGACATTTTTTTAATATGTTCTTTACAATTTTAACTCCACTTTCAGCTTGACCGTTGCTCTGCGGAAAGTTAGGACTAGTTGTAATATGTTCTATGTCCCATTCATATACAAAAATTTTAAATATAGCTGAAGTGAATGGAGGACCATTATCGCTGACAAGTTGTAATGGTATCCCATGACGAGCAAATATCGCTTTTAAATGCGTGACGACAAGGTTAGCTGTATAACCTGAATGTAAAGAGACTATTTCTATATATTTAGAATCATAATCCATGACGACTAAATAAATAGTATTATTAAATTGAAGCAAATCTACACCTACCCTTTCCCAAGGAAATGAAGCTATAGAATATGGAATTAGTGGTTCTTTTCGAACAACCATCAACTCCTCCATGCGGTCCAGTTCTTCCTTTAGACGTGTATGTAGTTTGAAAGGGACGCGTCTGCTGGCGTTGATTTTAGGCATCGCGTTTTGGTCGTCGGTGATGTGACATTCGTGAGGCAGGCATCCAAGGCCCTGAAAAACATCATTATACCCTTTTAGCATATTTTTTACATAATTATTATTGACATTGGCAGTGGTACATACTCTTTGTATTAGACATAGATCTTGACATGTTTGGAGACCTATGATTGTATGACAGTTCATGGTTGTTATTACAAAATCTATATTTGACATTTTGTATCAGACGTAATTGTGTGACACATAAGACTGTAAGGGGCCGGTGATCCCAATCTGTGGAGGCGGAAGGCGTCGTCCTTCAGTGGCGTGGAGGGGTAGAACGGGGCCGTCTCTGAAGCCGCTGTAGAGCTGGTCCGATTGCTTGTCGCTTGTTCTTGAGCTGATTCCGAGTCTGGTCCGAAGGGGTAGGCAAGTCCGTGGTCTAGGGTGAGGCGGGGGTCAGAGTGTATAGATATATATCGGCAATTTTTGTGTAAATCCACGTTTGAGCTACGGCTAAGGATATGTACACAAATGTGGAATTATTGTCACAATATTTTTCGTAATAAATACTAGAGTATAAGAAACATATCAGTGGTGGTAAATATATATTTTTTTTAATGATGAATATGAAAAAGAAATATATTGTTTAGTAATATACAAGTTATTTAAATTATTTACTGGTGATATAGGTTCATATGTTCCTTAAAGAAATTTCGCCCCTTTTCAGATATCCATTTATGCACACCGGTTGCAAAGTGAAAAAAGGCGAGTAGAAGCAGAAGTCGGAGCGAGGTAGAGGGCAGAGCAGAGAGAGAGGTGTTGAGCTGGTGAGTGTTGCTGGAGATCTAACGTTTTCAAGGGACTGTTCCCTGTTTTATAGGCCACCGGCGGCAGGCGCTGGCCGAGCGACGCTCACACGGGCCAACTTTCTCTTTGATTCCGGGAATCGAAGCCCGTGTTTGTGGCGCGCTCGCGGCCCCGCCGCCGGTCTGGTTACCGCCTCTCGGCCAGTAATTTTGGGCCCGTGGCCAAACGTGACCACGGCCTCTCTTTGTTCAGGCACGGTCCTCAGAATCGCGCTTGTGGAACGTTCGGGCGGCAAAACACCTCGCACGCTATGACGGCGTACGGCCCTTTGCTTCGGGTCGCGGCCGAACGTTCCCTCTCGTATAAGCACGATTCTCATAACCGTGCCCGAATTAAATGCTATGATAATTAAATGCTATTAATCCACCAGCTCTCTCGGTATACTTCTCTGCCCGTGTCCCCTAGCCAAGCTCCAACGTTTCATTTATTGTTTACATATTCATTTTTACATAGGGGTTCAGACATACATTTTATACATTTCTTTCATTTTATACAATTTAGGATTAGACAGATTGGCGTAGATTATAGATTGGCGACCGTGGCCGAGCCCGGAGCAGTACGTCCGTAACACATTTCATTTTCTTTATATTGACAAGTTAAAATATAATGTCCTTTTACAGGAATATTATTACCAGAAAACGACTCTAATTTTTGACAGTAGTTATTGATAGTGTTATTGGGTATTTTTAAATTTCTAAAAGTATTATAAGACATGACGTTTACCATTGCTCCTGTATCTAGAATACAAGTGACATTTTTATTGTTAATTATTAAATTAAAATTCCATACTGACAGAAGTGAATTGACATTTTGTTTTCTATTGTTTTGTGTCATTTTGACAGATTCTATATTATAAACTTCAATAGAATATTTATTTTTATTTGTTTGACTGACATGTGAGACTACTGATTTATTTTTAAAACAATAACGACTGAAGTGACCTATTTTATGACATGTGTTACACTTAACTTTCGTCGCAGGACATGAATGACGGTGAATCTGACCACATCTTTGACATATTTGGTTGCTGGGGGACATATTTCTCCTCTGCGAAGTTGACCTGACGTGTGGTTGACTGTGGTACTGCTCTCTGCTCCTTGACGACTGTCTGCTCGGCTGACGATGGAGAGATGGACTTGAAGGCCTCCCTCGCCTTTCGAAGTGATGACTGCTGGCTGCGACGGCATGTACTTCAGCACTCATTAGCACTGCATCCGTCTGTGTACTCACCATTGTCTTGGCAATATCGACAGCTTGATCCAGATTTATTTTATCCGATTGTAATAATTTTTCTTTAATGTGATCGTATCTTGAATGCATGTTCGAAATAAATATATTCAATACCAATGACGAGCGTAATTTTTCAAACTCACAGTTATGGCTTTTATTATTTAATTCCGCTATGAAGTCTTCCATGGACATGTGTTCTCCTTGTCTCGTATTGAAAATAATATGTCTTTCCATTGTTAGGTTTTTCTTCGGCACGCAATGATTATTGAACAGGTCCACAACTTCTTTATACGTGATTGACTTAATATCAACATTAAACGAATTGTATATTTGTAATCCAGTTTTTCCCATGTTGTACAATAATTTTGCAATCTTTTTGTGTTCAGCCTCTTGATCCGCTCCTGTGCCATTAAATAGATTTCAAAACTTTGTATCCACGACGTCCATTCTGTAGGTATGAAGGTATTTAATATTTTTGCACCGGAGTTTTCACGTATATCCGCCATATTTTTTGTTCGTTTTCAATCACTGTTTTTGACACTTTTATGTAGGTTATTTCGACAAATAGTTATATCACAACACTTCTGACACCATGTTTTACTGGATCTTTAGTATTCTTAAATAATAGTCATCTGGATTAAATTGATAAGCCTTTATTCAATCTGATACCAGATTAACCTTTTACATGTTGCGTTGCCGGCTGTCGGTAAGAGAGAGACCTATCCTGACCGGAATCTCGACATAGACAAATATTACAATAGACAATATAATATTACAATAGACAATGTAACAGGTAACGTCTATGAAGGATGTTAAATGATTGCCGGATCTCCAAGTTTCAAACGTTGGAGTGCTGCCGTCATTTAATATGTGAGCGTCTAGCGCTGCTATTGTCTCTGCAAGTTCTTCGCCTCGTATATCTGTTTTAGGGCTACCCCACCACGAGCTTTTTGCGTTGAAATCACCGCCTATAAGAATGCTCTTGCCTTTTGTTATGTTTTCTTCATTCAGTTTGGTGATTGTATGTAGCTGGGGTGCTAGGGAATTATTGGGTTCAACGTACACTGATCGCAGGGTTATTGTTCCAATTTGTGTTTTTATTTCAATATATGTAGAGTTCTCAGATGTGATCGATGATATCAAAGTTGCGCTAATCCTACTGTTGACGAGGATCGCTGACTTGTTTGGGCTTTCTCTGGTTCCTTTAGTGTATTGGTATACTTGCCACCTTTTAGTTTTCAACTGCCCAGTGTTTCCTGTGTAAGGTTCCTGCAGCAGGATAATGTCAGATTTGTCCGAATTAACCACACTATCTGTCGCGGAATGGCATCTTTGTGCGTTCCATTGTTTGATTTTAATTTTTCCCCCCATTATTTGTATTTTCTGTCTCAGTTTTTTCCTGGATTTATTTGCTTTTTTTTTCTCCTATTCATAATTCGTGTGGTCAATAGATCTTTCGATTTCTCTCCTGTAGAGTGGACACTCGTGCGTTCCAGATCTATGTCTTGATGGGGCTGAGGTCTTCCTCTTCCTGTTTTCATTGACGCATGAGCCGCATTTCACTTCGTCAATTTTATCTTTATTTTGACACTGTGCGAAAGTGTGCTTCCCGGCACAGTACCAGCATCTAGTTTCCAGTTCGCAGTGTTTCTTTAAATGTCCGAATCCTAGACAGTTCATACACTGCATCGTTGAGATGAAGTTTTCGGCGTAGATCCGTTGAAAACCAATATTTATTCTGCCCATGCCAATAATCTTTTTCCATGTCTTGGGGCTCGTTTCTATGACGACGTTTGTAAGGTGCGGATTTTTATTTTTTTGGAGAAAAATAATTTTTGATTCTTCCTTGAGGCCGGTAAGATCTTCGTTTTGTTCTTCCATTATTTCAATAATTTCTGCAGAGTTTAAATCTTTCTGAAGACCTTTCAGAATGATCTTGGGGTGACGTTTTTTCGCGCAGGTCGCAGAAACTTTCTCCGAAGAAAGAGCTTTTATAATTGTCTCTGCATCCTGTTTTCTTTCGCAGCTTATGACTGCCCTGCCGTTTGATGTTTGTCTAATACTTGTTATTCCCACCTTTAATTTCCGTGGGTCAAGAGACTTTTTAACAGATTTTAAAACCTCGGCGCTATCGTTTTCGTATTTGTGGCTGACGATCAATGCATGTCTGGAAGGTGGAAGTGGTGGAAATCTTCGGTCCATATCACTTTCTTCCTTAATTTCTCTTTCAGGATTTGGCTTGTTCCACGGTATAGGCGGCACCGAAATTTTTTCCTCTATTCGTTTAATTTGTTCCGCCATGGTATTTAAGGCAGACATCATATTTGGACACTCTTTTTCTTGAGACGGACTGTCTTCTTTAATTAGTTCAATAATTTTTTCGGCAGAACTGATGATGTCGTGCGATTTGGCTTTTCGAAGAATCGTTTCGCATAGTTTGATGATTTGGTCTTCGCGGCTCATGATAAGCATAGATTCACTTTGACTTTTTGCAAAATCAGGCATAAGGTCGAAGGTTTTGTCAACAGAGGGGCTTGACTTGTTAGGTGAACGCATCATCTTGGTATGAGGAAAGATTACAATATTACTGCCGTTGTCGGAAGGACGCCGAACGAGGTTTTTAGGATGATGCTTCTGCGGACTGAATTTAAATGGTGATTAAATGAAGATTTGATGACGCGGGAGAATGAATTTAAACTGAGATAAAAGCACGAAACGTAAGAACTGAATTAAAATTTGAATTTGAACGAATCTAAGCCATGGTCGCCGGGAGGTCGCCGAAATTGACAAAAGCGGTGAACACAAAAGAGCTATTGCGTGCGAAAAAAAAAAACAAGAAGAACACAAAAAAACGCGAGACAAAGTATGTGGTTAGGTTAGGTAGGAATAACTGGTGCGAAAATTGACTCACCGATAACTTTAAAGGCTTTCGATAGTGTCCCGCACTCGTGGCTCATCAAAGTATTAAATATATATAAAATTAACCCCATTATTATTAGCTTTTTGAAAAATATTATGTCCTTTTGGAATACCAATTTACTTATCAATTTAAAAGGTAAGAAAATAGTAATACCGGGCATTTCAATTAAAAGAGGGATTTTTCAAGGAGACTCATTGAGTCCTCTTTGGTTTTGCTTAGCATTGAATCCTCTATCTAAAATGTTAATTAAAAGCAAATTTGGAATAAAAGTTAAGGGTAATACAAGGGAGAGTAGTACAATTTCGCATTTATTATTTATGGATGATATAAAATTATTTTCGAATTTTGCACAAAATTTAGAGAAAATGATCGAGGTAGTTAAAAACTTTTCAGGTGATATCAAAATGACTTTTGGTTTAGATAAATGTAGAACGATCCATATAGAGAAAGGCAAAATTGTAGATGGGGACGAGAGTATATTTAGAAATTTCCAAATTACTAGTACGAAAAGGGATGAGGTTTAAAATATTTAGGATACCCACAATCAAATAGATTAGACCATACTAGTATTAAAAATGATATTAGGATTAAATTTCAAACTAGGATCAGGAAAATTTTAAAATGCAATCTATCTGCTAAAAATTTAGTAAAAGCAATAAATACTTGGGCAATACCTCTATTAACGTACTCATTTGGCATAATTAAATGGTCTAATACAGATTTAGATAACTTAGAAAGATTAATTAGAACTACGCTAACAAAGTTTAATTGCCATCATCCAAATTCAGCTATAGAACGAGTTAATTTACCTAGAAATTTAGGAGGTAGAGGTATAGTCAAAATAACTTCTTTGAAACATAATCAGGTAGAAATGCTAAGAACTTTTTTCCATGGGAAAGCTCATAGCTCAGAAATGCACAAAATAATATGCAAGGCAGATAGAAATATTACACCTTTAAATTTGTACGATGAGAATGCCAACATTTTTATAAATCCCAACCAGGAATTTTTAGATTCCTGGTCAAATAAAATTTTACACGCAAAACACTTCAATTATCTCAACCAAACATGATGTATGTTGACAAATTTTCGTCAAACAAATGGTTGAGTATTGGAGAGTTGAGCGCAGAAATAGAAGGATTCATGCTTGCCATTCAGGATAGAGTCATTAATACTAAAAATTATAGAAAGCATATAATCAAAGATACAAATCAAATTGATTATTTGTGTAGAAAATGTTTGGCTTTTCCGGAAACTATAGAACATATTATATCAGGATGTTCTATATAAGCACCGTCCGAGTATACATTTAGGCACAATCAAGTTTAAAAAATAATTCACCAAAATTTGGTAATTAAACATAACTTGATTGACTGCCGTAATATAGTACCATATTATGAATACGAACCAAATTCATTTTTAGAAAACGAATTTTATAAAATGTATTATGATAAAACTATACTAACAAATCGAACGATTAGTCATAATAGACCCGATATAGTTTTACATGACAAAATTTAAAAAAATAACTTATATCATTGATGTCGCTATTCCAAATTCCTGTAACACTCAAAAATCTGTTAATGAAAAAATAAAAAAATACACAGATTTAGGAAACGAATTAAAAAGAATTTGGCATTCTCAGAATATAAAAATATTACCATTCGTTATTTCGGCTACTGGAATTATACCTAGATCTCTCATTAAAAATTTAGGCGTATTAGATCTATCAAAAAATTTATATATAAAGATGCAAAAGTCGGTCATTTTGAATACATGTAGGATAACGAAAGATTTTTTAAATATTTATGTTGAGGGATCAGTAGGATTTATAGGCTCTGTTAGAAGTTCTACCGAGCCGAACCCTCTGATATGAAAATACTGGAGTCGGTGAATTTTTTTTTTCCCATTTGATCTCTGGTGAGTTGACGTGTTGTTGTTCTTGTATTGTTTTGTATTTATTTTACTTATATAATGCACTTGCATAGTGTTGATTGACTAGCTGATCATTTGTGGAAAAGTGAGTGGAAGGGTTTAGTTTTTCTTATGGGGAAGATTTAACCCGAACAACAAAATCGGAAGCAAAAAAAAAAAAAAAAAAGATATGTTTTTTTTTATTATTATTTGGTTGTGGCAACAAATTGTGCTTTGACAGCTATGACGCTTCCAAAATGGCGGCAATGAAGTTAAAAATGAATTTATATTATTAATCACAATGCGGTAAATTTTTATTTTGTTAAATTTGAGTCTAGAATGAAGGCGTCACTGAATTAAAATTGAATTTGAGAGAGCGGTTGTCGGAAGGACGCCGAACGAGTTTTTTATGATGATGCTACTGCGGACTGAATTTAAATGGTGATTGAATGAAGATTTGATGACGCGTGAAAATGAATTTAAACTGAAATAAAAGCACGAAACGTAAGAACTGAATTAAAATTTGAATTTGAACGAATCTAAGAAACGGTCGCCGGGAGGGCGCCGAGATTGACAAAAGCGGTGAACACAAAAGAGCTAAATAGCGTGCAAAAAAAAAACAAGAAGAACACAAAAAAACGCGAGACAAAGTGGTTAGGTTAGGTAGGAATAACTGGTGCGAAAATTGACTCACCGATAACTTTAAAGGCTTTCGATAGTGTCCCGCACTCGTGGCTCATCAAAGTATTAAATAAATATAAAATTAACCCCATTATTATTAGCTTTTTGAAAAATATTATGTCCTTTTGGAATACCAATTTACTTATCAATTTAAAAGGTAAGAAAAAAGTAATACCGGGCATTTCAATTAAAAGAGGGATTTTTCAAGGAGACTCATTGAGTCCTCTTTGGTTTTGCTTAGCATTGAATCCTCTATCTAAAATGTTAATTAAAAGCAAATTTGGAATAAAAGTTAAGGGTAATACAAGGGAGAGTAGTACAATTTCGCATTTATTATTTATGGATGATATAAAATTATTTTCGAATTTTGCACAAAATTTAGAGAAAATGATCGAGGTAGTCAAAAACTTTTCAGGTGATATCAAAATGACTTTTGGTTTAGATAAATGTAGAACGATCCATATAGAGAAAGGCAAAATTGTAGATGGGGACGAGAGTATATTTAGAAATTTCCAAATTACTAGTACGAAAAGGGATGAGGTTTAAAATATTTAAATATTTATTATATTTTTTCAGAACTTCACTTGATACTAGGTTAGGTTAGGTTAGGTTTTTTTTTTTTTTTTTTGCACACTGAGAGAACGTGGCCTAGAAACGCAGATAATGTAAATACTACAAATAGAATTCAAATCACATTTAAGTTTTAAATTTTAAGACACTCACCGCTTGGCTCGCAAAAGAACACTGAATTATCTTCAGCTTCTTGCCTGCCAACAGCGTGTTTTCTGGAAGATACCGAAGATTAAGTAGCTCGTGGCAACGTTACACGGGAAAACGATTTAAAAAAAATTTAAATTCTTTTATTAACACTGACTTATAAAGTAAAAATAGAATTTAAGACGAATTTTAGGTGCACACTGAGAGAACGTGGCCTAGAAACGCAGATAATGTAAATACTACAAATAGAATTCAAATCACATTTAAGTTTTAAATTTTAAGACACTCACCGCTTGGCTCGCAAAAGAACACTGAATTATCTTCAGCTTCTTGCCTGCCAACATCGTGTTTTCGGGGAGATACCGAAGATTAAGTAGCTCGTGGCAACGTTTCACGGGAAAACGATTTTTAAAAAATTTAAATTCTTTTATTAACACTGACTTATAAAATAAAAAAAGAATTTAAGACGAATTTTACGTGCACACTGAGAGAACGTGGCCTAGAAACGCAGATAATGTAAATAGTACAAATAGAATTCAAATCACATTTAAGTTTTAAATTTTAAGACACTCACCGCTTGGCTCGCAAAAGAACACTCGGTTAGGTTAGGTTAGGTTAGGTTAGGTTAGGTTAGGTTTTTTTTTTTTTTTTTTTTTTTCCTTTTGGGTGTTCTCTGTTTTTTACCTTGTCTATTATTTATCAAGGTTTCTTTAAACTATTTGATTTTTTAATGAGCTATTGAGTTTAATTTTTTTTTTTTTCTTTTCATGTATGTTGGGATAGGTAAGGGTCATGTTATTTTTAGAGAGGTTAGTGGGTTAGTGGGACTATCTGACATGGGCTATCGATTACTCCAACATTTGTTTGACAGTATGAGGGAACCATGTAAAACCTCAGCCGGAGTAGTTTTGTGAATCTGAAAGAAAATTGTGGATGTTCTGTTAACATTATAACTGCTTACCCTCTTAACAGAACCATTTGTAGGATAGGAAGTGTTCTTTAGCGCTCTTGGTTCGTGATTTCTTGCGTTAGCCTTGTTTTAGATTGATCGGATAACTATAGTGATCGTGCTTAATGTGATTTTAATTTATTTTTATGTCTTTTGATTATTATTTATTTTGTTCCCTAATTTTTGTAATGATGTTTTTTGCGAATTTAATGAAGATTTTTCGGAGAGGTATAATTTTTATGACATCAGAAATGTCAGTAAAGTTTATATCTCTTCTCTGGCATTCTTTGGTTATTTGCCATCTTTCCTTCGTGAACATTGGGCAGTCTAGCAACAGATGTTTCACTGTTTGGTCCGATAGTTTGTCACACGGGCAGGCGGGACTATCTTTCAGCTTGAATCTGTGAAGGTAGGATAGGTTTGCTCCGTGACCGGTAAGGATTTGTGTGAGTTCGAAAGTTGGAGTTGTCTTATTACCAAACTCTTTGGCTTCTGTTATACTCCTGAAAAATAGCCGTGTTCCTTTACCTGTATCAGAGTTTTTATACCTTTGGTCCCATTCTTCGAGAATTGACTCCTTTATTTTGAACTTTGCGTAGCTCAGTGGGAATTTTGAATAGAGTTTTTGTGTTTTGCTTTTTAATGCAGCGTCTTTTGCTAGCTCGTCTGCTCTTTCATTTCCATGGATTCCATTGTGCCCGCGTATCCATAAAAAATTACAAGTAGACCCTCTTTCTCTCAAGAGTTGAGCCGAGCATTGTATATTGAAGACCATAGGGTTGGTAGGTGTCCCTGACTCTAGTGCGTGTGCAGCGCTTTGTGAGTCTGTTAAGACGTTGACTTTTTCCCAATGCTTTTGCTGTTTGTTGACCCACTCTAGTGCTTGCATTATTGCGAAAAGCTCTGCTTGAAATACTGAGCAGTAATCTGCCAGGGGCAGTTTCTTTGCTGTAATTTCTCCGCTAGCATTGAACACTGTGTAGGCCGCACCCACTTTTCCTCCAGTTTTACTTCCATCTGTGTATATATCTATTTCGTTCTCTTCAAAGGAGTTTCTCTCGTATGTTCCTGGAAAGATGACATGTTCTCCAATTTGTTTACTAGGGTGAGGTAGATGAGTAACCTTTACGATTCCCTGGTACTTTTTATCGTCAGGTAGTAGATGCAAAGTTCTGTTCCTTTTTGTCTCACCGATAAGTCTGAGTTCTTTGAGTTTTAGGTCCAAAGGTGTTAGTCCCCCAATTGCCTGCACAGAAGTAAGGGACAAAGTGCGGTAGGCTTTACATATTCTAATGCCGATGGCCCTTTGGACTCTATCTAGTTTTTTGCGAATATTTTTTCGTTTTGCAGCTGTTGCCCATACCGTCGCGGCGTAAGTTATTATTGGTTCGATTACTCCTATGTAGATTGTCCTTAATATCTGAGAACTTAGTCCCCAAGTAGGTTTTGCCATAAATGCAAATTTCTGGTTATATTGACAGCTTTTTGGCATACCATGTCCACATGCTTGCTCCAATTTAACTTGTCGTCTATGAATATCCCTAAAATTTTGCAATCCCGAGAGAGTGGAACAATTTTACCATTCATCACAATGTTTGGTGCGAGTGTTTTCCTCTTACTGATGAATAGTGCTTTTGTTTTTTCCTCCGAGAATTACAGTTTTACTTTTTCCCCCCAGTGTGTTATTAAGGAGAGAGTATCTTTAATTATTTTCTGTAGTTCTGCCGTATCTTTATGAGTTATTATAACTAAGACGTCGTCAGCAAATGCCTGTATGCGAACGTTAAAGTCAAATTTGAGATTTAGCAGTTCGTCCAGAACTATGTTACATAGAATCGGTCCACAGGCAGATCTTGTATACAGCCCTTGTTCGAGTGTTTTTATGCCCACGCGCCTGCGTAAATTGTTTCTACCATTCTGTCCGACAGGTTGTCTTTAAAAACTTTGTATATGTTTAGTGGACAGTCTTTTTTGACTAGTTGCATTTTAAGGTGGGGCCACCACGCGTTGTCGAATGCCCCCTTTATGTCCAGTGATATTAGGCATGCATGAAGTCCTTCTTTATTCGCTTTCTTGATGTGGTTGACGGCATCAAGCATTGCGTCTTCTGTGCTTTTTTGTTGCGTGAACCCGTATTGGTTTGAATTAAGTTTCCCCTTCGTGCTGAAGTGCCAGGTTACTCTCTTGATGAGTAATTTCTATAGTACCTTGCCAAATACCGGGAGAAGACCTATAGGTCTGTATGAAGATATGTTACCGTAGTCTTCTTTTCCCGGCTTTGGAATTACCTTGATTCTAGCGACCTTCCAAAGGATTGGGAAGCAGCCAATTCGGAGGCACGCGTTGTATAATGTCGTAAAAATGTCTGGAAGACTTTCGAACGCCTTTTGGCATATGTTGGCTGTAAAGTGATCTCTTCCTGGGGACTTCTTTATATCTATGGATACAAGTATTTTCCTTATCTCGGATCTTGTAAATGGGGGGTCAATTTCGCTAAGGCGGTCTTCTTCCTCATTATTCCGAATACGTATTTGTTCCGCTGTTTCCCTGACTGGAGAGTCATTAGGGAAGAAATGATCTAAGAGTGTGGACGCCGTCTCTTGGGCTGACGTTGTGGACACTGTATTGACTTGAAGCGTTTCTGGTGGTGACTTTTGTGTTGCCTTAAGTACTCTTAGTACCGTGGACCAGACTGTATCTTTTCCTTGATTGCTGCAAATTTCTTTCCAGTTTTGTATTTTTGCTGTAGCAATTTCCTCCTTGTATTGTTCTTTTAGCTCGAGGTAGGCTGGTAGTGTGACCGCATCTCTATTTGGGGGACAGTATATTGATCCTATGATAAGTGGGGTTCCCTGGATTTGCGCTTCAATAAATATATTACAGTTGTTGCTGAATTTGTGGAGTAGGATACAGGTGTCAGCGATACTTTTATTCAATACTATTATTGCAGCCTTTACTGGGCAGTCCACACTTGTTTTTTGACAGAGGAGCCCGTTGAAGGATGATTTATTAATTTTTCCTGTATTTCCTGTATACGGTTCCTGTATGATCACGATATCTATTTTTCTGTTAATGGCGTTTTGTAAGAAGTTGACGGTGGCAGCTTCACATCTCTGTAGGTTTGCCTTCGCAAAATTAATTGCATTATGGCTGTCCATAGTCAACCAAGGTCCTATATCTCTCTACGTTCCTTTTGAAGATGGGACATTCCATTGATTGGGCCATGTGGTTGGTAGGTTTTGTTAGTTTTTGTCTTTTGTTGGATGCTACGCAGCTTTGGCAGCACATTACACCGGTATTCGGGGCTTTGCATGCTTGTATTTTGTGGTCTCCACCACAGCGCCAACATACTTCCTTGCTCTTGCAGTGGGCTACTGTGTGGCCATAACACAAGCACTTTTGGCGGCTTAATATCGAGAGGTATTCGCTGACCCCAGCTTTGTAGTAACCGATGTTCAGCACCTTTTTATCGATAAGATATTGCCAGATATGTGGCGTTACCGCTATCACCGCACATTTGCGGGTCGCGTCTTTTTTAAATGGTACTTTGTGTATAAATTTGATAGCTTCTTCGGGTTGTTCTCCTAGGAGAGAGGTAATCCCGCTATTTTGTTTTATTATAGCCGTCACAATGTCTTTTTCTGATAGGTCGGCATCAATTCCCTTTATTATGAGTCTGGGTTGTAACTTAACCCCCTTTTGGCTCTGTAGATTTTCCATTTTGGACACTTCAGTAGAGAATTTCTGACACTGTTCTTCTGTGTGACATTGAACGAACACTCTATTGTTGGCCAACTTTTTGATCTTTTTTATGCCAATCCCTAAGGATGTGACATTGATTTTTTCTTTGAGTGTCTTCTCCAGAGTCTCGCTTGCTATGGGGGATTTCCCTGAGACAACTATCGAGTACGTTTTCTCAATAGGGGCAATAGTGACCGGAGAGCTTTCTGTCATTGTTGTATGCGCTGTGGAGGATTGCCTAGTTCCGCTTTTCCCCTTTGTTGCTTCTGTATAACTAGTGGAGGGCTTGTTATTCTCCACATCCGATTTGTGGAGTGTCGCTTCACTCTTATTGTTTCCTTTCGGGGTGATGATCATAACAATTTGCTCCGTGTGTCGTTTCTCCTGTTCAAATAGTTCCCTGGAGTGTTCTATTTTAAGCAGTAAGATTGCTTCTTTTAGGGTTTTGACTTCACTGCTTTCACCAGTCGAATCTTTGCTTGGTTGAGTTATCGAGCTCATCTGGGTGGCGTTAGAGAGCATTTTGTCAATTTATGCTACCACAATTGCCTTATTTGTGCTCTTGATATTCCCGCAGGAAGCTATAGCCCGTTTGGCATTTTCTGACTCTTTGATGGTGCTGTTAAGAAGTGACATTACGAAGTTTTCATCTTCTTCTGGTTCTTTGGGATCTTGGTCC
Source organism: Hesperophylax magnus (assembly GCA_026573805.1). Classification (NCBI taxonomy): domain Eukaryota; kingdom Metazoa; phylum Arthropoda; class Insecta; order Trichoptera; family Limnephilidae; genus Hesperophylax; species Hesperophylax magnus. The sequence goes on along the minus strand of JAIUSX010000221.1, from coordinate 31,087 downwards.
ATACCATGAGATGAGGTTGAGGCCATTGTATCAATGACCCCTTCTTCTAGGGTTTTTTCCATGATATCCACTTTTGTACAGGGCTCCATTACCTGTTGTGTAGGCAATGAGACTTCTTTAATTTAAGATGCTTTCCGCATTCCTTGTTGAAAAACTTGTTCAAAACGTATTCGCAGGCCGGCCGACTTATAAAATAAAAATAGAATTTAAGACGAATTTTACGTGCACAAATCACATTTAAGTTTTAAATTTTAGGACACTCACCGCTTGGCTCGCAAAAGAACACTGAATTATCTTCAGCTTGTTGCCTGCCATCCAACAGCGTGTTTTCGGGGAGATACCGAAGATTAAGTAGCTCGTGGTAACGTTACACGGGAAAAGATTTTTTTTTAAATTTAAATTAATTTATTAAAACTGACTTATAAAATAAAAATAGAATTTAAGACGAATTTTACGTGCACACTGAGAGAACGTGGCCTCGAAACGCAGATAATGTAAATACTACAAATAGAATTCAAATCACATTTAAGTTTTAAATTTTAGAACACTCACCGCTTGGCTCGCAAAAGAACACTCGGTTAGGTTAGGTTAGGTTGTATGGATTTGTAGTATCTGCCGTGGGTACCTTGCTTGTTACACACAAGGTTTCTCCTAATTCCTTTTTTATAAATATTCCTTATCCTTCACAGGATTTTCTTTAATTTCCATCTATTTCATTTATTTCTTTAATTCTTTTGTTGATTTTTTCTAAGTACGCTATGTATATTTCGCTTGTTTTTTTCCGTTTCCATATGTCGGTTCTATTCTCTTCAGTGATTCCATGGTTTTCTAGTTTGTAATTTAATTTAAATCTGTCTACATCAAAAATTGTACATTTTTCTAAAAGATGGGTACTGTTCTGAATAGAAGTTTTGTCACACGGGCATTTGTCATCGTCTATTATCTTGAAGCGTTTCAGGTATTTTTTGAAGCATCCATGTCCTGTCAGCATCTGTGTCGCATGGAAGCTATTTTCCGCGTGTTTTCTCTTTTGAATTGCTGCGTAAATATCTGGGAAGTATTTCTTAGTTATTCTGCCCGTGCTTTCTTCCATATATCTGATATTCCATTTTTCTTCCGTCTCTTTCTTTAATGTTATTTTAGTGAAACTTGGAGGTACCTTACTGTAGTCTGGACACTTTTTCAGTAATCTTCCCTTCTTCGCTGCCGCATCTGCTTTTTCATTTCCCTCTAAGCCTTCGTGGGCTCTAACCCATTGAAATTTTACCCGGTTGTTGTTTTCACGGCATGTTTCTAATATTCCCAAGCACTCTCTTGCTATATCGTTCGTAGTTCTCTCGTCCCTTAATGTTTCTAGTGATGATTTGCTGTCTGACTTTATAGTTATATCTTTATTTATTATTCCCTTCATTTGAACCCATTTTATGGCTTTTTGAATTGCTAACATTTCTGCTTGGTAAACAGTGCAATAGTCTTCTAATTTAAATGATTTTGACACCCAATCTTTCCCATTTACTTTTATTACTACTCCTGCGCCCACTTTACCGTCCTGTTTGCTTCCGTCTGTATAAATTTGTATGGGATCCTCGTTAATTTTATTTCCATTTTCTAACTCGATTTTTATATTTTCTTTCACTATTTTCCCTGGATGTGGTAGTTCATTTATACAGCATGTGGTCATTATTTCCCTGTCAGCTGGTAAAAAGTGAGCGGGTATTCCTCTTCTGTTTATTCTGTAGATATTTTTCATTTCGGCTATTTTTAGATCTATTGGTGGTGTTCCTGCTAAGGCTAAAGCTGAGGTGGTGGAGATTGTTCTATACTCCTTAAAAATTCTTATTGCGTATTGACGTTGAATACTTGCTAGTTTTTTCCTATTATTTGCTCTTTTACACGTATCTCCCCAGACCCCTGATCCGTACGTAAATATCGGAACGATTGCCCCGTCGTATATTGTCTTTACAATTTCTGGTGATAATCCCCACGTCGGTTTTGCCGCTCTGCATAAGGCTTTAAAGATGGTCGAGGTTTTACCGCAAATATAGTCTATGTGTTTGTCCCATCTAAGAATGTTATCGATTACCATACCCAAAATTTTTATTTCCTTTACTGGATTTATCTCCTTTCCGTTCATGTTGACGTTTATGCTTTTTTCCTGAGACTTGCTCATTACCATGATTTGTGTTTTTTTTTCCGAGAATTCTAATTTTACTTTTTTCCCCCAATTGCTCACTTTTTCTAAAGCTTTTACCGCCGTTTCTTTTGCGGTTTGTAGATTTTTCCCGTTCACAATTAAAAGTACATCATCAGCGTAGGCTTGGATGTAGACATCTGGACCGAGGTCCATTTGTAGGAGTTCGTCCAGCGAAACATTCCAGAAGATTGGCCCGCCAATCGATCCTTGAATACAACCTTTGGAAACACATTTCTCACCTTAGTGGTTTCCGTGCCTAATTCTAACTTTCCTGTCTTCTGTATAGCTTCTTACTAAGGCAACCAGGCTGGAAGGACATTTTTTTTCTATGTGTTGTTTTAACAATTGTGGCCACCATGCATTATCGAAAGCTCCTTTAATATCGAGCGATATGACGATTACTTCGTCAGTCTTTCTTTCCATTTTACTTTGAATGACTTCCACTGCATCGTTCATTGCGTCTTCTGCTGACTTTTACGAGGTGAATCCGTATTGTTTTGGGCTTAGTTTCTTCCCTTTGCCAAGGTTCCATTTTATTCTGTCAACCAGGATTTTTTCAAATAATTTCCCTAGAACCGGGAGAAGTCCAATCGGCCTGTAGTTTTCAAGACTGCTGTAGTTGTTCTTTCCTGGTTTGGGTATGATGATAATGTTTGCTTCCTTTCATATTTTTGGGAAATATCTTGTGTCAAAACATTTCTGGAACATTTTTGTCATTATTTCTGGGAAGCTATCATTGAAGCAGGTTAGAATATCAGAAGTGATCCCATCTGCCCCAGGGCACTTCTTCGGGTCCATCGATCTGAGGGCGTTTTTTACCTCTTCTTTTGAGATTTGTGGTTCTTGGTCGACTGTTGTCTCTTGCGTAGCTTTTTTTCTTATTTCTATTTGTTCCGGTGTTTCATTTATCACATTGTCATTTGGAAAGAAGTGTTGAAGAATTTCCTTGGCAGTATCTTCAGGGTTATTGTTTTTAAAAGTTGATGTTGGCGCTCTGTTTGGTGGGTTCGTGAGGACTCTATAGATGTTAGACCAGGTTGTTTCCTTCGTTTGCTTTTGGCAGAAGTCTTTCCAGCTACTGGTTTTAGACTCTCTTAACTCATTTTTAAATTTTTCTCTGGCTTCCAGGTATTTGGGTAACGTCACCTCAGATCTTCTTTGTCCGCATGAATTCTGAAGTTTTCTTTTTGCAGAGACCAGCTCCGATTTTAAAAGTGTAAGTGAGTCAGACCACCATGGGCAGTTTTTTCGTTTTCCTCCGGGTTTTGGGATAGACCTTTCGCAGCTTGTTTTGATGATTGAAGAGATAGTCTCGACCTGTTCTTCAAGGATTATTGGGTTATTGGAAAGGACGGGGTCTTCAATATTAATGTTTGCCAATATTAATGTTTGGTTAGGTTAGGTTAGGTTAGGTTAGGTTAGGTTAGGTTAGATTAGGTTAGGTTAGGTTAGGTAAGGTTAGGTTAGGTTAGGTTAGGTTAGGTTAGGTTAGGTTAGGTTAGGTTAGGTTAGGTTAGGTTAGGTTAGGTTAGGTTAGGTTAGGTTAGGTTAGGTTAGGTTAGGTTAGGTTTTTTTTTTTTTTTTCCTTTTGGGTGTTCTCTGTTTTTTACCTTCTCTATTATTTATCAAGGTTTCTTTAAACTATTTGATTTTTTAATGAGCTATTGAGTTTAATTTTTTCATGTATGTTGGGATAGGTAAGGGTTCATGTTATTTTTAGAGAGGTTAGTGGGACTATCTGACATGGGCTATCCATTACTCCAACATTTGTTTGACAGCATGAGGGAACCATGTAAAACCTCAGCCGGAGTAGTTTTGTGAATCTGAAAGAAAATTGTGGATGTTCTGTTAAGATTATAATTGCTTACCCTCTTAACAGAACCATTTGTAGGATAGGAAGTGTTCTTTAGCGCTCTTGGTTTGTGATTTCTTGCGTTAGCCTTGTTTTAGATTGATCGGATTGCTATAGTGATCGTACTTAGTGTGATTTTAATTCATTTTTATGTCTTTTGATTATTATTTATTTTGTTCCTTCATTTTTGTAATGATGTTTTTTGCGAATTTAATGAAGATTTTTCGGAGAGGTATAATTTTTATGACATCAGAAATGTCAGTAAAGTTTATATCTCTTCTCTGGCATTCTTTGGTTATTTGCCATCTTTCCATCGTGAACATTGGGCAGTCTAGCAACAGATGTTTCAATGTTTGGTCCTATAACTTGTCACACGGGCATGCGGGACTATCTTTCAGCTTGAATCTGTGAAGGTAGAATAGGTTTGCTCCGTGACCGGTAAGGATTTGTGTGAGTTCGAAAAATGGAGTTGTCTTATTACCAAACTCTTTGGCTTCTGTTATACTCCTGAAAAATAACCGTGTTCCTTTACCTGTATCAGAGTTTTTATACCTTTGGTCCGATTCTTCGAGAATTGACTCCTTTATTTTGAACTTTGCGTAGCTCAGTGGGAATTTTGAATAGAGTTTTTGTGTTTTGCTTTTTAATGCAGCGTCTTTTGCTAGCTCGTCTGCTCTTTCATTTCCATGGATTCCATTGTGCCCGCGTATCCATAAAAATTGACAGGTAGACCCTCTTTCTCTCAAGAGTTGAGCCGAGCATTGTATATTGAAGACCATAGGGTTGGTAGGTGTCCCTGACTCTAGTGCGTGTGCAGCGCTTTGTGAGTCTGTTAAGACGTTGACTTTTGCCCAATGCTTTTGCTGTTTGTTGACCCACTCAAGTGCTTGCATTATTGCGAAAAGCTCTGCTTGAAATACTGAGCAGTAATCTGCCAGGGGCAGTTTCTTTGCTGTAATTTCTCCCCTAGCATTGAACACTGTGTAGGCCGCACCCACTTTTCCTCCAGTTTTACTTCCATCTGTGTATATATCTATTTCGTTCTCTTCAAAGGAGTTTCTCTCGTATGTTCCTGGAAAGATGACATGTTCTCCAATTTGTTTACTAGGGTGAGGTAGATGAGTAACCTTTACGATTCCCTGGTACTTTTTATCGTCAGGTAGTAGATGCAAAGTTCTGTTCCTTTTTGTCTCACCGATAAGTCTGAGTTCTTTGAGTTTTAGGTCCAAAGGTGTTAGTCCCCCGATTGCCTGCACAGAAGTAAGGGACACAGTGCGGTAGGCTTTACATATTCTAATGCCGATGGCCCTTTGGACTCTATATAGTTTTTTGCGAATATTTTTTCATTTTTCAGCTGTTGCCCATACCGTCGCGGCGTAAGTTATTATTGGTTCGACTACTCCTATGTAGATTGTCCTTAATATCTCAGAACTTAGTCCCCAAGTAGGTTTTGCCATAAATGCAAATTTCTGGTTATATTGACAGCTTTTTGGCATACCATTTCCACATGCTTGCTTCAATTTAACTTGTCGTCTATGACTATCCCTAAAATTTTGCAATCTCGAGAGAGTGGAACAATTTTACCATTCATCACAATGTTTGGTGGGAGTGTTTTCCTCTTACTGATGAATAGTGCTTTTGTTTTTTCCTCCGAGAATTGCAGTTTTACTTTTTCTCCCCAGTGTGTTATTAAGGAGAGAGTATCTTTAATTATTTTCTGTAGTTCTGCCGTATCTTTATGAGTTATTATAACTAAGACGTCGTCAGCAAATGCCTGTATGCGAACGTTAAAGTCAAATTTGAGATTTAGCAGTTCGTCCAGAACTATGTTACATAGAATCGGTCCACAGGCAGATCCTTGTATACAGCCCTTGTTCGAGTGTTTTTATGCCCACGCGCCTGCGTAAATTGTTTCTACCATTCTGTCCGACAGGTAGTCTTTAAAAACTTTGTATATGTTTAGTGGACAGTCTTTTTTGGCTAGTTGCATTTTAAGGTGGGGCCACCACGCGTTGTCGAATGCCCCCTTTATGTCCAGTGATATTAGGCATGCATGAAGTCCTTCTTTATTCGCTTTCTTGATGTGGTTGACGGCATCAAGCATTGCGTCTTCTGTGCTTTTTTGTTGCGTGAACCCGTATTGGTTTGAATTAAGTTTCCCCTTCGTGCTGAAGTGCCAGGTTACTCTCTTGATGAGTAATTTCTCTAGTACCTTGCCAAATACCGGGAGAAGACCTATAGGTCTGTATGAAGAGATGTTACCGTAGTCTTCTTTTCCCGGCTTTGGAATTACCTTGATTCTAGCGACCTTCCAAAGGATTGGGAAGCAGCCAATTCGGAGGCACGCGTTGTATAATGCCGTAAAAATTTCTGGAAGACTTTCGAACGCCTTTTGGCATATGTCGGCTGTAAAGTGATCTCTTCCTGGGGACTTCTTTATATCTATGGATACAAGTATTTTCCTTATCTCGGATCTTGTAAATGGGGGGTCAATTTCGCTAAGGCGGTCTTCTTCCTCATTATTCCGAATACGTGCTTGTTCCGCTGTTTCCCTGACTGGAGAGTCATTAGGGAAGAAATGATCTTAGAGTGTGGACGCCGTCTCTTGAGCTGACGTTGTGGACACTGTATTGACTTGAAGCGTTTCTGGTGGTGACTTTTGTGTTGCCTTAAGTACTCTCAAAACCGTGGACCAGACTGTATCTTTTCCTTGATTGCTGCAAAATTCTTTCCAGTTTTGTATTTTTGCTGTAGCAATTTCCTCCTTGTATTGTTCTTTTAGCTCGAGGTAGGCTGGTAGTGTGACCGCATCTCTTCTTGCTGGTCCTGAGTTTATCAGCTTCCTCTTTGCGGCGAGAACGTCTTTTTTCAGCTTTTCCAATTTATCATTCCACCAGGGGCAGATTTTTTGTCTAGATTTTTTCAGTGGAGGGATTGCCATTCTGCATGCATCCGACATGGCATCCATGAGGTCTGAGACTTGTCTGTTGAGGGAAGCAGGTTGATTGTTCGCTTCAATTGCCTGAACTGTTATTCCCTTGCCTTCAACATTTGATTTTAGAGTCTTGTCGAATTCCATCCAATCTGCCTTATTGGTCTTATATAGGAATGTTGATTTTGGAATTTCTTCTGTAGATGATTTATTGAATTGCGCGTTGAAAGTTATTCCATTATGGTCCGACATGGCAGCGATTCTTTTGTCTACTTTCCAGTTCTTTATGTGTCCAATTACGCTGTCGGAACACAAGGTTACTTCGATCACGCTGCTCAGTAGCATTTTTTGTCGAACGGTTTCAAATGTTGGTATTGTTCCTTCGTTCACGATATGTAAGTGTTTCTCGGCAATAAAGTCGCTCAGTTTGTCGCCTCTTTTGTCTGTCTTTTTGCTGCCCCACCATATACTTTTGGCATTGACATCCGCTCCAATGATAATTTTCTTGTTGTGAGTGTCTATTAGCCTATTCGATTTTTCTAGGCTGAAGTCGATATCTTCATTTGGGGGACAGTATATTGATCCTATGATAAGTGGGGTTCCCTGGATTTGCGCTTCAATAAATATATTACAGTTGTTGCTGAATTTGTGGAGTAGGATACAGGTGTCAGCGATACTTTTATTCAATACTATTATTGCAGCCTTTACTGGGCAGTCCACACTTGTTTTTTGAAAGATGAGTCCGTTGAAGGATGATTTATTAATTTTTCCTGTATTTCCTGTATACGGCTCCTGTATGATCACGATATCTATTTTTCTGTTAATGGCGTTTTGTAAGAAGTTGACGGTGGCAGCTTCACATCTCTGTAGGTTTGCCTGCGCAAACTTAATTGCATTATGGATGTCCATAGTCAACCAAAGTCCTATATCTCTCTACGTTCCTTTTGTAGATGGGACATTCCATTGATTGGGCCATGTGGTTGGTAGGTTTTGTTAGTTTTTGTATTTTGTTGGATGCGACGCAGCTTTGGCAGCACATTACACCGGTATTCGGGGCTTTGCATGCTTGTATTTTGTGGTCTCCACCACAGCGCCAGCATACTTCCTTGCTCTTGCAGTGGGCTACTGTGTGGCCATAACACAAGCACTTTTGGCAACTTAATATCGAGAGATATTCGCTGACCCCGGCTTTGTAGTAACCGATGTTCAGCACTTTTTTATCGATAAGATATTGCCAGATATGTGGCGCTGCCGCTATCACCGCACATTTGCGGATCGCGTCTTTTTTAAATGGTACTTTGTGTATAAATTTGATAGCTTCTTCGGGTTGTTCTCCTAGGAGAGAGGTAATCCCGCTATTTTGTTTTATTATAGCCGTCACAATGTCTTTTTCTGATAGGTCGGCATCAATTCCTTTTATTATGAGTCTGGGTTGTAACGTAACCCCCTTTTGGCTCTGTAGATTTTCCATTTTGGACACTTCAGTAGAGAATTTCTGACACTGTTCTTCTGTGTCGCATTGAACGAACACTCTATTGTTGGCCAACTTTTTGATCTTTTTTATGCCAATCCCTAAGGATGTGACATTGATTTTTTCTTTAAGTGTCTTCTCCAGAGTCTCGCTTGCTATGGGGGATTTCCCTGAGACAACTATCGAGTACGTTTTCTCAATAGGGGCAATTGTGACCGGAGAGCTTTCTGTCATTGTTGTATGCGCTGTGGAGGATTGCCTAGTTCCGCTTTTCCCCTTTGTTGCTTCTGCATAACTAGTGGAGGGCTTGTTATTCTCCACATCCGATTTGTGGAGTGTCGCTTCACTCTTATTGTTTCCTTTCTGGGTGATAATCATAACAATTTGCTCCGTGTGTCGTTTCTCCTGTTCAAATAGTTCCCTGGAGTGTTCTATTTTAAGCAGTAAGATTGCTTCTTTAAGGGTTTTCACTTCACTGCTTTCACCAGTCGAATCTTTGCTTGGTTGAGTTATCGAGCTCATCTGGGTGGCGTTGGAGAGCATTTTTTCAATTGATGCTACCACAATTGCCTTATTTATGCTCTTGATATTCCCGTAGGAAGCTATAGCCCGTTTGGCATTTTCTGACTCTTTGATGGTGCTGTTAAGAAGTGACATTACGGTGTTTTCATCTTCTTCTGGTTCTTTGGGATCTTGGACCATACCATGAGATGAGGTTGAGGCCATTGTATCAATGAACCCTTCTTCTAGGGTTTTTTCCATGATATCCGCTTTTGTACAGGGCTCCATTACCTGTTGTGTAGGCAATGAGCCTACGACTTCTTTAATTTAAGATGCTTTCCGCATTCCTTGTTGAAAAACTTGTTCAAAACGTATACGCAGGCCGGCCGACGTAAAAAAAAAAAATAGAATTTAAGACGAATTTAACGTGCACACTGAGAGAACGTGGCCTAGAAACGCAGATAATGTAAATACTACAAATAGAATTCAAATCACATTTAAGTTTTAAATTTTAAGACACTCACCGCTTGGCTCGCAAAAGAACACTGAATTATCTTCAGCTTCTTGCCTGCCAACAGCGTGTTTTCGGGAAGATACCGAAGATTAAGTAGCTCGTGGCAACGTTATACGGGAAAACGATTTAAAAAAAATTTAAATTCTTTTATTAACACTGACTTATAAAGTAAAAATAGAATTTAAGACGAATTTTAGGTGCACACTGAGAGAACGTGGCCTAGAAACGCAGATAATGTAAATACTACAAATAGAATTCAAATCACATTTAAGTTTTAAATTTTAAGACACTCACCGCTTGGCTCGCAAAAGAACACTGAATTATCTTCAGCTTCTTGCCTGCCAACAGAGTGTTTTCGGGGAGATACCGAAGATTAAGTAGCTCGTGGCAACGTTACACGGGAAAACGATTTTTTAAAAATTTAAATTCTTTTATTAACACTGACTTATAAAGTAAAAATAGAATTTAAGACGAATTTTAGGTGCACACTGAGAGAACGTGGCCTAGAAACGCAGATAATGTAAATAGTACAAATAGAATTCAAATCACATTTAAGTTTTAAATTTTAAGACACTCACCGCTTGGCTCGCAAAAGAACACTGAATTATCTTCAGCTTCTTGCCTGCCAACATCGTGTTTTCGGGGAGATACCGAAGATTAAGTAGCTCGTGGCAACGTTTCACGGGAAAACGATTTTAAAAAAATTTAAATTCTTTTATTAACACTGACTTATAAAATAAAAAAAGAATTTAAGACGAATTTTACGTGCACACTGAGAGAACGTGGCCTAGAAACGCAGATAATGTAAATAGTACAAATAGAATTCAAATCACATTTAAGTTTTAAATTTTAAGACACTCACCGCTTGGCTCGCAAAAGAACACTCGGTTAGGTTAGGTTAGGTTAGGTTAGGTTAGGTTAGGTTAGGTTAGGTTAGGTTAGGTTAGGTAAGGTTAGTTTAGGTTAGGTTAGGTTTTTTTTTTTTTTTTTTTTTCCTTTTGGGTGTTCTCTGTTTTTTACCTTGTCTATTATTTATCAAGGTTTCTTTAAACTATTTGATTTTTTAATGAGCTATTGAGTTTAATTTTTTCATGTATGTTGGGATAGGTAAGGGTTCATGTTATTTTTAGATAGGTTAGTGGGACTATCTGACATGGGCTATCCATTACTCCAACATTTGTTTGACAGCATGAGGGAACCATGTAAAACCTCAGCCGGAGTAGTTTTGTGAATCTGAAAGAAAATTGTGGATGTTCTGTTAAGATTATAATTGCTTACCCTCTTAACAGAACCATTCGAGAACGTCTTTTTTCAGCTTTTCCAATTTATCATTCCACCAGGTGCAGATTTTTTGTCTAGATTTTTTCAGTGGAGGGATTGCCATTCTGCATGCATCCGACATGGCATCCATGAGGTCTGAGACTTGTCTGTTGAGGGAAGCAGGTTGATTGTTCGCTTCAATTGCCTGAACTGTTATTCCCTTGCCTTCAACATTTGATTTTAGAGTCTTGTCGAATTCCATCCAATCTGCCTTATTGGTCTTATATAGGAATGTTGATTTTGGAATTTCTTCTGTAGATGATTTATTGAATTGCGCGTTGAAAGTTATTCCATTATGGTCCGACATGGCAGCGATTCTTTTGTCTACTTTCCAGTTCTTTATGTGTCCAATTACGCTGTCGGAACACAAGGTTACTTCGATCACGCTGCTCAGTAGCATTTTTTGTCGAACGGTTTCAAATGTTGGTATTGTTCCTTCGTTCACGATATGTAAGTGTTTCTCGGCAATAAAGTCGCTCAGTTTGTCGCCTCTTTTGTCTGTCTTTTTGCTGCCCCACCATATACTTTTGGCATTGACATCCGCTCCAATGATAATTTTCTTGTTGTGAGTGTCTATTAGCCTATTCGATTTTTCTAGGCTGAAGTCGATATCTTCATTTGGGGGACAGTATATTGATCCTATGATAAGTGGGGTTCCCTGGATTTGCGCTTCAATAAATATATTACAGTTGTTGCTGAATTTGTGGAGTAGGATACAGGTGTCAGCGATACTTTTATTCAATACTATTATTGCAGCCTTTACTGGGCAGTCCACACTTGTTTTTTGAAAGATGAGTCCGTTGAAGGATGATTTATTAATTTTTCCTGTATTTCCTGTATACGGCTCCTGTATGATCACGATATCTATTTTTCTGTTAATGGCGTTTTGTAAGAAGTTGACGGTGGCAGCTTCACATCTCTGTAGGTTTGCCTGCGCAAACTTAATTGCATTATGGATGTCCATAGTCAACCAAAGTCCTATATCTCTCTACGTTCCTTTTGTAGATGGGACATTCCATTGATTGGGCCATGTGGTTGGTAGGTTTTGTTAGTTTTTGTATTTTGTTGGATGCGACGCAGCTTTGGCAGCACATTACACCGGTATTCGGGGCTTTGCATGCTTGTATTTTGTGGTCTCCACCACAGCGCCAGCATACTTCCTTGCTCTTGCAGTGGGCTACTGTGTGGCCATAACACAAGCACTTTTGGCAACTTAATATCGAGAGATATTCGCTGACCCCGGCTTTGTAGTAACCGATGTTCAGCACTTTTTTATCGATAAGATATTGCCAGATATGTGGCGCTGCCGCTATCACCGCACATTTGCGGATCGCGTCTTTTTTAAATGGTACTTTGTGTATAAATTTGATAGCTTCTTCGGGTTGTTCTCCTAGGAGAGAGGTAATCCCGCTATTTTGTTTTATTATAGCCGTCACAATGTCTTTTTCTGATAGGTCGGCATCAATTCCTTTTATTATGAGTCTGGGTTGTAACGTAACCCCCCTTTGGCTCTGTAGATTTTCCATTTTGGACACTTCAGTAGAGAATTTCTGACACTGTTCTTCTGTGTCGCATTGAACGAACACTCTATTGTTGGCCAACTTTTTGATCTTTTTTATGCCAATCCCTAAGGATGTGACATTGATTTTTTCTTTAAGTGTCTTCTCCAGAGTCTCGCTTGCTATGGGGGATTTCCCTGAGACAACTATCGAGTACGTTTTCTCAATAGGGGCAATTGTGACCGGAGAGCTTTCTGTCATTGTTGTATGCGCTGTGGAGGATTGCCTAGTTCCGCTTTTCCCCTTTGTTGCTTCTGCATAACTAGTGGAGGGCTTGTTATTCTCCACATCCGATTTGTGGAGTGTCGCTTCACTCTTATTGTTTCCTTTCTGGGTGATAATCATAACAATTTGCTCCGTGTGTCGTTTCTCCTGTTCAAATAGTTCCCTGGAGTGTTCTATTTTAAGCAGTAAGATTGCTTCTTTAAGGGTTTTCACTTCACTGCTTTCACCAGTCGAATCTTTGCTTGGTTGAGTTATCGAGCTCATCTGGGTGGCGTTGGAGAGCATTTTTTCAATTGATGCTACCACAATTGCCTTATTTATGCTCTTGATATTCCCGTAGGAAGCTATAGCCCGTTTGGCATTTTCTGACTCTTTGATGGTGCTGTTAAGAAGTGACATTACGGTGTTTTCATCTTCTTCTGGTTCTTTGGGATCTTGGACCATACCATGAGATGAGGTTGAGGCCATTGTATCAATGAACCCTTCTTCTAGGGTTTTTTCCATGATATCCGCTTTTGTACAGGGCTCCATTACCTGTTGTGTAGGCAATGAGCCTACGACTTCTTTAATTTAAGATGCTTTCCGCATTCCTTGTTGAAAAACTTGTTCAAAACGTATACGCAGGCCGGCCGACGTAAAAAAAAAAAATAGAATTTAAGACGAATTTAACGTGCACACTGAGAGAACGTGGCCTAGAAACGCAGATAATGTAAATACTACAAATAGAATTCAAATCACATTTAAGTTTTAAATTTTAAGACACTCACCGCTTGGCTCGCAAAAGAACACTGAATTATCTTCAGCTTCTTGCCTGCCAACAGCGTGTTTTCGGGAAGATACCGAAGATTAAGTAGCTCGTGGCAACGTTACACGGGAAAACGATTTAAAAAAAATTTAAATTCTTTTATTAACACTGACTTATAAAGTAAAAATAGAATTTAAGACGAATTTTAGGTGCACACTGAGAGAACGTGGCCTAGAAACGCAGATAATGTAAATACTACAAATAGAATTCAAATCACATTTAAGTTTTAAATTTTAAGACACTCACCGCTTGGCTCGCAAAAGAACACTGAATTATCTTCAGCTTCTTGCCTGCCAACAGAGTGTTTTCGGGGAGATACCGAAGATTAAGTAGCTCGTGGCAACGTTACACGGGAAAACGATTTTTTAAAAATTTAAATTCTTTTATTAACACTGACTTATAAAGTAAAAATAGAATTTAAGACGAATTTTAGGTGCACACTGAGAGAACGTGGCCTAGAAACGCAGATAATGTAAATACTACAAATAGAATTCAAATCACATTTAAGTTTTAAATTTTAAGACACTCACCGCTTGGCTCGCAAAAGAACACTGAATTATCTTCAGCTTCTTGCCTGCCAACATCGTGTTTTCGGGGAGATACCGAAGATTAAGTAGCTCGTGGCAACGTTTCACGGGAAAACGATTTAAAAAAAATTTAAATTCTTTTATTAACACTGACTTATAAAATAAAAAAAGAATTTAAGACGAATTTTACGTGCACACTGAGAGAACGTGGCCTAGAAACGCAGATAATGTAAATAGTACAAATAGAATTCAAATCACATTTAAGTTTTAAATTTTAAGACACTCACCGCTTGGCTCGCAAAAGAACACTCGGTTAGGTTAGGTTAGGTTAGGTTAGGTTAGGTTAGGTTAGGTTAGGTTAGGTTAGGTTAGGTAAGGTTAGGTTAGGTTAGGTTAGGTTTTTTTTTTTTTTTTTTTTCCTTTTGGGTGTTCTCTGTTTTTTACCTTGTCTATTATTTATCAAGGTTTCTTTAAACTATTTGATTTTTTAATGAGCTATTGAGTTTAATTTTTTCATGTATGTTGGGATAGGTAAGGGTTCATGTTATTTTTAGATAGGTTAGTGGGACTATCTGACATGGGCTATCCATTACTCCAACATTTGTTTGACAGCATGAGGGAACCATGTAAAACCTCAGCCGGAGTAGTTTTGTGAATCTGAAAGAAAATTGTGGATGTTCTGTTAAGATTATAATTGCTTACCCTCTTAACAGAACCATTCGAGAACGTCTTTTTTCAGCTTTTCCAATTTATCATTCCACCAGGGGCAGATTTTTTGTCTAGATTTTTTCAGTGGAGGGATTGCCATTCTGCATGCATCCGACATGGCATCCATGAGGTCTGAGACTTGTCTGTTGAGGGAAGCAGGTTGATTGTTCGCTTCAATTGCCTGAACTGTTATTCCCTTGCCTTCAACATTTGATTTTAGAGTCTTGTCGAATTCCATCCAATCTGCCTTATTGGTCTTATATAGGAATGTTGATTTTGGAATTTCTTCTGTAGATGATTTATTGAATTGCGCGTTGAAAGTTATTCCATTATGGTCCGACATGGCAGCGATTCTTTTGTCTACTTTCCAGTTCTTTATGTGTCCAATTACGCTGTCGGAACACAAGGTTACGTCGATCACGCTGCTCAGTAGCATGTTTTGTCGAACGGTTTCAAATGTCGATATTGTTCCTTCGTTCACGATATGTAAGTGTTTCTCGGCAATAAAGTCGCTCAGTTTGTCGCCTCTTTTGTCTGTCTTTTTGCTGCCCCACCATATACTTTTGGCATTGACATCCGCTCCAATGATAATTTTCTTGTTGTGAGTGTCTATTAGCCTATTCGATTTGTCTAGGCTGAAGTCGATATCTTCATTTGGGGGACAGTATATTGATCCTATGATAAGTGGGGTTCCCTGGATTTGCGCTTCAATAAATATATTACAGTTGTTGCTGAATTTGTGGAGTAGGATACAGGTGTCAGCGATACTTTTATTCAATACTATTATTGCAGCCTTTACTGGGCAGTCCACACTTGTTTTTTGAAAGATGAGTCCGTTGAAGGATGATTTATTAATTTTTCCTGTATTTCCTGTATACGGCTCCTGTATGATCACGATATCTATTTTTCTGTTAATGGCATTTTGTAAGAAGTTGACGGTGGAAGCTTCACATCTCTGTAGGTTTGCCTGCGTAAACTTAATTGCATTATGGATGTCCATAGTCAACCAAAGTCCTATATCTCTCTACGTTCCTTTTGTAGATGGGACATTCCATTGATTGGGCCATGTGGTTGGTAGGTTTTGTTAGTTTTTGTATTTTGTTGGATGCGACGCAGCTTTGGCAGCACATTACACCGGTATTCGGGGCTTTGCATGCTTGTATTTTGTGGTCTCCACCACAGCGCCAGCATACTTCCTTGCTCTTGCAGTGGGCTACTGTGTGACCATAACACAAGCACTTTTGGCAACTTAATATCGAGAGATATTCGCTGACCCCGGCTTTGTAGTAACCGATGTTCAGCACTTTTTTATCGATAAGATATTGCCAGATATGTGGCGCTGCCGCTATCACCGCACATTTGCGGATCGCGTCTTTTTTAAATGGTACTTTGTGTATAAATTTGATAGCTTCTTCGGGTTGTTCTCCTAGGAGAGAGGTAATCCCGCTATTTTGTTTTATTATAGCCGTCATTATGTCTTTTTCTGATAGGTCGGCATCAATTCCTTTTATTATGAGTCTGGGTTGTAACGTAACCCCCTTTTGGCTCTGTAGATTTTCCATTTTGGACACTTCAGTAGAGAATTTCTGACACTGTTCTTCTGTGTCGCATTGAACGAACACTCTATTGTTGGCCAACTTTTTGATCTTTTTTATGCCAATCCCTAAGGATGTGACATTGATTTTTTCTTTAAGTGTCTTCTCCAGAGTCTCGCTTGCTATGGGGGATTTCCCTGAGACAACTATCGAGTACGTTTTCTCAATAGGGGCAATTGTGACCGGAGAGCTTTCTGTCATTGTTGTATGCGCTGTGGAGGATTGCCTAGTTCCGCTTTTCCCCTTTGTTGCTTCTGCATAACTAGTGGAGGGCTTGTTATTCTCCACATCCGATTTGTGGAGTGTCGCTTCACTCTTATTGTTTCCTTTCTGGGTGATAATCATAACAATTTGCTCCGTGTGTCGTTTCTCCTGTTCAAATAGTTCCCTGGAGTGTTCTATTTTAAGCAGTAAGATTGCTTCTTTAAGGGTTTTCACTTCACTGCTTTCACCAGTCGAATCTTTGCTTGGTTGAGTTATCGAGCTCATCTGGGTGGCGTTGGAGAGCATTTTTTCAATTGATGCTACCACAATTGCCTTATTTATGCTCTTGATATTCCCGTAGGAAGCTATAGCCCGTTTGGCATTTTCTGACTCTTTGATGGTGCTGTTAAGAAGTGACATTACGGTGTTTTCATCTTCTTCTGGTTCTTTGGGATTTTGGACCATACCATGAGATGAGGTTGAGGCCATTGTATCAATGAACCCTTCTTCTAGGGTTTTTTCCATGATATCCGCTTTTGTACAGGGCTCCATTACCTGTTGTGTAGGCAATGAGCCTACGACTTCTTTAATTTAAGATGCTTTCCGCATTCCTTGTTGAAAAACTTGTTCAAAACGTATACGCAGGCCGGCCGACGTAAAAAAAAAAAAAATAGAATTTAAGACGAATTTAACGTGCACACTGAGAGAACGTGGCCTAGAAACGCAGATAATGTAAATACTACAAATAGAATTCAAATCACATTTAAGTTTTAAATTTTAAGACACTCACCGCTTGGCTCGCAAAAGAACACAGAATTATCTTCAGCTTCTTGCCTGCCAACAGCGTGTTTTCGGGAAGATACCGAAGATTAAGTAGCTCGTGGCAACGTTACACGGGAAAACGATTTAAAAAAAATTTAAATTCTTTTATTAACACTGACTTATAAAGTAAAAATAGAATTTAAGACGAATTTTAGGTGCACACTGAGAGAACGTGGCCTAGAAACGCAGATAATGTAAATACTACAAATAGAATTCAAATCACATTTAAGTTTTAAATTTTAAGACACTCACCGCTTGGCTCGCAAAAGAACACTGAATTATCTTCAGCTTCTTGCCTGCCAACAGAGTGTTTTCGGGGAGATACCGAAGATTAAGTAGCTCGTGGCAACGTTACACGGGAAAACGATTTTTTAAAAATTTAAATTCTTTTATTAAAACTGACTTATAAAATAAAAATAGAATTTAAGACGAATTTAACGTGCACACTGAGAAAACGTGGCCTAGAAACGCAGATAATGTAAATACTACAAAAAGAATTCAAATCACATTTAAGTTTTAAATTTTAAGACACTCACCGCTTGGCTCGCAAAAGAACACTGAATTATCTTCAGCTTCTTGCCTGCCAACATCGTGTTTTCGGGGAGATACCGAAGATTAAGTAGCTCGTGGCAACGTTTCACGGGAAAACGATTTTAAAAAAATTTAAATTCTTTTATTAACACTGACTTATAAAATAAAAAAAAGAATTTAAGACGAATTTTACGTGCACACTGAGAGAACGTGGCCTAGAAACGCAGATAATGTAAATAGTACAAATAGAATTCAAATCACATTTAAGTTTTAAATTTTAAGACACTCACCGCTTGGCTCGCAAAAGAACACTCGGATAGGTTAGGTTAGGTTAGGTTAGGTTAGGTTAGGTTAGGTTAGGTAAGGTTAGGTTAGGTTAGGTTAGGTTTTTTTTTTTTTTTTTTTTCCTTTTGGGTGTTCTCTGTTTTTTACCTTGTCTATTATTTATCAAGGTTTCTTTAAACTATTTGATTTTTTAATGAGCTATTGAGTTTAATTTTTTCATGTATGTTGGGATAGGTAAGGGTTCATGTTATTTTTAGATAGGTTAGTGGGACTATCTGACATGGGCTATCCATTACTCCAACATTTGTTTGACAGCATGAGGGAACCATGTAAAACCTCAGCCGGAGTAGTTTTGTGAATCTGAAAGAAAATTGTGGATGTTCTGTTAAGATTATAATTGCTTACCCTCTTAACAGAACCATTCGAGAACCTAAGAAATAATCATAACAATTTGCTCCGTGTGTCGTTTCTCCTGTTCAAATAGTTCCCTGGAGTGTTCTATTTTAAGCAGTAAGATTGCTTCTTTAAGGGTTTTCACTTCACTGCTTTCACCAGTCGAATCTTTGCTTGGTTGAGTTATCGAGCTCATCTGGGTGGCGTTGGAGAGCATTTTTTCAATTGATGCTACCACAATTGCCTTATTTATGCTCTTGATATTCCCGTAGGAAGCTATAGCCCGTTTGGCATTTTCTGACTCTTTGATGGTGCTGTTAAGAAGTGACATTACGGTGTTTTCATCTTCTTCTGGTTCTTTGGGATTTTGGACCATACCATGAGATGAGGTTGAGGCCATTGTATCAATGAACCCTTCTTCTAGGGTTTTTTCCATGATATCCGCTTTTGTACAGGGCTCCATTACCTGTTGTGTAGGCATTGAGCCTACGACTTCTTTAATTTAAGATGCTTTCCGCATTCCTTGTTGAAAAACTTGTTCAAAACGTATACGCAGGCCGGCCGACGTAAAAAAAAAAAAATAGAATTTAAGACGAATTTAACGTGCACACTGAGAGAACGTGGCCTAGAAACGCAGATAATGTAAATACTACAAATAGAATTCAAATCACATTTAAGTTTTAAATTTTAAGACACTCACCGCTTGGCTCGCAAAAGAACACAGAATTATCTTCAGCTTCTTGCCTGCCAACAGCGTGTTTTCGGGAAGATACCGAAGATTAAGTAGCTCGTGGCAACGTTACACGGGAAAACGATTTAAAAAAAATTTAAATTCTTTTATTAACACTGACTTATAAAGTAAAAATAGAATTTAAGACAAATTTTAGGTGCACACTGAGAGAACGTGGCCTAGAAACGCAGATAATGTAAATACTACAAATAGAATTCAAATCACATTTAAGTTTTAAATTTTAAGACACTCACCGCTTGGCTCGCAAAAGAACACTGAATTATCTTCAGCTTCTTGCCTGCCAACAGAGTGTTTTCGGGGAGATACCGAAGATTAAGTAGCTCGTGGCAACGTTACACGGGAAAACGATTTTTTAAAAATTTAAATTCTTTTATTAAAACTGACTTATAAAATAAAAATAGAATTTAAGACGAATTTAACGTGCACACTGAGAAAACGTGGCCTAGAAACGCAGATAATGTAAATACTACAAAAAGAATTCAAATCACATTTAAGTTTTAAATTTTAAGACACTCACCGCTTGGCTCGCAAAAGAACACTGAATTATCTTCAGCTTCTTGCCTGCCAACATCGTGTTTTCGGGGAGATACCGAAGATTAAGTAGCTCGTGGCAACGTTTCACGGGAAAACGATTTTAAAAAAATTTAAATTCTTTTATTAACACTGACTTATAAAATAAAAAAAGAATTTAAGACGAATTTTACGTGCACACTGAGAGAACGTGGCCTAGAAACGCAGATAATGTAAATAGTACAAATAGAATTCAAATCACATTTAAGTTTTAAATTTTAAGACACTCACCGCTTGGCTCGCAAAAGAACACTCGGTTAGGTTAGGTTAGGTTAGGTTAGGTTAGGTTAGGTTAGGTTAGGTAAGGTTAGGTTAGGTTAGGTTAGGTTTTTTTTTTTTTTTTTTTCCTTTTGGGTGTTCTCTGTTTTTTACCTTGTCTATTATTTATCAAGGTTTCTTTAAACTATTTGATTTTTTAATGAGCTATTGAGTTTAATTTTTTCATGTATGTTGGGATAGGTAAGGGTTCATGTTATTTTTAGATAGGTTAGTGGGACTATCTGACATGGGCTATCCATTACTCCAACATTTGTTTGACAGCATGAGGGAACCATGTAAAACCTCAGCCGGAGTAGTTTTGTGAATCTGAAAGAAAATTGTGGATGTTCTGTTAAGATTATAATTGCTTACCCTCTTAACAGAACCATTCGAGAACGTCTTTTTTCAGCTTTTCCAATTTATCATTCCACCAGGTGCAGATTTTTTGTCTAGATTTTTTCAGTGGAGGGATTGCCATTCTGCATGCATCCGACATGGCATCCATGAGGTCTGAGACTTGTCTGTTGAGGGAAGCAGGTTGATTGTTCGCTTCAATTGCCTGAACTGTTATTCCCTTGCCTTCAACATTTGATTTTAGAGTCTTGTCGAATTCCATCCAATCTGCCTTATTGGTCTTATATAGGAATGTTGATTTTGGAATTTCTTCTGTAGATGATTTATTGAATTGCGCGTTGAAAGTTATTCCATTATGGTCCGACATGGCAGCGATTCTTTTGTCTACTTTCCAGTTCTTTATGTGTCCAATTACGCTGTCGGAACACAAGGTTACTTCGATCACGCTGCTCAGTAGCATGTTTTGTCGAACGGTTTCAAATGTTGGTATTGTTCCTTCGTTCACGATATGTAAGTGTTTCTCGGCAATAAAGTCGCTCAGTTTGTCGCCTCTTTTGTCTGTCTTTTTGCTGCCCCACCATATACTTTTGGCATTGACATCCGCTCCAATGATAATTTTCTTGTTGTGAGTGTCTATTAGCCTATTCGATTTTTCTAGGCTGAAGTCGATATCTTCATTTGGGGGACAGTATATTGATCCTATGATAAGTGGGGTTCCCTGGATTTGCGCTTCAATAAATATATTACAGTTGTTGCTGAATTTGTGGAGTAGGATACAGGTGTCAGCGATACTTTTATTCAATACTATTATTGCAGCCTTTACTGGGCAGTCCACACTTGTTTTTTGAAAGATGAGTCCGTTGAAGGATGATTTATTAATTTTTCCTGTATTTCCTGTATACGGCTCCTGTATGATCACGATATCTATTTTTCTGTTAATGGCGTTTTGTAAGAAGTTGACGGTGGCAGCTTCACATCTCTGTAGGTTTGCCTGCGCAAACTTAATTGCATTATGGATGTCCATAGTCAACCAAAGTCCTATATCTCTCTACGTTCCTTTTGTAGATGGGACATTCCATTGATTGGGCCATGTGGTTGGTAGGTTTTGTTAGTTTTTGTATTTTGTTGGATGCGACGCAGCTTTGGCAGCACATTACACCGGTATTCGGGGCTTTGCATGCTTGTATTTTGTGGTCTCCACCACAGCGCCAGCATACTTCCTTGCTCTTGCAGTGGGCTACTGTGTGGCCATAACACAAGCACTTTTGGCAACTTAATATCGAGAGATATTCGCTGACCCCGGCTTTGTAGTAACCGATGTTCAGCACTTTTTTATCGATAAGATATTGCCAGATATGTGGCGCTGCCGCTATCACCGCACATTTGCGGATCGCGTCTTTTTTAAATGGTACTTTGTGTATAAATTTGATAGCTTCTTCGGGTTGTTCTCCTAGGAGAGAGGTAATCCCGCTATTTTGTTTTATTATAGCCGTCACAATGTCTTTTTCTGATAGGTCGGCATCAATTCCTTTTATTATGAGTCTGGGTTGTAACGTAACCCCCTTTTGGCTCTGTAGATTTTCCATTTTGGACACTTCAGTAGAGAATTTCTGACACTGTTCTTCTGTGTCGCATTGAACGAACACTCTATTGTTGGCCAACTTTTTGATCTTTTTTATGCCAATCCCTAAGGATGTGACATTGATTTTTTCTTTAAGTGTCTTCTCCAGAGTCTCGCTTGCTATGGGGGATTTCCCTGAGACAACTATCGAGTACGTTTTCTCAATAGGGGCAATTGTGACCGGAGAGCTTTCTGTCATTGTTGTATGCGCTGTGGAGGATTGCCTAGTTCCGCTTTTCCCCTTTGTTGCTTCTGCATAACTAGTGGAGGGCTTGTTATTCTCCACATCCGATTTGTGGAGTGTCGCTTCACTCTTATTGTTTCCTTTCTGGGTGATAATCATAACAATTTGCTCCGTGTGTCGTTTCTCCTGTTCAAATAGTTCCCTGGAGTGTTCTATTTAAAGCAGTAAGATTGCTTCTTTAAGGGTTTTGACTTCACTGCTTTCACCAGTCGAATCTTTGCTTGGTTGAGTTATCAAGCTCATCTGGTTGGCGTTGGAGAGCATTTTTTCAATTGATGCTACCACAATTGCCTTATTTATGCACTTGATATTCCCGCAGGAAGCTATAGCCCGTTTGGCATTTTCTGACTCTTTGATGGTGCTGTTAAGAAGTGACATTACGGTGTTTTCATCTTCTTCTGGTTCTTTGGGATCTTGGACCATACCATGAGATGAGGTTGAGGCCATTGTATCAATGAACCCTTCTTCTAGGGTTTTTTCCATGATATCCGCTTTCGTACAGGGCTCCATTACCTGTTGTGTAGGCAATGAGCCTACGACTTCTTTAATTTAAGATGCTTTCCGCATTCCTTGTTGAAAAACTTGTTCAAAACGTATACGCAGGCCGGCTGACGTAAAAAAAAAAAATTAGAATTTAAGACGAATTTAACGTGCACACTGAGAGAACGTGGCCTAGAAACGCAGATAATGTAAATACTACAAATAGAATTCAAATCACATTTAAGTTTTAAATTTTAAGACACTCACCGCTTGGCTCGCAAAAGAACACTGAATTATCTTCAGCTTCTTGCCTGCCAACAGCGTGTTTTCGGGAAGATACCGAAGATTAAGTAGCTCGTGGCAACGTTACACGGGAAAACGATTTAAAAAAAATTTAAATTCTTTTATTAACACTGACTTATAAAGTAAAAATAGAATTTAAGACGAATTTTAGGTGCACACTGAGAGAACGTGGCCTAGAAACGCAGATAATGTAAATACTACAAATAGAATTCAAATCACATTTAAGTTTTAAATTTTAAGACACTCACCGCTTGGCTCGCAAAAGAACACTGAATTATCTTCAGCTTCTTGCCTGCCATCAGAGTGTTTTCGGGGAGATACGGAAGATTAAGTAGCTCGTGGCAACGGTACACGGGAAAACGATTTTTTAAAAATTTAAATTCTTTTATTAAAACTGACTTATAAAATAAAAATAGAATTTAAGACGAATTTAACGTGCACACTGAGAAAACGTGGCCTAGAAACGCAGATAATGTAAATACTACAAATAGAATTCAAATCACATTTAAGTTTTAAATTTTAAGACACTCACCGCTTGGCTCGCAAAAGAACATTGAATTATCTTCAGCTTCTTGCCTGCCAACAGCGTGTTTTCGGGGAGATACCGAAGATTAAGTAGCTCGTGGCAACGTTTCACGGGAAAACGATTTTTAAAAAATTTAAATTCTTTTATTAACACTGACTTATAAAATAAAAATAGAATTTAAGACGAATTTTACGTGCACACTGAGAGAACGTGGCCTAGAAACGCAGATAATGTAAATAGTACAAATAGAATTTAAATCACATTTAAGTTTTAAATTTTAAGACGCTCACCGCTTGGCTCGCAAAAGAACACTCGGTTAGGTTAGGTTAGGTTAGGTTAGGTTAGGTTAGGTTTTTTTTTTTTTTTTTTTTTGGGTGTTCTCCGTTTTTTACCTTGTCTATTATTTATCAAGGTTTCTTTAAACTGTTTGATTTTTTTAATGAGCTATTGAGTATAATTTTATTTGTTTTTTTTATTTTTTTTTTCCATTTATGTTGGGATAGGTAAGGGTTCATGTTATTTTTAGAGAGGTTAGTGGGTTAGTGGGACTGTCTGACATGGGCTATCCATTACTCCAACATTTGTTTGACAGCATGAGGGAACCATGTGAAACCTCAGCCGGAGTAGTTTTGTGAATCTGAAAGAAAATTGTGGATGTTCTGTTAAGATTATAATTGCTTACCCTCTTAACAGAACCATTTGTAGGATAGGAAGTGTTCTTTAACGCTCTTGGTTCGTGATTTCTTGCGTTAGCCTTGTTTTAGATTGTTCGGATAGCTATAGTGATCGTGCTTAATGTGATTTTAATTTATTTTTATGTCTTTTGATTATTATTTATTTTGTTCCTTAATTTTTGTTATGATGTTTTTTGCGAATTTAATGAAGATTTTTCGGAGAGGTATAATTTTTATGACATCAGAAATGTCAGTAAAGTTTATATCTCTTCTTTGGCATTCTTTGGTTATTTGCCATCTTTCCATCGTGAACATTGGACAGTCTAGCAACAGATGTTTCACTGTTTGGTCCGATAGTTTGTCACACGGGCAGGCGGGACTTTCTTTCAGCTTGAATCTGTGAAGGTAGGATAGGTTTGCTCCGTGACCGGTAAGGATTTGTGTGAGTTCGAAAGTTGGAGTTGTCTTCTTACCAAATTCTTTGGCTTCTGTTATACTCCTGAAAAAAAGCCGTGTTCCTTTACCTGTATCAGAGTTTTTATACCTTTGGTCCCATTCTTCGAGAATTGACTCCTTTATTTTGAACTTTGCGTAGCTCAGTGGGAATTTTGAATAGAGTTTTTGTGTTTTGCTTTTTAATGCAGCGTCTTTTGCTAGCTCGTCTGCTCTTTCATTTCCATGGATTCCATTGTGCCCGCGTATCCATAAAAAATTACAGGTAGACCCTCTTTCTCTCAAGAGTTGAGCCGAGCATTGTATATTGAAGACCATAGGGTTGGTAGGTGTCCCTGACTCTAGTGCGTGTGCAGCGCTTTGTGAGTCTGTTAAGACTTTGACTTTTTCTGAATGCTTTTGCTGTTTGTTGACCCACTCTAGTGCTTGCATAATTGCGAAAAGCTCTGCTTGAAATACTGAGCAGTAATCTGCCAGGGGCAGTTTCTTTGCTGTAATTTCTCCGCTAGCATTGAACACTGTGTAGGCCGCACCCACTTTTCCTCCAGTTTTACTTCCATCTGTGTATATATCTATTTCGTTCTCTTCAAAGGAGTTTCTTTCGTATGTTCCTGGAAAGATGACATGTTCTCCAATTTGTTTACTAGGGTGAGGTAGATGAGTAACCTTTACGATTCCCTGGTACTTTTTATCGTCAGGTAGTAAATGCAAAGTTCTGTTCCTTTTTGTCTCACCGATAAGTCTGAGTTCTTTGAGTTTTAGGTCCAAAGGTGTTAGTCCCCCGATTGCCTGCACAGAAGTAAGGGACACAGTGCGTTAGGCTTTACATATTCTTATGCCGATGGCCTTTTGGACTCTATCTAGTTTTTTGCGAATATTTTTTCGTTTTGCAGCTGTTGCCCATACCGTCGCGGCGTAAGTTATTATTGGTTCGACTACTCCTATGTAGATTGTCCTTAATATTTCAGAACTTTGTCCCCAAGTAGGTTTTGCTATAAATGCAAATTTCTTGGTTATATTGACAGCTTTTTGGCATACCATGTCCACATGCTTGCTCCAATTTAACTTGTCGTCTATGACTATCCCTAAAATTTTGCAATCCCGAGAGAGTGGAACAATTTTACCATTCATCACAATGTTTGGTGGGAGTGTTTTCCTCTTACTGATGAATAGTGCTTTTGTTTTTTCCTCCGAGAATTGCAGTTTTACTTTTTCTCCCCAGTGTGTTATTAAGGAGAGAGTATCTTTAATTATTTTCTGTAGTTCTGCCGTATCTTTATGAGTTATTATAACTAAGACGTCGTCAGCAAATGCCTGTATGCGAACGTTAGAGTCAAATTTGAGATTTAGCAGTTCGTCCAGTACTATGTTCCATAGAATCGGTCCACAGGCAGATCCTTGTATGCAGCCCTTGTTCGAGTGTTTTTGTGCCCACGCGCCTGCGTAAATTGTTTCTGCCATTCTGTCCGACAGGTAGTCTTTAAAAACTTTGTATATGTTTAGTGGACAGTCTTTTTTGGCTAGTTGCATTTAAAGGTGGGGCCACCACGCGTTGTCGAATGCCCCCTTTATGTCCAGTGATATAAGGCATGCATGAAGTCCTTCTTTATTCGCTTTCTTGATGTGGTTGACGGCATCAAGCATTGCGTCTTCTGTGCTTTTTTGTTGCGTGAACCCGTATTGGTTTGAATTAAGTTTCCCCTTCGTGCTGAAGTGCCAGGTTACTCTCTTGATGAGTAATTTCTCTAGTACCTTGCCAAATACCGGGAGAAGACCAATAGGTCTGTATGAAGAGATGTTACCGTAGTCTTCTTTTCCGGGCTTTGGAATTACCTTGATTCTAGCGACCTTCCAAAGGATTGGGAAGCAGCCAATTCGGAGGCACGCGTTGTATAATGTCGTAAAAATTTCTGGAAGACTTTCGAACGCCTTTTGGCATATGTTGGCTGTAAAGTGATCTCTTCCTGGGGACTTCTTTATATCTATGGATACAAGTATTTTCCTTATCTCGGATCTTGTAAATGGGGGGTCAATTTCGCTAAGGCGGTCTTCTTCCTCATTATTCCGAATACGTATTTGTTCCGCTGTTTCCCTGACTGGAGAGTCATTAGGGAAGAAATGATCTAAGAGTGTGGACGCCGTCTCTTGGGCTGACGTTGTGGACACTGTATTGACTTGAAGCGTTTCTGGTGGTGACTTTTGTGTTGCCTTAAGTACTCTTAGTACCGTGGACCAGACTGTATCTTTTCCTTGATTGCTGCAAATTTCTTTCCAGTTTTGTATTTTTGCTGTAGCAATTTTCTCCTTGTATTGTTCCTTTAGCTCGAGGTAGGCTGGTAGTGTGACCGCATCTCTTCTTGCTGGTCCTGAGTTCATCAGCTTCCTCTTTGCGGCGAGAACGTCTTTTTTCAGCTTTTCCAATTTATCATTCCACCAGGGGCAAATTTTTTGTCTAGATTTTTTCAGTGGAGGGATTGCCATTCTGCATGCATCCGACATGGCATCCATGAGGTCTGAAACTTGTCTGTTGAGGGAACCAGGTTGATTGTTCGCTTCAATTGCCTGAACTGTTATTCCCTTGCCTTCAACATTTGATTTTAGAGTCTTGTCGAATTCCATCCAATCTGCCTTATTGGTCTTATATAGGAATGTTGATTTTGGAATTTCTTCTGTAGATGATTTATTGAATTGCGCGTTGAAAGTTATTCCATTATGGTCCGACATGGCAGCGATTCTTTTGTCTACTTTCCAGTTCTTTATGTGTCCAATTACGCTGTCGGAACACAAGGTTACGTCGATCACGCTGCTCAGTAGCATGTTTTGTCGAACGGTATCAAATGTCGGTGTTGTTCCTTCGTTGACGATATGTAAGTGTTTCTGGGCAATAAAGCCGCTCAGTTTGTCGCCTCTTTTGTCTGTCTTTTTGCTGCCCCACCATATAGTTTTGGCATTGACATCCGCTCCAATGATAATTTTCTTGTTGTGAGTGTTTATTAGCCTGTTCGATTTTTCTAGGCTGAAGTCGATATCTTCATTTGGGGGACAATTAATTTTTCCTGTATTTCCTGTATACGGCTCCTGTATGATCACGATATCTATTTTTCTGTTAATGGCGTTTTGTAAGAAGTTGACGGTGGCAGCTTCACATCTCTGTAGGTTTGCCTGCGCAAACTTAATTGCATTATGGCTGTCCATAGTCAACCAAAGTCCTATATCTCTCTACGTTCCTTTTGTAGATGGGACATTCCATTGATTGGGCCATGTGGTTGGTAGGTTTTGTTAGTTTTTGTCTTTTGTTGGATGCTACGAAGCTTTGGCAGCACATTACACCGGTATTCGGGGCTTTGCATGCTTGTATTTTGTGGTCTCCACCACAGCGCCAGCATACTTCCTTGCTCTTGCAGTGGGCTACTGTGTGGCCATAACACAAGCACTTTTTGCAGCTTAATATCGAGAGATATTCGCTGACCCCGGCTTTGTAGTAACCGATGTTCAGCACTTTTTTATCGATAAGATATTGCCAGATATGTGGCGCTGCCGCTATCACCGCACATTTGCGGGTCGCGTCTTTTTTAAATGGTACTTTGTGTATAAATTTGATAGCTTCTTCGGGTTGTTCTCCTAGGAGAGAGGTAATCCCGCTATTTTGTTTTATTATAGCCGTCACAATGTCTTTTTCTGATAGGTCGGCATCAATTCCTTTTATTATGAGTCTGGGTTGTAACGTAACCCCCTTTTGGCTCTGTAGATTTTCCATTTTGGACACTTCAGTAGAGAATTTCTGACACTGTTCTTCTGTGTCGCATTGAACGAACACATCCAATCCCTAAGGATGTGACATTGATTTTTTCTTTAAGTGTCTTCTCCAGAGTCTCGCTTGCTATGGGGGATTTCCCTGAGACAACTATCGAGTACGTTTTCTCAATAGGGGCAATTGTGACCGGAAAGCTTTCTGTCATTGTTGTATGCGCTGTGGAGGATTGCCTAGTTCCGCTTTTCCCCTTTGTTGCTTCTGCATAACTAGTGGAGGGCTTGTTATTCTCCACATCCGATTTGTGGAGTGTCGCTTCACTCTTATTGTTTCCTTTCTGGGTGATGATCATAACAATTTGCTCCGTGTGTCGTTTCTCCTGTTCAAATAGTTCCCTGGAGTGTTCTGTTTTTAGTAGTAAGATTGCTTCTTTAAGGGTTTTGACTTCATTGCTTTCACCAGTCGAATCTTTGCTTGGTTGAGTTATCGAGCTCATCTGGGTGGCGTTGGAGAGCATTTTGTCAATTGATGCTACCACAATTGCCTTATTTATGCTCTTGATATTCCCGCAGGAAGCTATAGCCCGTTTGGCATTTTCTGACTCTTTGATGGTGCTGTTAAGAAGTGACATTACGGTGTTTTCATCTTCTTCTGGTTCTTTGGGATCTTGGTCCATACCATGAGATGAGGTTGAGGCCATTGTATCAATGAACCCTTCTTCTAGGGTTTTTTCAATGATATCCGTTTTTGTAGAGGGCTCCATTACCTGTTGTGTAGGCAATGAGCCTACGACTTCTTTAATTTATGATGCTTTCCGCATTCCTTGTTGAAAACTTGTTCAAAACGTATTCGCAGGCTGGCCGACTTATAAAATAAAAATAGAATTTAAGACGAATTTTACGTGCACACTGAGAGAACGTGGCCTAGAAACGCAGATAATGTAATACTACAAATAGAATTCAAATCACATTTAAGTTTTAAATTTTAAGACACTCACCGCTTGGCTCGCAAAAGAACACTGAATTATCTTCAGCTTCTTGCCTGCCAACAGCGTGTTTTCGGGGAGATACCGAAGATTAAGTAGCTCGTGGCAACGTTACACGGGAAAAAGATTTTAAAAAATTTTAAATTATTTTATTAACACTGACTTATAAAATAAAAATAGAATTTAAGACGAATTTTACGTGCACACTGAGAGAACGTGGCCTAGAAACGCAGATAATGTAAATACTACAAATAGAATTCAAATCACATTTAAGTTTTAAATTTTAAGACACTCACCGCTTGGCTCGCAAAAGAACACTCGGTTAGGTTAGGTTAGGTTAGGTTAGGTTAGGTTAGGTTAGGTTAGTTAGGTTAGGTTAGGTTAGGTTAGGTTAGGTTAGGTTAGGTTAGGTTAGGTTAGGTTAGGTTAGGTTAGGTTAGGTTAGGTTAGGTTAGGTTAGGTTAGGTTAGGTTAGGTTAGGTTAGGTTAGGTTAGGTTAGGTTAGGTTAGGTTAGGTTAGGTAGGTTAGGTTAGGTAGTTAGGTTAGGTTAGTTAGGTTAGGTTAGGTTAGGTTAGTAGGTTAGGTTAGGTTAGGTTAGGTTAGGTTAGGTTAGGTTAGGTTAGGTTAGGTTAGGTTAGGTTAGGTTAGGTTAGGTTAGGTTAGGTTAGGTTAGGTTAGGTTAGGTAGTTAGGTTAGGTTAGGTTAGGTTAGGTTAGGTTAGGTTAGGTTAGGTTAGGTTAGGTTAGGTTTAGGTTAGGTTAGGTTAGGTTAGGTTAGGTTAGGTTAGGTTAGGTTAGGTTAGGTTAGGTTAGGTTAGGTTAGGTTAGGTTAGGTTAGGTTAGGTTAGGTTAGGTTAGGTTAGGTTAGGTTAGGTTAGGTTAGGTTAGGTTAGGTTAGGTTAGGTTAGGTTAGGTTAGGTTAGGTTAGGTTAGGTTAGGTTAGGTTAGGTTAGGTTAGTTAGGTTAGGTTAGGTTAGGTTAGTTAGGTTAGGTTAGGTTAGGTTAGGTTAGGTTAGGTTAGGTAGGTTAGGTTAGGTTAGGTTAGGTTAGGTTAGGTTAGGTTAGGTTAGGTTAGGTTAGGTTAGGTTAGGTTAGGTTAGGTTAGGTTAGGTTAGGTTAGGTTAGGTTAGGTTAGGTTAGGTTAGGTTAGGTTAGGTTAGGTTAGGTTAGGTTAGGTTAGGTTAGGTTAGGTTAGGTTAGGTTAGGTTAGGTTAGGTTAGGTTAGGTTAGGTTAGGTTAGGTTAGGTTAGGTTAGGTTAGGTTAGGTTAGGTTAGGTTAGGTTAGGTTAGGTTAGGTTAGGTTAGGTTAGGTTAGGTTAGGTTAGGTTAGGTTAGGTTAGGTTAGGTTAGGTTAGGTTAGGTTAGGTTAGGTTAGGTTAGGTTAGGTTAGGTTAGGTTAGAGGTTAGGTTAGGTTAGGTTAGGTTAGGTTAGGTTAGGTTAGGTTAGGTTAGGTTAGGTTAGGTTAGGTTAGGTTAGGTTAGGTTAGGTTAGGTTAGGTTAGGTTAGGTTAGGTTAGGTTAGGTTAGGTTAGGTTAGGTTAGGTTAGGTTAGGTTAGGTTAGGTTAGGTTAGGTTAGGTTAGGTTAGGTTAGGTTAGGTTAGGTTAGGTTAGGTTAGGTTAGGTTAGGTTAGGTTAGGTTAGGTTAGGTTAGGTTAGGTTAGGTTAGGTTAGGTTAGGT